>JARQOC010000004.1:483569011-484169011 GCA_033576535.1 Allobates femoralis | reverse complement strand
TCCATGATTTCATTGCAACCAGTGAGTTTCAAGCAATGTCTCCCAGAGATATCTCTGTGTGTGACAGTACCTTAAGGCTCCTTTCACATCAGCGGTAAACTGATGTTTGCGGCCAATCCATCAGGTGGCACCGCATCTGCCAGATCAGCCGACTTGCAGCCCAGATGCGGCAAGCCCCATGCATTGTGCATGGAGCTTGCAGTCTGGTGCGGCAAGTGGTGTTCTGCCAGGTGCGGCAGATCCGGTACTTGTGGCCGATGAAAAACAATGCTGTAAGTGGTGGGTTTTTTTTCCGCCGTCGCAAGGGCTGGATCTGCCGCACCAGACTGCAAGCTCCATACACAATGCATGGGGCTTGCCGCATCTGGGCTGCAAGTAGGCTGATCTGGCAGATGCGGTGCCACCTGCTGGATTGGCCACAAACATCAGTTTACCGCTGATGTGAAAGCAGCCTGCGAAAGTGATGAGGGAATGACAACGTAAAAGCAAATTTCACTGTTAAAGGCTGATGGGTGATATAGTATGTGGGCTGGTGGGGCTTGTTTTTCAGGGCTGCTTTTTGGTCCCAGTCCGGCCCTGAAGGTGAGTATGACTTTTTTTTTTTCTTTCTATTTACAGCAGGATGGAGCATTACTGAGGGGGCAGGATGGGGCATTACTAAGGGGGCAGGATGGGGCATATTATTATGTGATGGGGGCTGATGGGGCATATTATTATGTGATGGGGGCTGATGGGGCATATTATTATGTGATGGGGCATATTATTATGTGATGGGGGCTGATGGGGCATATTATTATGTGATGGGGCATATTACTATGTAATGTGGGCAGGATGTGGCAGATAAATATGTGATGGGGGCAAGGATGGGGCATATTAATATGTGATGGGGACAAGGATAGGGCAGATTACTATGTGATGGGGTCAAGGATAGGGCAATACTACCAGGGGGCAAGATGGGGCATATTACTATGTGATGGGGACAAGGATGGGGCACATTACTGCTGAATGGGGCATATTACTGCAAAGGAATAAGGATGGGGCATATTACTGCAAAGGAATAAGGATGGGGCATATTAATGGCAAGTGGACAAGGATGAAACACATCACTGCAGGATGGGGCATATTACTTCAAGGGGACACGGATGGGGCATATTACTGCAAGGGGAGAAGGATAGGGCATTACTGCAGGATGGGGCATATTACTGCAAGGGGACAAGAATGTGGCATATTACTGCAGGATGGGGCATATTGCTGCAAGGGGACAAGGATAGGGCATTACAGCAGGATGGGGCATTACTACATGATAGGGGCAGGATGGGGACATTACCACAAGGGACAAGGATGGGACATTACCGAAGAGGACAAGGATGGGGAATACTACAAGGGGATAAGGATAAAGACATTACTACAAGAAGGGGGTCAGGATAGGAACATTACTGCCAGGAGAGGGTCAGGATGGAGCACAACTGCAAGGAGAGGGTCAGGAAGGGGCCATAAATGCATGGAGATGGTCAGGATGGCTCATATAGCTAGGAGAAGATCAGGATGGAGCACATTGCTACAAGGAGAAGATCAGGATGGAGCACATAACTGCAAAGAGAGGGTCGGGATGGAGCACATTACTGCAAGGAGAGGGTCAGGATGGAGCACCTTACTGCAAGGAGAGGGTCAGGATGGAGGACATTACTGCAAGGAGAGGGTCAGGATGGAGCACATAGCTACAAGGAGAGGGTCAGGATGGAGCACATAGCTACAAGGAGAGGGTCAGGATGGAGCACATAGCTACAAGGAGAGGGTCAGGATGGAGCACATTACTGCAAGGAAAGGGACCAGGATTTCAGCATGAAATCTGCTTGCATTCCATGATAAAATCTATCTCCTATCTGTCTAATATTCTGCATTTTTTCCATACAGATCAATCCACCTGCTGTTTCTAGAAAGGGCAGTGGCAGCGGCTCAGCTTCAATGTGCAGTACACATGAGCTGGATGACCACTGCTGAAGAGAAGAGAAGACTGCAAAGGTAAGTTTAAAATCAATTAATTGTTAAAATAATTGAATTGATCATTAATGTTTCAGGACTACAAGCCCTGTACAGTGAAGAGAGTTAGCATCTGCTGGCTCTCCCCCCTGTGCAGCGCTTATGATTACTACTGCTGTAATTTAGGTTATATTATCGTATTGGCACTTCGCCATAAATAATTTCGTTTTGGGTTGCGGTTTGGGCACTCGGCCTCAGAAAGGTTCGCCATCACTGTCCTATAGCATGCTTGAAGTTCTAGTTAAGCACAGTATTGGTAGTGTTAACTTTATTAGTGGTTATGTTACATATACATGTGCACTCACTTTAATGTATCCTGCTTTGCCATCACCCTGCTGAAATGAAGGAAGTGGCCATAGTCTGCAGATCAAGTTCTGATGTGATGTCCTGTAAGAGAGAGGGACAGGGAGGGGGTCTATACACTGATGAAATATGATGCTCCAGCCCTGTCTCCTAATTACAAGTCACCACAGCAGAGCTTGACCTGTAGATGCAGGGCCAGGGGAGCTGTACACTTCCATTATATGCAGGCTCCAGCCCTGCTCTAATACACTGAAGCTCCTCAACTGCAGACCACCCACTTCCTGCATTTCTGCACTGTGTCAGGGCTCAGCAGGAGAAGTTACAGAGAGCAGAGGGAGGTAGGCACAACACTGTGATAAGGTACCGATCTCCCTGCTCTGCCCCTGTCTTGACATGGCAGTGAATCAGCACAAAGCTCAGTGCTGATTCACTTACAGCAGCTGTGCCCCGCTCCTCCGTTCTCACTATCTCCAGCACACAGTCTCCCCAGCAGCTGCAAGAAGCTGGGGAGAGACCATGTGTGCCGGCTAAGTAGCTTCTCCTGCTCCCCGTGCTCTCACCTCTCCTCGCTGTGTTCAGTGCAGAGAGGTGGGTGGGGACTGGGAGCAAGTGAAGTGAATATTTAATTACTTAATGAGCCGGGACACGTGGTGCTCCTGCCGCCTGATTCTTCAGCAGGGACCATTCCCTGTCACTTCTGTCCCCAATTCACTGCTGTCCCCCCCTCCCAAGCAACTGATGATAGCATGTTCTATTCCTTTTATAAGACGCACCCCCACTTTCCTCCAAAACTTGGAGGAAAAAAAGTGCGTCTTATAAAAGGAAAAATACAGTATATATATATATACAGAAACAAAAATATATTTTGTATAAACTGTATACATGTTCTGCTCTAAGAACCATCAATTTAGTAATAAATAATTGAAACAATCACCATATCTTATTATCTATCATTATTTTGGGCTGGAATAATTTATTATACCTATCACTAAAAAAATATTTTTCCTGTAATATATCCAACCTGTCAATTATAGCAATTTAACAATATATATTTGTTTAAATTCCATAGATAGATAGATAGATGTTAAATTGCTATCAGTGACAGGTGGATATATGTATCGAAGCGGAACATCCAGGTGAAATATCTGTGAATCCCAGCTAGCCACGAGAAATGCTATTCTCCACAGGGCCAATTGTGATACAGGAGCCCTCCAAACCTACACAAAAATGTTTCTTAAACAAAAGTGAATAATGGAAACCATGTTAATAATAAAATAAAATAATGAAAAAATAATTGTTTATATATATATATATATTGTGAGACAGTGCGGGGGATCATATGCGAGGGGCGCTATGTCTCCCCCAGAATGCGCACTGTCACTTATTGAGCCCGGTATAGGGTGTGAGAGAAAGGGACGGTCCGCTCCCTCCGCTCCGGGTCTTGCAAGGTCCAGGAAGTAGACACGGAGTTAAAAGCCTGGTCAGGAGGCAGGGCGGGGTTCCCTGTACAGAGAATTGTGCCTTAGCTGCAGGAGCAGCAGAGATATACACAGGAGAGGTCTAGAGTTCCAGAGGACCGTGTGCTAGACTAACACGGCCTAGCCCAGGGGGGCTGGGAGCTCGGCGTGACCTATAACGGAGGCTTTTGGCCTGAAGGACCCGGGGTACGTTATATGAACTGTGTCTTGTGTACCCGGCTGCGACCCGGATTCCGGCTGACTGTGCCATCGCTGTGTGTACCAGCAATAAACACCGGGTCCTGTTTGAACCACTACCGGGCTCTACGTGTTTCCTGACTTGCAATCCAGGCGCTGCCCCACATATGGTGGAGAATGCGGGCAAGCAGGCCGGCCCGGTGAAAGTGACTGTTTCATGAGGCCAATGAGCGGCGCCTAAAGTGAGAGGAGCAGCCGTCAGAATAGCCGCCAGTCTTGCGGGGTGGCCGGCACTGTATGTCCATACTTAAGCCAGCCACGCTACAGTTCAGGCCTGCCGCTGATATGGAGGAAATCCTAAGGCAGCTGGTACTTACCCAGCAGCGGCAGCAAGAGCAGCAGGAGCAACAGCAGAAGATGAATGAACTGCTCCTGCAGCACATCGTGGCCCTACGAGACCCGCCAGCAGTGCCTTCCCCGGAACGGCGTGAGGCCCGGGACCGGGTCCGGTCGGCCCTGCGGAAGCTGAGTCTGGAAGACGACGTAGAAGCCTTCCTCACTGTCTACGAGCGCACTGCAGAGCGGGAAGGCCTCCCGCCGGCTCAGTGGGCTGAAGTCGTCGCGCCATTCTTGATCGGCGACGCCCAGAAGGCCTACACCGACCTCAGTTGGGAGGATGCCCAGGACTACGCCAAACTCAAAGGTGAGATCCTTGCGAGACTGGGGGTCAATACTTATGTCCGAGCCCAACGGGTGTTTTCCTGGTCCTATGTGGAGTCCAAGCCGGCTCGCTCCCAGGCGTATGACTTATTGCAGTTGGTGAAACGGTGGCTCCAGCCTGAGAGCTTAACTCCGGGACAGATGGTGGAAAGGGTGGTGGTCGACCGGCTGGTTCGGACTCTGCCGGTTGCGATACAGCGTTGGGTGGGGCAAGGGGACCCGGGTACCTTGGACCAGGTGGTTAGCTTGATAGAGCGATATACAGCCACCCAGGAGTTCATACGGGACTCTGCCCCACTGCGGCAGTTACGCCGGCCTCCGGAGCCGGGTAGAGGTATTCGTTCATCTACAGGGGACTCTCCTAAAAACGTACCCGCTGAGAGGATACCCCAGAATGGGGCTGGCAGGAAACCAGGCTCCCCGAGAAGGAGCTTCCGACCCGGCGCTGCCACCGCTACGTGGTGCTGGCGGTGCAAAGGACCGGGACATGTGGCTGCCTACTGCCCACTAACAGTGGAACCCATGGACTGCGGGTTCACACGCCGGCTCTCGATGTATGCCAGCCCCGTGTTCACCGCAGTAGAGGTTCCCCTAACGGCACCACATCTGTGCCCGGTGCTCGTTAATGGACACAGAGCAGAAGCTCTCTTGGACTCTGGCAGTTTGGTGACGCTGGTTCGTGCGTCATTAATTCCCGGGTTGCAACTCACTGGGGGATTGGTAGGGGTCCGGTGTATTCACGGGGACCTACGCGAGTATCCGACCACGGAAGTGACTCTATCCACTCCCTGTGGAGAGGTGACTCACGTGGTCGGAGTGGTAAAATCTCTACCCTACGGGACGGTGCTGGGAAGAGACTTACCATTGTTTTGGTCCTTATGGGGAAGGAGGAGTAACCCTTCTCTGAGGCCAGGGAATCCGGGTGCTGAGCCCGACGACCCTGAGACCGGGACACCTGCCGTAGGGGTCGCCAACATAGGGCTAGAGTGTCACCCCGATAGGTTCCCGCTAGACGTATTGGCAGGGAGGTCGAGGAGACCCCACCGCTTCCAGAGTTGGAAGTATCCCGGGGAGCGTTTGGGACAGCCCAGCTACAGGATCCCACACTGACCCGGGCCCGAGAAAGGGTAACCGAAATAAACGGGGTAGCTCAGCATCCGGGGGCAGAGAACGTATTTCCACGCATGGTGCTTAACCAAGAGTTACTCTATAGGGTGGACAAAATCCGGGATGAAGTCGTGGACCAACTGGTAGTACCGCAGCCACACCGCCGGGCGGTCCTAGAGATGGCCCACTCCCACCTGCTAGGGGGCCACCTTGGGGCTAAAAAAACGCAAGAACGCATCTTGCGGAGGTTCTTCTGGCCGGGCGTGTATGCGGATGTCCAGAGGTACTGTGACTCTTGCCCGGAATGTCAGCTGACCACACCCATTGCCACCTTCCGTAGTCCATTGGTACCTCTACCAGTTATAGAGGAACCTTTTGAACGGATCGCAATGGATTTGGTGGGGCCTATAGTGAAATCAGCCCGAGGCCACCAACACATACTCGTGGTTGTCGACTACGCCACCCGGTACCCGGAGGCGATTCCGTTACGGCACCCCACGGCGAAACTGATTGCCCGGGAGCTGTTTGCCATGTTCTGTCGCCTAGGACTACCTAAGGAAATCCTCACAGATCAGGGGACTCCTTTTATGTCCAAAGTGACCGGGAACTGTGTAAATTGCTCAACATAAAACAGCTGCGCACCTCGGTGTATCATCCCCAGACAGACGGGTTAGTTGAGCGGTTTAACAAAACCCTGAAGTCCATGCTAAAAAAAGTGGTAGCAAAGGACGGAAAGGATTGGGACATGTTATTGCCCTATCTAATGTTCGCCATCCGGGAGGTACCACAGTCGTCTACGGGGTTTTCCCCCTTTGAACTGTTGTACGGCCGGCATCCTAGAGGGCTATTGGATGTTGCCAAAGAGACGTGGGAACAGGAACCCACTCCCTATAGGAGCGTGATCGACCACGTGGCGAAAATGCAGGACCGGATCACAGCGGTCCGGCCGATTGTAAAAGAGCACCTCATGGATGCCCAAGGTGCTCAAAGCCGCAGGTATAATACACGGGCCACCGTTAGGACCTTTGAGGTGGGGGACCGGGTATTGGTCTTAGTGCCCACCACGGAAAGCAAATTATTGGCCAAATGGCAAGGGCCCTATGAAATCCGGGAAAAAGTAGGGGAGGTCAATTACAAGGTATACCAGCCCGGGAAAAGGAAACCCGTGCAGCTATACCACGTAAATTTGCTTAAAGCGTGGAAAGACCGGGAGTGCCTGATCATGGAGGCATCCGATGTACCCGGGGACCCTTCCCCTGCGGCCCCAAGGGATGCCGAAGGGGTACGAATAAGCGACACCCTCACTAAGGCCCAACGACGGGAGGCTCGAAAGTTGGTACAGCAGAATCCTGATGTGTTCTCTGACCTGCCCGGGCGCACTTCGGTCATTCAGCATGACATTGTCACTGAGCCCCGGGTAAAAGTGCGAGTGAAACCGTACCGGGTACCCGAGGCCAGACGGCAAGCCATCGCGGCCGAAGTTAAACACATGCTTAAGCTAGGGGTGATAGAAGAATCCCGGAGCGAATGGGCTAGTCCCATCGTGCTCATTCCAAAGCCGGACGGATCGTTGCGTTTCTGCAACGATTTCCGGAAGCTGAACGAGGTGTCCAAGTTTGATTTATATCCCATGCCCCGGGTGGACGAGCTGATTGAAAGACTGGGGCAAGCCCAGTACTTCACAACGCTCGATCTGACAAAAGGTTACTGGCAGGTGCCGCTAACAAAGGCGGCCAAGGAAAAAACCGCCTTTGTTACTCCGGAAGGCCTCTATCACTACGTCGTGTTGCCGTTTGGGTTGCATGGAGCCCCGGCCACATTCCAGCGGCTCATGGACATAGTGTTGGAACCTCATCGGAAGTACGCGTCCGCCTACCTAGATGACATTATCATCTTTAGTCCAGATTGGCATACCCACTTATCCCAGGTTCAGGCCGTGGTGGATTCTCTCAGGACAGCGGGCCTGACGGCAAATCCAAAAAAAATGTGCCATGGGGCTCGAGGAGGCCCGGTACCTGGGGTATGTGATTGGGCGAGGGGTTATCAAACCCCAAATAAACAAAATCGAGGCCATTCAAAATTGGCCCCGACCGGTGTCTACCAAACAGGTGAGGGCGTTCCTCGGCATAGTCGGGTACTACCGACGCTTCATACCCAACTTTGCTGGGCGAACGGCGGCCCTGTCCGACCTGTTAAAAGGGAAGAAAACAGCGTTGGTGCGTTGGAATCCCCAAGCAGAGGCAGCCTTTCAGTCCATGAAGTTGGCCTTGTGCGGACAGCCCGTCCTCATCAGTCCTGACTTCAAACGCGCCTTCGTTGTACAAACAGACGCCTCGGAGGTGGGGCTGGGGGCTGTGCTGTCGCAGGAAGTGGACGGAATCGAGCATCCGGTCACTTACTTGAGCCGGAAATTGTCCCCGGCGGAAAAGAATTATAGCGTAGTGGAGAAGGAGTGCTTGGCCGTTAAATGGGCCTTGGAGTCCCTACGTTATTATTTGCTCGGGCGACAGTTCCGGTTAGTTACGGATCACGCTCCCTTGGTCTGGATGCGAAATGCCAAGGAACGGAACGCTCGGGTCACCCGGTGGTTCCTGTCCCTCCAAAACTTCAATTTTACGGTGGAGCATCGGGCTGGCAAGTTGCAGGGTAATGCGGATGCCCTGTCCCGGGCACCCTGTTTGATGGCTGGGGTTCAACCCCACAAGTTTGAACCGAGGGGGGGGGTGTGTGAGACAGTGCGGGGGATCATATGCGAGGGGCGCTATGTCTCCCCCAGAATGCGCACTGTCACTTATTGAGCCCGGTATAGGGTGTGAGAGAAAGGGACGGTCCGCTCCCTCCGCTCCGGGTCTTGCAAGGTCCCGGAAGTAGACACGGAGTTAAAAGCCTGGTCAGGAGGCAGGGCGGGGTTCCCTGTACAGAGAATTGTGCCTTAGCTGCAGGAGCAGCAGAGATATACACAGGAGAGGTCTAGAGTTCCAGAGGACCGTGTGCTAGACTAACACGGCCTAGCCCAGGGGGCTGGGAGCTCGGCGTGACCTATAACGGAGGCTTTTGGCCTGAAGGACCCGGGGTACGTTATATGAACTGTGTCTTGTGTACCCGGCTGCGACCCGGATTCCGGCTGACTGTGCCATCGCTGTGTGTACCAGCAATAAACACCGGGTCCTGTTTGAACCACTACCGGGCTCTACGTGTTTCCTGACTTGCAATCCAGGCGCTGCCCCACAATATATATCTACTTATATAATCCGCAGTTGGGAATTCGGGCACTGTAGCCGAATCCCAGCATGCTTTGCGGGACTGCGAGTGATGACGCGCAGCGTCATCACGAGCCGCAGACCCGCACTACTGTAAAAAAAAAAAAAAAAAAAGTTAATGCTCACCTCTCCCCGAGCCCCCGCCGTCTCCTGCCGTCTTCCTCCAAGCCTCCGGTGGCTGCCGCAGGCTCCGAGTGTCTGCAGAGCTCTTCTACTACTGCAGTCAAGGACCTGTGGTGATGTCACAGTCACGTGACACCAGGTTACTCCATGGTAACCTGGTGTCACGTGACTGTGACATCACCACAGGTCCTTGACTGCAGTAGTTGAAGAGCTCTGCAGACACTCGGAGCCTGCGGCAGCCACCGGAGGCTTGGAGGAAGACGGCAGGAGACAGCGGGGGCTCGGGGAGAGGTGAGCATTAACTTTTTTTTTTTTTTTTTAACCCCTGCCTTCCTGTTTGGAGACCTTTTACTGTACTGAGCATGCTCAGTACAGTAAATGTCTCCTCCAGCCTCACAGCCCCCCATCCTCACTGCCTCCTCCAGCCTCAGTCTCCTCCAGCCTCACAGTCTCCTCCAGCCTCACAGCCTCCCCATCCTCACAGCCTCCTACAGCCTCCTCCAGCCTCCACATCCTCACAGCCTCCTACAGCCTCACACCCTCCTCCAGCCTCACAGCCTCCCCATCCTCACAGCCTCCTCCAGCCTCACAGCCTCCTCCAGCCTCACAGCCTCCCCATCCTCACAGTCTCCTCCAGCCTCACAGCCTCCCCATCCTCACAGCCTCCCCATCCTCACAGCCTCCTACAGCCTCCTCCAGCCTCACAGCCTCCACATCCTCACAGCCTCCTACAGCCTCACACCCTCCTCCAGCCTCACAGCCTCCCCATCCTCACAGCCTCCTCCAGCCTCACAGCCTCCTCCAGCCTCACAGCCTCCCCATCCTCACAGCCTCCTCCAGCCTCACACCCTCCTCCAGCCTCACAGCCTCCTCCAGCCTCACAGCCTCCCCATCCTCACAGCCTCCTCCAGCCTCACAGTCTCCTCCAGCCTCACATCCTCCTCCAGCCTCACATCCTCCTCCAGCCTCACAGCCTCCCCATCCTCACAGCCTCCTCCAGCCTCACAGCCTCCCCATCCTCACAGCCTCCTCCAGCCTCACAGCCTCCTCCAGCCTCACAGCCTCCCCATCCTCACAGCCTCCTCCAGCCTCACAGCCTCCTCCAGCCTCACAGCCTCCTCCAGCCTCACAGCCTCCCCATCCTCACAGCCTCCTCCACCCTCACAGCCTCCTCCAGCCTCACAGCCTCCTCCAGCCTCACAGCCTCCTCCTGCCTCACAGCCTCCCCATCCTCACAGCCTCCTCCAGCCTCACAGCCTCCCCATCCTCACAGCCTCCTCCAGCCTCACAGCCTCCTCCAGCCTCACAACCTCCCCATCCTCACAGCCTCCTCCAGCCTCACAGCCTCCTCCAGCCTCACAGCCTCCTCCAGCCTCACAGCCTCCTCCAGCCTCACAGCCTCCCCATCCTCACAGCCTCCTCCAGCCTCACATCCTCCTCCAGCCTCACATCCTCCTCCAGCCTCACTGCCTCCTCCAGCCTCACAGCCTCCTCCAGCCTCACAGCCTCCCCATCCTCACAGCCTCCTACAGCCTCACAGCCTCCTCCAGCCTCACAGCCTCACCATCCTCACAGCCTCCTCCACCCTCACATCCTCCTCCAGCCTCACAGCCTCCTCCAGCCTCACAGCCTCCTCCTGCCTCACAGCCTCCCCATCCTCACAGCCTCCTCCAGCCTCACAGCCTCCCCATCCTCACAGCCTCCTCCAGCCTCACAGCCTCCCCATCCTCACAGCCTCCTCCAGCCTCACATCCTCCTCCAGCCTCACATCCTCCTCCAGCCTCACAGCCTCCTCCAGCCTCACAGCCTCCTCCAGCCTCACAGCCTCCCCATCCTCACAGCCTCCTCCAGCCTCACATCCTCCTCCAGCCTCACATCCTCCTCCAGCCTCACATCCTCCTCCAGCCTCACATCCTCCTCCAGCCTCACAGACTCCTCCAGCCCCACTGCCTCCTCCAGCCTCACAGCCTCCCCATCCTCACAGCCTCCACCAGCCTCACAGCCTCCTCCAGCCTCACAGCCTCCTCCAGCCTCACAGCCTCCTCCAGCCTCACTGCCTCCTCCAGCCTCACAGCCTCCCCATCCTCACAGCCTCCTCCAGCCTCAGAGCCTCCTCCAGCCTCACAGCCTCCTCCAGCCTCACAGCCTCCTCCAGCCTCACAGCCTCCCCATCCTCACAGCCTCCTCCAGCCTCACAGCCTCCCCATCCTCACTGCCTCCTCCAGCCTCACAGTCTCCTCCAGCCTCACATCCTCCTCCAGCCTCATAGCCTCCCCATCCTCACAGCCTCCTCCAGCCTCACAGCCTCCTCCAGCCTCCCCATCCTCACAGCCTCCTCCAGCCTCACAGCCTCCTCCAGCCTCACAGCCTCCCCATCCTCACAGACTCCTACAGCCTCACAGCCTCCTCCAGCCTCACAGCCTCCCCATCCTCACAGCCTCCTCCAGCCTCACATCCTCCTCCAGCCTCACACCCTCCTCCAGCCTCACAGCCTCCCCATCCTCACAGCCTCCTCCAGCCTCACAGCCTCCTCCAGCCTCTCACCCTCCTCCATCCTCACCCGCACTACCTGACACCGCTGCCATCCTGCCAACCGTCGGCCCCGCACCATCGCCACTGCCCTCGCGCCCTCCGCGAGGTCCATGCTGCCCGGATGCCGCCGGAGCCTTCCGCCGCTCGCCACTCTCTCACCGCTGGGCTCTCAATGTCGCCATGCTGGTGGAGTAGCGGTCTACGGGCTGTGGCCGGGTGCCGGGAGCCAGGGACGTCGTCCTGTGGCTGGCAACAGCCAATGGGAGTGAGCGGCAAAGCCTGACACGCCCCGCTCACTCCCATTGCCTGCCCCTGCAAGCGGATTGGGCGCTGTGTTGTACACACAGGACGCCCATTCCATTGCCCAGGACTTGGCGTCCTAGACCAATCGGATGACCGTCCTGTCTTTACCACACACCGCCCAATCCGCTCCTTCCGCTCAGGTCACATGTGTGACCTGAGGGCAAGAACTGATCCCTCTCTGCATCACCCAACCCGCCGCAGAGGACAATGCCGTGTGACTGGGGCTGCGATCAGCCCCAGCACGCAGCCACGTCCTGCCGCCGAGCGGTGATGTCACCCCTCCAGCCGCATCTCTCCTCACCCCTCCATCTGGACCTCTCCTCACCCCTCCATCTGGACCTCTCCTCACCACTCCAGCCTCGGCTCTCCTCACCCCTCCAGCCTCTGCTCCCCTCACTCCTCCAGCCTCCCGCCACATCATACTCTGCTATCCACAGAGCCCCCTCTATACTCTGACACCCACAGAGCCGCCTGTATACTCTCCTACCCACACAGCCGCCTGTATACTCTGCTACCCACAGAGCTGCCTCTATACTCTGCTACCCACAGAGCCGCCTCTATACTCTGCTACCCACAGAGCCGCCTGTATACTCTCCTACCCACAGACCCGCCTGTATTCTCTGCTACCCACAGAGCCGTTTCTATATTCTGCTACCCACACAGCCGCCTCTATACTCTGCTACCCACAGAGCCTTCTCTATACTCTGCTACACACAGAGCCGCCTGTGTAATCTGCTAACCACAAACCCGCCTGTATACTCTGCTACCCACAGAGCCGCCTGTATACTTTTCTACCCAGAGAGCCGCCTGTATAATCTGCTACCCTCAGAGCAGTCTGTATACTCTGCTACCCACAGACCCGCCTGTATAGTCTGCTACCCACAGAGCCCCATATATACTCTGCTAGCCACTCACCCGCCTGTATACACACAATTCATTTCACCGCGCTCCCGATGCAATTGCATCGGGCCTTTTTACTAGTATATATATATATATATACTAGCTGTAGTACCCGGCTACGCCCGGGTTAATAAATAACTGCTGTTAGCTATAGACAAAATAGAATTTGAATATGTCATATTAATGACCTGTAGGAAAATAGAAGCTGAGCTGTGATTGGTTGCAATAGGCAGCCTAATAAATCTCCAGCCAACAGTGAACCCTCCCCCTGGCCGGGCAGTATATGTTACCTCACACATACACATAATAGATAGCTCATGTGACTGACATCTGCCTTAATTCCCTATATGGCACATGTGTTGCACATTGGCTGTTTTTAATCAGATGTTTATGTTTGGAAAATAAAGATAGCACACGTATGAGGCGAGTTGTGTGAGGTGATTTGTGCACATCTGTGTCTGTCTGTGTGGTGTGTGTGTCCCTGGGTGTTGTATGTGTGTGTCCCTGTGGGGGGGGTATGTGTGGTGTGTGTCTCTGTTGTGTGTGTCTCTTTGTGGTGTGTGTGTGTCCCTGTGGGGTGAGTGCATGTGTCCCTATAGGGTGTGTATGTGTGTGTGTGTCCCTGTGGGGGGGTCTGTGTGGTGTGTGTGTGTATCTGTGTTGTGTGTGTCTCTTTGTGGTGTGTGTCCCTGTGGGGTGAGTGCATGTGTCCCTATAGGGTGTGCATGTGTGTGTGTCCCTGTGGGGGGGGAGTGTCTGTGTGGGGTGTGTGTGTCTCTGTGTTGTGTGTGTCTCTGTGTGGTGTGTGTCTCTTTGTGGTGTGTGTGTGTCCCTGAGGGGTGAGTGCATGTGTCCCTATAGGGTGTGTATGTGTGTGTGTCCCTGTGGGGGGGTCTGTGTGGTGTGTGTGTGTCTCTTTGTGGTGTGTGTGTCCCTGTTGGGTGAGTGCATGTGTCCCTATAGGGTGGCTATGTGTGTGTGTCCCTGTGGGGGGGGTCTGTGTGGTGTGTGTGTCTGTGTCATGTGTGTCTCATTGTGGTGTGTGTGTGTGTGTGTCCCTGTGGGGTGAGTGCATGTGTCGCTATAGAGTGTGTGTGTGTGTCCCCTTGGGGGTGTGTGTGTGTCTCTATGTTGTGTGTGTCTCTTTGTGGTGTGTGTGTCTCTATGTTGTGTGTGTCTCTGTGTTGTGTGTGTCTCTGTGTGTGTGTGTGTCTTTGTGGTGTGTGTGTGTTTGTTTGGGTGCGTGGTGAGTATCATATGTTGGGGCTGCACCTTAGGGACTATACACTTGCTGTTACTCTTTGTGTGCGTGTGTTGTGTATACATGTCCCCGTGCGTGGTGAATATCTCATGTTGGGGCCCCACCTTAGTGACTATATGCTGGTATATGCTGTTAGTCTTTGGTGCTATCATTAAGCCCCTCTCATTCACAACTGTCAACTGTTAACTGTCACTTTTTCCCCATTATGTAGATAGGGGCAAAATTGTTTGGTGAATTGGAATGCGCGGGGTTAAAATGTCGCCTCACAACATAGCCTGTGACACTCCCGGGGTCCAGACGTGTGACTGTGCAAAATTTTGTCTCTATAACTGATAGCTGTCGAATTTCCTCCAACTCTTTTCCATTCATTTTTTCCCCATTAT
This sequence comes from Allobates femoralis, assembly GCA_033576535.1. Lineage (NCBI taxonomy): Eukaryota > Metazoa > Chordata > Amphibia > Anura > Aromobatidae > Allobates > Allobates femoralis. Next base: position 484,154,424 of record JARQOC010000004.1, on the reverse strand, counting down.
GTAGATAGGGGCAAAATTTTTTGGTGAACTGGAACGCGCAGGGTTAAAATTTCGCCTCACAACATAGACTATGACGCTCCCGGGGTCAAGACATGTGACTGTGCAAAATTTTGTAGCTGTAGCTGGCAGCTGTCGATTTTCCTCCCACACGTTTCCTTTCCCTTTTTCCCCATTATGTAGATAGGGCCAAAATTGTTTGGTGAACTGGAACGCGCGGGGTTAAAATTTCGCCTCACAACATAGCCTATGACGCTCCTGGGGTCCAGACGTGTGACTGTGCAAAATTTTGTCTCTATAGCTGACAGCTGTCGATTTTCCTCCAATATTTTTCCATTCACTTTTTCCCCATTATGTAGATAGGGCCAAAATTGTTTGGTGAACTGGAACGCGCAGGGTTAAAATTTCGCATCACAACATAGCCTATGACGCTCCCGGGGTCGAGACGTGTGACTGTGCAAAATTTTGTGGCTATAGTTGCGAAGGTGTAGATGCCAATCCCAGATATACATACACACATACACACATTCAGCTTTATATATTAGATATATATATATACGGAATATATATGTATAGTGTTCCCTCCCCAACTGAAACAAATAGGCAGTTTGAGTTTTTTTGTCCTTTCAGTACAGGAAAAATATTTTTTAGTGATAGGTATAATAAGTTATTCCAGCCACAATCATCATAGATAATAAGATATGGTGATTATTTCAATTACTAGATGGCGGCCCGATTCTAAAGAATCGGGTAGTCTAGAATCCATATATAGTTTATTTACTAATAGTTACGGGAGTGCGGTGAAATGAATTGTGTGTATACAGGCGGCTCAGTGGGTAGCAGTGTACGGTGGCTCAGTGGTTAGCAGTGAGTGCGGTGGCTCAGTGGTTAGCAGTGAGTGCGGTGGCTCAGTGGTTAGCAGTGAGTGCGGTGGCTCAGTGCTTAGCAGTGAGTGCGGTGAGATTGGTCAGCGCAGCGACGTGGGCAGAGTGGTCAGCGCAGATGACAGGGGGCAGAGACGGCTGGGCAGAGGACAGGGGGCAGAGGACGCAGAGGACAGGGGGCAGAGGACGCAGAGGACAGGGGGCAGAGGACACAGAGGGGGCAGAGGACGCAGAGGACAGGGGCAGAGGACACAGAGGGGGCAGAGGACAGGGGGCAGAGGACAGGGGGCAGAGGACGCAGAGGACAGGGGGCAGAGGACGCAGAGGACAGGGGGCAGAGGACGCAGAGGACAGGGGGCAGAGGACGCAGAGGACACAGAGGGGGCAGAGGACACAGAGGGGGCAGAGGACACAGAGGGGGCAGAGGACACAGAGGGGGCAGAGGACACAGAGGGAGCAGAGGACACAGAGGGGGCAGAGGACACAGAGGGGGCAGAGGACACAGAGGGGGCAGAGGACACAGAGGGGCAGAGGACAGGACGCAGAGGACGCAGAGGACAGGGGGCAGAGGACGCAGATGACAGGGGGCAGAGGACGCAGAGGACAGGGGGCAGAAGACGCAGAGGACAAGGGGCAGAGGACGCAGAGGACAGGGGCAGAGGACGCAGAGGACACAGAGGACGCAGAGGACACAGAGGACGCAGAGGACACAGAGGGGGCAGAGGACACAGAGGGGGCAGAGGACACAGAGGGGGCAGAGGACACAGAGGGGGCAGAGGACACAGAGGGGCAGGACGCAGAGGACGCAGAGGACAGGGGGCAGAGGACGCAGAGGACGCAGAGGACAGGGGCAGAGGACGCAGAGGACAGGGGGCAGAGGACGCAGAGGACAGGGGCAGAGGACGCAGAGGACAGGGGCAGAGGACGCAGAGGACAGGGGCAGAGGACGCAGAGGACAGGGGCAGAGACCAGAGGACGGGGGCAAGGACGCAGAGGACAGGGGGCAGAGACGCAGGACAGGGGGCAGAGGACAGGGGGCAGAGACAGGGGGCAGAGGACAGGGGGCAAGGACGCAGAGGACAGGGGCAGAGGACGCAGAGGACAGGGGGCAGAGGACGCAGAGGACGGGCAGAGGACGCAGAGGACAGGGGGCAGAGGAGGCAGAGGACAGGGGGCAGAGGGGGCAGAGGACAGGGGGCAGAGGAGGTAGAGGACAGGGGCAGAGGAGCAGAGGACAGGGGCAGAGGACAGGGGGCAGAGGAGGCAGAGGACAGGGGCAGAGGACAGGGGGCAAGGGGCAGAGGACAGGGGCAGAGGACAGGGGGCAGAGGAGGCAGAGGACAGGGGGCAGAGGAGGCAGAGGACAGGGGGCAGAGGACGCAGAGGACAGGGGGCAGAGGACACAGAGGGGCAGAGGACGCAGAGGACAGGGGGCAGAGGACAGGGGGCAGAGGACAGGGGGCAGAGGACAGGGGCAGAGGACAAGGGGGCAGAGGACGCAGAGGACAGGGGGGCAGGACGCAGAGGACAGGGGGCAGAGGACGCAGAGGACAGGGGGAGAGGACGCAGAGGACAGGGGGAAGAGGACAACAGAGGGGGGACGCAGAGGACAGAGAGGACAGAGGGCAGAGGACAAGGGGGCAGAGGACAGGGGGCAGGACGCAGAGGACAGGGGGCAGGGACAGGGGGCAGAGGACGCAGAGGGGCAGCAGGAGAGGCGCAGAGACGGGGCAGAGGACGCAGAGGGGGCAGAGGGACGCAGAGGGGGCAGAGGACAGGAGGGGCAGAGGACAGGGGGCAGAGGACAGGGGGCAGAGGACAGGGGGCAGAGGACAGGGGGGCAGAGGACACAGAGGGGGCAGAGGACGCAGAGGAGGACAGGGGGCAGAGGACAGGGGGCAGAGGACGCAGAGGACAGGGGGCAGAGGACGCAGAGGACAGGGGGCAGAGGAGCAGAGCAGGGGGCAGAGGACGCAGAGGACAGGGGGCAGAGGACGCAGAGGACCAGGGGGCAGAGGACGCAGAGGACAGGGGGAAGAGGACGCAGAGGGGGCAGAGACGCAGAGGACAGGGGCAGAGGACAAGGGGCAGAGGACACAGAGGGGGCAGAGGACGCAGGAGGACAGGGGGCAGAGGAACAGAGAGGCAGCAGAGGCGGCAGAGGACGCAGAGGACAGGGGCAGAGGACGCAGAGGACAGGGAGGCAGAGGACAGGGGGCAGAGGGAAGACGCAGAGGACAGGGGGCAGAGGACGCAGAGGACAGGGGGAAGAGGACACAGAGGGGGCAGAGGACGCAGAGGACGCAGAGGACAGGGGGCAGAGGACACAGAGGGGGCAGAGGACACAGAGGGGGCAGAGGACACAGAGGGGGCAGAGGACACAGAGGGGCAGAGGACACGAGGGGGCAGAGGACACAGAGGGGGCAGAGGACACAGAGGGGGCAGAGGACACAGAGGGGGCAGAGGACACAGAGGGGGCAGAGGACACAGAGGGGGCAGAGGACACAGAGGGGCAGAGGACAGGGGGCAGAGGACGAGGGGCAGAGGACAGGGGCAGAGGACACAGAGGACGCAGAGGACAGGGGGCAGAGGACACAGAGGGGGCAGAGGATGCAGAGGACAGGGGGCAGAGGACAGGGGGCAGAGGACACAGAGGGGGCAGAGGACGCAGAGGACAGGGGGAGAGGACAGGGGGCAGAGACGCAGAGGACAGAGGACAGGGGGCAGAGGACACAGAGGACAGGGGGCAGAGGACACAGAGGACAGGGGCAGAGGACACAGAGGACAGGGGCAGAGGACACAGAGGACACAGAGGGGGCAGAGGACACAGAGGGGGCAGAGGACACAGAGGGGGCAGAGGACGCAGAGGACAGAGGGCAGAGGGGGCACACAGGCTGGAGGGCAGAGCAGCATGTATGGCTGCAGACTTACCGGTGGCCGGGCGTCGGGTGTAGGAGGAGAGGAGGGGCGGGCAGAGCTGCAGGAGAGGAAGTCCCGCCCTCCCTCCTCTCCAGGCACACGGCAGGGAGCACGGGTACCCCCAGGGTGTGTGTGGCCCTCCGAGGTGGCGGGCAATGGGCCCCCCTGCCCCCCGGTATGTAGGTACTGGCTGGGGGGCAGAGGGTGGAGGGGAGTGGCAGGAGGGCACACGGAACTTCCGAGATCGGAACGTTCCGGTGTCGGTGACTGTAGCCGGGGGGGACGCAGAGGACAGGGGCAGAGGACGCAGAGGACACAGAGGGGGCAGGGACACAGAGGGGGCAGAGGACACAGAGGGGCAGAGGACACAGAGGGGGCAGAGGACGCAGAGGGGCAGAGGACGCAGAGGACAGGGGGCAGAGGACGCAGAGGACAGGGGGCAGAGGACGCAGAGGACAGGGGGCAGAGGACGCAGAGGACAGGGGGCAGAGGACGCAGAGGACAGGGGGCAGAGGACGCAGAGGACAGGGGGCAGAGGACGCAGAGGACAGGGGGCAGAGGACAGGGGGCAGAGGACGCAGAGGACAGGGGGCAGAGGACGCAGAGGACAGGGGGCAGAGGACGCAGAGGACAGGGGGCAGAGGACGCAGAGGACAGGGGGCAGAGGACGCAGAGGACAGGGGGCAGAGGACGCAGAGGACAGGGGGCAGAGGACGCAGAGGACGGGGCAGAGGACGCAGAGGACAGGGGGCAGAGGACGCAGAGGACAGGGGGCAGAGGACGCAGAGGACAGGGGGCAGAGGACGCAGAGGACAGGGGGCAGAGGACGCAGAGGACAGGGGGCAGAAGACGCAGAGGACAGGGGGCAGAGGACGCAGAGGACAGGGGGCAGAGGACGCAGAGGACAGGGGGCAGAGGACAGGGGGCAGAGGAGGTAGAGGACAGGGGGCAGAGGAGGCAGGAGGCAGAGGACAGGGGGCAGAGGAGGCAGGGGGCAGAGGAGGCAGAGGACAGGGGGCAGAGGAGGCAGAGGACAGGGGGCAGAGGACAGGGGGCAGAGGAGGCAGAGGACAGGGGGCAGAGGAGGCAGAGGACAGGGGGCAGAGGAGGCAGAGGACAGGGGGCAGAGGAGGCAGAGGACAGGGGGCAGAGGAGGCAGAGGACAGGGGGCAGAGGAGGCAGAGGACAGGGGGCAGAGGACACAGAGGGGGCAGAGGAGGCAGAGGGGGCAGAGGAGGCAGAGGACAGGGGGCAGAGGACAGGGGGCAGAGGACAGGGGGCAGAGGACAGGGGGCAGAGGACGCAGAGGACAGGGGGCAGAGGAGAGGGGGCAGAGGACGCAGAGGACAGGGGGCAGAGGACGCAGAGGAGAGGGGGCAGGATGGAGCTGGCGGGGGGGCAGGATGGAGCTGGCGGGGGCGGCAGGATGGAGCTGGCGGGGGGGGAGCAGGATGGAACTTGGGGGGGTGGGGGGCAGGATGGAGCCGGCGGGGGGGTAGGATGGAGCCGGGGGGGGCAGGATGGAGTCGGCTGGGGGCAGGATGGAGCCGGCGGGGGGGGTAAGATGGAGCCGGAGGGGGGGCAGGATGGAGCCGGAGGGGGGGCAGGATGGAGCCAGGGGGGGGGCAGGATGGAGCTGGCGGGGGGGGCAGGATGGAGGTGGCGGGGGGGCAGAATAGAGCTGGTGTGTGGGGGGGGGGCAGTATGGAGCGGGCAGGGGGGCAGGATGGAAGCGGCGGGGGGGGGGCAGGATGGAGCCGAGGGGGGGGGCACAGGATGGAGCGGGTGGGGGGGGTGGAATGGAGCTGGCGGGGGGTGAGGATGGAGCGGGCGAGGGGGCAGGATGGAGCTGGTGTGGGAAGGGGGCAGGATGGAGCAGGTGGGGGGGCAGGATGGAGCCGGTGGGGGGGCAGGATGGAGACGGTGGGGGGCAGGATGGAGACGGTGTGGGGGGGGCAGGATCGAGCCAGCGGGGGGGGTAGGATGGATAGGATGGAGCGGGCGGGGGGGGCAGGATGGAGCTGGTGGGGGGGGCAGGATGGAGTTGGCGGGGGGGGCATGATGAAGTCGGTGGGGGGGCAGGATGGAGCCGGTGGGGGGCAGGATGGAGACGGTGTGGGGGCAGGATGGAGACGGTGTGGGGGGGGCAGGATCGAGCCAGCGGGGGGGTAGGATGGATAGGATGGAGCGGGCGGGAGGGGCAGGATGGAGCTGGTGGGGGGGGCAGGATGGAGTTGGCGGGGGGGCATGATGAAGTCGGGTGGGGGGGCAGGATGGAGCTGGTGGGGGGCAGGATGGAGCTGTGGGGGGGGGGGGGGCAGGATGGAGCCGGCGGGGGGAGGGATGGAGCTGGTGTGGTGGGGGGCATGATGGAGGCAGTGTGGGGGGTAGGATGGAGCGGGGGGGGGGTGCAGGATGGACCCGGTGGGGGGGCAGGATGGAGCTGGTGTGGGGGGGGGCAGGATGGAGTCAGCGGGGGGGGGGGGGGGGGGGGGAATGAAGGATGGAGCGGGGCGGGGGGGGGGGGGGGCAGGATGGAGTCGGCGGGGGGCAGGGGGTAGGTTGGAGGCGGGGGGGCAGGATGGAACTGTTGTGGGGGGGCAGGATGGAGGCGGTGGAGGGGGGGCTGGATGCAGCGGGTGGGGGGCGGGCAGCATGGAGGGGGGGCAGGATGGAGCAGAGGGGGATGTGTGCTATGGAGCCGGTGGGGGGTAGGGGCAGGATGGATGGGAGGATACTCACCCGTGTGGCGGCTCGCAGGACCTGTGGTTGACTGGGAAACCGATCAGCTGATCAGTTTCCCAGGCAACCACAGGTCCTCAAGCCATGGAGCTATAGGACGTAGATGTAGCGCGCCGGCGGACGGGTGAGTATCCTCTAAGGCTGGGGTCACACACACAGATATCTGGGCAGATATTGTTCACAGATCTCTGGTTGAAGTGAAATCATGGACAAATTGATCCATTTTGTGGCCATATACAAATAGACCAATTTGTCCATGATTTCACTTCAACCAGAGATCTGTGAACAATATCTGCACAGATATCTGTGTGTGTGACCCCAGCCTATGAGGGATTTATTATTTTTAGTAGAAGCAAGCAGGGTGGGGGCAGCAGGAGCCGCGGGGGGGCAGGAGTAGCTGCGGGGGGGCAGGACGACCCGCGGGGGGGCAGGACGACCCGCGGGGGGGCAAGACGACCCGCGGGGGGGAAAGACGACCCGCGGGGGGCCCGCAGGAGCCGCGGGGGGGCAGGACGACCCGCGGGGGGGCATGAGTAGCTGCGGGGGGCCGCAGGAGCCGCGGGGGGGCAGGACGACCCGCGGGGGGGCAAGACGACCCGCGGGGGGGCAAGACGACCCGCGGGGGGCCCGCAGGAGCCGCGGGGGGGCAGGACGACCCGCGGGGGGGCATGAGTAGCTGCGGGGGGCCGCAGGAGCCGCGGGGGGGCATGAGTAGCTGCGGGGGGCCCGCAGGAGCCGCGGGGGGGGGCAGGAGGACCCGCGGGGGGGCCGCAGGAGCTGGGGAGCCGCATGTGTGGCAAGCGGGAGAGAACCGGCTGATGCCGGTCATCTGCGGGCGGCGTCGGGAGAACCGCATGTCCTCCGCTCTGAGCTGCAACATTGGGGGGAGGATGAGAACCGAGCGGCGGGAGGAGGAGCGGGAGGAAGGGGCTGGAGCGGCGGAGAGAGGAGCGGGAGGACTGGGCCGGAGGAGAGAGGAGGCGCCGGGACACAGGGGTCGTGGGAGTTTAACGGCTCGCGGTGAGCGCTACGCGCTCACCGCTCGTGGGTCTGGTGGGCGCTAAAGCGCCCACTTCCGGTTCCGGTCTGATTACACAGGTCGGAGGCCATCACGGAAGTTGGCCGGATTGGCCGGAAGTGGCCTTCGGGTTTTATATTATAGATTTATAGATTTATTACTAAATTGATGGTTCTTAGAGCAGAAAATTTACATATTTTATACAAAAGATATATTTGTTACTGAAGATATATATACAGTAGAATAGCTATGATTATGCATGCACTTCATAGAATCAATTTATATATATATATATATATATATAAATCTGTTAAATAACCACGATAGCTGAGAGAGTTCAGTAATACGATACAAAGGAAAGGGATAGAAGAAAAAATGATTTAAACCAGTTTGATATCAGGTTCTAAACTCAACTAAACCATCTAAGGCTGCTTTCACATCACTGGTTTTTGCCGATCGCGGCAGATGCGGTGAAAAATCCGCAACTGCCGCGATTACCACATAACCGCTGCACTTGCGGCACAGTTGCGGCAAGCCCGATACAATGTCTATGCGGGCTTGCGGCAGGTGCGGCAAGTGCGGTATCAGCACTTGCCGCAGGTGCGGCCGCAAAAAAAACCGCGGCTGACCACGGTTTTTTTCGCGGCCGCACCTGCCGCACACTTACCACAAGCCCGATAGACATTGCATGGGGCTTGCTGCAACTGTGCTGCAATTGCAGCAGTTATGCGGTAATTGCGGCAGTTGTGATTTTTTCACCGCATCTGCCGCGATCGGCGAAAACCGCTGATGTGAAAGGGGCCTAAGACTGCTTTCACATCAGCGTTTTTCGCTGATCACGGCAGATGTGGTGAAAAAACCGCAACTGCCGTGATTACCGCATAATGGCCGCACTTGCGGTTCACTTGCGGCAAGCCCCATACAATGTCTATGGGGCTTGCGGCATGTGTGGCAAGTGTGGTATCGGCACTTGCGGCAGGTGCGGCCGCAAAAAAAACGCGGCATACCGCGTTTTTTTCACATGTATAGCAGCGCTATGGTATATGGCAGTACATTACAGCACATCTATAGCAGTGCTATGGTATATGGCGGTACATTACAGTACATGTATAGCAGCACTATAGTATACGGCGGTACATTACAGCACATGTTTAGCAGCGCTATGGTATATGGCGGTACACTACAGTACATGTATAGCAGCGCTATGGTATACGGCAGCACATTACAGCACATGCATAGCAGCACTATAGTATATGGCCGTATATTACAGCACATGTATAGCAGCACTATAGTATATGGCGGTACATTACAGTACATGTATAGCAGTGCTATGGTATATGGCGGTACATTACAGTACATGTATAGCAGTGCTATGATATATGGCGGTACATTACAGTACATGTATAGCAGCGCAATGGTATATGGCGGTACATTACAGCACATGGATAGCAGCACAATGGTATATGGCGGTACATTACAGCACACATATAGCAGCGCTATGGTATATGGTGGTACATTACAGCACATGTATAGCAGCGCTATAATATATGGCCGTACAGTACATGTATAGCAGCTCTATGGTATATGGCAGTACATTACAGTTCATGTATAGCAGTACCATGCTATATGGTGATTCTCCGCTCCCCGCAGCCCCCCCGCTCCTCTCCACAGTAAAAGCAAAAATAAAAAAAATCCTCAGTAAGGATACTCACCTGTCTGCTGGCTCGCTCCACCTCCATCTTCGAGGTCCTACAGGCCTTTAGGACCTGTCGTTGCCTGGGAAACCGATCAGCTGATCGGTCACATGACCACTAACTGCCGGGGGGGGGCAAGATGGTGGGGGGGAGGCAGGATGGTGGCGGAGGGGGGGCGGGGACGCGGCAGGATGGAGCGAGCAGGGCAGGATGGAGCGAAGGGGCAGGATGGAGCCAAGGGTGCAGGATGGAGCCAAGGGGGGCAGGATGGAGCCAAGGGGGGCAGGATGGAGCAGCGGATGGAGGCGGGGGGGAAGGATGGCCAGGGGCGGATGGAGCTGGCGGTGGGGCGGGATGGCAGGATGGTGGTGGGGGGGCAGGATGGAGCGAGCGGGGCAGGATGGATGCGGGGGTGGGAGGAGGGAGCGGAGGAGGGGGCAGGATGGAGTGTGCAGCGCAGGATGGAGCGAGAGGGCCAGGATGGAGCGACCGGAGCAGGACGGAGCCAGCTGGGCAGGACGGAGCGAGTGGGGCAGGACGGAGCGAGCGGGGCAGGATGAAGCGAGCGGGGCAGGATGGAGCCTGGAAGGGGGGCAGGATGGAGCCAGGGGTGCAGGATGAAGCGAGCGGGGCAGGATGGAGCGAGCGGGGCAGGATGGAGCGTGCAGGGCAGGATGGAGCGAGAGGGCCATGATGGAGCAAGAGGGCCAGGACGGAACAAGCCGTCGGGGGGGCAGGATGGAGTCGGGGGGGGGGCAGGATGGAGTCGGGGGGGGGCAGGATGGAGTGGGGGGAAGGGCAGGATGGAGCCAGGGGGGCAGGATGGAGCAAGGGGGAGCAGGATGAAGGTGTTTTCACCAGCAGCATTGCACTGTGTACAGCGACATGTGACAGGGTGGGCTGTGTCACGTCACATCAGCCCGCCCTGTCACATGACAGCTGTACAGGTTACAGCTACTGTATAATCTTCTAACTTTGAATGTGCGCCGCATTTTACATACGCGGCGCTCATTGGTTGCCACTGCTAGCGGCAGCCAATGAAGCCAGGCGCGCGATTTCGGCGTCAGACAGACACAATTAGGAGATTATATAGTAGATTTCTGGAGATGTTTAAAGGACTCCATTCTATAGTACTGAAATAATAAAAGTAATAATTATTTTTCACAAGTAAGAACTGTACAACTCCAAAAGCAAAAGAAATGCATAATGCTACGTTCACACTGCATATTTTCACATCCGTGTGGATCCTAGAATTTCAAGAACCACACGACGACTTCCGGTTCCGGCGCTGCGGACATGACAGGGTGAGCGCTGAGCTCCGTGACACCGCGCCGCAAATCCGCAACCATCACCGCGATCCCTAGCAAGAACAAGTCCGTCAAGGTGGCGGGGACACACAGAGCCGTGGGGACACTGGACCGGTTTGTTTTGAGAAGCGCCGGGCGTGAGGAATCAGGGGCACGGAGATCGATCAGTCAGAGCGGGTCCCAGACTAAAATGGCGGCGGAAGTAAAGGACTGCAGCTCCACATCGTGCAGCAGGAGCAGCTCCAGGGGTAGGAACATAAGACCAGACAAAGCCACAGCCAGCATAACACTGCGGGAGACGCAGGGAGGGAGTGCTGTGGAGATGGAGGAGAGAGAGGTTCAGATGACGCTAGAAACCCCCCTCATGTACCAAGATGGTGGAGATTATAATGCACCACTGCCCCTGGGAAGTCAAGCTGGGATAGATGTGAAGGAGCTGGTCAGGGAGGTGGCCCCTTATATCACTGCAGACCTAAAAACAGCCTTAAGGGACATTATCTCTGAAGTGATCTCAGATGCTATCATAGATGTGAAACAGGTTACAGAACAGCATGGGGAAAGGTTATTGGAAGCTGAGCGAAGATTAGCTGAGGCAGAGGACAGAATCACCAGCCTTGAGAGACATGTGGCATCCTTAAAAAAATACTCAGTTTATACGGAAGACAAAATAGACGATTTGGAAAATCGCTCAAGGCGCAATAACCTGAGGATGGTGGGGCTCCCTGAATCTTTCACAAATAACCAACTGGATGACATCTGGGAAATTGAATTACCAAAGGCCCTGGGAATCAAGTTTAAATGCAAAGTGGAAAGGGTGCATAGGGTGGGTCCCCCAAAAAACCCTCCTGCTAGTCCCCGACAAGTTATAGCTAAGTTTTTGGACTTTAAAGAGAAAGAACTGTTGTTCAGAGAGTATAAATCAAGTCGCATCCCCCTAATGATCAGAGGACATAAAGTGCGACTATATGGAGATTTTTCAGTGGAAGTGACACGCAAACGAAAATCCTTTAATGAGGCGTGTACCCTTCTCTATAAAAGGAATATCAGGTTCCAGATGACTTTTCCAGCTACACTGAGGTTCCAGGCTCCAAATGGGGACATGATGGCCTTTAATAACAATAAATCAGCAATGTCTTTCTTGAGAAATGAACTTGCTAATAACCGCAATAGGAACGCCCCGATGGAAGACAGGCAGATTCTGATGCAAAGGCAGGACGAGGAGGCGAGAGAGGGACACAGTTTGGAGGGAGGAGAAGGAGACAGAGATAATGAATCCAGACAAAGTTGGTCGCAAGTGCCCGACAAAAGAAAATCCCCGAGAGGAGACAAAAGAGAGGCCAAGGAGCAGAGACCTTCTACCCCAAGGGGTCCAAAGAAGTCGAACGTCTCCAGGGCATGAGAACCTTAGAGAGAATGGCTTGCCTGGTTGATGCACAAACTGACATAATCTAAGAGATGGATCTATTACACGAAAGGAACATGGAACTGACGGAAGGAGAGGGACACTAATATTCCTCCCCCACAGGTTGTCCTGCTCCTATCTGTTCCTCCCTCCCCCCCCCTCCCTTTTTTTTTTTCTCTTCTTAAATTCACTCTCCCTTTACCGCCCTTTCCGCGCGGGGTGTAGATACTCTAGAGAAACAGGAGATATGATGATATAGGTTTATATGGACTTACCATACTATGCTATAAGGATACATTTTTACTGAAGAAGTGAAGCAGGAGGTATGGGAGAGATGGTGGTGGGAGGGGGGGAGCAGGATTAACTAATGTAATTTATCCTAAGGAATGGGACATCTGAAACAGGATTGGCGAAGGTCACATTTTATCTGTCTGTTTGTAGATCTTTGATTATTTACGCTATTTAGAAATGTATAGAGAGGAACGGTTTAAAACGGAGTGATGTAAAATACTGACTTTACATAATAGTGTTCAGATGGCGTGGTTCAAATAAGTTAGAGTCAACAACTTTTATTGGATGTTAAGGTTATGCCCCTGTTCCTGTTTGAACTCGGGATATTTCTTTGTTTTTGTTTTTATGCATAGTATTTGTAGTTATCAAGCCATATATCCTAATTGCCTGCCATATGCAGAAATTATGGGTGGGATCGATATGGGGATCGGGAGCCCAAAATAAAAAAGCAGGAGTCCTGATTCTAGTAAACAAACACTTAGCTCATAGTTTCATATCTGCCTCACAAGACCAGGAAGGGAGAAAGATACATGTCCAGCTACAGATACACGATCAACAATATAGCTTGTATAACATCTATGCACCTAACACGCCACGTACACAATTCTGTAGGGAATTAAATACAGATATAGCTCAAGACTCAAATCAAAACATAATAGTGGGCGGTGACTTTAATGAGGTGATGTAACCAGAAGTAGACAGACAACGTAATGCCCTGAGAGAAACGAACCCACGACAAGTGGAAAGGGAGGGAGAGGATTTAACTGACATGATGCAGAGAGTGGGTTTGAGAGATGCATGGAGAACCTTTCACCCTCAAGATATTGAATTTACGCACTTCTCTCATGCACACACTTCATGGTCGAGGATAGACATAATACTCACCAATGAAAATGTGCTACGCAGGACAGAAGTAGTAGAAATAGAACAGATGGTGATTTCTGATCACAGCCCGGTAAGAATTGACCTCATGGATACACATCCGAAAGGTTCGGACTTTCTGTGGAGGTTCCCCTCTTATTTATCTAAAGACGGAGATCTCAAACTTAAATTGAAAGAGTGGTGGTCTAAATTTTCTCTAGACAATGCTGAGCATAAAGAAAACAGTAAACTCTTCTGGGAAACGGGCAAAGCGGTAATCAGGGGTTACATTATGGCATACACGGCAACCTATAAGAAGAAGGTTAGAGAGAAATTCATTCAAACAAGCGCACGAATATCTGAGGCTTACCAGAAATTTAAATTGTCGAGGGATAATCGAGATAAGGAAAAGTGGCAGAAAGCTAAAAAGGAATTTGACGACTGGGCAGACAGAAGGGAGCAAATGGTGAAAGGCCAACTCAACGCCGACCTTAACAGATTTGGGGACAAAGCGGGACGTCTTCTGGCAAAGTTGGCAAAAGGCAGACATAAACCAAACCTTATACTATCTTTAAAAAGAGGGGGGGTGGTATTACAAATAATCCAAAGGAAATCAATAACACTCTAGGGGAACACTACAGAACTCTATACCAGGTGGAAGACTCAGAGAGAGGGGGAGGTCAGCAATGGCTAGAGACAGTACCAATTCCACAAATATCAGAAGCAGACCTGGAGATATTAAATAGACCGATAACTGTTCAGGAGGTACACTTAGCGATTTCAAACCTGGGAACAAACAAAGCGCCAGGTCCAGATGGGTTTACAGGGGGAATTCTATAAGGGGCTGAAGGAAGAGATAGCCCCACATTTAACGAGTCTATATAATAAACTTCTGTCAGGTGAACCATTGTCAAACGAAATTAATATGGCCCATATAAAATTGATTCAGAAAGGGGAAAAAGACGGGGAAGATCCGGCGAACTATCGACCCATATCCCTCATTAATCTGGATATTAAATTATTTTCAAAAATAATGGCAGATAGGTTAGCAGTAATATTACCAGGTCTGATAGAAAAGGATCAGACAGGCTTTATTAGAGGACGGTCAGGGGTGACAAATGTCCGAAAAGCACTCTTGGTAATGGATGTTGCTAGAGAGGGAGGTGCCCAGAGGGGAGGGGACCCAGCCATGGTCACACTAGACGCAGAAAAAGCTTCTGACAATGTCAGGTGGCCATGGCTGGGTCTAGTCCTAGATCGTATAGGTTTGCAAGGTAAATTTAGACAGTTTATACAAAATTTATACGCTAATTCCAAGGCAAAAATCTCCACCCCAGGATTCCTGTCGGCAGCATTCCCGTTGCAGAAGGGAACCAGACAGGGGTGCCCTTTATCCCCGCTGCTATTTAATCTAGCTTTGGAACCTTTGGCCAGATATATCAACAAGCGAACCTCATTTGAAGGTATAAAAATTGGAAGAGAAGTGGTGCAATCAGCATTTTTTGCGGATGATATCATCCTCTTCATGGCCAAACCAGAACGGGACCTTCCAAAGCTAGTTAGCAAAATAGACGAATTTGGCACATTCTCGGGCTTTCACCTAAATAAAAAGAAATGTGAAATTTTAAAACTAAGAAAGGGAGAGAGGTTGGGGGAAGAGCTACAGAAACTGGGTATTCCATTGGCTCACTCAGAAATAAAATACCTGGGCCTTAGGCTAGGGAGGACACAGGGACAAGTATAACCCTTAATTATAAACCTCTTGTGGAAAAAATCGAGAAGGAACTGGGAAGGTGGGAGGGATTGCCATTATTGCTTTTGGGCAGGTGTCACTTGCTAAAAATGATCAGCTTTGCCAGACTTCTGTACCCATTACAGACTCTCCCATTTCTGTTAAAACATTCTGACGTGATCAGGCTTAATAAAGCTTTCAATAGATTTATTTGGAGAAATAGGAGACCTAGGTTGAGATTATCAGCATTGATGCTAACGAAAGATGGGGGAGGAGCATATGTACCGGACATTCGGGGATACAACTTGGCATGTCTGATGAGGCATGCAGTGGAGTGGATCAGAAATACCAATAAATACTCAGATGGACACTTGGAATCGGAGTATTGTTATCCTTGGGACAGGTGCTCTCTACTGCATACAACCCTAGCGGGCATCCCATCTCATGTAAAGGCATCAGTGGTTTTTAGGGACACCATTATGTCATGGAAAGTAATTCGGAAAAAATGCAATCTCTCATGGAAAACATCTAAACACTTAAACCCTTGGGCATATCCAGACTTTGTAACGGGAAGGCAAAACAGGCTATTTGGGGAGTGGAAACAGAAGGGAATACTGAAGTTAGGTGACTTATTGCATAAAGAAGAATCTAGATGGATGAACAGCCAGGAAATTATAGGCACTTTTGGGCTACACAAATCTCAAGGGCTCCAGTGCATGCAAATTAAATATCATATTTCAGACAACCTTCGGGATGTATCGAGAGAGGCGTGTACTAATATATGTGATCGGATAATAGACCTTGACAGTTCATGCTTAAATATATCTAATATTTATAGAGAGCTCAGAGAGGTCATGATACCAGCAGGAGCAGGCATATTATTCCCCAAATGGAGAAGATATTTACCAAATGCTCCAGTAGAGGAGGAGATACTGGCTGGGTGGGAGAAAGTAAGGCGAAATGTGATAAACGAACAATGGAGAGACACACATTTTAGAATTATTCACGGGTTGATATGTGGATTTAATATACCAATTACTGAAGTTAATCCAGACAGGCTTACACAGTGTCCAAAATGCTTGCAGGTCCTGACAGACATGATTCACGGGTTGTGGAGTTGCGAAAAAGTCCAACAATACTGGGAGATGATAAGAAATCTTCTTACACGCATTCGCAATATCACATATGAGATGGATACCAGGTTTTGGATTTTTCAAGACTTACCGGACATGGGTGGGTCGAAAAAGGGTAAACATTTGCCACATGTGATAATATTACTGGCCAAGAGACTACTATTAAATCATTGGCTACGCCCAGAGTTTCCAAAAGAAGGCGAAGTACTTACAGGTCTTCGTCATGCATTAGAGATAGACAAAAGAGAGGTTTTGAGAGATAGGGAAAGGCTGACATCTGCCTTCATGTTGAAGTGGGGGTGTTTCTTGGAAAACATGATGAAAGAGTATGAGATTAGTGAATTTATGTTCCCATTCAAGAAACATCTTGGTATTTACTGAAGGAAATAGAAGGCTCTTTGGGAAAATTGAGAGCCGAATAAAATATGGTATTGACTGAATTGTTATTTGGGGTTAAAATACAAAAATAACAAACAATAGGAGGATATAAATCCATATTATAAAGTAATAGCAGGAGACACAGGATATTTTTCTTATAGTTTTCTTTTCTTTGAATATATTGTTGGTTTGTATTTCATTTTAATTCATTTTATATCTTGTATGGATATTTGATTATTTGTATTGTAAAAGTGAAAAGCTTCCAAATAAAAAGGATGTTTGAAAAAAAGAAAGAACCACACGGCAAGGCACTGATCTGTGCCAATGGATGCAAACTGATGTCCATGGACCATTTTTTTTTAGCGGATCTGTCATCAGTTAGCCAAGATAGAGGTGAGAGGAGCTGTACTTTGCTTCTGAGCATGCTCAGTACAGTAAAACGGATCAGTTTTATCGGTCCCTTTTTTCTCATGGATCCATACAGATCCATGTTACATAGACATCCATGTTATTTGACACTGACAGCTACAGATCCATATCTGTCCATTGGTGTCAGTGATTTTCAAGGCAGCCCAAAATCACAATAGGCTGCTTTCACATAACTTTTTTTTTCCTGTCCGTGGGATCCTACTTTTTGTAGGACCCCACAGACAGGAAAGGACACCACAGAAGTTGAACTATTCTGTGTCAGTGTCCGTGATTATCACGGATCCGGACACAGCGGGGCACTTTCACTTCCGCAATGAATAATATACATTGCGCAAGTGAAATATAGTAAAAGAAAGAGTTAAAAATAAAAAAATCTGTATTATCACCTATCCGCGATCCACCGCTGCCTCCCAGCAAGGTCCGGGTGCTTACAGGACCTGCGGTGATATCACAGCTGATCAGGTCACATGACCGCAGTTACTGCGGTAACTGGGGTCATGTGACCCAATGATGCTGCCGGGTTGTGACATCACCGCAGGTCCTGTAAGCACCCGAACCTTGCAGGAGGCAGCGGTGGATCGCAGATAGGTGAGAATACAGATTTTTTTTACTTAATTTCACTTCTGCAAATGTATAGTATACAGTGCCTACAAGTAGTCTTCAACCCCTGCAGATGTAGCTGGTTGACACATGCGGAATTAACTTGGCATTGTGACATTTGGACTGTAGATCAGCCTGGAAGTGGGAAATGCACTGCAGCCAAAAAGATTTTTAAAATTTTTTTTTTTAAAGCGTTAAAAGTTAATTCAGAGGGTCATTTATTATTCAACCCCTCAAACCACCAGCATTCTGTTTGGTCCCCCTAAAGTATTAAGAAGTAGTTCAGGCACAAAGAACAATGAGCTTCACGTGTGGATTAATTATCTCTTTTGCCAGCCTTTTCTGACTATTTAAGACCCTCCCCAAACTTGTGAACAGCACTCATACATGGTCAACATGGGAAAGACAAAGGAGCATTCCAAGGCCATCAGAGACAAGATCGTGGAGGGTCACAAGGCTGGCAAGGGGTACAAAACCCTTTCCAAGGAGTTGGGCCTACCTGTCTCCACTGTTGGGAGCATCATCTGGAAGTGGAAGGCTTATGGAATTACTGTTAGCCTTCCACAGCCTGGACAACCTTTGAAAGTTTCCACCCATGCCGAGGCCAGGCTTGTCCGAAGAGTCAAGGCTAACCCAAGGACAACAAGGAAGGAGCTCCGGGAAGATCTCATGGCAGTGGGGACATTGGTTTCAGTCAATACCATAAGTAACGTACTCCACCGCAATGGTCTCCGTTCCAGACGAGCCCGTAAGGTACCTTTACTTTCAAAGCGTCATGTCAAGGCTCGTCTACAGTTTGCTCATGATCACTTGGAGGACTCTGAGACAGACTGGTTCAAGGTTCTATGGTCTGATGAGACCAAGATCGAGATCTTTGGTGCCAACCACACACGTGACATTTGGAGACTGGATGGCACTGCATACGACCCCAAGAATACCATCCCTACAGTCAAGCATGGTGGTGGCAGCATCATGCTGTGGGGCTGTTTCTAAGCCAAGGGGCCTGGCCATCTGGTTCGCCTCCATGGGATGATGGATAGCATGGCCTACCTGGAGATTTTGGCCAAGAACCTCCGCTCCTCTATCAAGGATCTTAAGATGGGTCGTAATTTCATCTTCCAACAAGACAACGACCCAAAGCACACAGCCAAGAAAACCAAGGCCTGGTTCAAGAGGGAAAAAATCAAGGTGATGGAGTGGCCTAGTCAGTCTCCTGACCTTAACCCAATTGAAAACTTGTGGAAGGAGCTCAAGATTAAAGTCCACATGAGACACCCAAAGAACCTAGATAACTTGGAGAAGATCTGCATGGAGGAGTGGGACAAGATAACTCCAGAGACCTGTGCGGCCTGATCAGGTCTTATAAAAGACGATTATTAGCTGTAATTGCAAACAAGGGTTATTCCACAAAATATTAAACCTAGGGGTTGAATAATAATTGACCCACACTTTTATGTTTAAAATTTATTAAAATTCAACTGAGCAACATAACTTTTTGGTTTGTAAGATTTATGCTTCTGTTAATAAATCCTACTCTCGTTTGCAGTTTGAAGGCTCTAACTTATTTGCATCTTATCAAACCACCTAAATCTGCGGGGGGTTGAAGACTACTTGTAGGCACTGTACATCGCAGAAGTGAAATGAGAGCAATTTTAGTGTACTTAACTTATCTTACTATCATGAGAGCAAAAACCTAAGGAGTGGCATAAAATAAAACTTTTATTGATCCATTAAAGAGTTCCAGGTTTCTTCATCAACAATTTTGCACACAGTCCAAAAGGGGCTGACTGTGTGCAAAATTGTTGATGAAGAAACCTGGAACTTTTCAATGAATTAATAAAAATGTAATTAATTAATGAAAATTACATTTTATGCTACTACTGGACTGATCACTGGAGAGACAAAAACTATTTTGTTTATATGGATTGGATCTATCCCAATCCATTTCCAAACTGTAACCATAGGCTGGATGTATTCCCGGTTTCCTTGGAGCGGGAGCTGGCTATCACTAAAATTTTTTATACAAACCATGTTCCAAATTATTATGCAAATTGGTGTCATAGGGTTTTTTTTTCAATGAAACCCATTGATGATATTGTGTCTCAGGGTTCTTTGGATCACTGAAATCAATCTCAGATACCTGTGATAATATATATATACAGTGTTGGCCAAAAGTATTGACACCCCTGCAATTCTGTCAAATAATACTCAGTTTCTTCCTGAAAATGATTGCAATCACAAATTCTTTGGTATTATTATCTTCATTTAATTTGTCTTCAATGAAAAAAAACACAAAATGAATTGTCCTACAGCCAAATTGGACACAGGACAGAGGTTGAGTCAACTTTAATCCATGTCAACTGGCTGCAAGTGTGATTTAGTTATTGTCAACACCTGTTAGGTGCCACAGATAAGTTACAGGTGCTGTTAATTACACAAACTAGAGAAGGATCACATGATTTTTCTAACAGTGTCAATACTTTTGTCTACCCCCTTTTTTATGTTTGGTGTGGAATTATATCCAATTTGGCTGTAGGACAATTCTTTTTGTGTTTTTTTCATTGAAGACAAATTAAATGAAGATAATAATACCAAAGAATTTGTGATTGCAATCATTTTCAGAAAGAAACTGAGCATTATCTGACAGAATTGCAAGGATGTCAATACTTTTGGCCAACACTGTATATATATATTGTGAGACAGTGCGGGGGATCATATGCGAGGGGCGCTATGTCTCCCCCAGAATGCGCACTGTCACATATTGAGCCCGGCATTCAAACCGCTCCTCCGATTGGCCGCCATGTTCAGCGCCGACCAATCGGAATAGTGGCGCGCGCCATATTTCAAATACACTGAGTACCTCTGTCCGGACCTCTGAGCTACTGCTGCACAGAGGTCATCGGCTCGCCAGCTAATACAGGTCATCTCCCAGCTGGCTCGCGCGCGCTATGGCCACCGTCGGGAGATCCCGATGATCTCCCGACAATAGCCACGTGTAACCCAGCGACAGCGGTGCTAAAGCGCTGCTATTGCCGGGTTTCAGTTTGGCGCGAATTTTGAATGCACGTGGCTGTTTTGCATACTCCTCGTGTCAGACAGACACGATTAGGAGATTATATATTTAATTATATATATATATACTTGAATGTCACTTCAGACCACAAGATTACTATAAGCAAACGTCTTGACGTCACAATCTCATGACCATAAAACACGCAGTGACCGCTTACCTGGATGTGGTCATATTTCCTGGCCTACAGTGATGAGGTCACAGATCAGACAATGGCAAGAGGAGGACCAGAGTGGCGAGTGATGAGGTATTAGGTATTTTTCTCAAACCTTTGTTCTTAGCTAAATATTTTGTGTAAGTTGAATGTTTGTAACTTGGGATTGCCTGTAATTCATGAAGCACAGCAGTGACATTTATAAGGCCTCTGCTCTCCTCCAGCATGGTCTGACATTTTTTGTATTTTGTATTTTGGTTACTGTTACTATGCTCCAGGCACCTCTGAGTGTCTTGTGAGGTGATGTCAGAGCTGATGTATTCTGGCCACTGTAATACCCTTCAAACCCTGCTGAGATTTCAGGGGCATGAACAAGTTATAATACACTCTCATTTGTTTTGGCCTGCAAGCATGGCATAGGACCAGGAATACATTCCATGGCTTTTTTCCTGCCCTTCTTCCATTTAAAAATTCACTGTACTGAGAATGTTTTGTGGGCATGATAAAGAAAACTACCGTATATACTCGTATAGACGTGTATAAGCCGACCCCCCTACTTTTGCCCCAAAAATCTGGAAAAACCTATTGACTCGTGTATAAGCCGAGGGTGGACCCCAGCACAGGTATACAGGCCTCCCCAGTGGTAGTATACAGCAGCCCCAGTGGTAGTATACAGATTCCCCAGCAGCCCCAGTGGCAGTATACAGATTCCCCAGCAGCCCCAGTGGTAGTATACAGATTCCCCAGCAGCCCCAGTGGTAGTATACAGCCGCAGCCCGGAACAGGCCAGCGCCCAGTGGTAGTATACAGCAGCCCCAGTGGTATACAGCAGGCCCCCAGGGGTACATATAGCAGCCCCCTGGGGGTACCCAGCATCCCCCTGGGGGTACCAGCAGCCCCCTGGGGGTACCAACAGCCCCCTGGGGGTACCAACAGCCCCCAGAGGGTACCAACAGCCCCCTGGGGGTACCAACAGCCCCCTGGGGGTACCAACAGCCCCCAGGGGGTACCCAGCAGCCCCCAGGGGGTACCCAGCAGCCCCCTGGGGGTACCAACAGCCCCCAAAAGCTGGCACTGTCCCCCCTTGTAAGGGCCCCCCCCGCTGCTTATACATTACCATCCCGGTGTTCTGATGGCGCCGCTCCTCGGTGCTGCGTCTTCATCCTCCCGTCCGCGCTGGCTGCATCCGGGATCTCCGGCCGTCGCGCGATGACGTCATATCACTGCGACAGCCGGAGATCCCGGATGCAGCCAGCGCGGACGGGAGGATGAAGACGCAGCACCGAGGAGCGGCGCCGATCAGAACACCGGGATGGTAATGTATAAGCAGCGGGGGGGGGGCCCTTACAAGGGGGGACAGTGCCAGCTTTTGGGGGGCATATATGAACTGCTTCCCCCTGCCGCTGATTGACAGGGGGAAGCAGTGCATATATAATGAGTGGCCCCACGTGACGGGGCCGCTCATATAGCAGCCTCCCCCCGCCTCCTCCAGCCTCCACAGCCCCCACCACCGTATATGACCCGTGTATAAGCCGAGGGGGGGACTTTTCAGCCCAAATTTTGAGCTGAAAAACTCGGCTTATACACGAGTATATACGGTACTTAACTTCTTGTTTTATAACAAAGCTGATGGAACTCTCCTTTCTTATAAAACCACTGTTTAGCTCGGGACTGTTACATGAAACTAAGACTAAGTTCCCACGAAGAGACCTTGGTGCTTTTTTGCTTATGTTGGAAATTTACATTATTTTATTGCTTTATGTGCATTTTTATCGGATGATTTTTCTGGATTTTTTTGTCTTTTTTTTTGGTATGTCGTATTTTAACTCCCCAGTAACCAAGTAAAACATTTCAAATTTCAAGTGCTAATTTATTTAGCAATAACTCTGCCAAGTTTAAACATATCCCAGTGAATTTGAGATTGTATTTCGTAATAAATTTTATGATTATGGTAAATTTAGGTTGATATTATTATTATTATTATTATTTTTTATTTGTAGAGCACCATTGATTCCATGGTGCTGTACATGAGAAAGGGTTACATACAAACAAGTTAAAAATACAATGAACAAACTAAGGCTGAAGGCACACTGTCTGTATGCCTCGCACAAGTGTAATGCGAGGGAGACTCGCATTGCACTCGGACCAGTATCATTAAATGATACTGGTACCATTAGTGCGAGTTCCTCGCATTACACTCGCATTTCGAGGGAAATGCATGTGCAATCTCAGCATGCTGCGATTGCATGCGATTTCCCCGCGCGAGTGGACAATCAAAGTCTATGGGTGCAAGAAAATCTCACAACCATACATCGCTTCAAACTCCACGGCTGTCAAAGCCGCAGAGTTTGAATTTGCAGGTTTACTAATCAATCACCTTGCACTGCTGTGACAGCAGTGGTGCAAGATGATTAGTAAAAACATAGCAGATGTTGAAATTTTAAAAATTGCAGGGTTTTGCTGCTTATTAACCCCATCTGCATCCTCTGTGCTGCATATCAGCACAGAGGCTGCAGATGCGGCTAATAAGCCGGTGTATGCAGGGTTAACCTGCTGTTTGTGTCTTGCCAGCATGTGTCCAGGAAGTGTCCAGGAAGTCCACTCTCTGGACACATGGTGTCATGACACCTTGGCTGTGCAGGGGTTAATACATGTACCTCGGACAGCTCCTGACTTCAGGAGTCTGCCAAGCATGTACAGTACGCAAATTGCGTACCGTACCGCCGCCGGCTTTTAAAGTGAATTTTTAACATCCGACAATTGCTGGCTTGGATTTTAACCATGTATTAACCCCTGCACAGCCAGGGTGTGATGACACCATGTGTCCAGGGAGTGTGGACACTCCCTGGACATATGCTGGCAACACACAACAGCAGGTTAATTCTGCATACACTGGCTTCTTAGCCCCATCTGCAGCCTCTATGCTGACATGCAGATGGGGTTAATAAGCAGAAAAACCCCGCAATTTTGAAAATGTCAACATCTGCTGTGTTTTTACTAATCATCTTGCACCACTGTTGTCACAATGCACAGTGCAAGATGATTGGTTAGTGTAGCGGCAAACCGGCAAATTCAAACCCCCCAGCTTTGACAGACATGAAGTTTGGATTCACCGGAAAATGCTGTCCGTGGACCTGAAGTTTGCTTCAAGACCACGGACAGCATCACACTCTCACACAGCACACACGCACTCACGCAGCACACTCACATGCATACAGCCATGCACACTTACCCACACGCACCACACTCGCACAACACTCATAACAAACACGCATTACATTCGCATCACTGTCATGCATCAAACACGCTCCGTGTTTGATGCATGACAGTGTACCTCCAGCCTAACAGTGACAGACTGATACAGAAGGGAGAGAGGACCTTGTCCTTGCAGGCTTACATTCTACAGGGCAGTGGGGAGAGAGACAGTAGGTTGGGTCTGCTCTGGTGGTGGTGGAGCGTCGGGTCCGATGGTGGTGGAGCGCCGGGTCCAATGGTGGTGAGGTGGCACTGTGGTCATTGCAGGCTGTAGGCTGTTCTGAAGAAATTGGTTTTCAGGTTCCGCTTGAAGATTCCGAGTATGGGGAACAGTCGGACGTTTTGGGGTGCAGAATTCCAGAGAATGGGGGATGCTCAGATGAAGTCTTGCAGGCGGTTAGATGAGGAACGTACAAGTGTGGAGAAAAGAAGGAGGTCTTGGGAGGATCGAAGATTACAAGTTGGATGATATCGGGCGATTAGTTCAGAGATATATGAGGGGGAGAGATTGTGGACGACTTTGTAAGTCAACTTAATTATAATCTGTTATACACTGGAGCTAGACTTTTTAAGGTATCACTCACGTGGTATTGCTTCTAGAAAGCTGCAAGGGGTACACCGTGTTTATCCCCTTTTTTTGGATATTTTGTCATATATTTATAAGGGCCCAGCGCAATACAACCTCTATACAATGGCTTACTAATTCAATAATGCACTAATTTTTATTTTCACCACATATCACTTTATTAAAAATTAATGATCAATAAAATTCATATCATTATTAAATCCATAATACCATAATATATGTACTTTGTGCAATTATTTTTCTAAAATTAGCAAAGTTGCTATTAAGGTGTTTCTTCTTAATATTCCTAGACACCGATCTTTTATGGGTCAAATTTCTTCATTCTACATGAAAGATCCTAAAAAGATACATTCAATTACTATTTGCGTTCATCTCAGGTCCTGTATTTAAAAAAAACAAAAAACTTATTTGTCCCTTACCATAATACAAGGGTTTCTTTCGCTACTGCTACTGTTAGCTGGATTCCCCTTTTTATAATTCTTTAATATTTAAGTATACTCTTGTTGTGCGGTCTTTGTACCCTTCTAAAATCTGAAAATGTATACATATAATTCAATATAAACCACCTTTAATTAATTTGTCATTTTGATACTTTATTATAAATCACTAGCTGTGAGCCCGATGCAAATGCATCGGGTGTCTAGAATATTTTAATTTTTTTTTTTAACATTTTCAAATAATCCCCATAGAAAGTATAGGGGGACTTGCGGCAGGTGCGGTTTTGCACTTGCGGCAGGTGCGGCCGCGAAATAAACCGCGGCTGACTGCGTTTTTTTTCGCGGCCGCACCTGCCGCAAGTGCAAAACCGCACTTGCCGCACCTGCCGCAAGTCCCCCTATACTTTCTATGAGGATTAGCGCAACCGCGCCGCAAGTGCAGCGGTTATGCGGCAATCGCGGCAGATGCGGTTTTTTCACCGCATCTGCCGCGATTTTGGCGGACATATGGGATGCGGACATATGGGGGGGGTGTGGTGACAGCGGGGGGGGGGTGTGTGTGTGGACATCGGGGAGTGTGGTTACAGGAGAGGCTCCGGAGCACTGTGTCAGCATGTGCTGACAGCAGCGGCTCCGGAGCGGGATCGGAGCGGGGGTGTGCGGACATATGGGGGGGATGTGGTGACAGGGGTTGGGGGTGTGTGCTGACTGCGGCGAGGGGTCGCACGTGGTGACGTCACAGAGTGACAAAGGCACGGTCTTTTGCGGGGTCCGACACTGAAGTGCCTACGGAATTATATAGTAGATAGAATACATACAGCAGTACCGGTGTGCAGCGGTGCCAGTGTGCAGCGGTGCCAGAGTCCAGGAGGAGACAGCAGGCGGGTGCGGTCAGGGGGGCCGGGGGACAGTGGCCGGGTGCGTTCAAGAGCAAGCCGGGGAACAGCGGGCAGAAGGGGGCTGGTGGAATAACAGCCATGTGCGGGCAGGAGGAGGCTGAGGAAGAGCGGCCAGGTGCGTGCAGGAGGGGGCCGGGGGACAGTGGCCGGATGCGGGCAGGAGGGAGGCAGGGAGACAGCGATCGGGTGCGGCAGGAGGGGGTCAGGGGGACAGCGGCCATGTGCGGGCAGGAGGGGGCCGGGGAACAGCGGGCAGAAGGGGGCTGGGGAACAACGGCCATGTGTGGGCAGGAGGTGGCCGAGGAAGAGCGGCCGGGTGCGTGCAGGAGGGGGTCGGGGAACAGCGGCCGGGTGAGGGCAGTAGGGGCGGGGGGGCCTTCCTGGCCGCACCCGGCCGCTGTCCCCCGGCCCTCTCCTGCCCGCAGCACTGTGCTTAGCAGTTTACAGCAACTCAGTGGTTAGCAGACTTTATGCGGCTCAGTGGTTAGCAGAGTATACGGCGGCTGAGTGGTTAGCAGAGTATACAGGGTCTCAGTGGTTAGCACAGTATACGCTGGCTCAATAGTTAGCACTGTAAACAGCCTCAGTGGTTAGCACTATGGTGGCTCAATGGTTGGCACTGTATATGGTGGCTCAATAATTGGAGCAGTAATGTGACTCAGTGATTAGCACTGTATAGGGTGACTCAGTGGTTAGCAGAGTATACGGCGGCTGAGTGGTTAGCAGAGTATACAGGGTCTCAGTGGTTAGCACAGTATACGCTGGCTCAATAGTTAGCACTGTAAACTGAGCCTCAGTAGTTAGCACTCTATGGTGGCTCAATGATTGGCACTGTATATGGTGGCTCAATAATTAGAGCAGTAATGTGACTCAGTGATTAGCACTGTATAGGGTGGCTCAGTGGTTAGCACTGTATAGGGTGACTCAGTGGTTAGCACTGTATAGGGTGACTCAGTGGTTAGCACTCTATGGTGCCTCAGTGGTTGGCACTGTATATGGTGGCTCAGTGGTTAGCACTGTATATGGTGACTCGGTGATTAGCACTGTATGGTGCCTCAGTGGTTGGCACTGTATATGGTGGCTCAGTGGTTAGCACTGTATGCTGGCTCAGTGGTTAGCACTGTACAGTGGCTCAGTGGTTAGCACTGTAAGGTGGCTCAGTGGTTAGCACTGTATGCTGGCTCAGTGGTTAGCACTGTACAGTGGCTCAGTGGTTAGCACTGTAAGGTGGCTCAGTGGTCAGCACTGTACGGTGGCTCAGTGGTCAGCACTGCACGGTGGCTCAGTGGTCAGCACTGTTCGGTGGCTCAGTGGTCAGTGGAGGACGGAGGGCAGAGTGGTCAGCGGAGGACGGAGGGCAGAGTGATGAGCAGAGGACGGAGGGCAGAGTTTATCAGCGGAGGACAGAAGGCAGAGTGACCCTAACGCACTTCCTAACGCAGGAAGGAGGCAGAGTGGTCAGCGCAGGAAGGAGGCAGAGTGGTCAGCGCAGGAAGGAGGCAGAGTGTATACACACACACACACATACAGTATACACATATATACAGCATACACACACACACATATACAGTATACACACACATATACAGTATACACATATACAGTATACACACACACATATACAGTATACACATATATACAGTATACACACACATATACAGTATACACACACATATACAGTATACACACACACACATACAGTATACACATATATACAGCATACACACACACATATATAGTATACACACATGTACAGTATAGAGACACACACACATACAGTATACACACACATACAGTATACACACACATACAGTATACACACACATATACAGCATACACACACACATATACAGTATACAGACACACACATATACAGCATACACACACATATATACAGTATACACACACACATATACAGCATACACACACATATATACAGTATACACACACACGTATACAGTATACACACACATATACAGCATACACACACACATATACAGCATACACACACATATATACAGTATACACACACACGTATACAGTATACACACACATATACAGCATACACACACACATATACAGCATACACACACACATATACAGTATACAGACACACACATATACAGCATACACACACATATATACAGTATACACACACACATATACAGTATACACACACATATACAGCATACACACACACATATACAGCATACACACACACATATACAGTATACAGACACACACATATACAGCATACACACACATATATACAGTATACACACACACGTATACAGTATACACACACATATACAGCATACACACACACATATACAGCATACACACACACATATACAGTATACAGACACACACATATACAGCATACACACACATATATACAGTATACACACACACGTATACAGTATACACACACATACAGCATACACACACACATATACAGCATACACACACACATATACAGTATACAGACACACACATATACAGTATACAGACACACACATATACAGCATACACACACACATATACAGTATACACACACACGTATACAGTATACACACACATATACAGCATACACACACACATATACAGCATACACACACACATATACAGTATACAGACACACACATATACAGTATACAGACACACACATATACAGTATACACACACATATACAGCATACACACACACATATACAGCATACACACACACATATACAGTATACAACACACACATATACAGCATACACACACATATATACAGTATACACACACACGTATACAGTATACACACACATATACAGCATACACACACACATATACAGCATACACACACACATATACAGTATACAGACACACACATATACAGCATACACACACATATATACAGTATACACACACACGTATACAGTATACACACACATACAGCATACACACACACATATACAGCATACCACACACACATATACAGTATACAGACACACACATATACAGTATACACACACACATATACAGTATACAGACACACACATATACAGCATACACACACACATATACAGTATACACACACACACGTATACAGTATACACACACATATACAGCATACACACACACATATACAGCATACACACACACATATACAGTATACAGACACACACATATACAGCATACACACACATATATACAGTATACACACACACGTATACAGTATACACACACATATACAGCATACACACACACATATACAGCATACACACACACATATACAGTATACACACACACATATACAGCATACACACACATATATACAGTATACACACACACATATACAGCATACACACACACATATACAGTATACAGACACACACATATACAGCATACACACACATATATACAGTATACACACACACGTATACAGTATACACACACATATACAGCATACACACACACATATACAGCATACACACACATATATACAGTATACACACACATATATACAGTATACACACACACACACATATAATCTCACTCTTCAGTGCAGACTTTGTATGAAGAAGACGCAGATCTCCTCTATCTCTGTGATTAGAGCTGTCTCCTCAGCTTTGCAGCATTTTCGGTCCCCTGAGGACTACATCTCCCATCATGCACTGCGGCTCCTCCCCTGTGATGCTGTGATCCTGGAAGCGGTGAGGAATCTAAGGGGGAGGTGGCATCCAGCCTATCATTGTGTGATTGGGGTGGTCCCCTTGGGCTTGTTCGGGCCACCCCTGGGCTCAGCACATAATGGATGCGGCTGGGGCCGGGTGTGTGGTACGGACACGCCCCTTAGTTACCCGACCGCGGCCTTGGTTACCAAGCTCTCCGGGGAGAGTGGAGGGGAGACCGGGTAGCGTGGAGGGGAGACAGGGGAGCGTGGAGCGTGGAGGGGAGAGCGGGGAGCGTGGAGGGGAGACAGGGGAGCGTGGAGCGTGGAGGGAAGAGCGTGGTGACGTCACAGTGTGACATATCCACGGCGTGCCGGGGTCCGACACAAAACGTGCTACGGCAATTATATAGTAGATTACCCTACCCATGATGTGGATACCTTTTATGACCCTCTCTCTTTATAATGGTTTCTTTTACCTATAACAATGTGAATTGAAATTACATTAATATGTGACACCTTAAATGTGCTGAAATAATGCTTTAATTATAAAAGCTTCATTACTTACTACGTACTATTTTTTGATAAAGTCATCCTGTGATCTGTCAATTATTTCCTTGATATTACTCACTATATCATTAAAGTATACCATTTAATGTGCACTTCCTTCCTTATCCCTACCACCATTTTGATACTTTATTATAAATCATTACCCTACCCCATATACTCCATGATGTGGATACCTTTTGTGACCCTCTCTCTTTATAATGGTCGCTGAGCCGGCGTGGAAGAGGACAGTAGCGTGCAGCAGGCCAGAGGGAAACGGAGCTACAAGTTAGCAAGGTAAACCAAGCTTTTGATTAATCGCAAGGGGGGAGAGTGTACTGAAAGCGATCCTAGTGCAAAGACATGTTTAGGGTAAAAGTGTGGCAGTAGAAGGAATGATTGTTAGGTTCATGATTGAGTAGATAAGGTGGTAGGGATAAGGAAGGAAGTGCACATTAAATGGTATACTTTAATGATATAGTGAGTAATATCAAGGAAATAATTGACAGATCACAGGATAACTTTATCAAAAAATAGCACGTAGTAAGTAATGAAGCTTTTATAATTAAAGCATTATTTCAGCACATTTAAGGTGTCACATATTAATGTAATTTCAATTCACATTGTTATAGGTAAAAGAAACCATTATAAAGAGAGAGGGTCATAAAAGGTATCCACATCATGGGGTAGGGTAATGATTTATAATAAAGTATCAAAATGACAAATTAATTAAAGGTAGTTTATAGTGAATTATATGTATACATTTTCAGATTTTATAAGGGTACAAAGACCGCACAACAAGAGTATACTTAAATATCAAAGAATTATAAGAAGGTGAATCCAGCTAACATTAGCAGTAGCGAAAGAAACCCTTATATTATGGTAAGGGACGAATACGTTTTTTTTTTTGTTTTTTTTTTTTTTAAATACAGGACCTGAGATGAACGCAAATAGTAATTGAATGTATCTTTTTAGGATCCTTCATGTAGAATGAAGAAATTTGACCCAGAAAAGATCGGTGGCTAGGAATATTAAGAAGAAACACCTTAATAGCAACTTTGCTAATTTTAGAAAAATAATTGCACAAAGTACATATATTATGGTATTATGGTTTTAATAATGATATGAATTTTATTGATCATTAATTTTTAATAAAGTGATATATGGTGAAAATAAAAATTAGTGCATTATTGAATTAGTAAGCCATTGTATAGAGGTTGTATTGTGCTGGGCCCTTATAAACATACTAGAAAAAGGCCCGATGCGATTGCATCGGGAGTGCGGTGAAAAGAATTGTGTGCATCCTTAGATGTGCTAACTGGAACAGTAAACATGTATGACACTTGTTGCGCTTGTGAAAAAAGCATAGTTTTTATTAACATTTGCAAAATAAGGGCAAAGCATCATATTATCAGGTAATAGTGACAGAAAAAGAATGTACATAAGTTTATTGAGTATGTACAGGTAGCTCTGTGGGAAGCAGAGTATACAGTCAGCTGCGTGGGTAGCAGAGTATACAGTCAGCTTCGTGGGTAGCAGAGTATATACAGGTAGCACTGTGGGTAGCAGAGTATACAGTCAGCTGCGTAGGTAGCAGAGTATATACAGGCAGCTCTGTGGGTAGCAGAGTATACAGGCGGCTGCGTGGGTAGCTGAGTATACAGCCAGCTGCGTGGGTATCAGAGTATATACAAGCAGCTCCGTGGGTAGCAGAGTATACAGCCAGCTGCGTGGGTAGCAGAGTATATACAGGCAGCTCTGTAGGTAGCAAAGTATACAGGTGGCTGCGTGGGTAGCAGAGTATATACAGGCAGCTCTGTGGGTAGCTGAGTATACGGGCGGCTGGTGGGTAGCAGAGTATATACAGGCAGCTCTGTGGGTAGCAGAGTGTACACGCGTCTGCGTGGGTAGCAGAGTCTATACAGGCGGCTCCGTGGGTAGCAGAGTATACAGCCAGCAGCTTGGATAGCAGAGTATATGTAGGCAGCTCTGTGGGTAGCAGAGTATACAGCCGGCTTCGTGGGTAGCAGAGTATATACAGGTGTCTCTGTGGGTCGCAAAGTATACAGGCAGCTGCGTGGGTAGCAGAGTATATACAGGTAGCTCTGTGGGTAGCAGAGTATACAGTCAGCTGCGTAGGTAGCTGAGTATATACAGACAGCTCTGTGGGTAGCAGGGTATGCACGCGGCTGCGTGGGTAGCAGAGTCTGTACAGGCGGCTCCGTTGGTAGCAGAGTATACAGCCAGCAGCATGGATAGCAGAGTATATGCAGGCAGCTCTGTGGGTAGCAGAGTATACAGCCGGCTGTGTGGGTAGCAGAGTCTATACAGGCGGCACCATGGGTAGCAGAGTATACAGCCAGCAGCGTGGGAAGCAGACTATATACAGGCAGCTCTGTGGGTAGCAGAGTAAACAGCCGGCTGCGTGGGTAACAAAGTATATGGGTAGCAGAGTATATACAGGTGCTCTGTGGGTAGCAGAGTATACAGTCAGCTGCATGGGAAGCAGAGTATACAGGCAGCTGCGTGGGTAGCAGAGTATATACAGGTAGCTCTGTGGGTAGCAGAGTAAACAGCTGCGTGGGTAGCAGAGTATATACAGGCAGCTCTGTGGGTAGCACAGTATACAGCTGGCTGCATGGGTAGCAGAGTATATACGGGTGTCTCTGTGGGTCGCAGAGTATACAGTCAGCTGCGTGGGTAGCAGAGTATATACAGGCAGCTCTGTGAGTAGCAGAGTATACAGCCGGCAGCGTGGGTAGCAGAGTATATACAGGTGTCTCTGTGCGTTGCAGAGTATACAGTCAGCTGCGTGGGTAGCAGAGTATACAGGCAGCTGCGTGGGTAGCAGAGTATATACAGGTAGCTCTGTGGGTAGCAGAGTATACAGTCAGCTGTGTGGGTAGCAGAGTATACAGGCAGCTGCGTGGGCAGCAGAGTATATACAGGTAGCTCTGTGGGTAGCAGAGTATACAGTCAGCTGCGTAGGTAGCAGAGTATATACAGGCAGCTCTGTGGGTAGCAGAGTATACACACGGCTGTGTGGGTAGCAGAGTCTATACAGGCGGCTCCGTGGGTAGCAGAGTATATACAGGCAGTTCTGTGAGTAGCAGAGTATATACAGGTAGCTCTGTGGGTAGCAGAGTATACAGTCAGCTGCGTGGGTAGCAGAGTATAGAGGCAGCTGCGTGGGTAGCAGAGTATATACAGGTAGCTCTGTGGGTAGCAGAGTAAACAGTCAGCTGTGTGGGTAGCAGAGTATATACAGGCAGTTCTGTGAGTAGCAGAGTATACAGCCGGCTGCGTGGGTAGCAGAGTATATACAGGTGTCTCTGTGGGTCGCAGAGTATACAGTCAGCTGCGTGGGTACCAGAGTATATACAGCTAGCTCTGTGGGTAGCAGAGTATACAGTCAGCTGCGTGGGTAGCAGAGTATATACAGGTAGTTCTGTGGGTAACAGCTTTGTGGGCGTGATGGTGACCTTAATGGGCGTCCCGGTGGGTGGAGAGGTGATGTGACAGAATGGCTGTCACCACCGACTTCTTCTATGAGAGCTGCGCACTTCCAGAGTGGAGGAAAATAGGGGCGTGTCCTTGCTGTGAAGTAAATTTCGTGAATGTGCATGCGCGGTGATGGATGGTTACTGCGCTCATGCGGCTGTGAATGGCGTCGCAACTGTGCCTGGCGTGACTGCGGCTCATGGTGGGCGCAAGCGCACCATCGCTCGTGGGGCTGTGAATGGCGACGTAACCGTTGGGGACGTGACTGCGGCTCGCGGTGGCGTGCAAGCGCGCCACCGCTCGCGGGGCTGAGTCTGTGAATAGCGACTCGCGAAGGCGCTGCGCACCATCGCTCGCGACGGTGCCTCGGTGCATGCCGGAATAGCGGCACAACATTGGTGATTATATATCTAGATGGCTTTGTAAGTCAATGTTAGTAGTTTGAACCTGATACGTTGGTGAATTGGAAGCCAGTGGAGGGATTTGCAGAGGGGAGAAGTGGAGGAATAGCGAGGAGAGAGGTGAATTAGTCGAGCAGCAGAGTTAAGGACAGATTGGAGAGGTACAAGAGTGTTAGCAGGGAGGCCACAGAGGAAGAGGTTGCAATAGTCGAGAAGTGAGATAATGAGGGCATGCACTAGTAGTTTAGTAGATTGAGGGTTGAGGAAGGGACGGATTCTGGAAATATTTGAGTTGAAGGCGGCAGGAGGTGGCAAGGGCTTGGATGTGCGGTTTGAAGGACAGGGCAGGGTCAAGGGTTACTATGAGGCAACGGACTTCAGATACAGGGCAAAGTGTGATGTCATTTATTGTGATAGATAGATCTGGTAAGGAAGGTGTGTGAGATGGAGGAAAGATGATGAGTTCGGTTTTGTCTACATTGAGTTTTAGGAAGCGAGAGCAGAAGAAGGAGGATATGGCTGATAGACACTCCAGGATTCTGGACAGGAGAGAGGTGACATCTGGGCCAGAGAGATAGATCTAAGTGTCATCAGCATACAAGTGATACTGGAAGACACGGGACTTTATGAGGTGTAGATTGAAAAAAGGAGGGGCCCCAGGACAGAGCCTTGAGCGACCACAACAGAGAGGGGATGGGGTGAGGAAGTCGTGTGGGAGTGGGAGACTCTAAATGTGCGGTTGGTAAGGTAGGACGAGATCCAGGAGAGGGCAAGGTCAGTGAGGGGATCTGTAATAGGAGACAGTGGTGAACTGTGTCAAATGCTGAGGACAGGTCTAGAAGGAGTAGGATGGAGAACTGTCAGTTAGCTTTGGCCGTGAGTAAGTCATTAGTGATTTTGGTCAGGGCAGTTTCAGTGGAGTAGTGGGGGCAGAAGCATGATTAAAGGTTGCCAAAGAGATAGTTGGATGAGAGGTCGGATGAGAGTACAGTGTGGACGTGCTTTTCGAGAAGTTTAGAAGTGAATGGGTGCAGGGATATGGGCCGGTAGCTGGATGTAGAAGTGGGGTCGAGGGATAGCTTCTTTAAAGGGAACCAACCAGCAAAAAATCCCTATCTAACCTATACATATCTGTCCCTGGAGCCTTAAATTACTATTCTAACCATCCCTGACTGACTAAATCTAACTAAGTACACCCACAATAAATCACTTTTTATACTTACCAAATTCTTGTCGGATGGGCGTTCCTCCAGGCTCTTTGTCAGCGAGGCGGATCTCCTCGCCACGCTCGCACCCGCCTCGCTGCTGTCCATCTTCTTCTATGATTCAAATTACCCGCCCATCGCGTCCTCGCAATGAGCGGGTCACATGCTGCAGGCCCCGCGTCACTTCCACCCGGGAGTGTACAAGGACCAAATGAGGGGGGTATGAGGAGCAAATGTGGGGAGAGGATGGAGGAGTGTATGTGGATACAGCATGGAGCGCAAATGGGGGATTTGATAACACAGAATACGGAGTGAGGGGTTGATGGGTATGGACCCATTATGGAGAAGACAGTATGGAAAGCAAGGGGGTAAAATTAAGGATCCAGTATAAATAGTGAGGGGGAGATGGCTGCGGAACAGTATGTGGAGTGGAGGGGGAGTGGGTGTGGATAAAGTATGAGGAGTGAGGGAGGGATTCCGGCTGTGGCACAGTATGTGGAGTGAGGGAGATCAGTGTGGACACAAGATGAGGCGTGAGGGGGATGGCTGCAGCACAGTATATGCAGTGAAGGTAGGATCGGTGTAGACACAGTATGAGGAGTGAGGGGGGAAGGGATGGCTACCGACACAGTATATGAAGTGAGGAAGCGATGAAGTAATGAAGAAACAGTAGGGGATGAGAAAAATGTAAGGGGTCACAGAATAGAGACTGAGCAGGTGTGGGGGTGTATGGAAAGGGGGGGGGGGCATAGCCAGAAGGGGACAGTATGTTGAGGAGGGGAAGTGTAATGAGGGAGAAAAGTATAAACAATGGGCAGTGTAGAGCTACTCAGTGAAGAGGACAGTGTGAAGAAGGTGGCCCAGTATGGAAAGGAGAGGGCAGTGTGATGAGGGGGCGGTGTGGAGGACGTGTGCCAGAAAAGGGACAGTGTGTAAGGCTAGGGTCACACTTGCCTGCATTTTTTAAGGTTTTTGACAGGCTAGGGTCAAACCTGCATTGTGGATGAGTTTGTCCCATGAGTTTTTTACACTTGAATTTTGTGAAAAACGCATGCAAAAACTCATCCATAGGCCCCAATACAAAAAACGCATGCCCCAATGCCAAAAATGCATGGCTAAAGTGCCATGAGTTTTTGGCTCAGCACCAAAAAATGCATATGATGAGTTTTTTTGGTGCTTTTTCAAAAACACATGCATTTTTGTAACATGGGGCCCTATGGGAATCGCATGCGAATCCGCATGAGATTTTTAAGGCTGCTCCAGACCTAACAGCAAAAACGCAGGCCAAAAACACAGGCTGTCAAAAATAATCTTAAAAAACGCAGCCAAGTGTGACCCTAGCCACAGCCTGCGTTTTTGCTGTTAGGTGTGGAACAGCCTTAAAAAACTCATGCGATTTGGTGGAGTTCTCTACCTCCTCCCAGGCTGACAGCTCCAATTTCCAGAGAAGGGTCATTTGTTTTTTTTGTTTTTTTTTCATTAGGTTTTATAAAGTAAATATTGGTCTGGTTGACCCTAACCCGTGGTGGGTGAATATAGGGGGGGTTGTTCGTATTGCAATGTTCTTGTAACTGACGTCATTATTGTGATTCTTGTATCTTTTTTTTCTTCAGGTTTATACATATATGCATACCTTTGTAATGCCTTTCAAAATTTAATAAAAAGAGATTAACCATAAAAAACTCATGCGAAAACTCATGTGAAAACTCATGGTACCATTTAGTGCCATGCGGATTCGCATGTGATTCCCATAGGGCCCCATGTTAACTAACCAGATCAGTTTTTTTTACTGCATCCACTGCAGTCACACCATTGCAGTCACACTTGAGTGCAGCATCAGTTTTTGGCATCATGTTTTGGACTTAGAAAAAAAAAATGCACAAAATGATGCAAAAACCTGATCCAAGGCTCAAGTGTGACCTTAGCCTAAATCATATTTTCAGGGAACAGTGTGAAGAAGCAATTATTTATCCCGGGGCACAGTGTAGGGCAGATATTTTTACTCATGAAAATGTTGATCATTCTCCTATCTTTAAGGATATCGTGCCGGGATGTGCTGCAGCGGATCGGAGAAGATGGACATCTCCACAGACATGTTGTGGATGTGAAAAGTCATCAGGGTGCCCCCGATCAGAGACAAGGTCATCTATAAGGTACCTGGATGTAAATGATTATTTGAGATAATGACTAATTCTCATGTGGTTCCTGTACACTTTTATTGACAGCTGGTAACAACTCCCAGTTACTCCTTACCATTGTTAAGGTTGTAGTAGGAGTTGTAGGTTCATGCAGCACAAATGTGTTTGGGTCTGACCTGACATTACAATTGTTTTACCATGTACTGATGGTGGTTCTGATGATGAATTTTGTTTCCAGCAGTTACAGACTGTAAGTGTAAAAATTGCATATGGTTTATTGGTCACTTGGTCACATGATGACTAAAGATACCGCTGGGGGGGGCGCCAAACTGAACTCTTGCCCCAGGTGCCAGAAAGCCTAGATACACCTCTGCTTTAAGCTTCCGGTCTTGACGTTTTGATGTCTTCCTTGGTCTACCAGTATGTTTGCCTTTAACAACCTTCCCATGTTGTTTGTATTTGGTCAAGATTTTGGACACAGCTGACTGTGAACAACCAACATCTTTTGCAACATTGCATGATGATTTACCCTGTTTTAAGAGTTTGATAATGCTCTCCTTTGTTTCAATTGACATCTCTCGTGTTGGAGCCATGATTCATGTCAGTCCACTTGGTGCAACAGCTCTCCATGGTGTGATCACTCCTTTTTAGATGCAGACTAACGAGCAGATCTAATTTGATGCAGGTGTTCGCTTTGGGAATGAAAATTTACAGGGTGATTCCATAATTCTTTCCTCATAATAGAGTGATTGCATAATTTTTTCTCTCTGCTGACAATAATTACCCCTAATGATTACCACATTTTTTATCTTGATTTCTTTTAGTGTTTCTTAAAGTTATAAAGTTGCCATTTGAAATGACTTTAGTTTTGTGCCATGTCTGTGATCTGCTTTTTTTCTACGACATTAAACAACTGAATGGACATCCTTAGATCCAGGTGATTCCATAATTTTTGCCAGGGGTTGTATAAAGCTGAGTGTATGTGTGTGTCTATGTTCACTGAAGGAATCCACACTGTCACATTTACAATCACAACATTTTACATAGCAAGCTAATTTTGACTAAGGGAACATCAGACTATGTTGTGAAGGGAAATTTTAATCCCGTACTCTACAGACATTCCCCCAAAATAGGCTTATTTACTGTGTGTTTTTGTGATGTCATAGATACTGTCTTGCCTGTTTTGACAGTTAGCCTGAATGTTTATCAGGTGGCCTACAGCAACCAATCACAGCTCATCTTCTGATTACTTGCTATAGGCAATGAAGGACTTTTATAGTATAAGACGCTTTATGCACCTCTATGAAATATTCAGGGAAGCTCGCCAAAGGCCAGGTGATTCCATCATTTTTGCCAGGGGTTGTAGAAACATTTGGGAGCAAATCAGCAGGAGGGAGAGACACAAGCAGGATGAAAGAATGTGGATATTTGTAAGTTACAAATCACATGGGGATATATTGGGTGGAGGAATATGACATACCATAAGACATGTGCAAGGCACATAGAGATGGGATGCAGGAGAAATTAGATACAGCAGCATATGGTTTGCATTTATTTATAAAAACTATCAGAAATTTAACAAAAAACTAAAAAAAAAAACAATTTTATAAATTTTAATAATTATCCCTTTAATCCAGTCACAACTCACAAAATCTAATATATAATTGCCAATCGGCTCTGTCATACTCCCGGCGATTGTGTCGCTATCCCACAATCCACCGTGGCACCGTTAGTCGCGGTGGATTGTTACAAGTGACAACACGTCACCGCTATTCCGGCAGGAGATCAGTGGCGCTAGTGGCGACACAGCCAGGAGATGAGCAGCGCCAGCCGCTCACATCGGAAGTATGTTGACTGCCATATGGAGCACCCAAGTTATGGGTATTCCGATATGGCGGCCAGGATTCAAATCTCCCGCCAAAGCCACGCGGCACCGCTCATTGGCTGGGCTGCCGCCGACTCAGCTAATGAGCGGCGCGGGATTCAAAGACACGCAGCACCGCTCATTGGCTGAGCCGGCCGCCGGCTGAGCCAATGCCTGGCGCGCAAATTGGCATTACAGAAAAGATTTTTATCACCTAAGTGTTGCTATTTTTGAACCGGTCACTATAGGGGGCAGACTCTAACGTAATTTTTTTGCCATATATTGCTGTGGCAGCCATCAGGATCGCACAATCATGATCTCAGGATGCTGATGGGGTTAAAATGGGAACCCCACACTTTGTTAACCATCTATATGACATAGTTACTATTGACAGCAGTATCTAAGGAGTTAAACAGCTAGAGTTGGTACCATCGGTGATCCTGACTGATACAGCAAATTGTCAACCATAATGCATATTTGACAGCTGCTGCATTTTCACCAGGTAAGTTGTATTTGTGGTCACTAAAAGGTTAAATAAATCTACTGTTTTGGAAACTTACTGTTTGATAAATTACTGTATTTTGCGGATAATAAAACGCCCTGGATTATTAAGACATCTCAAATTTAGAGGAGGAAAATAGGAGAAAAATAATTTCTAATGTAAAAATGACTGTTTTATACAGTGTTATATTTTGAGTTTAGTTTACTAAAGGGGCACGTTGGAGCAGCTCAGAAGGATCACAGGAGACAGGGTCAGCGATGGTGTGGGCCCGAGGTTCGGAGGACGGGGTGTTGCAGCGGCAGGATGCTGGCACCATTCATCTGTGGGCACTTGACACAATGGGTTTCAAGAAAATGGCTGCGGATGCGGCGGAAAATGTGTCATATCCCATTTTTTTTTTGTGAAGCCGGATGCAAACGGATGCAACCACAGCAGTATTATGCCTCAGATCTGGCATAATACCAGTGCAGTTGCATCCACTTGCATTAGTTTTTTGCCAGATACGTGGAAGAGTTTTTAATAGTAGACGCCTAGGCAGAGTCTCCCACTGCTTGCTTCCAGGGCTGCTCATTAAGCTTCAGGAATATTCATTGCACTGACTGGCAATGGTCTCTGTGAGAGCATCTGTGATTGGCTGTTGCACTCAGACTGCGCTCTCACAATCTGTACCAGTATCTGGGCTTCATTGCCATACACATTAGTGTATGGCAACCAACCTGCCCTCATAGTGTGTAAAATAAATAAATAAATAAATAATGGGGAAATGTATAGTACTTCATTCTCAGCACAGATAAAGCGGACAGCTGTTGGCTGCCACCTTCAGCTGCCTAATTTTACCTTGGCTGGCAAAAAAACATGTGTAGCCTTCACTCTATTTTTAATTTCCAGCCAAGGTAAAACTAGGCAGCTGGGGGCTGGTATTCTCAGTGTAGTGGGGCCCATAGTTATTGGGCCCCCTATGCTATAGAATAGCAGCCAGCAGCTGCCTAGTTTTACCTTGGATAGCAATTAAAATAGGGTGAAGGCTACACATGGGAGCACAGTCTGAGTGCAACAGCCAATCACACATGCTCTCACACAGAGTGAGAGTCTGTAATTGGCTGTTGTCAGTCAGTGCAATGAATATTCATGAAGCTTAATGAACAGCCCAAGAAGCAAGTAGTGGGAAAGCAGAGATTGGTGAGTTCTATCTATGTATGTATCCATCTTCTAGTGAACCCGCATGTTCAGTAGGCAAAACTGGATCTTGTATTACCAGAAAAGTCCCATTTACTTTCATTTTAATTTATACTGGATCCAGTTGATGGCAGCTTTTTGTCAACCCCAAAAAAGCAAGGTTGACAGGTTGGAGGTTGAAAAATCCGACAGAAACCGGATGCAACCACATGTGCCGGATTCCCCATTGTAAATCAACGAGGAAGAAATCAAATCCGGTAACATGCGGTTTCTTGCGGATTCTAAAGAGGATAGAAAACTGCTACTGTGAAACCATCCTTATACTGTTCAGCACCTGTGGTGTCAGGGAGTCTGTGTGTTCAGAGACGACTGGACTCGTGAACCATTATACCTTATAAATGGACTAATAAAATTGTTATTTTATAAACTGGATTATATAGCCATTCTAAAATGGATTTTTGAAGTACCGTATATACTCGTGTATAAGCCGACCCGTGTATAAGCCGACCCCCCTACTTTTGCCCCCAAAACCTGGGAAAATCTATTGACTCGTGTATAAGCCGAGGGTGGACCCTAGCACAAGTATACAGCCCCAGCAGTGTGGTATACACCAGTCCCAGAGGTAGATACAGCAGCCCCAGTGGTAGTATACACGCAGCCCCAGTAGTATATACAGCCCCAGTGGTAGTATATACAGCCCCAGTGGTAGTATACAGTGCCCAGAGGTATATAGCAGCCCAGTGGTAGTATACAGGGCCCCA
Organism: Allobates femoralis; assembly: GCA_033576535.1. NCBI lineage: Eukaryota > Metazoa > Chordata > Amphibia > Anura > Aromobatidae > Allobates > Allobates femoralis. The sequence continues at coordinate 484,112,885 of JARQOC010000004.1, read as the reverse complement.
GAGGTATATAGCAGCCCCAGTGGTAGTATACAGTGCCCCAGAGGTATATAGCAGCCCCAGTGGTAGTATACAGGGCCCCAGAGGTATATAGCAGCCCAGTGGTAGTATACAGTGCCCCAGAGGTATATAGCAGCCCCAGTGGTAGTATACAGTGCCCCAGAGGTATATAGCAGCCCCAGTGGTAGTATACAGGGCCCCAGAGGTATATAGCAGCCCCAGTGGTAGTATACAGTGCCCCAGAGGTATATAGCAGCCCAGTGGTAGTATACAGGGCCCCAGAGGTATATAGCAGCCCCAGTGGTAGTATACAGTGCCCCAGAGGTATATAGCAGCCCCAGCGGTAGTATACAGGCAGCCCAGTAATGCAGGCCCCCCCAGCGTCTCTCCGGTCACCTGTAAAGCAAGCTATACTTATCAGTGTCCCGCTCGCACCCGCCGCTGCCGACATCCACGATCCTCCATCTTCATGCGACTCCTCTTCCTGTTTCCTGTGCGCGTCGCCGGGAATGACGTCATTGCCGGCGACGCGCACAGAAACAGGAAGAGGAGTCGCATGAAGATGGAGGATCGTGGATGTCGGCAGCGGCGGGTGCGAGCGGGACACTGATAAGTATAGCTTGCTTTACAGGTGACCGGAGAGACCCTGGGGGGGCCCTGCATTACTGGGGATGCGGGGGCTGCTGTATACCGATGTATACATCGGTATGTACCGATGTATACATCGGTATACAGCACTGACTCGCGTATAAGCCGAGGGGGGTACTTTTCAGCCCAATTTTTGGGCTGAAAAACTCGGCTTATACGCGAGTATATACGGTAAATACTCCAATCTCTTCAGGTCTAAGAGACTTATTTTATAATGCGTAAAGGCTATGCTGTGAAATATGGTGACATATCTGCTCTAAAGTTCTTTAGTGAGAGAATGCATATAAAACTGGTGTCTAATTTTTCCCTGAATTTAAAGACAAATGGTAATTACATAATATAATGCTATCACAATATGCTGCAGTATTAAGAAAACTTCCAAACCTACAATTTGCTAAAGGGTGCGCTCACTCGCTGCGTATTTGCTGTATTTTCTTACATGTGAGCACATCACAAACCATGAGTGGGTGATCAAATGCAGAAGTGGAGCACTTGTTTCTATTATACTTTTCCTCTGATTGTTCCATCCCTGGTTTGTGATAAGCTCACGCGTAAAAAAAATGCAGCAAATATGCAGCAAATACGCCGCGTGTGAAAGCATCCTTACTCTGAAAATATATATATTATACCTAAAGATATTACACTTATTTTTATTTATAGCCACCAGCTGTGGACTGACAGATGGTATTCAGCTTCGATATACAGTACGCTACAAGACTACAACTACTTTGAAGATAAGAACATGCTTTTTTTCCCAAAATATATTTTATAATTTCCGGCACCCAGTTGGGAAAATTTGATTAAGGTGATACATCCTGCTGCTAAGATCTCATGCAGCTTAGTACAAGCTGCAGCTGTCCATCAGGCTGGGTGAGCAGAGACCTAATATAATTGACCTCATGAGCCATTTCATCCTATAGCTGAATCCATAAAATTGTATTTATTTTTTTATCTGGATTATGCAGCTAATCTAAAATGTATTTTTAAAGTAAAAACTCCTGTCTCATCAGGTCTAAAATACTGTATATATCTAATAATATTTTCACATTACAAAATAGCTGATTAAGATGATACAATGTTTACTAACTGAGACTATAAAGAATGTTATACATACAGATCAGAGAATCTACTGGTACGAAAACTGCACAAAAATATGGTTAGGTTTGTCCAATAACGGAATAAGAAGATAACATTCAATTTATGCACATTTATGAAAATGCCTCTTTTGCCCCCCCCCCAACCCAATATTGATTAAAAGCAGTCGATGTACATAGACTCACAGCAGCATTAGTCATCATTGCATAGCTATCATGACAGTGCACATAATTTTTTATTTAAAAGGTGGTCCAAAGGCTTAATACGTTTTCATCTAAATCCCTATTTATTGTGAAATCTGCATTATGACAGCTCAGAGTAGTGTGTATCTATTGTCAGAGTTCAGTTGCTGAAACTACGCTGGTTTCTGAATGTCGCCAAGTACTCTGACAGCATGCGCTACTTTGCTGCCGCCTCTACTGAATCTGCAACTGGCACAATGACAGCATGCAGGGACAAGACCAGGCCATGAAACCAGCGCGACTGATGACACTTCGTTTCAAGGAGGGAGCAGGGGCTGTGAAAGCAACAGTAGCCTCTGCCTCGGATGACGCTTCATTTGAGTTCGGGATTCTCAAGCAAAGCATCAAAATAAGGGAAAAATCTATAGCAATTAGATAGTGTAGTGAAGAAGGATAGAAAATGTTTACTGCAGTGATATTAGAAATTAGTTTAGATTAGGGCCATACATATAGAGATTTAGATAAAAATATATTTAGAAAGTGGGCGTGGCTGGACATGCTGGAGTACAGTTTCACGGTACCGCGCTACTGAGCTTCCGTTCACAAAACCCTGACATACACTCTCAAAATGGGCAAATCCAACCAAAAAATCAGGTCCCTATTGGGACCAGGCATCCGTCACATCAGAGCGATATAGCGGTGTTGCTTGCTACTCTGGCTGCTCAGGGAAGATAGACCCCATAGAGGGTCTGGCGGTAATTGAGATGCTGCTCGCAGACTCCGAGGTGAGCATCATGGTGAAGGATCCCCCCTTGTTCTCCTGATGAGCCCCTTCATCCATGGGAGAAGTACCCAGTCGCTTGGATCCCTAGCCGACCGCTTCAGGTGGCGGGGAGGGAGAATGTCACGCGCTTAGATTGCGCTGACTCTGTTGGATGCTACTGTGTGTGTTTATGTTTGCATTTTTTCAGGAGCTGCATGAGGTTCGGGTGTGAAGGTCTTGCTCAGCCGCTAGTTGATGTGGGGCTTGGGTGTGACTCACCTGCAATACCCTCCCCCTGGCCTTTAAATAGCCTTCCCTCTCCCCTGTCAGATGCCGTTGTTAGAGTTATTTACTCTTGGTCTTGTGCTGTGAAGTTGCTTTGCTGCTGGGCTGAAGTCCTTCCAGGAGTTCCCTTGCCTTGGGAGTAGCTGTGGTTCCTGATCTGTGGGTGAAGGTAGGGGCCCTCAGTCTAGGGCTAATCAAAAGCTTAAGGCAAAGGGTGGCGACTTGGACCTCTTCACCATCAGAGGTACCTCCGAGATCAGGGCGAGCCACGACCCCCAGTTCCAGAGTCAGATTAGCTCCCCTAGAATCCCTTTGCCCACCACACCATCCAGTCACCTGACTTCCTCACCTCCTAAGCGTGACATTAACAACGGACTAACCACTTTTTTTATTATGAGCCATTATCTCGCAGACATCCTCCACAGATGCCTTTTCACAACTGATGCAAACTATGTCACCTGAGGTCACTGGTCTGCGGACACAGGTGGTGCAGCAGCTGCAGCAGCTTGTGGGGTATCTGGCCTCGGCTCACGCCCAGGCTATACCGGAAGCCAAGATATCTCTTCCAGATAGGTTTTCTAGGGAAAGGGATCAATTCTTGGTGTTCAAAGAGGCCTGTAAACTTTATTTCAGGCTTCGACCCCATTCATCTGGGAGTGAGGAACAGTGGGTGGGGATCATACTCTCCCTTCTTAACGGGGATCCCCAGACCTGGGCTTTCTCCCTTCCGACTGACTCACCATCACTGTGGTCGGTGGATGGGTTTTTGCTGCTCTGACTCAGGTGTACAGAGAACCAGATAGGGTGACTCTTGCTGAATCAAACCTCCATAAACTCAAGCAGGGCACACGAGCAGTGGAGGAGTACTGCTTGGAGTTTCGGAGATGGGCAACTGACACCCAGTGGAATGACCTTGCCCTCAGGAGTCAGTTCTGCCTGGGTTTGTCAGCTAATAGTAATACTAGATTAGCCTCGGCACACTCAACTAATGAAAAATGAAAAGGAAGAAATGTTTCTTTGTGCTGATAATTTTATTGTACAGAAACGAAATCATCCCACGTTTCGGCTCAACATGAGCCTTCCTCAGGGAATTGAGCTGAATTAAACATAACAACAAAAAGAAGTCACAATTTTGTTCAACATAAATGCAAAGTACATGTTAACAGAAAAAAACCTACATGCGGTGTATGGTACAAAATGCTGGAGTGTGGTGAAATACATAGCGTGCGCACTAAGATATGTGGTGGGCACGTCCGTAAGTGAATGGTGGCGTGTAGGGGTGAAGTGGTAGGTGAGGAAACAAAGGATAGGAGGAAGAGTGAGAGGAAATAAAAGGAGTAGATAAAAAAATCAAGAGGTCTCAGACAAAAAGAAAAAGAAGAAAATAAAACCAACAAACGGTATACAAAGGTGAAGAAAGACAATAGAGGAAAAGGGGAGGGGCAAGAGAAACAGTGAATAGAGTATAATAACTAAAATCAGGTAAATTACCTTACAAACTCAGAGAGTAGGAATAAGTAGGTAGGGTTTGTCAGCTAGACTGCAAGACACCCTGGTTCAGTACACCGTACCTGAGTCATTGGATGCTGCTATGTCTCTAGTCATCAGGGTAGACAGACATCTGAGGGAAAGAGTGAGACTAACTTTGTCCCCTGTGGCTATTCCTGTTGAGGAGGCTCCACGCGATGAAGTTATGCAGTTGGGGGCAGTAGGCCCTCGTGTTAAACAACCTGTAGTTGCAGTTCACCAAGTGGGCGGAGCTTGTTTTTATTGTGGACAAACTGATCATTTTATTAAGGTTTGTCCACATCTTTCCGGGACGAATACATAGTCTCAGATGCAGCCTACTTTGGGTCGTTCGGAAAGAGATGACCAGAGGGTTTATGTTTCTTTTTTTCTAAGTCTCAGTTTACTCTGTCTGCCAAACTGCTGGTAGATTGATAATCTGAGACTGTACCAGTGCTGGTTGATGCAGAGCGGGAGTCGATCTTATGGATTGTTGCTTTGCGCAGAATCATGGTTTCATCTGTTGTCCATTAGCGAGATCCATTCCTATCTCCGCTATTGACTCGGTTCCGCTCAGCCAGAAGCTATTATCCAAAGTTGTGCATAACGTGCACTTGAGCATAGGAACTCGTCACCAAGAGGTCCTCTCTTGTCATATTTTGGAGAATTTACCCACCCCCATTGTTTTGGGCCTTCCTTGGCTGAGAAAACACAACCGGGTAATTGACAGGCGGGCCCGGGAGGTGGTTCGCTGGCGTGATGCCTGTGAGGATATTTGCCGGGGTAAATCCATTTCTGCCGTGCTGATAACGTCTACACCACCTTCTCTGCCCGAGGAGGTTAGAAGTTTGCCAGGGGGTGGGGGGTACCGTAAAAGTCACGCTCCGGACTCCTAGTGCCTCTAGGCGTTGTCCTAGGAAGAGGGGCAGAGGAAATGCAGTTGTTTCTACAGTACATTCCAAGGGAGGGAGTCCTAGGTCCGGAGAGACGCCTCTGTTACTTGCTTACCTAAGACTGCACGCTCTGATTGTGCCCGCATGTGTGGAAATAAATGTACTGGTCCAGACCTGAGTGTGAATTTGTACATTTGGGTGTTGTCTAATCACGTCAGGCGGAGGTGTGCTGCCGGGGCTCCTAGTTCTGGGACTATAGGACCATTTTGGATATCGGCCATCTGCAACCCTGTGCTGTACCGACTGGAACTACCCCCAGTTTTGGCGACCCACAACATCTTTCATATCTCATCACTGATGTGGCTTTCTTTCGGACATGTCTGTTGTTGAGTACGGAGGCCTCTCTTAAAGGAGGGGGTACTGTCACGTGCTTAGACTGCGCTGACTCTGTTGGATGCTGCTGTGTGTGTTTATGTTTTGTGTGTTTATGTTTGCATTTTTTCAGGAGCTGCTTGAGGTACAGGTATGAAGGTCTTGCTCAGCTGCTAGTTGATGTGAGGCTTGGGTGTGACTCACCTGCAATCCCCTCCCCCTAGACTTTAAATAGCCTTCCCTCTCCTCTGTCAGATGCCGTTGTTAGAGTTATTTACCCTTGGTCTTGTGCTATGAAGTTACCTTGCTGCTGGGCTGAAGTCCTTCCAGGAGTTCCCTTGCCTTGGGAGTAGCTGTGGTTCCTGATCCGTGGGTGGAGGTAGGTGCCCTCAGTCTAGGGCTAATCAGGAGCTTAAGGTGAAAGGGTGGCGACTCAGAACTCTTCACTATCAGGGTACCTCGGATTAGGGCTAGCCAGGGACTCCCAGTTCCAGAGTCAGATTAGCTTCCCTTGAATCCATTTGCCGCACACATAAAGTCATCTGATTTCCTCACCTCCAGTCGTGACAGAGAATCAGCACAATCACATAATGTCACCCTCTCTTACACCATGAGGGCAATAGCATCCCTTGACACCTTCTGACGCTCCTGCACGCAGCACACAGTCCACTACTCCACCAACAGTCTCATGCTGTAGTCAAACATCTGGGAAAGGGTTGCAGAAGTGGTAGCCCCTCTTTTCAATGAACATCGGAACATAATACTCCACACCACCTGCACCGGGACAAAAGAAATTACTAGGCCAGATATCTAGCCTCCCAATATCCTCTATCAGCATTCTGAGATGACTGTCTTATTTGGTATACTCCCAGACTCTTGAAACCACAGACCTCACAGGTCCAATGTACCTGCAGATACAAGAGAAATGCTATGAGGTCTACCTGCTGCTTCAAATAGACAAGGGAGGGGGAACAGAGGTGCAATAGTGTCTTATCACTAAGACCATCAAATGTGGGTGGTAAACAAGGTTCATCTCACCTAGCCCGTTGTGTACCCCAACTGGCTTGAAGGCAAAGGTTATTTGGCTGCTGCAGGACCCCACCGACCTCATCACAAATGAAACGACCATCAAAGGATTGGAAACAAGTGTGTGTTACAGTCCGCCTGCTCAAGTCATCACATATTACAGGAACTCCAATTTGGATAGCAAAGATCTTCTTTTTTCCTTTCCTCGTGTTTCGATGCCTCTGGCACCTTCTTCGGGGATTCCCTGAAAGAATATTTCTGAAAGAAATTGCTAAATTGCCTCCCCACACTGCGGCAGAGCACTCCACCCATGGCCTTAGAAGGCAATTTATTACAGAAGCAATGTGCCTGTGGCAATTTGTCTATGGATGATCATAAACCAGCTCCTGGCTGATTTGAGATTATTGCTGAATGTATTCCATCTAGCAAGACACTTCGTCCCTGGCTACCCAATTGCTTGGCAGAATGCAGACAAGAATTTGTGCACTTTGTTCCAATCCTCGTCATTTTCTACCAAATTGGTACGTTATCTCAAAATCAGGAGCTTAAGGTGAAAGGGTGGCGACTCAGAACTCTTCACTATCAGAGGTACCTCCGAGATTAGGGCTAGCCAGGGACTCCCAGTTCCAGAGTCAGATTAGCTTCCCTTGAATCCATTTGCCCATCACACCATAAAGTCATCTGATTTCCTCACCTCCCAGTCGTGACAGAGAATCAGAACAATCACATAATGGTCACCCTCTCTTACACCATGAGGCGCAATAGCATCCCTTGACACCTTCTGACGCTCCTGCACGCAGCACACAGTCCCACTACTCCACCAACAGTCTCATGCTGTAGTCAAACATCTGGGGAAACGGGTTGCAGAAGTGGTAGCCCCTCTTTCAATGAACATCGGAACATAATACTCCCACACCACCTGCACCAGACAAAAAAGAAATTACTAGGCCAGATATTCCTAGCCTCCCAATATCCTCTATCAGCATTCTGAGATGACTTCTTATTTGGTATACTCCCAGACTCTTGAACCACAGACCTCACCAGGTCCAATGTACCTGCAGATACCAAGAGAAATGCTAGAGGTCTACCCCTGCTGCTTCAAATAGACAAGAGGAGGGGGAACAAGAGGTGCAATAGTGTCTTATCACTAAAGACCATCAAAATGTGGGTGGTAAAACAAGTTCACTCACCTAGCCACGTTGTGTGACCCACAACTGGCTTGAAGGCAAAGGATTATATTTGGCTGCTGCAGGACCTCCACCGACCTCTCACAAATGAAACGACCATCAAAGGATTGGGAAAACAAGGTGTGTTACAGTCCGCGCTGCCAAGTCATCACATATTACCAGGAATCCAATTTGGATAGCAAAAGATCTTCTTTATTTCCTTTCCTACGTGTTTCGATGCCCCTCCTGGCACCTTCCTCAGGTCAGGATATTCCCTGAAAGAATATTTCTGAAAGAAATTGCTAAATTGCCTCCCCACACTGCGGCAGAGCACTCCCCACCATGGCACTTAGAAGGCAGATTTATTACAGAAGCAATGTGCCTGTGGCTAATTTGTCTATGGATGATCATAAACCAGCCTCCCTGGCTGATTTGAGATTATTGCTGAAATGTATTCCATCTAAGCAAGACACTTCGTCCCTGGCTACCCAATTGCTGGCAGAATGCAGACAAGAATTTGTGCAACTTTGTTCCAATCTCTCCTCATTTTCTACCAAATTGGGTACGTTATCTCAAACTCAGGACTCACTGTACTATTCAAACCCTGAATGAGAACGTGGCCCAACACTCATCTAAAATTAACAATCTGCTTCAGAACCTGGACAACATGGAAAATAAAAACAAAAGAAACAACCTTCATGTCTCGGAGCTACTAGAATTGATCTCTGCTGCAGACATACCTTATGTCCTTATCTCTATCTTCAATTACTTGATTGGTCGCCCACCTGGTGCTCTCATTGAGCTAGACAGGTTTGCTAGGGCCCTACATCCTACTGATCCTAGAGAGCCCTGTCCGAGGGACGTAGTCTGCCGAGGTCACTTTTTTGCCTCAAGAAAAAAAAATTCTGCAGGCTGCTTGCAAACGACAATATCTAAAATATAACAGTGACCTTATCAGGATTATGCTGGATCTCTCCTGCTACACCTTAATGCAATGGTCAGAACTTAAACGCTTATTAAACCTTCTTTGAGGGAGAGCGATTCCTTTTCTCCTTAAAAATCAGAAAAGACCAGCAACCATTCATACTATGTTCCCCAGAGTAGCTTGCAACTTTTTTAAACAGCATTGAACTTCCTAATATGTCTCCTTCTAATTGATCAGCAGTGATATCTGGATTCTAGCTTCTCAACCGGCCATCCAGGCATCTACCTAAATCACCTTCACCTCCACCATGTAAAGGTCTCCCCACCAGAGAAACACGCTAAGGTGGAAAGAGAGGCTTTGCCTCCAGGCGTCATTACTTGAATGATTTCACCTGAATCTCAGGCAGGAAGAAAAAAGCACTGCTGACTGAGCCCCCGATCCTGGTCTCAATTGACCCATCCCCACCTGACCCTATGGGACTTGTATTCATTTGAGCCCTTAAGACCTCTAGCTCCTGCCCCCATTTAACTTATTGTTTAATTATATTGGAATGTTTGGTGGGACAAGAGGCCAGAGTAATTTGTTAATAAATTACCCATTAAGCGTTATTGTTCTTATAGATGCTGGTACTAATGATGTTTATATTGCTCCTTATGCTCAGAAGCTACACCTTTACCTGTTTAGCCTCTTCTCTCCCTTTAATAGGCCAGGAGCCTCTGTCTTGACATGTGTGTCCAAGTAAATTCCTTTCCACTGATTGTGTTGACTTAGCCGGTTATGCCAAGCTATTCTCATGCTTTCTTATGATAATACTACTCTTGATTTTTTTAATTCATAACTTTCTTTTTTTTCTCTCTCTCAACCATGGAGCTGTAATTTCATCTCTACATGATAAACATCCACCTTCACACAAATGGACAAATGGCAGAGTTTAAAGATTGCCTCCTTTAATGCAAAAGGTCTCAAACCCCTGAAAAACGTGCGCAGATTCTCCATCACTTCCATTGCCTGAGCAGCAGCATTCACAGTAGATTATTATTTCTGCAGTGCAGAGCTATGCATCAGCACGGCTCTGTACTGCAGCAGCGATCAGACAGTGCAGTGTTGAGGTGCTCTAAGGGCCAAGTTAAATAAAGAGTGAAAAAAGTTTTATGAAATATGAAATAATAAAAATAACTACAAGTTCAAATCACCTCCGTTGTATCCCTTTGGAAATAAAACTATTAATAAAAAAAACACAAATATTTGGTATCACCGTATTCAGTAATGCTCGAGGTAGCAAAACATAAGATCAATTAACCTGACCAGTAAACTGCATACTGACAAAAATAGGCTAAACGGCAAAAATGATGGTTTTTGTGGAAGCCGCGACATAGCAATAAAATGCAACAACAGACTATCAAAACATTGCATCTACCCAAAAATGGTATAATTAAAAACTTCAGCTGAGGATGCAAAAAAAGCAGTCATTCAGCCTAATATCCCAAAAATTGAGAAAGCTATGGGTCTCAGAAAATGGTGACCAGAAACGCAATATATTTTTTTTAATTTTCTAAACTAAACTTCTGGAATTTTTTCACCACTTACATAAAGGTGAACGTATACATTTTTGGTATCTACAAACTTGTACTGACCAGATGCATCATACTGACAGGTCAGTTTTACCATATAGTGAACATAGTAAATAAAAAAACAAAAAAACAATTGTGAATTTGCACTTTTTTTGCCACTTCACCACACTTGGAATTTTTTTTCCCATTTTCCAGTATACTGTATGGTAAAACGAATTATGTCATTCAGAGATATATCTTGTCCTACAAAAAACAAGCCCTTATACAGCTATGTTGATGGAAAAGTAAAACATTTATGGCTCTTGGAAAAAGGTGAGGAAAAAACGAAAACAAAAAATGGAAAATCGCCCGAGGATTAGGGATGGGCGAATCTACTCATTAGGACTCGTTACTCTGCGAGTAGTAGTATACTCGCAAGACTCGGTACTCTGCGAGTTTCCAGGAGATTACTCGCACAGTAACGAGTCCAATGTAAATTGTCACTGAAAACAGGATTCTCCCAGATTGTACCGATCAGGGTGCAATCCGGTGCCCCATAACATGGGGCTCTATGGTCCCTGATTGCAACCTGACCAGGTGCAATCCAGTTTTAATCAGGTTTTCTATTTTTGACCTTCCCACCTGGATTTTCAAATGAACAGCTGACTCAGGTCAGCTGTTCATTTGAAGTAGCAGTGCTGGCAGGGTTTATGTGAGTTCATGCTTGGCTGCATGAACTCACATGAACTTTCCCAGGGTGCACAGCTCTGCTACATCTCTGGTGGAGGTTCTCTACCAGAGATGTAGCAGAGCTAAAGAAGAACCCTGGATTGGACTATGGCGGACGGAAGAGGATTTTTTAAAAATAAAGTTGGAGTCCCTAAGTGTCCTTTTGATTTTTTTCAAATAAAAATATTTTTTCTGTGTTGTGTTTTTTTTTTAAATTCACTAGAAATTCATGGCGGTAATGTCTACTATTGGCGTGACCACCATGAATTTCGGGCTTGGGGCCAGCTGATAATACAAAGCTGGCCCTAACCCCTTAATTACCCAGTGAGCCACCGCACCAGGGCCCTGGAAGAGTTGGGTTCAGTGCCAGAAAATGGTGCTTCAATGAACGTGCCATTTTCTGGGGCGGCTGCGGGCTGCCATTCGCAGCGGGGGGTGCCCAGAAGACTTGGGCCTCCCTGCGCTGCGGATTCCAGCCCCCAGCTGCCTAGCTGGACCTGGCTGGACATAGAAATTGCGCAGAGCCCCACACATTTTTTTTTTTATTATTTCATGAAATTCATGAAACAATAAAAAATAAGGGCTTCCCGATATTTCTGTGTCCAGGCAGGTCCAAATAGTCAGCTGGGGGTTGGGAGGGCAGCCCATTGCCGCCTGCTGTATCCGGCTGGCATCAAAAATACGGCGAAGCCCACGTCAAAATTTTTTTGAAAAATCCATGAAACAATGCTCTAAAAAGGGACTGCAGCTTTATTGACCCATCGACCATGGGTTAATAAAGATGCATTCCTATTGTTTTTTGGACTTTTCAGAAAAAAAATTGACGTGGACTTCGCCATATTTTTTGTATCCAGCCGGATACAGCAGGCAGCAACGGGCTGCTAACAACCCCCAGGTGCCTATCTGTACCTGGCCGGACACAACAATATAGGGGAACCCGTTTTTTTTATTATTTCACGAAGTTCATGAAATAATAAAAAACAATGCGTGGGGCTCTGCGCCATTTCTATGTCCAGCCAGGTACAGCTAGGCAGCTGGGGGGCTGGAATCCACAGCGCAGGGAGGCCCAAGCCTTCTGGACACCCCCCGCTGCGAATGGCAGCCCGCAGCCACCCAGAGAATGGCACGTTCATTGAACCCAGCTCTTCCAGAGCCCTGGTGCGGTGGCTCACTGGGTAATAAAGGGGTTAGGGCCAGCTTTGTATTATCAGCTGGCCCCAAACCCGAAATTCATGGCGGTCACGCCAATAGTAGACATTACCGCCATGAATTTCTAGTGAATTTTTTAAAATAAACACAACACAGAAAAAATATTTTTATTTGAAAAAAAAAACAAAAAGACACTTAGGGACTCCAACTTTATTTTAAAAAAATCCTCTTCCGTCCGCCGTAGTCCAATCCAAGGTTCTTCTTTAGCTCTGCTACATCTCTAGTAGAGAACCTCCACCAGAGATGTAGCAGAGCTGTGCACCCTGGGAAAGTTCATGTGAGTTCATGCAGCCAAGCATGAACTCACATAAACCCTGCCAGCACTGCTACTTCAAATGAACAGCTGACCTGAGTCAGCTGTTCATTTGAAAATCCAGGCGGGAAAATCAAAAATAGAAAACCTGATGAAAATCGGATTGCACCTGGTCAGGTTGCAATCAGGGACCATAGAGCCCCATGTTATAGGGCACCGGATTGCACCCTGATCGGTACAATCCGGGAGAATCCTGTTTTCAGTGACAGCGGCTGTGCTTTGCAGCTGCAGCCGTGCTATGCGGCTGCAGTCGCAAAGACACAGGGAAGAAGAAGGACGGTGAGTGAACACCGGCACTACCCCCCTCCCCCTTCTGAACAATAGTGACAGCCTCTGAAAGCTGTCAGCATTGTTCAAAAGCCAGCGGCTTTTTACCGCTGGCTTTTAAACAATGAAATGGGAAATTGCAGGTTTTTCCTCTGCTGCCAGACCTGATAGGGTCCAGCAGCAGAGGAATTACTCGCAATTACTTGCTTCCCCAATCATTTACATTGGACTCGCTAGACTCGCAATGAGTAGCGAGTCCCAGACTCGGACTCGTTAGAGTCTAGCGATTCCGAGTAATTTAGGATTCGCCCATCCCTACCGAGAGTGAAGAGGTTAATATGAAAAAGTCAGGAGTGCTTAATATCTCACTTCCTCAATAATTGGTCGTCACTTGGCAGAGGTTGAGTCAACTTTAATCCATGTCAACTGGCTGCAAGTGTGATTTAGTTATTGCCAACACCTGTTAGGTGCCACAGGTAAGTTGCAGGTGCTGTTAATTACACAAATTAGAGAAGCATCACATGATTTTTCTAACAGTGCCACCCCCTTTTTTATGTTTGGTGTGGAATTATATCCAATTTAGCTTTAGGACAATTCTTTTTGTGTTTTTTCATTGAAGACAAATTAAATGAAGATAATAATACCAAAGAATTTGTGATTGCAATCATTTCAGGAAGAAACTGAGTATTATCTGAGAAAATTGCAGGGGTGTCAATACTTTTGGCCACAACTGTATATACCCCTCTGATCTTTCCAGACTGCTCCCTCTTAATTTTCACCCACTCCTAGCAAGGTTAGAGGAAAACCTTGCCTCCTGGAGCAAGTGGCGAGTTCTCCTGATTTGGCAGGATTAATATAATAATAATGACATATTTTACCTTGCCTGCTATACCTTCTACAGACCATCCCAGTTTATATGCCATCTTCCTTTTGGATCAAACCCCTATGCAACTTTAGACTATTTGTGTGGTCAGCTAGGCATCCTAAACTCCGATATAATGTTCTCACCCGCCTTAAAACAGCTGGAGGACCTGGTTTAACGGACGGTCGTTATTATCGTACAGCAGCACATGTGAGAATACTTGTTTGCCTACACTGTTACACCTCACATTGCACAGGGCATCTGCCTGTTATCGGCTGCTACAGTCCAATTGACATAGTCCTCTAGTTCTCGGAACAAAATCCCCATGTCCTACACTCTCAAGCAAACCTTGAAAACAGTTTATACTTCATCTGTCAAAGGACTCCTGATATATCCAGGAGGAACCTTGCAGCTGACAACAGACAATCCCGAATTACCCGCAGGGTCTTCTACACAATCTTTTCTATATGGCTCTAAAAGGCCGCCTCTCCGTGTGCACCAAATAGTCATTGACAGGAATCTACAACCTGTCCCTTCAATTGTAAGGGACAGGACAGCCTTGCTCCATTACAACTTTGAATATATTCAAATACAACATTTTCTTTCCTCTTTAACCGTTTGATCAAACTATTCTAATCCTTTATCTACTTTTGAGAAAATGTACATTGCGTCGAGCCTCACTCATGCACTCTAAAGTATTTATAAGTTATTATTATAACTGGATCTGGAGCTTCCCCATCCCTTTTGAACAACGGAAAAAATGTTTATTTTTGTCCCATAAGTTGATTATTGCGACTAAAGCATAGGAGACTAGTTTTAAGATGGTATGGGTTCCCTCGGTCTTGCATAAGTGGTGTCCAGATGTCCTTAACCTGTGCTGGTGACATGGGATAGAGGAGGGAATAATGACACACCTTTCATTTGGCGCACCTGCCAGATTCTGAGTGTTTTTTTTGGGAAAAATGATTAGGATAATTAAAGAGGTAACTGACATGACTCCCCAGAAGCTGTATATGTTTTCCAAGTCTAGGTTAGCCTAAAAAAAATCCCTTTTACTACACCTCCCACAATCTGCTCAAACAATCATCCATCAGCATTGGAGGTCAATAGACCCTCCTACTTTGGAGGAATAGTTTACTGGAATTTCCACAATTCACTGCATGGAAACCTTAAAAACCCAAACTCAACAGGAGAAAGATATCTGTAGCCTCTAAGTGGTTCCAATGAGAGTTCTTTCTTGCGTTCTCCTTTATAGAAGTATGTTAAAATAATATCTGGGAAAAACAAAACCAAAAAAACTAATTCTTGAGGCATTTTTCTATTTTACCTTCCAAGTTATTTCTTAAGTTTGAATGATCACCTTGCTCTGATATGTCTCTACTCTGCTTTTTCTCTATATACATTCTCTTTCCTTTCCTGACTAATATTTCGCTATTCTCTCTTCCTCTGTAAGAGTTACTTCTCTGTTATGCATGATGCGATTTCCAGCAGACTGTTTATTTGATGCAAAGATTTTCAGTTAGCAACGCAAGTTATTTGCTTATCCTCTATAAGAAAAATGCAAATAAATCTTTGAATGAAAAAATGTATTCACCCTTCAGACCATCCCTATAATATCATTTAATTCACTGACCTGATTGGAGACGAATCATTAGAAGCTGATGATATTGGCATTGGACTTGATGGAGCAGAGAACATAGGGCATGCAAGTGGCGATGTTGGACTTGGATTTAGCGAGCTAAAAGGAAACAACAATCATAAAATTAAATGAATGCAAGGTGCAAAATAAAAGAAGCGTTTATCATGTCAGAATTTATTGGAAAGTTTTACCTTCGCAACCATTTTTTTGGTATTCAAATGCATCAAAAAAAATCAAGCAATCCTGTAAAATTATTATGTCATCAAATTCTAACTGTGTAGTCTAATCTTGCAGCCATATCGAAGACTGATTTCTTGAGAACCTACTAAATAAAGGTTGCTTAATTTTAAAGTAAAAACTGAATACAGTATGACAGGGAAATTAAGCTACACCACCTTTGTTTGTAGTTTATTACCATGGAAACAAAGTTTTGCATAAATAGTTTGTGATATATTTTCAGAATCATCATCAAACACCCAATCAGGCAGCCCCGCCACGCTTACGGCCGCCCCTACACTGCGCAAAACACACACACATCACGGGCGGGAGACGACCGCCTTCAGTCGGTCGTCTCCCGCCCGCCACACACCACTTCAGGGATATTACCGCCTAATGCACTGCGCGGCTCTCATGTAAGGCCACCGCTCCTCCTGTCTCCTACCCGCGCTCCCCCCCGGTCCTCCTGTCTCCTGCCCGCGCTCCCCCCGGTCCTCCTGCCCCTCTCCGCCCCCCTGCCCTCCCCTTACTCCCCCAGCCCAGGGCCGCACCATCCATCCGTCCATGCGGGAGGGGGAGCGGCTGTGCAGAAGGAGCCGCCGCTATCCCCACACAGCCACTTCCTGCCTGCCGCCCGGCGCCGGGAGCGGCAAGTTTAAGAGCTGTGAGCATGATGCATGTGTGTGCTGTGTGCATGATGCATGTGTGTGCTGTGTGCATGATGCATGTGTGTGCTGTGTGCATGATGCATGTGTGTGAATGATGCATGTCTGTGCTGTGTGCATCATACATGTGTGTGCAGCTGTGCTGTGTCCATGATACATGTGTGTGCAGGTGTGCTGTGTCCATGATACATGTGTGTGCATGTGTGCTGTGTCCATGATACATGTGTGTGCAGGTGTGCTGTGTGCATTATACATGTGTGTGCTGTGTGCATGATACATGTGTGTGCAGGTCTGTTGTGTGCATGATGCATGTGTGTGCAGGGGTGCTGTGTGCATGATGCATGTGTGTGCAGGTGTTCATGACACGTGTGTGCAGGTGTGCTGTCTGCATGATACATGAGCGCCACGTTAAAGACCTGTGTGCATGATGCATGTGAGTGCATGATGCATGTGTGTTGTGTGCATGATGCATAGGTGGGCTGTGTGCATGATACATGTGTGTGCTGTGTGCATGATGCATGTGTGCTGTGTGCATGATACATGTGTGTGCAGGTGTGCTGTGTGCATGATGCATGTGTGTGCAGGTGTGCATGATACATGTGTGTGCACGTGTGCTGTGTGCATAATACATGAGCGCCAACTTACAGAGCTGTGTGCATGATGCATGTGTCTGCTGTGTGCATGATACATGTGGGTGAAGGTGTGCTGTCTGCATGATGCATGTGTGCCCAGGTGTGCTGTGTACATGATGCATGTGGTGTGCAAGTGTGCTCGCTCCATCCTAATCCCCCCCCCACCATCCTGCTCCTCCGGCTCCATCCTGCCTCGCTCGCTCCATCCTGCCCTGCTCGCCTTCATCCTGCCCCGCTCGCCTCCATCCTGCCCCGCTCGCCTCCATCCTGCCCTGCTCACTCCATTCCGGCCCCCCCGCCACCATCCTGCCCCGCTGGCTCCATCCTGCCCCGCTCCCCACCATCCTGCTCCTCCGGCTCCATCCTGTCCCGCTCACTCCATCCTGCCCCGCTCCCCACTATCCAACCCTACCCCACTGCCACCATCCTCCTCCGCCTCCATCCTGCGCTCCCTCCATCCGCTCCCATCCTGCCCCCCGCTGTTCTTGCCCCCCCTCTGCCTCCATCCTGCCCCCTCCTCTGCCTCCCAGGCAACCACAGGTCCTAAACGCCTGTAGGACCTAGAATATGGAGGTGGAGCGAGCCGGTGGACAGGTGAGTATCCTCACTGAGGATTTTTTTTACTTTTACTGTGGAGAAGCGGGGAGCCGCTTGGAGCGCAGTATCGCCATATACCATAGTGCTGCTATACATGTACTGTAATGTACCACCATATACCATCGTGCTGCTATACATGTGCTGTAATGTACCGCCATATACTATCGTGCTGCTATACACGTACTGTAATGTACCGCCATATACTAAAGTGCTGCTATACATGTACTCTAATGTACTGCCATATACTATAGTGCTGCTATACATGTGCTGGAATGTACCGCCATATACTATAGTGCTGATATACATGTACTGTAATGTACCGCCATATACCACAGTGCTGCTATACATGTACTGCAATGTACCCCCATATACCATAGCATTGCTATACATGTCATTTAATGTACCACCATATACCATAGCGCTGCTATATGTATATCTAATATATATAAAACCCAAAGGCTCACTTCCGTCACTTTGCCCATGACTTCTGTCACTTTGTCATGGCCAAAGTGACGTCACCACAGCGCTACACATGTCCAGGGTGGACCAACATGGCGCCCCTAAGCGGAGCGGGACTCAGGCAGCCACGCCACGCTTACGCCCGCCCCTACACTTCCAAAACACACATCACGGCCAGGAAATGATCGGCATTAGCCGGTCGTCTCCCGCCCGCCACACACCACTTCGGGAGATGACCAGCTAATGCCGGTCGTCTCCCGAGTGCCTCGCGGTAGCTCCGGCCAGTTTTACAGGTGCAGGCTCCTCCCCCTCACTTCCGGTGCTCGGGGCTGTTGATGGCTCTCAGCGAAATAGCGGCCGCACGGACCGGCCTCCGCTCCTGGACTGGCCCCAGCCTCCGGGGTCAGCCCTGTGCCGGACCGCCAGCAGTAGGCCAAGTGGCCCTGAGGATACGGAGCCAGCTGGTGTGCAGCCTGAAAGAAGAGAGAGAGGTGTGCAGCCTAGAGGAGGACAGGTGTACTGAGCAGTGATGTCACCGCTCCAGCCTCCTTTCTCTTCACTCCTCCAGCCGGACCTCTCCTCACTCCTCCAGCAGGACCTCTCCTCACCCCTCCAGCGCCACCTCTCCTCACCCCTCCAGTGCCACCTCTCCTCACCCCTCCATCCGCACCTCTCCTCACTCCTCCAGCGCCACCTCTCCTCACCCCTCCAGTGCCACTTCTCCTCACCCCTCCAGCCGCACCTCTCCTCACTCCTCCATCCGCACCTCTTCTCACCCCTCCAGCCACACCTCTCCTCACCCCTCCAACCGCACCTCTCCTCACCCCTTCAACCGCACCTCTCCTCACCCCTCCAGCCGCACCTCTCCTCACCCCTCCAGCGCCACCTCTCCTCACCACTCCAGCCTCCCGCCACATCATACTCTGCTATCCACAGAGCCGCCTCTATACTCTGCTACCCACACAGCCTCCTCTATACTCTGCTACCCACAGAGCCGCCTGTATACTCTGCTACCCACAGAGCCGCCTGTATACTCTGCTACCCACAGAGCCGCCTGTATACTCTGCTACCCACAGAGCCACCTGGATACTCTTCTACCCACAGAGCCGCCTGTATACTCTGCTACCCACAGGGCCGCCTTTATACTCTGCTACCCAAAAGAGCCCCCTGTATACTCTGCTACCCACAGAGCCGCCTCTATACTCTGCTACCCACAGAGCCGCCTCTATACTCTGCTACCCACAGAGCCGCCTTTATACTCTTCTACCCACAGAGTCCCCTGTATACTCTGCTACTCACAGAGCCCCCTGTATACTCTGCTACCCACTGACCCGCCTGTATACTCTGCTACCCACAGAGCCGCCCTCTGCACTCCCTATCTCTGCTACCCACAGAGCCGCCTGGATACTCTGCTACCCACAGAGCCGCCTGGATACTCTGCTACCCACAGAGCCGCCTGGATAACTCTGCTACCCACAGAGCCGCCTGTATAATCTGCTACTCACAGAGCCCCCTGTATACTCTGCTACCCCACAGAGCCCCCTATACTCTGCTACCCACAGAGTCCCCTTTATACTCTGCTACCACAGAGCCCCTGTATACTCTGCTACCCACAGACCCCTGTATACTCTGCTACCCACAGAGCCGCCTGTATACTCTGCTACCCACTGACCGTCTGTATACTCTGCTACCCACAGAGCCGCCTGGACACTCTGCTACCCACAGAGCCGCCTGGATACTCTGCTACCCACAGAGCCGCCTAGATACTCTGCTACCCACAGAGCCGCCTGGATACTCTGCTACCCACAGAGCCGCCTGGTTACTCTGCTACCCACACAGCCGCCTGGATACTCTGCTACCCACAGAGCCGCCTGGATACTCTTCTACCCACAGAGCCGCCTGTATACTCTGCTACCCACAGAGCCGCCTTTATACTCTGCTACCCACAGAGCCGCCTGTATACTCTGCTACCCACAGAGCCGCCAGTATAATCTGCTACCCACAGAGCCGCCTGTATACTCTGCTACTCACAGAGCCCCCTGTATACTCTGCTACCCACTGACCCGCCTGTATACACACAATTAATTTCACCATGCTCCCGATGCTATTGCATCGGGCCCCTGACCACTGCACTCTGCCCCTGACCACTGCACTCTACCCCGACCACTGCATTCTGCCCCTGACCACTACACTCTGCCCCTGACCACTACACTCTGCCCCTGACCACTACACTCTGCCCCTGACCACTGCACTCTGCCCCTGACCACTGCACTCTGCCCTGAGGCAGACTACGAGCCACTGAGCCTCCGTATACTCTGCTAACCACTGAGCAGCTGTATAGTCTGCTAACTACTGAGCCCCCGTATACCCTGCTAACCATAGGCTAGAATACCCGATTCTTCAGAATCGGGCCGCCATCTAGTTTATTTATATTTGGCCTTGGGCTAGGGTTTCCAGGACAGCCTTTAATTTTAATATTCTAATTTCAGGTCTGTGACTGAATCATGGCTAATTTAGAATTGAATACATTGCATATTAAATGCACTGTTCTTCCAAGCACCCCCTCACCTTCCAATAGTAAATAGAGAATGTGAGGTCCTACCCCTAAAGATCATTTAGTCAGTTTTTTTGAAGAACTTGCAGAGGTATGACACATTTCAACCTCTGTATTCTCATGGAAACCCCCTTATTTCCTGTAATCAAGATGAGAGGTTATGCCTTTTGTAGATATGGGAGACTCGAATTAATGTTACCTTACAAGTGCCTGCTGCTATTATACAATTATACCTACAAATATATATTTCTTTCACAGTATGTATTAAAGCACCATTCCAGTTTTTTTATTTACCACTGATGTGGTGCTTTTAATCTGATATCCCTGACCCTATTCATATACACCCCCTGACATAAGTTGTGTCGCTTATCCATGTTATGTAAATAAAAGTTTATAACCTGACGCTATATTCATCCATTGGTTGTATAAATTACTCTTTTGAAAGCTGAAACCCTCTGAAATTTGGTTTAGGTTAAGAACATAAATTGGCATCAATGCTGAAATAATGATCATTTAATGAACACAGAATGGTCAGATTTTAGCAAGACAAAAGTTTTGTCACCTGGTCATATAATGCACCCAATCCTAGTTTACATCCTCACCTGTGCTCAGTAAATGATCGGTTAATTAGTGGGTGTGTATAAAAGGAAACCCAGTACCCCAAACCTTGAACTGCAACTTGAGCTCTGACAACATGCCAACAATCCACCCTGCGACCAAAGCCTTGATTATCAAGAGGCTGAAAACCAGATCCACTGCAGAGGTGGCTGGCATCTTTACTGTGTCTCACCGTCAAGTACAAAGAATTAAAAAAAAGATTTGAAGAGACTGGAGATGTGTTTGGCAAGCCCAGGTCCAGCAGACCCCACAAATCAACTGCTCAGGAGGAATAATTGTTGGTTAGAAAATCCAAAGCAAGCCCCTCTTCCACTGCAGCAGAACTCCAACATGCCTGGTCACCTCATGTCCCTGTGTCAACTAGAACAGTTTGTAGGATTCTGTCTCGAAATTGTCACACTTGGGAGGTGAGGGAATCAGGTAACTTGATGGTGTGATGGGCAAAGGGGATCAGGAGAGCCTAATCTAACCCTGATGCTGGGGTCCTTGGCTTTCCCTGATCTCGGAGGTACCTCTGATTGTGAGGAGTTCTGAACCATCACCCTGTACCCTAAAATCCTGATTAGCTCTAGGCTGGGGGCCCCTACCTCCACCCACGGGTCAGGGATCTCAGCTTCTCCCACGGCAATAGAACTATAGGAGAGGCTTCAGCACAGCAGCAAGACTTCTTCTCAGCTCAATGACCAAGAGAAAACTAACTCTATAAATGGCGTCTGACTGAGGATAGGGAAAGCAATTTAAAGCCAGGGAGGGGGGACTCCAGGTGAGTCACACTTCAACCACTCAACCAGCAGCTGAACATAATAGTGAATGCAGCTCTGGAGCACAACACACGAGTCAGAACCTTCACACCAATCCCTCATGCAGCCCTTAAAAAAAAAAACAACACATACAGCAGCATCCAGCGATGTCAGCACAAACTAAGCGTGTGACAGAAATGGCCTCCATTGTCAAATCAGTGCCCAGAAGCCAGCACTAAACAAAAGGCAAATAAAAAACGTGTGGCATTTCCAAAGTCCCACAGCCTGCTAAACAGATGGATGCTGTAAAAATGGCAGAAGGTGGATTTCTCTTATGAATATTCAGTAGAATTACACCACAGTCGCCGCAAATACTGCAGGAGACTTACTGGAGCCCGTATGGATCCAAAATACACCCAGAAAACAGTTACATTTAATAGTGGAAAGATCATGGTCTGGCGTTGCATTCAGCATGGGGGTGTGCGAAACATTTGCAAGGTGGAAGGCAATATTAATAGCTTACGATATCAAGAAGTATTAGCTACCTCTTATATTCCAAATCATAAAAGGGGTCAAATTCTGCAGCAAGATGGTGCTCCATCTCATACATCCATCTCTACAACAAAGTTCCTCCAGGCAAAAAAGATCAAGGTGCTCAAGGACTGGCCAGCCCAGTCACCAGACATGAACATCATTGAGCATGTTTGGATAGGATGAAAGAGGAAGCTTGAAAGGTAAAACCAAAGAATCTAGATGAACTCTGGGAGGCATGTAAGACTGCATTCTTTGCTATTCCTGATGACTTCATTAATAAATTGTATGAATCATTGTTGAACTGCATGGATGCAGTCCTTCAAGCTCATGGAAGTCACACAAAATATTAAATATGACTCTAATCGCACCACAACTTCTTTCACCAATGATATGCAACATATATTTGTATTTTAAGTTAATTTTCTTTTTGAAAATCACATTACTTTCTATGGGCGACAAAACGTTTGTCTTGCTAAAATCTGACCACTCTGTGTTCATTAAATGATCAATATTTCAGCATTGATACCAATTTATTTTCTTAACCTAAACCACATGTTGGGGGGTTTCAGCTTTCAAAAGAGTAATTTATACAACCAATGGATGAATTTAGAGTCAGGTTATAAGCTTTTATTTACATAACATGGATAAGCGACATAACTTCTGCCATGGAGTGTACTCACCTGCTGTCTTCACCTTCTATCACTGTCACTCTTGTTGGTCTCCAGCAGTTTGTGACATGCTGGATGCAATATAGGTCCCTTTTCAATGGAAGTCTATAAAAGCCTAATTCTGTTCTCATATACTCGCATTTAAAGCTTGTGATGTAACTTCTGATTTCCATCCAATGGCTCCGTGGGAATGCAGAGACTTCAGTAAAAAGTGAATATGCTGGAGGGTGGGTTTAAGAGTAGGGTTAAAAGCACCACTACAGCAGTGAAAAAAAAAACCCCAATGGAGTGGTGCTTTAATAGTGAACTGCTTACAAGCAGAAATCGAGGGGCGTGGCTTAGGACCTCATGGAGAGCAGTCGCATCTAACTTGAGCTCCTGCTATCCAGCCTAAACCGACAGGATCCACAGCCATCCTTGGGCTATGGATCCCACTAAACCAACGGGATCCTCCCTGGACACCCTTCTGTGACTTCTGGACCCTCTGGACCCAGCCCTTCGGGAGTTCTCGCCTCCTTCCACATTGAAGAAGAAGCATAGGTCATCCTCCTGCTCCTATCACTCCCTGAGAAGATCCGTCGAAGATTGAGCCTTTATTTCTTTTGTTTAACAACTCATTCTCTTTTTACACTGTGGGAGACCCTCCGGAGTCGGGGGCTCCCCTGGATCCGTGCTCGGGGGTTTCCCGCCATTTCTGCAGCATCCGGAGCCCTCCTGCCACTTGTGGCTGCTTGGAGCTGGAGAGCAGAGGAGCTGACTGCGCAGCTCTCTCCACCTTCCCTTAATCGGCACCACTTCAGCATCTGACAAGAGGAGACACTGGAGAAGAGGACCTCTATAAAGCTCCATCGGCAGCTGGCCCCAGGGGTATGCCTCTCCCTCTCTCTCCAGTCTCCATAGACTTTTTCATATCCTCACAACAGCAGAACTTGTCAGCTCTGGCCGGGAGCTCGCTCCCTCCTCCCCCCTCCATAGACTTCCTTATTGCTCTCACACAAGAGCAGAAGCCTGCCTGCCAGCACCACTGAGTGCTCACTCCCTCCTCCCCTCTCCATAGGCTCCTACAACAGAGCAACCTAACGTTACAGCTGAGGAGGATTTTTGTCTGTCAGTGCCGCTCATCCCATACTAAAGGCTGATTCTACCATCATCTCAGAGCCCAGTGAATCTTGTCTTCACTTCTCCTCTCCCTTTGTTTCCTGGAATTAAAGGAGTGACACCTGTGGACATCTACAAATTTCTGGACATTGTCACAGTCACAGCAGCAATTACACCTCCACCCCATCAACGCACCATCAGCTCCATGGACCTTGCGTTGATGAATCTCAGTGGATAAGGAACTGGGTGACCTATTCTATAAGCCTGTCTGCACTGACTGCTGGACGCTCAGAACGTCGCACCGGACCTAAGCCGTCGAGAAGCTCCAGATATCTACCTGTGGACTGCTGGATCCTTGGCCCTACAGTGTTGGAACCCATAGGGTGGGACAGTCTGGTTCATTCAACCGGCAGCACTGCCTATATCGGTATAACCCTTAGAACTGTATTGGACTTCTGTGTGTTTCCTTCTTTCCCCCCCTCCTTCTCTCTCCTCTTTTTTTCCCACCACCCTGCTCCATTTCTTCTACCAGCCCTTCTACTCCCTGACCTCTACTCCATCCCATATCCCTACCTATCTTTCTGACCAACCTTCCTATCTTTCCTGCTCCCCCTTCCTCCCCCCTCCTACTCCTTACTCTACCTTCCCTAACCCCCACTCACTAATAACTCAGCCAAAATCCCTTCTCCTCCTCTTCTCCCCCTCCCTTTCTTATCTATCTTCTTAAATCTCCCTCCTTTTCCCTAACCCCCTCTCAGCTATTGGTTATACCTCATCTATCACTGAATAGGATAACTTGATCGACTGTTTTGTGTGGCGGGTGGTCCTGGACTTGGGGGACACTAAGCTGTCTTGTTCCATGAGTCCAGGATCCTCTGTTCCCATATGGTTGTGCTCTTGGGTTGTGTAATTCTGTTACCCTGTTCAAACCACGTTGCATTTCTGGATAATTTAGTGACAGAACGTGCCTAGCAGGGCATTGCTATTACTCATAAATAATTAAACTGTGGAGACTGTCCTTATAACTCTGGTGAGCCGGTGTTATAGACACTTAAATACCCCCCCTACTACACACTTTGTCCTCCATCCACATGCAGTGGTGACTGATAGCCTTAAAACGCTTCAGAATATAATATACTTCAGGAAAACCAACATAAGATACTAACTTATTAAAGACATTGGAGCTGCCATTACTGCTCCAATCTGCTGACCTCCAAAACACAGATCAAACAATATTAATCATCCTGAGTCGATCTACCTCTTCACCTACACCGAGAATCTAGCGGTATATGCTCCTGGTGTAAAAACTACTGTGTGCACTGCCCATCACTGTTACTCACACCTGGAATCTACCAGATCCACCTAGATCATAGTCTGGGGTGGGAGGGGAGGGAGGGTGAGACATGAAAAAGAAACACGAGAGAAACAAACCTTTGGATCATTGTTCTATCTGGCGGTAGGTACTCCTTAGAGCAACCCCCACTGATACGCCATACATACAACACAACTCATCTTAGATTATACTAACTGACCCACGACTGAGATCACCCTGAGACGGACACCTTGGAGTTGGACTCGGTTGAACGAGAGTTTATATACCCTTTTTCTCTCTGGTAGCTCCTCATGCCACGCCTGGCTAGTCCCCTCAATCTAACTCCTGCATAATCTGAAAAACTCACGGATACAATAGCCAAATTACCCTAGCACTCATGATGGCTTCCTCCAAATCAAAGGGGGAGAGGACAAAGTCTTCTCAAATAGAAGATACATCATTGACACCTCTAACAAGAAGCAGATCTAGATCCCCCAGATCCAACCAGGCAGATCCCTGGACTAAAGATCACGAGCAAGATCAGATGGGAGTTGTAAACCCCTCTGACACTCTAACCTACAAACAAAATCCAAAGAGGAAGGAGATGGCCACCAAGACAAAACACTCCTCCCAGAGATCTACTATACTAAACACTTCAGGCTCAGAAGGCGACACCTCCCCTACCTCTAGCCCGCTGAAACAACGGACAAGAAAATAAACCCCCTCCTGTCCGACTTCGCGCACATTAGACAATTTTGACTGGACACAACCAATTAACCAAGAATTTTTCAAAGGCATATTCACTGCATTAGAATCTAGATTTGACTCCCTACAAGTCTCCATTGACTCCATTTCACGCAGAACTGATCAGACTGAATCAGATGTATCAGAATTAGAAAACAAACACGATGAACTTGCTAAAGAACATCGTCTTCTTAAAGAAGAATTTAATGTACTTAGCAACAAGGTCACTGATCAGGAAGATAGAGACCGAAGACAAAACCTAAAATTTAGAGGGGTCTCTGAGACTATTAAAACCGACCAACTTGCCCCCTACATTAAAAACCTCTTAAAAACTACTCTCCCCTCCCTGACGGACCTAGAAATGACTCCCGTAAGAATACATCGCATTCCTAAACCCAAATCCCTTCAGCCAGAAATTCCAAGGGATGTGATAATGAAATTTCAATTCGGTCATGTCAAGGAACAACTCTTGGACTACTTACGCACGAACAAATATTTTCCCAAGCCATACAACGACTTAAAAATCTTTGCGGATATCTCAAAGGAGACCATGCTCAGGAGACGACAACTTGCCCCACTATCAAAGCTACTACAACAAAACCGGATTCCTTACAGATGGGGGTTCACCCCCACCAGAATACTTCTCCACCATCAGGGAAAATCCTTAGCCCTTTCCGAGACGAACGAGGGACTCAGGGTCCTTAGGGATTTAGGACTTAAAACCTCATAGG
Source organism: Allobates femoralis (assembly GCA_033576535.1). Classification (NCBI taxonomy): domain Eukaryota; kingdom Metazoa; phylum Chordata; class Amphibia; order Anura; family Aromobatidae; genus Allobates; species Allobates femoralis. Next base: position 484,085,890 of record JARQOC010000004.1, on the reverse strand, counting down.
AAGATTCCCCTACCCAAATGGCTGGACAGCTCAGCCAAAACATTAGCCGCCAAAGGAGGTTTTTCATCGAGATTATTGGATCCCCTCCATTTGGGACAAGTTGTGAACTTACTTAACCAATATTGGTCTTTGGACCTGACTTCTCAGTACCCAGTTATAGTTAGATACGTTTTTAAGAATAAGTATAGTTTAAATTTTACGTGTCAAGTTAACTTCACTCACCCCAACCTTAATCTACAAAAAAAAAGAACCTTCCCTACTTGTCACCTGACAAACCTTTGAACTTCCACCGTAAATCTTATATCACTATGTCTCTTAAATTCCTATCCCAGAACGCGAATGGACTCAATTCTCCTCAGCGCCGTTTTCACCTTTGGAGAATGCTGAAGCAGAGCAGCGTGGATATAGTGGGCATTCAGGAAACAAAATTTTCCTCTTCCAAGCCTCCAAATTTCACTAACAAGAATTTCCCCAACATTTACTATGCTAATAACTCAAAGAAAAAATGGGGCGTTGCACTTTTATTTAAAAACACAATTGCGTTTGAGATGATCTCAAAAGTGGAGGACCCAAACGGCAGATTCCTTATCTTAGTGTGCAAATTGAACAACCACCTCTTCACACTGATCAACCTTTATGCGCCTAACAAAGGACAAATCTCCTTTCTCAATAAGATCATGAGAATCGTAGAGACAGTAAAAAAGGGTGATCTAGTTGTTTTGGGTGATTTCAATATGGTGCCCAATGGTGCACTTGATTCATCCACGAAATCGAGACAACATCTGGAGGCATTGAACCCCTGGCTGACTAAATTAGACCTTTATGATACATTCAGATGCCTTAATACAACATCCATTGAATTTTCTCATTTTTCAAAACGCCATCAATCCTACTCAAGAATAGACCTTGTCCTCACGAATATTTTCACACTGCCCAAATTCACCAAAGTCTCTATCGGCCCAAGGAGCTGGTCTGACCACTCCCCGATTCTATTCGAACTGAAGATAGGCCCCATTTTGCACTCCAAAAACTGTGGCGAAATAATAGCTACATTTATAACCACCCGGACTATAAAAAAGAAATTGAACAGACAATAATAAATTACTTCCAGGAAAATGACAGAGATGACATTCAAATTCCCTCCCTTTGGTCCGCATTCAAAACGGTACTTAGAGGCAAAATGATTGAGCTCAATGCCCGTTTGAACAAAAAAAACAGGGAACAAACCAGGAATCTTATGGTCTCCATACAAGTTTTGGAAAATTCTCACGCACTAAACCCCTGTCTAACAACAGCATTAACTCTCATGAAACTCAGACTGGAACTGAAGGCCCTTTTGGCATCGGACTATGATAAGATGTCCCAAACAATGAAGGCTAAGCATTACTATTCGGACGACCGACCGTCAAAATTGCTGGCAGCCAAAATCAGGTACAGGCAATTAAAATCAAGAATAAAGGAGATTAAAGACCCGCTTGGACGTAACCAGACTCATCCTAAAGACATCGCGGATGTTTTTGCCGGATTCTACGCCTCTCTGTATAATCTTAAAGACAGCCCTACATTGCAGAGACCCTCACACCAAGACATTACTGACTACCTGCAACACCTTAATTTACCATCACTTACAAAGGACGATCTTATTGAACTCAATGCCCCATACTCTGAGGCTGAGGTCTCTGACGTAGTAAAACAATCCAAAGACGGAAAATCGCCAGGCCCAGACGGGTTTCAGAATGAGCTCTTTAAGACCTTTGGAGCTCTTCTGTCCCCCTATATCACTAAACTAGCAAATTATACTGCTTCCCAAGGCCAACTCTCGTCCGACATGTTGGAAGCCATTATCATAGTCCTCCCAAAGGACAAAGGGGACCCAACAGTCCCTAATAACTATCGCCCAATCTCTCTTCTAAACGCGGACACAAAGTTCCTTGCGAAGTTGGCCTCCAACAGACTTAAACAACATATAGTCAAATTGATTCACCCTGACCAGTCGGGCTTTATTCCAGGCCGAACCACATCAGACGCCACTAGACGAGCCTTGGACTTGCTGGCCTTCACTGAAAAATCAAAAGAACCAGCGGCCTTTTTGGCACTTGATGCCGAAAAGGCCTTTGATAGAGTTCAATGGGACTTTCTTTTCTGTGTTCTTGAGAACTTTGGTCTTCAGGGCAACATACTTCAACTTATTAAAGCAATGTATAATGGCCCAACAGCTAAGGTTTACTCCAACAATTTTTTGTCTAGCCGCTTTTCGCTTTCCAATGGAACTAGGCAGGGTTGCCCCCTGTCACCCATACTGTTCGCTATGTTTATCGAGCCCCTTGCGGCCAGTATTAGACAAAATAACAACATCACAGGTATTTATAAAGGCCATAAGATCTCGTTATTCGCGGATGACATCTTATTAACCCTCGCTAATCCCCTTAAATCTCTAAGACACCTAACAATTTGCATTGACCAGTTCTCATCCCTCTCTCTCTACAAAATTAATGCCTCTAAATCCCAGATACTTGACTTCAATATTGACACCACTCTGTTAGAATACCTAAAAGAAGAATTCAATTTCACATGGGTAAACAAAGAAATTGCCTACCTAGGTATCACCTTAACTAAACCCTTAACAGCAACTGTGCAAACGAATCTTTCAGCCCTATTTCAAGCATTTCACAGGGACTACCTACGTCTAACTAAGATTGAGCTCTCCTGGTTGAGCAGGATAGAAGCCTTCAAGATGTCTCTACTACCGCGTTTCCTATATGTAATCAGGTCGCTCCCCCTTTTCATACCAAAGAGTTGGTTCAATAAATTTCAATCGCAATTACGTGCCTTTGTATGGAATAACAAAAGGCCGAGGGTCGCCAGAGCATCGTTAGAACGACACAAAAAAGCGGGTGGACTAGGGGTCCCAAACCTGTATCACTACTACTTAGCTTCCATCTCTAAACTTTCTAAAAACTGGTTTAAGGAATCATTGGACTCGCCATGGCTGGATGTAGAGGAATCACTAGCACACAACAACTTAAAAGCGCTTGTTATCGCCCATCTAGTCATCCCTTCCAAACCTCTTCCTTCTCACCCCGTCGTCAAGGCTACAATCTCAGCTTGGAAGCACCTGGCCCACAGAGCAGCTAAACACTTTCCTCTATCCAGACTTAAAAATATTCCTTTGAGCACGCTCGAAGTGATGATTAAGAACCTGGACCTCTCCGCCTGGAGGGCAAAAGGGGTCTTATATACCGAGGAACTGCTTCTTGACGATTCTATTCGTCCATTCCACGTTCTCCAAGACCAATTTTCCCTATCCAGAGATGAGCGCTCACAATGGAGAACCATATCTGAATTCCTAACTTGCTCTAGACCTAAATTTGCCCTTCCACAATTAGTAGTCAATCTCATATCATCTCCAGAACTTGGGTCTTTATGGAAAACCAACAGCCTCTACCGAGTGCTCAACGAAGAAATTGAATTGCCCCGTCTCTCCTACCTTACCGCATGGGAAGAGGAACTCAACATTCAAATTGACCTGCAGGACATGACACGAACCATACAGACCTCATACGCCAATTCTGCTTGTGCAACGCTGCATGAGTCTTACTTCAAGGTGCTCTCTCGGTGGTACCTCACCCCGGTCAGACATCATCGTTTTGATCCTCAGATCTCGCCCTTGTGTTGGAGGGGCTGCGGCCATCAGGGAACACTGACACATATTTTCTATGATTGCCCGCTACTGTCCAAATTTTGGATTGATATCAAAACCCTAATCTCAGACACCACTGGCCTCACAATCAATCTCACTCCGGAGCTAGCTCTCCTTTCTATAGGGATAGAAAACCTTTCTCCAGACTTCAAATTCTTGACTTCACATATACTGATCACTGCCAAGGTTCTAATTGCTGCTAGATGGAACAAGCCCGAAACTCCCAAATTGCTGCATCTCATTGATAGAGTCACGCAGCACGGGATCTTTGAGTTTAACACAGCATTGCGCACCAATACCCTCGCTAAAATTAAGCGTAGATGGGAGCCTTGGTGGGCAGCCTTCTCACCCTCTTTCCTCATTTAGTCCCAACATTGTGACATTGTGATAATAATAACAACAGCTTACAGGTGATTTTTCAGTTTATTTCCTGCCCTATTATGTTCTTTAGTTAATTTAGAATATAAGGGACCACTTGCTTGCCTCACATCCTGTGATGTAACGTTAATACTGACTGTTTTTTTTGGTTATTACCCAATTCAATTTCCCCGATTATTACGAATTTTCATTTTAACTTAGAATTACAAGCAATAACCTCGTTATTCACACTACATGTGATGCATATGCTATTTAACTTGTATTTGTGTTTGCAACTTGTACCATGTTACTGTTTATTTATGTATGTACCCTCCCTCCCTTTCCCCCCTTCCCCCCCTAGTTTATTCTGTTCCCCCTCCCCCACCCCACTCCCCTCTCCCCCCTTTTATAAAAAAATTTTTCAATAAAGACTTTTTGAAAACAAGCAGAAATCGACAGTAGAATGGTCAGTTCTTTTTTAAACCACTTTGTGACTTTGGACACCTCAAATGATTACAAGTTGTTCAAAGGCACCGAATATGGCACAGTGAGTTGTTTTAATTAGCTATGCATATATGTTTATTCTTTTTGGATTATTTTTAAGCACTTTTTCAAGCTGGATTATGGTGGAATTCACCAGAAAAAAAAAAGATGTTGTCTGCACATGCCCTAAGACTATTTGCAGATGTACCGAAATTTCTTTTTTATTTTAGCTGCATGTAAACAATACCAACAAATGGTTGCAATGGTCAAAATAGCATTAAAGGCAGAGAATAATACAAAACTGAATTAACTTACTAATTACTTAATATAGAAAATACTTGTTCATACTGACACAAATAAATGGTGCTCTAGTAAGATTGAGGAAGCCATGAAGAACCCCATGTACATACAGCTATATGAAGAGGTTTGGGCACCCCTCTTAATCTTACACTTTTTTTTTTTTTTTAAATTGTTTTTTTGCAACAGCTATTTCAGTGTGATATATGTAATAACTGATGGACACATTAATATTTCAGGATTGAAATGAGGTTTATTGTACTAACCAAAAATGTGAAATATGCATTATTTCAAAAATTAACAGGTGCAAAAGTATGGGCACCTCAACAGAAAAGGGACATTAATACTTAGTAGATCCACCTTTTGCAAAAATAACAGCCTCTAGTCACTTCCTGTAGCTGTTAATGAGTTCCTGGATCCTGGATGAAGGTATTTTTGACCATTCCTCTTTACAAAACAATTCCAGTTCAGTTAAATTTGATGGTCGCCGAGCATGGACAACCCACTTCAAAACATCCCACAGATGTTCAATGATATTCAGGTCTGGGGACTGGGATGGCCATTCCAAAACATTGTAATTGTTCCTCTGCATGAATGCCTGAGTAGATTTGGAGCAGTGTTTTGGATCATTGTCTTGCTGAAAGATCCATCCCCGGCGTAACGTCAACTTTGACACTGATTCTTGAACATTATACTCAAGAATCTGCTGTTACGGAGTGGAATCCATGCGACCCTCAACTTTAACAAGATTCCCGATGCCGTCATTGGCCACACAGCCTCAAAGCATGATGGACCCTCCCCCAAAATTTGACAGTGGGTTTCATCAGTCCACAGGACCTTCTTCCAAAATGAAACTGGCTTGTCCAAATGTGCTTTTGCATACCTCAGACGACTCTGTTTGTGGCGTGCATGCAGAAACGGCTTCTTTCGCATCACTCTCCCATACAGCTGCTCCTTGTTCAGTGTGCGCTGTATTGTTGACCGATGCACAGTGACACAATCTTCAGCAAGATGATGCTGCAGGTCTTTGGAGGTGGTCTGTGGATTGTTCTTGACTGTTCTCACCATTCTTCTCTGCCTTTCTGATATTTTTTATTGGCCTGCCACTTCTGGCCTTTACAAGAACTGTCTCTGTGGTCTTCCATTTCCTTACTATGTTCCTCACAGTGTAAACTGACAGGTTAAATCTCTGAGACAACTTCTTGTATCCTTCCCCTGAACAACTATGTTGAACAATCTTTTTTTTCAGATCATTTGAGAGCTGTTTTGAGGAGCCCATGATGCCACTCCTCAAAGAAGATGCAACTAGGAGAACAACTTGCAAGTGGACACCTAAAATAGCTTTTCTTTTTTAAAAAAAAAAAAGGGGTGCCATTATATGTATTGTACATATATATATACATTTTGGTGTTAATACCAAAATTTTTGTTATCTTCCACACAATCGGGAATTCTAATTTAATGGACTTTCATTGTTCATTTGTAGCACAGTGAGCACTTTTAAGCAGCAATATATTTGCTGATTCTGGAAAGGAAGAAAAGAAAGACCAATACTGCTCAGCTTTCTTAGAATGGGATTCCAAAGAAACATAATTTGTCATGTAACTGAATAAGGCTACTTTCACATTAGCGTTCCCCTCCGCAGCGTTCTGCGGAGGGGAGCCGCAATGTGAGCGCAGCACCGCCAACCCCTATCTTTATAATGGGAGCGAACGGTGCTGCGCTTGACTGCGCAGGACCGTGCGCACCCATTCACTCCCATATGTGATCTGTGAGCAGCGGATGCCTGTGCACAAATCACCCAATCTCGTCCGCACCAAAAATGCAACATGTGCTACTGAGGGGAACACTAACGTGAAAGCACCCTTAACCCTGCTAAAATTTTCCAACCTTTAATATGTAACAAAAAAATTGTTTTAGAATGAGGAAAGAATGTCCACCACAATCCTTAAATTCACCATACAAATTGTCTACTTTACACAGATAACTGTGCAGAGATTGTTCGCAGATCTCTGGTTGCAGTGAAATCATGGACACATTGTTCCATTTGGGGCCATGTACAAATGTAACAATGTGTCCATGATTTCACTGCAACCAGAGATCTATGAACAATCTCTGCACAATTATCTGTGTGTGTAACTGGGCCTTTATGGTAATCCAAACTTTTGCCAGCCATGTAAGATACAACATCTACATCTTTATCTTTATTCGACCACTCATGCTAGTCTAGATAGAAATAGAGATGAAATACCCAGTGAAAAAAAAAAATGATTTATATGGATCATTTTTTATTTTTTTTGAAAATTCATTTTTATTGAGTTTCCAAACATTCATAATACAGCAAAGATAACAGTCGTTATGATAGCTTGTATTCTGTATATCAACATTAAACTAACCCCCCTTTATATCCAACCCTGTATCATGTGTCAGTCTCAATTACAGTAATGTACATCTGGCGATTTATCACTATCCCCTTTATCAGATTTATTTCGTAGACCAGTCCACTAGGTTCATCCCAGATTCCGTATATTTATATGGATCATTTTAAATGCAGTATAATGAAATAGTCAATAAATATTAACTTATTCAAAATACATTAGCAAAATTAATACTTTTTGATAAGCATGTATTTTCAATATTTGTGCTAAGCAGACAATATCAGTATCTGAATGGTTAATGCTTAAGGGCTTATGAATGACAACATTATCTACGCCCCATACCATGTCCTCAGTTGCCCTCTTTCAAGAGACAAAAGTTGAGTTATATGAGCCATTCGAGGGTCGAACTACAAAAGACGGCTGGGATTTTAATGTATTACACTTTCTGAAACATTGAAAGGATATTGAAGAAAGCATCTATGCAAAACCATAATGGGATTTCTGCCAATGTAGATAGAAGACCAATTACTCATGCTCCGTACCTAAACACAATTGGTCTATATCTGTCAAACATAAATGATCACCAAGTAACAGCAAACCCTGTTGGGACGCCGAGCGCTAAAAAAAAAAATCTCCTTTTACTGCAGACTGTATACATAAAAAGTAAATGGCCGAAGTCCAGTTTACACATGCCTGCTCATTAGCTGTGCAATTTCAAGCCCTGTTCTAATCTCACCTCCAGTTTGTAAAGCATTTGAAGCAATAATAATAATTCAATTGTAAGCTGAAAAGTAATTTTGGTGTGGGTATGTTAAAAATTATATATGTCACTATGGTAAAAAATTAATACAAGGTAATTAGTTAAAAACACATTCAGCAGAGGTTACTTCACAATATATTTACAGGACAAGATATTAATGCACAATTCACTGCAGGTTTAGAAAGAACAAGCATTTTCTGATAATGGTGTAGTAAATCAGATTGCCGATAACCTGGAAAACAGGGATTTTTGTATACTCACCGTAAAATCCTTTTCTCCTAGCTCATCATTGGGGGACACAGGACCATGGGTGTATGCTTTTCTGCCACTAGGAGGTGACACTAAGCAGAGATTAAAATTGAGCCCTCCTTCTTGCAGTATACACCCGAGCGTGGGCGTAGATATTCAGTTTAGTACTAAAGCGGGAGGAGAGCTGGTAATAAGGTACGAATGGTGTAAGGTACAATACTGTACCCGTTAGGTACACTTAGCATATGGCGGTGTGCTGTGAATACGGATGCGTTAAAGGGTGGGTGCTGTGTCCCTAGGAGAAAAGGATTTTACGGTGAGTACACAAAAATCCCTGTTTCTCCTTTGCATCATTGGGGGGACACAGGACCATGGGACGTCCTAAAGCAGTCCCTGGGTGGGAATTGAGCAGTGGTGGTCGAGCATCATGCGCTAGCTGCTTACAGATGCGCGACCGCTGCCTGTAAGATCTTTCTACCTAGGCTGCATCTGCAGAGGCCTGGGTGTGGATATTGTAGTGTGTGGTGAAGGTACGTAGGCTGGCCCAGGTTGCGGCTTTGCAGACCTGAGCCGCCGAAGCTTGGTGGCGAATGGCCCATGAGGCGCCTACTGACCAAGTCGAGTGTGCCTTGATTCCTTCTGGGATTGGCATTCCCTTGATGCGGTAGGCTTCCTGGATCATGGAACAGATCCATCGTGCAAATGTGGATTTGGAGGCAGCCATTCCCTTTCTAGGACCCTTGGATATGACAAACAGCATTTCTGTTCTGCGGAATGGGCTGTTCAGGAGACGTAATATCTGAGGGCCCTTACCAGGTCCAGGGTATGGAGCTGCTTTTTGATCCGGTGTAATGGAGTTGGGCAGAAGGACGGGAGGACGATGTCCTCGTTAAGGTGGAATTGAGATACCACCTTGGGAAAGAAAGATGGAGAAGGACGGAGGACCACTTTATCCTTATGGAAGGATAGGTAGGGGGGCCAACAGGATAAGGCGGCCAGCTCGGACACGCGCCTAATTGATGTGATAGAGACGAGGAAGGCGACCTTGTACGAAAGATGGGCTAGGGGGACCTCTTTCAGGGGTTCAAACGGCGTGTCTTGTAGAACGTCAAGAACTAGGTTTAGGTCCCAGACAGCCACGGGCGTCCTGTAGGGGGGTCGTGTGTGGGAGACCCCTTGGCTGAATGTTTTAACCTGTGATTTTGACGCAATCCTGCGTTGGAGAAGAACACTTAAGGCTGAGATTTGGCCTTTGTTGGAACTTGGTGCTAGGCCCACGTCGAGGCCATTCTGGAGGAACTCTAGGATCGAGGGGATGGAGAAGAGGAGTGGCTTACAGTTGCGGTCTTTGCACCACTTGAAGTAGGTTTTCCAGGTGCGTTAGTAGATGCGTGAGGATGATGTTTTTCGGGAGTTGATCATGGTGGTTATGACCTCTGGTGTAAACCCTGCCTGGGTCAGGATCCAGGATTCAATCGCCATGCCGTTAAAGACAGAGCTCCCGAGTTCTGGTGGTAGAAGGGGCCCTGGGACAGGAGGTCTGGCCTGTTTGGGAGTGGCCAGGGCGCATTAGTGAGTAGCTGTACGAGCTCTTCGTACCATGGCCGCCGTGGCCAGTCCGGGGCGATGAGGATTACTCACTCGAGGGATTAGAGGGAGTGGCGGGAAGATGTACGGGAGCTGGAATTGGCGCCAGGGGAGGACTAGGGAGTCTACTCGTAGGGTCAGTGGGTCCCGGGATCTGGCCACGAACATCGGGACTTTTGCAGTCATTCTTTATGCCATGAGGTCCACGTTGGGCGTTCCCCAGCGTTGGCAGATTTGGTGGAAGACTTCCGGGTGTAGGGACTATTCCCCTGAGGCCAGTCCCTGGCGGCTTAGGAAGTCCGCTGCCCAGTTGTCCACCCCCGGTATGTGGACTGCTGATATGATTGACCTGGTTCTTTCAGTCCACTGTAGGATGTGTTCCACCTCGTGCATTGCTGATTTGCTGTGCGTGCCGCCCTGGTGATTGCTATACGCATCAGCCGTGGCGTTGTCCGATTGAATAAGGATGGGACTTCCGGCCAGGACGTAATGGAAGTGTTGGAGTGCTAGTTGGATTGCTCGCAGTTATAGGATGTTGATTGGAAGGAGTGATTCTTGGGGTGTCCAGCGCCGTGTGCTGAAGATAGACGGCCCCCCAGCCGAGTAGGCTGGCATCGGTGGTTACGATCAGCCACTAGAGTGGGAGGAAGAATTTTCCTTGAGAGAGAGATGGTGGCTGTGTCCACCATTTCAGCGTTCTTTTGACTTGGGTGGATAAGCGGTGTTTGCAGTTGAGGCTGAAGGGGCTTTTGTCCCAGGCCGAGAGGAGGGAGAGCTGTAGGGCTTGGAAATGTAGCTGGGCAAAGGGGACTGCCTCCATTGCGGCCACCATTTTGCCTAGGACACTCATGCCAAAGCGAATGGACTGGGGGGAGCGGCTGCGAAGAACCTGCACGCCTTTTTGGATTGCTGTGGCCTTGTCCTGAGGGAGTATGACTAGCCCTCTTGCGTGTCTAGGGTCATTCCGAGGAAGTTGATTGTTTGGGCCTGCTTTGGGGATGATTCTTCTAGGTTTATGAGCCATCCTAGGCGGGAGAGAGTGTCCATTGTGATTCTGACGCTGTGGAGGCATGCCTGGAAGGATGGGCCTTTGATCAGCAGATCGTCTAGGTACGGTAAGACGATGACTGCTCGTGAGTGAAGGATGGTCATGATGGCCGCCATGACCTTTGTGAAGACTCTGGGTGCGGTTGCCAAGCCAAAGAGCAGGACGACGAATTGGAAGTGGTGCTTTTGTACCGCGAACCGCAGGTATCTTTGGTGGGGTGGGATAATGGGAATGTAGAGATATGCGTCTTGCATGTCGATGGTTGCTAGGAATTCTCCTTTCTCTAAGGACACGATTACTGAGCGCAGGGATTCCATTCTGAACTGCCGAACTTTTAAAAAACTTGTTGAGAAGTTTGAGGTCCAGGATGGGATGCACTGACCTGTCCTTTTTTGGGACGACGAACAGGTTTGAGTTTTGTGACGCCTGTTTTGAGCAGGGAGTTGATGAGCTCGAGGTCGTTTCCCTTTGGGGGGCGGGATAAGAAGAAGCGATTTGGGGGTCAAGATGTGAATTCTATCTTGTAGCTGGACGACACCGGTTCTCTGACCCAATTGTCGTGTACGATGTTGAGCCATGAGTGGCGGAAGAGCTGAAGGCGTCCGCCTGTTATACTGGTGTCGGGAGGTTGCGGGAGGGAGTCATGTGTTAAGCTTTTGTGGCTTCTCGCCCTTTAAGTGAGTTTGTTTAGGGTGGGTCTTCCATGTTTGGTAGGTCTTAAAAGAGTGTGGGTAGCTGTTGGCCCCGTGGGTCGGCCAACCTGCATTTGTGTTGGCATTAGAGCTGGACCGCCTTGGTGTTCCTTGGGAGGCTTGAGAGCGTGAGTGACTGTGGGCGGTGAAAAGGCCGCTTGAACCTCTGCTGGGGGAGAAACTTGCTTTTGCCCCTGTAGTTTCGGAGATGAGTTGGTTGAGTTTTTCGCCGAATAGGCGACCTCCCTGGTACGGTAGGTTTATGAGTGATCTTTTTGATGTTGGATCAGCGTGCCAGCCCCTAAGCCACAGGGTTCAGCGCATGGAGATGGCGTTTGCTGAAGCCATTGCGGCGCAGTTGACTGCGTCTTTGGATGCTAGCAGGAAGTGCTGTTGCCAGCAGATCGAGTTGGTCTGCCGGGTTCTGGTCGGGGTCTTGCAGCGTCTGTTGTATGTCCTGGATCCAGGATTCCACTGCTTTGGCCACCCATACTATAGTGAACAAGGGCGAGAGAGCCGGCCCTGAGGCCTCAAAGATTGAGCGTGCTAGACTGTCAAGCTGGCGGTCATTGGGGTCTTTGATAGTCGAGTTATCTGAGATAGTAAGTAGGGTTTTGTTAGCTAGACGCGACACTAGCGGGGGTCTACGGCTGGCGATTCAGCCCATTTTTTGTGTTGGTCTTGGGCAAATGGATATTTTGCTTCGATTGTCTTGCGGCTTGCGAAGCGCTTGTTGGGTCAGTCCCAGTGTCGTTGGACTAAGCCGACGATCTCCTCATGGTTAGAGAAGACCTGGCGAGGGCGTTTAGTCTTTGTGAACAAGAAGCTGTGCTCTGGCGTGGTGACACACTCAACACGACAATGGATATCAAAGACATCACCGTCAATGAGGCTGTCAACCAATGTCTAAAGTCCATGGTCTCACTCTCGTAGGGTGTGTCTGGGTCTGATAGTTCGCCCTCGGAGCGTGAATCGGACCGGTGACGAGGTGAAGGGGAGTGAGACCTGTCACTTGATGACATATTAGGAGATTGCCCCTGGGACGGGCTGGTATTAGTCCGTCTTCTAGTGGTTAGATAGTCCGTGGGCTGTTCCCTGCTGGAGTGGGAGCGGTGACGTTTACGGGCACTGGTTGCATGAGACTCAGGACGGGCTTGCAACATTTGGACTATGGAGTCCATCCGTTGGACAATACTATACCCCATGGAGGGATGTCAGGCACGCTGGGACCTGCGTCAGTGGTAGCCTCAATGGGACTTTCAGGTCCTTACAAAATTGTGACGTATGCTTGCACGGGAGCGTGGTCTGGCAGCTGGTGCATGATGCCTTGTTTCCTACGCTGCTTTTCTTTTGTCCTTGGACAGTTTGGGATCTGCCATTGCGTACCAGATTACTGTCAGCAATGGCACTGTGGTATCCTAACTGGTTTATTATGAGGGCAGGGGTGGATATCTGCAGGAAAGAGGGTCTCCTATGGAGCCTATGTCGTGTGTGGGGTGATGAGGTCTTTCCCTTGAAGAGGCACCGGAACAAAAGGACTGTGACCTGAATGTGTCCCTGGGTAGTATGTGAGCTTTGTGTGCCCCGCCCCCCCGAGGGGGCGGAGCCCACACTACTTCAGCAGGTCTCCATGGGCGGTAGGCAGGTATCAGCCCCAGGTTTATTACCTAAGGGCTGTGCCTCTGTGTAGCTGTAGTGTGGTAGCTGCTTTGTTTGATTTTCACACTGGTTTTGGGGAGTGTTTGAGGGCTGTGGCCCTGGTACATGCTTTAACATGGTGCCTATGAGTCTTTAATCTATATTATACTGTGGGGCTGCACTTTTGGCCATCAGCGACAAGCTCAGTGGCCAATTGTGGTGCTATGGGCGTGGGCTCGTCCCTGTGCCTGTCCTTACTGGCTGGGGCAGTGGCGCGGCGCTAAGCCAATGGTTCTGGGCCTGGCCATGAGTGAATCACTCAGTGGCCAATAGGTGCGCGGTTGGCAGCGTCATCGCGCCCGCCCCCTATGATGCGGGCGGTGAGCGCGTCGGCAATGAGCTGGTATGGGTGGAGCTGCAGTGCAGGCACAGACCGGGGTCTCAATTGCTTGTGGCCCCAGAAGCAGCGTCGGGTGGCGGCTGCGATAGCGGTGGTGGTGGCTGTGGCAGCCTCAGCGATTGGTGCGGCCCCTGGGGCTGTGCGCGCACCCCGACTTACCGGCGGTGCGCGTCCTGGCATGGAGCCGCCACATTGGGGACATCTGGCTGTGGGTACCGAGGTGGGTGAGGGTCCTGCAGCCAATGCTGCAACAGAGCCCTTAGGGATAGCTTGGTGAGCAAAGTGTGCTGGGTGCTGTCCTGCATCACCTGCCTCCTTTGCTGGAGGATGCGAGAATTGTCCTGTAGCCGTGTGCTGCCCTTGGTGCCCTCTGGGTGCCGATGGCCTGTGCAACCCCCTGTCCTGCGAGGTGATGGCATGGTGCCCTCTGGGTGCCGGTGGCCTGTGCATCCCCCTGTCCTGCAGGGGGGTGCAAGTATGTCTCATGGCTACTGGTGGCTCTGCACCAGGAGAGCGGGGTCCTTTTATGAGGATCCGTCCCCGTGAGCTACCCTCAGGTTTCCGTGCAAGGTGAAAGTCAGCAATGTAAAAGGGTAAATAAATAAAAGAGGGTATGTGTGGTCTGAGCTACAGACCGCATGTGCCTCCTGCGACACTAAGCTAAAAACTGAATATCTACGCCCACGCTCGGGTGTATACTGCAAGAAGGAGGGCTCAATTTTAATCTCTACTTAGTGTCGCCTCCTACTGGCAGAAAAGCATACACCCATGGTCATGTGTCCCCCAATGATGCGAAGGAGAAATTATTATTATTTATTATAGCGCCATTTATTTCATGGCACTGTACATGTGAAAAGGGGTATACACAAGACAGACAAATGCAATTATCGTGAACAATACAAGGCACAGGCTGGTACAGCAGGATAGAGGACACTGCCTGCAACGCTCACAGTCTACAAGGGATGGGTGAGAATACAGTAGTTAAGGAGAGAGTACCCTAACTGCAAGGACTCACAGTCTACAAGTGAAGGGTGAGGATACAGTAGTTGAGAAGAGAAGACCCTGCCCGCGAGGGCTCCAGTCTACAAGGGAAGGGTGAACATACAGTAGTTGAGGAGAGAAGAGATGAGTGAGGATACAATAGGTGAGCCGAGAGGGCCCTGCCCGCTAGGGGTCACAATGTACAAGAGATAGGCAAGGATACAGTAGTAGAGAGGACCCTGCCCAAGAGGGATCACAGTCTAAAAGTAAATGAGCAAAATGCTTGTTTGTTGGGTGAAACGATCATTTAGCTTGTCTATGGTTATCAATGCGCATTTGATAGCGGTTGAACGAATGATGCTTCGGCCAATCATTCAGATAAATCATTCCAACTATATGACGTTAAGGAGTTAAATGGATGCTTACTATAGTGTGGGTGGTGCAGCCATGAAGTAGTTGTGCTACTCATTTTGAGACTGTTCTATGTACATCTAACCTGCGTCTCTACGTGCCTCTGCTGATCAGGTGAATTCTTGCTCTAGAACTCCCGCCACAGCATGGATGAGAGCTATCTTATCTGTAATGTCTTTTTTATCTTAATTTGTGCTATTGATGCATGAAAAAATAAAAACAATGATTGCTTTTCAACCCCTTACCATCTTGTCAATAAGGAATACAGAGGAGAACCACTAATTGACGAAAAGCAAGGTGTCAAGTACTCACCATGCCAAGAAGTACAAGTGCAATCAAAGAAAAAGACATGGCATACAGTTAGGGCCAGAAATATTTGGACAGTGACACAATTTTCGCGAGTTGGGCTCTGCATTCCACCACATTGGATTTGAAATGAAACCTCTACAACAGAATTCAAGTGCAGATTGTAACGTTTAATTTGAAGGGTTGAACAAAAACATCTGATAGAAAATGTAGGAATTGTACACATTTCTTTACAAACACTCCACATTTTAGGAGGTCAAAAGTAATTGGACAAATAAACATAACCCAAACAAAATATTTTTATTTTCAATATTTTGTTGCGAATCCTTTGGAGGCAATCACTGCCTTAAGTCTGGAACCCATGGACATCACCAAACGCTGGGTTTCCTCCTTCTTAATGCTTTGCTAGGCCTTTACAGCCGCAGCCTTCAGGTCTTGCTTTGTTTGTGGGTCTTTCCGTCTTAAGTCTGGATTTGAGCAAGTGAAATGCATGCTCAATTGGGTTAAGATCTGGTGATTGAAATGGCCATTGCAGAATGTTCCACATTTTTGCACTCATGAACTCCTGGGTAGCTTTGGCTGTATGCTTGGGGTCATTGTCCATCTGTACTATGAAGCGCCGTCCAATCAACTTTGCAGCATTTAGCTGAATCTGGGCTGAAAGTATATCCCGGTACACTTCAGAATTCATCCGGCTACTGTTGTCTGCTGTTATGTCATCAATAAACACAAGTGACCCAGTGCCATTGTAAGCCATGCATGCCCATGCCATCACGTTGCCTCCACCATGTTTTACAGAGGATGTGGTGTGCCTTGGATCATGTGCCGTTCCCTTTCTTCTCCAAACTTTTTTCTTCCCATCATTCTGGTACAGGTTGATCTTTGTCTCATCTGTCCATAGAATACTTTTCCAGAACTGAGCTGGCTTCTTGAGGTGTTTTTCAGCAAATTTAACTCTGGCCTGTCTATTTTTGGAATTGATGAATGGTTTGCATCTAGATGTGAACCCTTTGTATTTACTGTCATGGAGTCTTCTCTTTACTGTTGACTTAGAGACAGATACACCTACTTCACTGAGAGTGTTCTGGACTTCAGTTGATGTTGTGAACGGGTTCTTCTTCACCAAATAAAGTATGCGGCGATCATCCACCACTGTTGTCATCCGTGGACGCCCAGGCCTTTTAGAGTTCCCAAGCTCACCAGTCAATTCCTTTTTTCTCAGAATGTACCCAACTGTTGATTTTGCTACTCCAAGCATGTCTGCTATCTCTCTGATGGATTTATTCTTTTTTTTCAGCCTCAGGATGTTCTGCTTCACCTCAATTGAGAGTTCCTTTGACCGCATGTTGTCTGGTCACAGCAACAGCTTCCAAATGCAAAACCACACACCTGGAATCCACCCCTGACCTTTTAACTACTTCATTGATTACAGGTTAACGAGGGAGACGCCTTCAGAGTTAATTGCAACCCTTAGAGTCCATTGTCCAATTACTTTTGGTCCCTTGAAAAAGAGGAGGCTATGCATTACAGAGCTATGATTCCTAAACCCTTTCTCCGATTTGGATGTGGAAACTCTCATATTGCAGCTGGGAGTGTGCACTTTCAGTCCATATTATATATATAATTGTATTTCTGAACATGTTTTTGTAAACAGCTAAAATAACAAAACTTGTGTCACTGTCCAAATATTTCTGGCCCTAACTGTATCTACAAAACAGGAGCATACCAGTATTTTGAAAAAGTACAAAACAATTTTATTTAACACGTATTAGGACAAGTTAGAATCAATTAAAATAGAACATCAAACAGGGGTTCCTGCATCATAATCATCCCTTGAAGAAGCTGCATCCCCAGGCAGCGATACACGTGGAATAGGGTCCTTTGGGGTTTTTGTGCCATGTTACAGGTTTCAGCATTCAATTCCTAAGATTTGACTTTGATTCTCCAATTGAGCCCTGGGTGGGTTGGGGTAATACTTGGTTCTGTTTACAATGGTCTTTCCTTAATATAGGAACTATGGGTGAATTCTTTATTTCTGATATTGACTACATAACTATTTAGAATACTGAATACTTTCCGGACCCACTGTAGCTCCAATAAGTGCCCTAATAAGGTACTACTTCATACAGCCAAATGTTGAGACTCTTCACCATTCCATCAGACATATAAAGTGTTCCAGGATTGCTTGCTAGTGTACATGGCATTCACACCAAGACACTCTCACTCACACACTCACACACACACACACACACACACACACTCACACTCACATACATACATACACACACTCACATACATACATACACACACACACACTCCAGTATACTTACCCCGCCGCCATCCCGCTACACGGCTCCAGGCGTGGCTCCGCCCACCTCGCGTCACTCCCGCCGTGGCTCCGCCCACCTCGCGGCAGTCCCGCGTGACTCCGCCCACCTCGCGGCACTCCCGCCGTGGCTCCGCCCACCTCGCGTCACTCCCGACGTGGCTCCGCCTACCTCGCGTCACTCCCGACGTGGCTCCGCCCACCTAGCCTGCGCTGACCACAGAGCCCCCCGTCCTGCGCTGACCACAGAGCCGCCGTCCTGCACAGAGCCCCCGCCTGCGCTGACCACAGAGCCGCCGTCCTGCACAGAGCCCCCGTCCTGCGCTGACCACAGAGCCACCGTCCTGCGCTGACCACAGAGCCCCCGTCCTGCGCTGACCACAGAGCCCCCGTCCTGCGCTGACCACAGACCCGCCGTCCTCTGCTGACCACAGAGCCCCCGTCCTGCGCTGACCACAGACCCCGCTGTCCTCTGCTGACCACATAGCCCCCGTCCTGCGCTGACCACAGAGCCCCCGTCCTGCGCTGACCACAGAGCCCCCGTCCTGCGCTGACCACAGAGCCCCGTCCTGCGCTGACCACAGACCCCTGTCCTCTGCTGACCACAGAGCCCCCGTCCTGCGCTGACCACAGAGCCCCCGTCCTGCGCTGACCACAGAGCCCCCGTCCTGCGCTGACCACAGAGCCCCTGTCCTGCGCTGACCACAGAGCCCCGTCCTGCGCTGACCACAGAGCCGCCGTCCTGCACAGAGCCCCCGTCCTGCGCTGACCACAGAGTCGCCGTCCTGCGCTGACCACAGAGCCCCCTTCCTGTGCTGACCACAGAGCCCCCGTCCTGCGCTGACCACAGAGCCCCCGTCCTGCGCTGACCACAGAGCCGCCGTCCTGCACAGAGCCCCCGTCCTGCGCTAACCACAGAGCCGCCGTCCTGCACAGAGCCCCCGTCCTGCGCTGACCACAGAGCCGCCGTCCTGCACAGAGCCGCCGTCCTGCGCTGACCACAGAGCCGCCGTCCTGCACAGAGCCCCCGTTCTGTGCTGACCACAGAGCCGCCGTCCTGCGCTGACCACAGAGCCCCCGTCCTGCGCTGACCACAGAGCCCCGTCCTGCGCTGACCACAGAGCCCCCGTCCTGCGCTGACCACAGAGCCCCCCGTCCTGCGCTGACCACAGAGCCCCCGTCTTGCGCTGACCACAGAGCCCCAGTTCTGCGCTGACCACAGAGCCCCCGTCCTGCGCTGACCACAGAGCCCCCGTCCTGCGCTGACCACAGAGCCCCCGTCCTGCGCTGACCACAGAGCCCCCGTCCTGCGCTGACCACAGAGCCCCGTCTGCGCTGACCACAGAGCCCCCGTCCTGCGCTGACCACAGAGCCCCCGTCCTGCGCTGACCACAGAGCCCCCGTCCTGCGCTGACCACAGAGCCCCGTCTTGCGCTGATCAGAGCCCCCGTCCTGCGCTGACCACAGAGCCCCCGTCCTGCGCTGACCACAGAGCCGCCGTCCTTGCGCTGACCACAGAGCCGCTGTCCTGCACAGAGCCCCCGTCCTGCGCTGACCACAGAGCCGCCGTCCTGCACAGAGCCCCCGTTCTGCGCTGACCACAGAGCCGCCGTCCTGCGCTGACCACAGAGCCGCCGTCCTGCACAGAGCCCCCGTCCTGCGCTGACCACAGAGCCGCCTTCCTGCACAGAGCCCCCGTCCTGCGCTGACCACAGAGCCGCCGTCCTGCACAGAGCCCCCGTCCTGCGCTGACCACAGAGCCGCCGTCCTGACACAGAGCCGCCGTCCTGCGCTGACCACAGAGCCGCCGTCTCCTGCACAGAGCCCCCGTTCTGTGCTGACCACAGAGCCGCCGTCCTGCGCTGACCACAGAGCCCCGTCCTGCGCTGACCACAGAGCCCCCGTCCTGCGCTGACCACAGAGCCCCCGTCCTGCGCTGACCACAGAGCCCCCGTCCTGCGCTGACCACAGAGCCCCCGTCTTGCGCTGACCACAGAGCCCCAGTTCTGCGCTGACCACAGAGCCCCCGTCCTGCGCTGACCACAGAGCCCCCGTCCTGCGCTGACCACAGAGCCCCCGTCCTGCGCTGACCACAGAGCCCCCGTCCTGCGCTGACCACAGAGCCCCGTCCTGCGCTGACACAGAGCCCCCGTCCTGCGCTGACCACAGAGCCCC
Organism: Allobates femoralis; assembly: GCA_033576535.1. Taxonomy (NCBI): domain Eukaryota; kingdom Metazoa; phylum Chordata; class Amphibia; order Anura; family Aromobatidae; genus Allobates; species Allobates femoralis. The sequence goes on along the minus strand of JARQOC010000004.1, from coordinate 484,066,103 downwards.
GTCCTGCGCTGACCACAGAGCCCCCGTCCTGCGCTGACCACAGAGCCCCGTCTTGCGCTGACCAGAGCCCCCGTCCTGCGCTGACCACAGAGCCCCCGTCCTGCGCTGACCACAGAGCCGCCGTCCTGCGCTGACCACAGAGCCGCCGTCCTGCACAGAGCCCCCGTCCTGCGCTGACCACAGAGCCGCCGTCCTGCACAGAGCCCCCGTTCTGCGCTGACCACAGAGCCGCCGTCCTGCGCTGACCACAGAGCCCCGCTCCTGCACAGAGCCCCCGTCCTGCGCTGACCACAGAGCCGCCTTCCTGCACAGAGCCCCCGTTCCTGCGCTGACCACAGAGCCCGCCGTCCTGCGCTGACCACAGAGCCCCCGTCCTGCGCTGACCACATAGCCCCCCGCTCCAGCGCTGACACAGAGCCCCCCGTCCTGCGCTGACCACAGAGCCCCCGTCCTGCGCTGACCACAGAGCCGCCGTCCCCTGCCACAGAGCCCCCGTCCTGCGCTGACCACGAGCCCCCGTCCTGCGCTGACCACAGAGCCCCCGTCCTGCGCTGACCACAGAGCCGCCGTCCTGCGCTGACCACAGAGCCCCCGTCCTGCGCTGACCAGAGCCCCCGTCCTGCGCTGACCACAGAGCCCCCGTCCTGCGCTGACCACAAAGCCCCCGTCCTGCGCTGACCACAGAGCCCCCGTCCTGCGCTGACCAAAGAGCCCCCGTCCTGCGCTGACCACAGAGCCCCCGTCCTGCGCTGACCACAGAGCCGCCGTCCTGCGCTGACCACAGAGCCGCCGTCCTGCACAGAGCCCCCGTCCTGCGCTGACCACAGAGCCGCCGTCCTGCACAGAGCCCCGTTCTGCGCTGACCACAGAGCCGCCGTCCTGCGCTGACCACAGAGCCCCCGTCCTCGCTGACCACAGAGCCCCCGTCCTCGCTGACCACATAGCCCCCGTCCTGCGCTGACCACAGAGCCCCCGTACTGCGCTGACCACAGAGCCCCCCGTCCTGCGCTGACCACAGAGCCCCCGTCCTGCGCTGACCCACAGAGCCCCCGTCCTGCGCTGACCACAGACCCGCCGTCCTGCGCTGACCACAGACCCGCCGTCCTGCGCTGACCACAGACCCGCCGTTCTGCGCTGACCACAGACCGCCGCCGTCCTCGCTGACCACAGAGCCGCCGTCACTCACTGCTGACCACATGAGCCGCCGCACTCACTGCTGACCACATGAGCCGCCGCACTCACTGCTGACCACTGAGCCGCCGCACTCACTGTGACCACTGAGCCGCCGCACTCACTGCTGACCACTGAGCCGCCGCACTCACTGCTGACCACTGAGCCGCCACACTCACTGCTGACCACTGCGCCGCCCGCACTCACTGCTGACCAACTGCGCCGCCGCACTCACTGCTGACCACTGCGCCGCCCCACTCACTGCTGACCACTGCGCCGCCCCACTCACTGCTGACCACTGAGCCGCCCCACTCACTGCTGACCACTGAGCCGCCCCAGTCCTGCTGACCACTGAGCCGCCGCACTCACTGCTGACCACTGACCGCCGCACTCACTGCTGACCACTGAGCCGCCGCGCACTCACTGCTACCACTGAGCCCCCCACTCACTGCTAACCACAGAGCCCCCGTCCTGCGCTGACCACAGAGCCCCCGTCCTGCGCTGACCACAGAGCCCCCGTCCTGCGCTGACCACAGAGCCGCCGTCCTGCACAGAGCCCCCGTCCTGCGCTGACACAGAGCCCCCGTCTGCGCTGACCACAAGCCCCCGTCCTGCGCTGACCACAAAGCCCCGTCCTGCGCTGACCACAGAGCCCCCGTCCTGCGCTGACCAAGGCCCCGTCCTGCGCTGACCACAAGCCCCCGTCCTGCGCTGACCACATGAGCCCCCGTCCTGCGCTGACCACAGACCCGCCGTCCTCTGCTGACCACAGAGCCGCCGCACTCACTGCTGACCACAGAGCCGCCGCACTCACTGCTGACCACTGAGCCGCCGCACTCACTGCTGACCACTGACCGCCGCACTCACTGCTGACCACTGAGCCGCCGCACTCACTGCTGACCACTGAGCCGCCGCACTCACTGCTGACCACTGAGCCGCCGCACTCACTGCTGACCACTGAGCCGCCGCACTCACTGCTGACCACGTGAGCCGCCGCACTCACTGCTGGCCACTGGCCGCGCACTCACTGCTGACCACTGGCCGCCCCACTCACTGCTGACCACTGAGCCCCCCACTCACTGCTGACACGAGCCGCCTCCCTGCTGACCACAGAGCCCCCGTCCTGCGCTGACTCACAGAGCCCCCGACCTGCGCTGACCACAGAGCCCCGTCCTCCTGCACCACAGAGCCCCGTCCTCTGCTACCACAGAGCCGCCGTCCTCTGCTGACCACAGAGCCGCCGTCCTCTGCTCACCACAGAGCCGCGTCCTCTGCTCACCACAGAGCCGCCGTCCTCTGCTCACCACTGAGCCCCGCACTCACTGCTGACCACTGAGCCGCCGCACTCACTGCTGACCACTGAGCCGCCGCATCACTGGTACCCATGACCACCCCACTCACTGCTACCCACTGAGCCACCCCACTCACTGCTAACCACTCAACCACCGCATCCACTGCTAACCACAGAGCCCCCGTCCTGCGCTGACCACAGAGCCCCGTCCTGCGCTGATCACAGAGCCCCCGTCCTGCGCTGACCACAGAGTCCCGTCCTCTGCTACCCACAGAGCCGCCGTCCTCGCTGACCACAGAGCCGCCGTCCTCTGCTGACCACAGAGCCCCCGTCCTGCGCTGATCACAGAGCCCCCGACCTGCGCTGACCACAGAGTCCCGTCCTCTGTCACCACAGAGCCCCGTCCTCTGCTGACCACAGAGCCGCCGTCCTCTGCTGACCACAGAGCCGCCGTCCTCTGCTGACCACAGAGCCGCCCGTCCTCTGCTGACCACAGAGCCCCGTCCTCTGCTGACCACAGAGCCGCCGTCCTCTGCTGACCACAGAGCCGCCGCACTCACTGCTGACCACAGAGTCCGCCGCACTCACTGCTGACCACTGAGCCGCCGCACTCAGCTGACCACTGAGCTGCCGCACTCACTGCTGACCACTGAGGACCGCCGCACTCACTGCTGACCACGAGCCGCCCCAACCGTCCTGCGCTGACCACAGAGCCCCCGTCCTGCGCTGACCACAGAGCCCCCGTCCTGCGCTGACCACAAGCCCCCGTCCTGCGCTGACCACAGAGCCCCCGTCCTGCGCTGATCCACAGAGCCCCGTCCTGCGCTGACCACAGAGCCCCCGTCCTGCGCTGACCACGAGCCCCGTCCTGCGCTGACCACAGAGCCCCGTCCCGTCCCTGCCGCCTGACCACAGACCGCCGTCCTCTGCCTGACCACGACCCGCCGCCACCCACCTGCTGACCACTGAGCCGCGCACTCACTGCTGACCACGCCGCCGCACTACTCTGACCACTGAGCCCGCACTCACTGCTGACGGCCCGACCGCCCACTCACGCCGACCACTGCGCCACTACCCGCCTCCACTGCGCGCCACTACTCCCCGCACTCACCTGCCACTGCGCCGCCCACTCACTGCTGACCACTGCCGCCCCACTCACTGCTGACCACTGAGCGCCCCACTCACTGCTGACCACTGAGCCGCCCTCACTGCTGCCACTGAGCCGCCGCACTCACTGCTGACCACTGGACCCCCGCTCACTGCGCATGCCGCCGCACTCCTGACCACTAAGCCCCCCTCACTGCTACCACAGAGCCCCCTCCTGCTGACCACAGAGCCCCCGTCCTGCGCTGACACAGAGCCCCGTCCTGCGCTGACCACGAGCCCGTCCTGCTGACCACAGAGCCCCGTCTCGTGACCCGAGCCCCGTCCTCGCTGACCACGAGCCCGTCTGCGCTGACCAAGCCCCTCCTGCCTGACACAGCCCGTCCTGCGCTGCCACAGTGCCCCGCTGCGCTGACCAGAGCCCCCGTCCTCGCTGACCACATAGCCCCGTCCTGCGCTGACCACAGAGCCCCGTCCTCTGCCTGACCACGAGCCGCGCCGCCCATCATAGCACCACTGACAGACGCCGCACTCACTGCTGACCACTAGAGCCGCCGACTCACTGCTGACACTAGCCGCCGCACTCCTGCTGACCACTGACCGCCGCACTCACTTGACCACTGAGCCGCCACTCACTGCTGCCACTGCCGCCGCCTCACTGCTGACCACGGCCGCCCCACTCTGCGCCACTGGCCGCCCACTCGCTGACCACAGGCCGCCGCCTCGCTACCACACGCTGCGCTATCAGGCCCCCATCTGCTGACCACTGCCCACGAGCCCCGCCCCAGAGCCCGTCCTCTCGACACAGAGCCGCGTCCTCGCTCACACGAGCCCGTCCCTACTCAACAGCCGCCCCTCTGCTACCACTAGCCCCGCCTCACTGCTGACCACGAGCCGCCGCACTCACTCTGACCCTGGCCCCGCACCACTGGTCCCACTACTCCACCCACTAGCACCCACGTCACTCACCCTGACCCCCCACCGACTCACTGCAAACCCAGCACCACGTCCCACTGACCACCGCACTCCTGTCCCCTGACGACCCCTCCTGCTACCACACCCGCCTCCTGCACCACAGACCCCGTCCTGCTGACCACAGAGCCGCCGTCTCTGCTGACCACGAGCCCCCGTCCTGCGCTGACCAGAGCCCGCCTCGCTGACCACAGACCGTCCTCCCTCTCACAGAGCCGCCGTCCTCTGCTACCACAGCGCCTCCGCGTACCACCGAGCCGCTGTCACTGAGCCCCCGACCGCGCCGCCCTGCCTCCCCAACCCTCCCCTCTGCCTCCCACAGAGCCGCCTCCTCTGCGCACAGAGCCGCCGCCTCCTGCTGACCACAGAGTCCCGCCTCCTCAGCTACCACTGAGCCACGCCGCCTCTGCTGACCACGAGCCGTCCATCACTGACCACTAGAGCCGCCGCATCACTGCTGACCACCCCCCACTGCACACTGAGCCCCAGCACCCCGTCCTGCGCTGACCACAGCCCACCTCCTGCGCTGACCACGACCGCCTCCTGCGCACGAGCCCCCTCCTGCTGACCACGAGCCCCCCGTCCTGCTGCGACACAGAGCCCCCGTCTGCGCTGACCACAGAGCCCCCGTCCTGGCGACACAGAGCCCGCCGCCTCATGCCACGACCCCCGCCTGCGCTGACCACGAGCCGTCCTCCCCTAGCCCCACCACCGCTCACAACTCCCGCCTCCGGACCACGAGCCCCGTCCCTGACACGACCCCTCGCGACACGACCGCTCCTGCGCTGACCCAGACCCGCGCCTGCGCTGACCCAGACCCCCGTCCCGCTGACCACAGACCCCCGTCCTCGCTGACCACAGAGCCCGCTCCGCTGACACAGACCCGCCGCCACCGCTGACCAGAGCCCCGCCTCCGGCCCTGGCCGCCCACCCTGCTGACACTGAGCCGCCGCCTCCTGCTACCCGCGCGCACCAGCTGACCCTGCCGCCACCCTCTGCCGACCGCCCCCCGCGACCAGACCGCCGCCTCACGCTGGCCACGCGCCCCGCCACTGCGACCCAGCGCCGCCCCACTCCGCTGACCACTGACCCCCACCTGCTGACCACAGAGCCGCCGTCCTGGCCACGAGCCCCCGTCTGCCTGACACGGCCCACTGCGCTGACCACAGATCCCGTCCTTGCCCCACAAGCCCGTCCCTGCTGGACCACAGGCGCCGTCCTCTGCCACCACGCCGCCTCTCTGACCACAGAGCCGCCTCCTGCTACACAGGCCGCCGTCCTGCTGACCACAGAGCCGCCCCTCTTGCCAGAGCCCGTCCTCTGTGACCACAGAGCCCCTCCTCCTGCTCACCACAGAGCCCGCCTCTGCTGACCACAGAGCCGCCGTCCTCTGCTGACCACAGAGCCGCCGCACTCACTGCTGACCACAGAGTCGCCGCACTCACTGCTGACCACTGAGCCGCCGCACTCACTGCTGACCACTGAGCTGCCGCACTCACTGCTGACCACTGAGCCGCCGCACTCACTGCTGATCACTGAGCCGCCGCACTCACTGCTGACCACTGAGCCGCCGCACTCACTGCTGACCACTGAGCCGCCGCACTCACTGCTACCCACTGAGCCACCGTACTCAATGCTGACCACTGCGCCACCGCACTCACTGCTGACCACTGTGCCACCGCACTCACTGCTACCCACTGAGCCGCCGCACTCACTGCTACCCACTGAGCCACCGCACTCACTGCTGACCACTGAGCCACCGCACTCACTGCTACCCACTGAGCCACCATATACTCTGCTACCCACTGAGCCGCCTGTATACACACAATTAATTTCACCGCACTCCCCTAACTATTACTAAATAAACTATATATGGATTCTAGACTACTGATTCTTTAGAATCGGGCTCACAGCTAGTTACTACATAAAAGTAGAAATAAGGACGTGGTCACATTACATAACAAAAATCCATGTCTCATCCCCAAAGTTTAGTTAATGTGAAGTAAGAATACTAGACTGTAATTATAGATTGGATTTGTTGCACACATTACAGAATATGTTATGGAATATCTAGCAAAATATTATTTAGATCTACCATTTTACTGGCAAAAAACTATATCCTGCACTATACAAAATGATGTTCTTTGAATAATAAACTTCAATAGACAACTTTGTTGAACACAGTACAAAAGCTGTGAAAGGTGGAGGCATGTGTCCACACACTAAAAAACTGATGATGGGTTCTCTTAAAAAAATTCTCTACCATTCCATAATTACACTATCCAACTGCTATCCTATTTTTTTCACTTCTTTTTTTGAAGATGTGTCATTTGAGAGCCCAAGTGCATGCAGGGATACGCAAATGAAGAGTCATCAGGCTCAGACTCTACCCCCTGATTACTTTTCATTTGAGTAGCAAATAAACCCACAGCCCTAACCCACCTCTTCAATCTATCACTATCTTCCGGGACCTCAAACATGCCACCAGCACGCCCATCCTCAAAAAGCCAAACCTAGACCCGACTGCTAAGACGAGCTACTGCCCCATATCACTGCTCCTGTTTGCTTCCAAACTCCTTGAGCAACACGTCCATGCTCAACTTTCCTCCCACCTCTCATCTAACTCTCTCCTTGACAATCTACAATATAGTTTACAGCCTCACCACACCACCGAACTGCCCTAACCAAAATTACCAACGATTTATTCACAGCCAAAGCTAACAGACAATTCTCCATTCTCTTCCTTCTCGACCTGTCCTCTGCCTTTGACAGAGTCAACCACTCCCTCCTACTTCAGATTCTTTCTTCCCTTGGCATTAAAGACCTTGTCCTGTCCTGGGTTGCCTCATACCTTGCCAACCACACATTTTGCATTTCCCATTCCCACAGTTCCTCCTCATCCCGCCCTCTCTCTGTTGGAGTCACACAAGGCTCTGTCCTGGGGCCTCTACTTTTCTCCATCTATACCCTTGGCCTAGGAAAACCCATACAGTCCCATGGCTTCCAGTATCACCTGTGCGCTGACGACAATCAAATCTACATATCTGGCACAGATGTCAACTCTCTGCTGTCCAAAATCCCGGAGTGTCTGTCAGACATATCCTCCTTCTCCTCTCGCTAGCTAAAACTCAACATAGACAAAACCGAACTCATCATCTTTCCTCCATCCCATCTTTCATCTTCACCACCTGATCTATCTATTATGGTAAACGGCATCATGCTCTCTCCCACACTTCAAATTCGCTGCCTTGGAGTAACTCTTGACTCTGCCCTATTCTTCAAACCACACATCGAAACTCTCGCCACCTCCTGTCGCCGCCAGCTCAAGAATATTTCCAGAATTCGTCCTTTCCTCAGCCCTCAATCTACTAAAATTCTTGTACATGCCCTCATCATCTCCCGCCTTGACTACTGCAACATTTTCCCCTGCAGCCTCCCTGCTAACACTCTTGCACCTCTACAGTCTGTCCTCAACTCTGCTGCCCGACTAATCCACCTCTCTCCTCGCTACTCCTCTGTTTCTCCCCTCTGCAAATCCCTCCACTGGCTCCCAATTCCCCAACGAAATCAGTTCAAGCTACTAACAGTAACCTACAAAGCCATCCATAACCTGTCTCCTCTCTATATCTCTGAAGTAATCTCACACTATCTTCCCTCACATAATCTTCGATCCTCCCAAGACCTACTCCTCTCCTCCACACTTATCCATTCCTCACACAACCGCCTCCAAGATTTCTCTCGACTATCCCCCATCCTCTAAAATTCTGCGCCCCAACATGTCAGATTATCCATACGCTCAGATCCTTCAGACGGAACTTGAAAACCTCTCTCTTCAGGAAAGCTTACAGCCACTGCCCCACTGCCTCCAGAGCTGCTGCCCCACCGCCTCCGGAGCTACTGCCTCTCCACCACCAGATCTGCTGCAATCCGGAACTACTGTTTCCTCCCCATTTCCCTGCAGAATGTAAGCCCGCAAGGGCAGGGTCCACTCCCCTCTGTACCAGTCTGTCATTGTTAATTTGTTTACTGTAAACCATATCTATAATTTTGTATGTAACACCTTCTCATGTACAGCACCATGGAATTAATGGTGCTATATAAATAAATAATTATAATTTAGTATCCCAGTGTGCAATAGGGCTCTCAAACAATACATTCAGAAAAGTCTGATCTATCAAAATATAAAAGTTAACCTCATCCGTAAACACCATAAATGGTCAAAATGTAGAACGTCCATCTAATGTTTTTTGGGCACTGCAACACCAGAAAAAAAATGCTGTAACAGGCGATCAAAATGTCTTTTCTGTCCATATATCAACAAAAATGGTGTCTTGCATCCCAAAAAATAAGCCAGCACACAGCTCTATTGAATGAAATATGAAAACACTACTGGTTTTGAAAATTGTGGCACAACCCTCAGAATTTTTTTTTTTTTGCAAACTTCTGATTTTTTTTCACCTCTAAAATATAAAAAAAAACAATGGACATGTGTGGTATTATTGTTATTGTGATGACTATTGGAATAATATTTCCAGTAAACTACATTGTAAAATGAACGGTGTCATTCAAAAGTACAACTCGTCCCACAAAAAACAAGCCCTCATATGTCTATGTGGACAGAAAAATAAAGTTGTGGCTCTGGGAAGAAGCTGAGGAACAAACTAAGAAGTGTGAAGGGGGTTAAAGTTTATATGATATAAATATACATATAATTCTATTTTTTCAATATGAACATATGATGCAAATGTAGATCATACACATTTTCTAAGCTAAAAGTCATTATGAGGTGTCACAATTAATTTTTAGTCCTGAAAGAAAACACAGCAGTGTATACATCTTCCTTTCCATATTTCCAGTGCGTTACAAAGCCTGTGTGAGCTATTTAATAGGTTGTTATGCTATATAGAAACTCATATTCCTTCCAGATGCTATCTTTAAGTGGTGAGAACGGAGGGAAGAGCAGTCTCGATAAGGTGAGCCATTAGCCAAAAGCTTTTAGGAGTGCTCTGCTATGTCAAATTTAGCAGAACAGCCAGCTTATGTGAGCTAATGCTGAGCAAAGAAAACATAAAGGCTAGTCTCAGTTTTACCAGAAAACATCTTGACGATGCCCAAGACTTTTGGGAGAATACTCTGTGGACTGACAAGACAAAGGTTGAACTTTTTGGACAGTCTATGTTCCATTACATCTGGTATAGAAATAGAACATCATTTTGGATAAGGAACATCATACCAACGGTAAAATATAGCGGTGGAAGTTTGATGGTCTGTGGCTGTTTTTCTGCTTCAGGACCTGGAAGACTTTCTGTGGTAAATGGAACAATGAATTCTGCTGTCTACCAAAAAATCCTGAAGGAGAATGTCCGGCCATTTGTGACCTCAAGATGAAGCGCACTTGGGTTATGCAGCAGGATAATGATCCAAAACGCATCAGAAAGTCCACCTTTGAATGGCTTAAGAAAAATAAAATTAGGATTTAGGAGTGGCCAAGTCAAAGTCCTGACCTTAATTTGACTGAGATGCTGTGGTATGACCTAAAAAAGGCGGTTCATGCTCAGAAATCTCAAATGTGGCTGAATTACAATTCTGCAGAAATGAGTGGACCAAAATTCATCCAGAACTGTTTAAAAAACACGTAGTCAGTTATCACAAATGCTTGACTGCAGTTGTTGCTGCTAAGAGGGACCAAACTAGTTATTAGGTTTAGGGGCAATCACTTTTTCACACAAAACCCTGTAGTTTTGGATTTCTTTATTCCTTAACAATGATATTCATTTAAAAACTGTATTTTATGTGTACTTGTATTATCTTTGTGTAATACTAAAAGCGTAACTGCCATTTAAATTTTTATCTAATAATAATGTAGAGCAAATGATTATAATAAATATATTCAAATATTCTTTTTAAATGAAATTTGGAAGAAAACCTTCCAAAAACCTTCTCAAAGATGTCCCCACTAGGCTGGTTCTAAACCAGACATATGCTCGTTGTCACGGAAATCAGTATTCAGCTTCACACACTGAATACGGCCTTATAAGGGTGGAGGAGGGACCTACACAGCATGCCAGGCTACAGCTGATGTGATGGCCAGTTACCTCAGGCTACAGCACAAGCTCCTTTGATATACGTCCCCTGCAGTCACATTTTCTCTGCTCTTTGCTAACAGGTGATGGCCCCCACACAGCTCCCGATCTCTGATCTGTCTTCCCTTGGGTTTGTGTGGGGGTTATCAGCTGATAACATGCAGCAGAGCCAATGTGACTGCAGAGAAGATAGATAAGATCTGAGGAGCTTATGCTGACAGCCTGATGAGCTTCGCTTTGTCCCTTAACCTTAGGTAAACTAACAATACACTGATCAGCTGTAGCCAGGCACACCGTGTAAGCCCTGCTCCCACCCTTATATAGCCGTAATCAGTGTGTAAAGCTGAATACAGATTACTTTGACAACGAGTATATGAGTGGTTTAGAAACAGTCTAGGGGGGACATCTTCTAGAAAGTTTTTAAAAATGTTTCTTCCAAATTTCATTTATAAGTTATATTTGAAAGTTTATGAGTATCTGAAGAAAAATAACCTCATGACCCAATATCAACATGGGTTTATGAGTGGCCTTTCCTGTCAAACTAACCTGATAAGCTTCTATGAAGAGGTAAGTTCTGGACTGGACCAAAGAAATGCAGTGGACGTGGTGTATACAGACTTTTCAAAAGCTTTTGAAACATAAAATGAGAGCAATGGGGATAGGGGAACATATTTGTAAGTGGGTTAAGAACTGGCTCAGTGATAGGAAACAAAGGGTGGTTATTAATGGAACACACTCAGAATGGGTCACAGTTAACAGTGGGGTACCACCGTAGTCAGTATTGGGCCCACTTCTTTATAATATATTTATTAATGACCTTGTAGGGGGCATACAGAGTAAAATCTTAGTATTTGCAGATGACACTAAACTCTGCGGGGTAATCAATACAGAGGAGGACAATTTTATATTACAGGAGGATTTATGTAAACTAGAAGCTTGGGCTGATAAATGGCAAATCAGCTTTAATGGGGATAAATGTAAGGTCATACACTTGGGCAGAGGAAATAAAATATATAATTGTGTGCTTAATTGTAAAACACTGGGCAAAACTACCACTGAAAAAGACCTGGGTATATGGGTAGATGATAAATTCACATTTAGTGCCTAGTGTCAGGCAGCTGATGCAAAGTCAAATAAAATAATGGAATGCATTAAAAGAGGCAGAGATGCTCATGAGGAGAACATAATTTTATCTCTATTCAGGTCACTAGTGCGAACACACTTAGAATACTGTGTACAATTCTGGTCTCCGGTGCATAAGAAAGACATAGCTGAACTAGAGCGGGTCCAGAGAAGAGCGACAAAAGTCATTAGAGGACTGAGGGGCCTGCAATACCAAGGCAGGTTATTAAACTTGGGGTTGTTTAGTTTGGAAAAACGAAGGCTTAGGGGTGATCTTATAATAATGTATAAATATTTGAGGGGACAGTACAGAGACCTTTTTAATGATCTTTTTACTCTTAGGCCTGAGACGGGGACAAGGGGGCATCAAGGTTGGAATGGCCTGGATTAGGCTATGGGTTCAACTAGATGGAATTAAGGTCTTCCTTCAACCTTAAATACTATGTTACTATTAGGGATGGGTGAATCTACTTGTTACTACTCGCTACTCTGCAAGTAGTAGGGTACTCGGCCGACTCCTTACTTTGCGAGTTTCATTGCGATTACTTGCACAGTAACGAGTCCAATGAAAATCAATTGTAAATTCTATTCCTCTACTTCTTTGAACCGGATTGTCCCGGATTGACCCTGTCAGGTTCAATCAGGTACCATAGACATCAATGTTTAATGTACAAACCAGTACAATCCGGTTTAGTCCCGGTATAAAGAATCTGCTTAAAGCGGTCATGGACTCCATGTCAATCCAGTTCAACCCAACATGTTTGCTATGCAGCTGGATTGTCCCGAATCGTTACAAAACCTGACCGGTTACCAGATACCCGCTGTCAGCAGCGAGTATTACGAGCGAGTCTACTCCTGTATTCTGTATTCGGTACTCGCCGAATATAGAATATGTTAATGTTACGTTACGAGATGGAGACAGCCTAGCATGTTAGCTATGAAAAAAGTGAAGAGCCAGCCCAGCATGTTATCCAATCATAGACCTCCGGAAAATGGCTCCTGCCTGAGTCGAGATTTTGGGTACTGTAGTTTGCCCAAAATGTCTGCGGGAGGGAGGGTGGGAGGTGAGCAGATTCTTCTGCAGCGCAGCCGCATTCTCGAATTGCAGTCCGGGAACCCTTCAGATTGAAAAAAAACGGTCAGGTTTAATACGGTTACATAGACCGTCATGTTAAAACAAATTGGATTGTCCCAGTCCGGTTCAAGCCGTTTAACTTTAACATGACTGTCTATGTGACCGGATTGAACCGGACCGGTTCAATCCATTTTTTTTTTAACTATTCTTTAAAAGCCCGCGGCTTTTTGCTGCTGGCTTTTAAAGAATAAAATGGGGAATTGCAGGTTTTTCTTCTGCTGCCAGACCCCTTTATGAGGTCCAGCAGCAGAGGAATCACTGCAATACTTGCTTCCCCATTCATTTACATTGGACACGCTAGACTCGCAATGAGTAGCGAGTATCGGGATCCTACTCGTTAGAGTCTAGCGAGTCCAAGTAATTTAGTATTCGCCCATCCCTAATTACTATGTATTATTATTACATTATTATTAGATAAACATTTAAATAGCAGTTACACCTTAAAATTGTTTGGTAATCTGAAACATTTAAGTGTGACAAACATGCAAAAGAATAACAAATTAGGAAGGGGAATTATTTTATATACAGTACAGACCAAAAGTTTGGATGCACCTTCTCATTCAAAAAGTTTTCTTCATTTTCATGACTATGAAAATTGCAGATTCACCTTGAAGGCATCAAAACTATGAATTAACACGTGGAATTATTTACTTAACAAAAAAGTGTGAAACAACTGAAAATATGTCATATTTTAGGTTCTTTAAAGTAGCCACCTTTTGCTTTGATTACTGCTTTGCACACTCTAGGCATTCTCTTTATGAGCTTCAAGAGGTAGTCACCGGAAATGGTTTTCACTTCACAGGTGTACCCTGTCAGGTTTAATAAGTGGAATTTCTTGCCTTATATATGGGGTTGGGACCATCAGTTGTGTTGTGCAGAATCTGATGGATACACAGCTGATAGTCCTACTGAATAGACTGTTAGCTGCTTTTTTCTTACCATAATACAAATTCTAAGTAAAGAAAAATGTGTGGGCATCGTTACTTTAAGAAATGAAGGTCAGTCAGTCCGAAAAATTTGGAAAACTTTGAAAGTGTCCCCAAGTGCAGTTACAAAAACCATCAAGCGCTACAAAGAAATTGGCTCACATGAGGAATGGAAGACCAAGAGTCACCTCTGCTGCGGAGGATAAGTTCATCAGAGTCACCAGCCTCAGAAATCGCAGGTTAACAGCAGCTCAGTTTAGAGACCAGGTCAATGCCACACAGAGTTCTAGCAGTAGACACATCTCTACAACAACTGTTAAGAGGAGACTTTGTGCAGAAGGCCTTCATGGTAAAAAAGCTGCTAGGAAACTACTGCTAAGGAATGGCAACAAGCAGAAGAGACTTGTTTGGGCTAAAGAACACAAGGAATGGACATTAGACCAGTGGAAATCTGTGCTTTGATCTGATGAGTCCACATTTGAGATCTTTGGTTCCAACCAGGGATGGGCGAGTCTACTCGCTAGGACTCGTTACTCGGCGAGTAGTAAGGGACTCGCAGGACTCGGTACTCGACGAGTTTCCCAGCGATTACTCGCACAGTAACGAGTCCAATGCAAGTCAATGGCAATCCTAGTTTTGTCAGAGTTTACTTCTTCTCACTCGCTAGACTCGCTATATCACATCGCTATGTAGCTTGAATCTCCCCAAATCGTTTAAACAATCGCACCGCTTCACGGATACCCGCTGTCAGCAGCGAGTCTGAGCGAGTCTACGAATCAGAGTCCTGTATACTGTATTCGGGACTCGCGAATATAGAATCTGTTATGTTCCGACAAAGCTTCCGAGACAGCCTAGCGTGTTAGGTCAGAAAACTTGTGAAGATGGACAAGCATGTTAGCCAATCATATTCAGTAATGCCACAGCCATGTTGGTTGTGGCAGGACAATGATTGGCTTCTGTCCATCGTGATGCCTATGTCATGTATGAGAGGCGAGGCTGTATATAAGCCTTGCGACCGCCATTTCCTCCACATTCCTGTGACGATCTGAGCTAGTGCAGGGTGAGGTAGATGCTGGAGCAGATCATAGGGAGTGTCAGTCAGTGTAGGGAAACTTCAAGATCCTTATAATAAACCGAAACAGCTCTTGTGAGAGCTACCAGGAGGACAGAGGAGTACTGTGTAGAGGACTGTAGGCAGGCAGGCAGGGAGGAGCAGCCTTACAGTGCACACAGGACCGACCTCATAGCTTAGCTTACTCACTCAGCTTTCCTAATAGCTGAAGTCAGAGGCTTAGCTGAGGTACTATTTCTTATTTTTTTGCACCTGATAGATTTTGGGTCATAAAAACCCCTTCAGCTTTATTTTCTCTGTGGCAGACCAGTGCGTTGCTGCTCTCCTACCGGCAAATAGCACGTACGCCACCTGCTTGTGCGACTACTAGTGTGCTGCTTCACTGCCAAGTGTTAGCACGCACTTAACCCGCCAGCAGGTGACGCCTACAGCACCACCTAACTCCATCTCGGTGGCTGTGCACACGTAATAATTTTTGCAGGGACTAGTGTGCTGGAGCAAATCGCTTGCCTCGCCTCATCAGCGCCAAATAAGACAAACACATGCGAGTTTGGCCTCGGACACAGCAGCAAAAAACTGTTGCGAATGGGGTTTCCAAAACGGCAATGCGAGCGCTTTCCGAGACACATCTGCGATTTGTAAATTGCACATTACTCGCTATTACTCGCTTCCCCATTCATTAAAGGGAACCTGTCACCCCAAATCACCCTTGTAAGCTCTAAATACATGTCCCTGAAGCATTACAATACAGTCCTACACATCCCTTTGTGAGGTTTTAGTGAAATATGAAAGTGCAATAAAGTCGTTTGTAAACTTACTAAATCCATGGGAGTGGGGCGTTCCCAAGCCTCCTTGTCTGCTAGGCGGTTCCCCTGTGCCGCTGTATTACGCCCTAATGGGCGTTTTTTCAAACTTTCTAGCGCGGGCACGATTCAGATTCTCGTGCCCGCGACGTCACGGTCATGTGATGCCGTGACGCGTCATTTCCGGGCGGCCGGGGCGCTGTTGTATGATGCGCACCTGCCTCTCTCTGTGAACGCGCACTGGCCAACTTCAGCGCATGCGCAGATTGCATGCTGAAGTCGGCCGGTGCGCGTCATACAACAGCGCCCCGGCCGCCCGAAAATGACGCGTCACGGCATCACATGACCGTGACGTCGCGGGCGCAAGAATCTGAATCATGCCCACGCTAGAAAGTTTGAAAAAATGCCCATTAGGGCGTAATACAGCGGCACAGGGGAACCGCCTAGCAGACAAGGAGGCTTGGGAACGCCCCACTGCCATGGATTTAGTAAGTTTACAAACGACTTTATTGCACTTTCATATTTCACTAAAACCTCACAAAGGGATGTGTAGGACTGTATTGTAATGCTTCAGGGACATGTATTTAGAGCTTACAAGGGTGATTTGGGGTGACAGGTTCCCTTTAACATTGGACTCGCTAGACTCGCAATGAGTAGCGAGTCCCGGGCTCGGACTCGCTAGAGTCAAGCGATTCCGAGTAATTTAGGACTCGCCCATCACTAGTTCCAACCACCGTGTGTTTGTGCGACGCAGAAAAGGAGAACGGATGGACTCTACATGCCTGGGTCCCTCCATGAAGAATGGAGGAGGAGGTGTGATGGTGTGGGGGTGCTTTGCTGGTGACACTGTTGTGGATTTATTCAAAATTGAAGGCATACCGAACCAGCATGGCTACCACAGCATCCTGCAGCGGCATGCTATTCCATTCGGATTGCGTTTAGTTGGACCATCATTTATTTTTCAACAGGATAATGACCCCAAACACACCCCCAGGCTTGTAGGCTATTTAACCAAGGAGGAGTGTGATGGGGTGCTACGCCAGATGCCCTGGCCTCCACAGTCACCAGATCGGTACCCAATTGAGATGGTTTGGGGTGAGCTGGACCGCAGAGTGAAGGCAAAAGGGCCAACAACTGCTAAGCATCTCTGGGAACTCCTTCAAGACTGTTGGAAGACCATTTCCGGTGACTACCTCTTGAAGCTCATAAAGAGAATGCCAAGAGTGTGCAAAGCAGTAATCATAGCAAAAAGGTGGCTACTTTTAAGAACCTAGAATATCAGACATATTTTCAGTTGTCTCACACTTTTTTGTTAAGTATATAATTCCACATGTGTTAATTCATAGTTTTGATGCTTTCAGTGTAAATCAACAATTTTCATAGTCATGAAAATAAAGAAAACTCTTTGAATGAGAAGGTGTGTCCAAACGTTTGGTCTGCATGCATATATATATATATATATATATATATATATATATATATATATATATATATAGTGAGACAGAGGGGATAGCTCAGCTGGGATCTTTGCTTTGGTTCAAGCGTGTGGCTGTGGACTCACAGTAGACAATAGAAGACTGGCAGGCTTGACACAGCAGGGTTTATTGTGCACACTTCTTACTTCAGTGTTACACCAGAAAACATCAAAGTAAACCTCTAAGGTCGTCTGGCCACTAACTAAACATTGGAATCCTATCTACAAAAAAACCTAAATAAGTAACAAAACACATGTCTCCTTACATTATCAGCTCCTCAGTCCAGCAGGCTAGCAGCAGACAGCTGAATGCTTCCAACCCCTTGATTATAGCAGCTGGTCCAGTCAGGAATCAAAGCCTGGACTGACTTGTCTGGAGAGACTGCACACACCAGTCTCTCTCAGTATCCTCACAGAGGCCGAGTCTCCAGGCCCGCCTAGTATATCTGCTCCCTTTGCAGGCTTGTTGAAGACTGCCTCACACAGCACCTGGCAGGCTAACATCCCGCCTGACAAACCCACAGCTGCAACACAGTGGCAATCAGCACCTCTCACTCATGCACACACTTAGCTGCCATTAACCCTGTGTGTACCACTAGCTCCAGCAATCACCCAGATTGCTGCAGGCCATGTGAGTCATACCAGCCACGTGCTATAGCGCTGGCATGCCTCACTCTATATATATATATATATATATATATATATTAGCTGTAGTCGCCGGTGTTAGCTATAACAAAATAGAATGGGTTAGCAAAGGTTTACTTTCTCTCTGCTGAGATATACAGGCTGCAAGTGTAATACAGGGGCTATGTTTGGGCTCCTGGTGTAATACAGGGGTTGTGTGTGGGCTCCTGGTGTAATACTGGGGCTGTGTGTGTGCACAGGCTATAATACAAGGGCTATGTGTGGCATAGGCTATAATACAGGGGCTATGTGAGGCACAGATTTCAAGTGTAATACAGGGACTATGTGTAAGCTCCTGGTGTAATACAGGGGCTACATGGGGCACAGGCTCTAACACAGGAGTTATGGGAGGCACAGACTTCAAGTGTAATACAGGGGTAACATTTGGGCTCCTGATGTAATACACAGGGTGTGTGTGGACATAGGCTGTAATAAAGTGGGCTATGTGTGAGATCCTGCTATAATAAAGGGTGCTATGTGTGAGCTTCTAATTTAATGCAGAGGCTATGTGAGACCTCCTGTTGTAAAACTGGGGGGCAGAGTGCGGCCTGCTACTGTAATACTTTGGACTGTGTGCGGCCTCCTGCTATATAATGGGGACTGTGTGTGGCATCCTGTTGCATACAGAGGCTATATCTTGCTTCCTACTGTATACTGGGAGCTGTTTGCGACCTCCTGCTGTATGCTGGGGGCTGTGTTCAACCTCCTGCTGTATACTCTGGGCTGTGTGTGGCCTCCTGCTATATACTGGGGACTGTGTGCAACCTCCTATTGTAATACTGGGGCCTGTGTGTAGCCTCCTGCTGCATACATGGGGCTGTGTGTGACCTCCTGCTGTATTATACAGGGGTTTTATGTGGCCTCCTGCTGTATACTGCAGGCTGTGCGCGGCCTCTTGTTGTATACTGAGGTCTGTGAGTGGCCTCCTGCTGTATACTGGGGGCTGTGTGTGGCAGGTTGTAAGACGAATAGCAAAGAGGTGTGTTAGTCGCTTTAGGGTTTCTGCGGCTGCTGTTTTGAGTCATATCCCAGCTTGCACCATTTTCCAGAAGTCCTTGCCTTTGGCGAGCTTCCCTGAATATTTCATAGAGGTGTGTTATACTATAAATGTCCTTCATTGCCTATAGCAAGCAATCAGAAGATGAGCTGTGATTGGTTGCTGTAGGCCACCTGATAAATATTCACGCTAACTGTCAAAACATGACATCACAAAAACACACAGTAAATAAGCCTTTTTTCGGGGAATGTCTGTAGAGTGCGGGGTTAAAATTTCCTTTCACTACATAGTCTGGTGTTCCCTGAGTCAAAATTAGCTTGCTATGTAAAATTTTGTGATTGTAAATGTGACAGTATGGATTCCTTTAGTGAACATACACATACACTTAGCTTTATACAACCCCTGGCAAAAATTAATGGAATCACCTGGCTCGGAGGATGTTCATTCAGTTGTTTAACCTCTTCCCGACCCGTGATGCAGCATATGCGTCATGAAAACAAGTTTGTTCCTGACCTTGGACACATATGCTGCGTCATCGCGGGTTTCCCTTCCTGCGGCTCTATTAACCGCGGTCACTAAGGGGTCAATAAGAGACGCAGGTACGGAAGGACCTGCACTATACCCTAGGGGGGGTGGCTAAGTACCCCCATGGCTATAACCGCTCCAATTGGCAGTGAAGTGAAAGTGAAACTGCCAATTGGAGTAATTGTAATATCTCACCAATGAAACTTCCTGAATATTACAATATAGCCAATGCCTGATGCTGGACAGCATCAGGCATTGGCTGGAGAAGGGGCCCTGTGTCACCCCCCTCAGATCTGATTGGAGAGAGCGTCTCTCTCCAATCAAATGTGGGGGCGCCGCCGATCCCGGGCCCTCCGCTTTGCCCCTGGCCGCCAATGTGCCCTCTGCCCTCCGATCTCCCCCCTGTGTGCGATCTCCCCCCTGTGTGTGATCTCCCCTGCCCTGCGATCCCTCTCCATGCCCTCCGGTGATCTCTGCTGCCCGCTGTGATCACCTCCTCCCGTTCTCCTCTTCCCGCTCCCTCCTCTTCCTCACCTGTCTTCTTTCTTCTCCCCCTGTCCTCCGGTCTTCTCCCTCTGTCCTCCGGTCTTCTGTCTTCTGTCCTCCGGTCTTCTCAGTGCTGTCCTCTACCTGCGCCGTCCTGCTTCTTCTGTCTGCTCCTCTGCACAGTCATCTCCCAGCATAGAGATGAGTGTGCAGAGAAGTGGTGTCACAGCCAGTGCACAGCATCTGTGTGATTTCTGTGCCCTGGCTGTGTCAACCCTCTAAGTGCTGTGATCTCAGGGATCAAAGCATTTAGAGGATCCAATCGTCATTGAAACGATCGCCAGAGACTACAACAAGGGAACATTTGATCATGGGATCAGTGTCATGGTGCATGGTATGACAGATCATTGCCATACCGTGCACCATGACGCTGATCCCAGAGACTACACCAAGGTATCAAGTGTCCTCTTGTAGTCTATGTGCTTCAGCGTCATTGTGCACAGTATGACAGATCATTGCCATACCGTTCACCATGACGCTGATCCCAGAGACTACAACAAGGGATCACGTGTCCTCTTGTTGTAGTCTCTAGGATCAGCGTCATGGTGCACGGTATGGCAGATCATGGCCATACAGTGCACCATGACGCTGATCCCAGAGACTACAACAAGTGATCAAGTATACTCTTGTTGTAGTCCCTGGGATTGGCGTCATGGTGCACGGTATGGCAGATCATTGGACACTTGATCCCTTGTTGTAGTCTCTAGGAGAGCTCCAATGTTTAGGCACATAGGGGCTCCCCATAGGTGACATGGTGTCCACTAACAATTGGAATTGTTAACGGACGCCATGTCGCGTTTGGAGAGCCCCTGTGTGCCTAAACATTGAAACTCCCTCACATGTCACCCCATTTTGGAAACTAGACCCCCAAGGAACCTATCTAGATGCATAGTGAGCACTTTGAACCCCCAGGTGCTTCACAAATTGATCCGTAAAAATTAAAAAGTACTTTTTTTTTCCACAAAAAAATATTTTTTTCATTTTTACGGATTAATTTGTGAAGCACCTGGGGGTTCAAAGTGCTCACTATGCATCTAGATAAGTTCTCTGGGGGGTCTACTTTCCAAAATGGGGTCACTTGTGGGGGAGCTCCAATGTTTAGGCACACAGGGGCTCTCCAAACGCGACATGGTGTCCGCTAACAATTTAAATGGAAAATTAACTCATATTGTTAGCGGACACCATGTCGCGTTTGGAGAGCCCCTGTGTGCCTAAATATTGGAGCTCTCCCACAAGTGACCCCATTTTGGAAAATAGACCCCCCCAGGGAACTTATCTAGATGGGTGGTGAGCATTTTGAACCCCCATGTGCTTCAGAAATCAATCTGTAAAAATTAAAAAAAAATTTGTGGAAAAAAAAAAACTTTTTCACTATTACGGATCAATTTGTGAAACATCTGGGGGTTCAAAGTGCTCACCACCCATCTAGATAAGTTCCCTGGGGGGGGTCTATTTTCCAAAATGGGGTCACTTGTGGGGGAGCTCCAATGATTAGGCACACAGGGGCTCTCCAAATGCAACATGGTGTCCGCTAACAATTTGAGCTAATTTTCCATTCAAATTGTTAGTTGACACTGTGTCGCATTTGGAGAGCCCCTGTGTGCCTAAACATTGGAGCTCCCCCACAAGTGACCCCATTTTGGAAACTAGACCCCCTAGGGAACCTATCTAGATGGGTGGTGAGCATTTTGAACCCTCAGGTGCTTCACAAATTGATCTGTAATAATGAAAAAGTACTTTTTTTTCACAAAGATTTTCTTTTAGCCTAACGTTTTTCATTTTCGCATGGGCAAAAGGATAAAATGCATCCTAAAATTTGTTGGCCAATTTCTTCTGAGTACACCGAGACCTCATATGTGGTCATAAACCACTTTTTGGGCGCATGACTGGGCTCAGAAGGGAAGGATTTCACTTTTTGAATGGAAAATTAGCTCCAAAAGTCAAATTGCGCTCCTTCCCTTCTGAGCCCTGCCATGCGCCCAAACAGTGGTTTACGACCAATATAAGGTATCGGTGTGCTCAGAGAAATTGCCCAACAAATTTTAGGATCCATTTTATCCTGTTGCCCATGTGAAAATGAAAGAATTAAGGCTAAAATAACATTTCTGTTAGAAAAATTAAAATGTCCATTTTTTCCTTCCATGTTGCTTTAGTCCCAGCGAAGCGCCTGAAGGATTGATAATCTTCTTGCGTACCTTGAGGGGTGCAGTTTTTGGAATGGTGTCACTTTTGGGAGTTTTATGTTACATTGGCCCCTCAAAGGGACTTCAAATGTGATGTGGTCACTAAAAAAATGGTTTTGTAAACTTTGCTGGAAAAATGAGTAATTGTTGATTAACTTTGAACCCTTATAACTTCCCACCCCAATTTTTTTTTTCCAAAATTATGCTGATGTAAAGTAGACATGTGCGAAATGTTATTTATTAACTATTTTGTGTCACATCACTCTCTGGTTTAACAGAATAAAAATTCAAAATTTGAAAATTGCTAAATTTTCAACATTTTTGCCAAATTTTTGATTTTTTCACAAATAAACGCAAAAATTATCGACCTAAATTTACCACTAACATGAAGCCTAATATGTCACGAAAAAACATCTCAGAATCGCTAGGATCCGTTGAAGCGTTCCAGAGATATTACCTCATAAAGGGACACTGGTCAGAATTGACAAAAATGCCAAGGTCTTTAGGGTCAAAATAGGCTGGATCATGAAGGGGTTAATGTTGTAGAAAAAATGCAGATCACAGATATGGCACAAAACTAAAGTCATTTCAAATGGCTACTTTTTCACTTTAAAGGGAAGGTGCCATGAAAAAAAGAGAAATTTCAACAATTGCAAAAATGTAAAGTATTAAAGTTTTAATTTGTTTTTACAGTATTATCATATTTTTTTAATGGAGTAAAATATGAAAAATAATATAAAAAGTTTGACATGCTCCACTTTGAAACACTAGGGGGAGCAGCTGCTGAACATTTGCCATGAAAACCTAGTGTACAGCAGGCATCGATTACGAGTGCTGAAAATCTGGGCTGGATCTGCTCCAAGTGTGTGATGTCTCCTCCCTTCCCTCCCCTTCTGGGTGTTAACAAACAGATAAGGGACAATGAAGTTTAGGGTCTTTCATAGTGAGAAGCCATTTTGTTGTAGACACAAAGTGATACCAACACACAACTACATGCAGATCCTAACGCAACAAGGTCTGACAGTAAAGTTTCAGCTTTGCAGCCCAGGCCTGGACTGAATATTGTCTTTGTGTTGTTACTATTTATTTTGTATATAATGTTTCAGTTTTATTTAGTAGTTTGTATTTTCACTATTGAAGCAAACATAAAGGGTCGCCAGTCATGTGACATCTCATGCTATGGATTAGGGACCAGTGACATGTAACAGCAGAATAGTGACTAGAGCTCTGGAGGTGACTGTCTCTCTCCATCCCCGTGCCTGTTCTCTTTCCATGTGTGCTCTTATCCCTCTGTGCCTGGTCTCTCTCCCCATATGCACTCTCCCCCTGATCTCTCTCCCCATATGCACTCTCCATCCCCCTGCATGTGTCTCTCTCCCCATATGGACTCTCCATCCCCTGCGTGCCTCTCTCCCCATATGCACTCTCCATCCCCCTGGTGTGTCTCTCTCCCTATATGCACTCTCCATCCCCCTGTGTGTCTCTCTCCTCATATGCACTCTCCATCCCCCTGCATGTGTCTCTCTCCCCATATGCACTCTCCATCCCCCTGCGTGTGTCTCTCTCCCCATATGCACTCTCCATCCCCCTGCTTGTCTCTCTCCCCATATGCACTCTTCATCCCCCTGCATGTCTCTCTCCCCATATGGACTCTCCATCTCCTGCGTGCCTCTCTCCCCATATGCACTCTCCATCCCCCTGCGTGTGTCTCTCTCCCCATATGCACTCTTCATCCCCCTGCGTGTCTCTCTCCCCATATGACTCACCGGTCTCTCTCCATATGCACCCTCCTGCGTGTCTCTCTCCCCATATGCACTCTCCATCCTCCTTGTGTCTCTCTCCCTATATGCACGCTCCATCCCCCTTGTGTCTCTCTCCTCATATGCACTCTTCATCCCCCTGCGTGTGTCTCTCTCCCCATATGTACTCTGCATCTCCCTGCATGTCTCTCTCCCCATATGCACTCTCCATCTCCTGCGTATCTCTCTCTCCATATGCACTCCCCATCCCCCTGAGTGTCTCTCTCCCCATATGCACTCTTCATCCCCTGCGTGTCTCTCTCCCCATATGGACTCTCCATCCCCCTGCTTGTCTCTCTCCCTATATGCACTCTCCATCCCTTTCGTGTCTCTCTCCTCATATGCACTCTCCTCAACCTGTGTCTCTCTCCTCATATGCAGTCTCCATCCACCTGTGTGTCTCTCTCCCCATATGCACTCTCAGGCCCCCTGCGTTTCCTCTCTCACCATATGAACTCTCCATCCCCCTGATGTTTCTTCCCTATATGCACTCTCCATCCCCCTGCGTGTCTCTCTCTCCACCCCCTGCGTGTCTCTCTCTCCATATCACTCTCCATCAACCTGTGTGTCTCTCTCCCCACATGAACTCTCCATCCCTCTGTGTGTCTCTCTCCCATATGCACTCTCCATCCCCCAACATAAAGGGTCACCAGTCATGTGACATCTCATGTTATGGATTAGGGACCAGTGACATGTAACAGCAGAATAGTGACTGCAGCTCTGGAGATGACTGGAGGATAAGATACGATGTAACAGCAGAATAGTGACTACAGCTCTGGAGGTAACTATCTCTCTATATCCCCGTGCCTGTACTCTCTTTCCATGTGTGCTCTTACCCCCCGTGCCTGGCTCTCTCCCCATATGCACACTCCCCCTGATTCTCTCCCCATATGCACTCTTCGGCCCCCTGCATGTCTTTCCCCATATGCACTCTCCATCAACCTCCACATATGGACCCTCCATCCCCTGAGTGTCTCTCTTTACCCATATGCATTCACCTCCCATCGGGCACTCGTTCACTCTCTCTCTCTCTCTCTCTCCATCGGGCACTCCCTGCATGTCTCTTCCCCCCATGCGTGTCTCTTATGTCTGCTCTCCCCCCTGTTCGCTCTCCCCTTGCCTCCAGTGCGGCAGTCACTATTCTGTGACATGATGTCACAGAATAGTGACTGCAGCTCTGGAGGTGACGGCAGAATAAAACATGATGTAATAGCAGAATATTGACTGCAGCTCTGGAGGTGACTGGATGATAAACCACGATGTAACAGCAGAAAAGTTGTTGCAGCTCTGGAGGTGACTGGAAGATAAGACATGATGTAGCAGCAGAATAGTGACCGCAGCTCTGGAGGTGACTGTCTCCCCATTTGTGCTGTCTCCACCCCTCTGTGCCTGGTCTCTCTCCCCATGTACGCTCTCTACCCCACTGTGCCTGGTCTCTCTCCCATTGTGTGCTCTCTAAGCCACTGTGCCTGGTCTCTCTCCACATGTGTGTTTATCCCCCTGTGCCCGGTCTCTCTCCCCATGTGTGCTCATCCCCTGTGCCCGGTCTCTCTTCCCATGTGTGCTCATCCCCTGTGCCTGGTCTTTCTCCCCATGTGTGCTCATCCCCTGTTCCCGGTCTCTCTCCCTTTGTGTGATCATCCCCTGTGCCCTATCTCTCTCCCCATGTGTGCTCTCTACCCTGCTGTGCCTGGTCTCTCTCCCCATGTGTGCTCATCCCTCTGTGCCTGGTCCTCTCCCCATGTGTGCTTATCCCTGTGCCCGTCTCTCTTCCCATGTGTGCTCATCCCCTGTGCCTGGTCTTTCTCCCCATGTGTGCTCATTCCCTGTGCACGGGATCTCTCCCCATGTGTGCTCATCCCCTGTGCCCGGTCTATCTCGCCATGTGTGCCCTCTATCCCCCTGTGCCCGATCTCTCTCCCCATATGTGCTCTCTACCCCACTGTGCCTGGTCTCTCTCCCCATGTGTGCTCTCTACCCCGCTGTGCCTGGTCTCTCTCGCCATGTGCGACTCATCCCTCTGTGCCTGGTCTCTCTCCCTATGTGTGCTTATCCCCCTGTGCCCAGTCTCTCACCCTGTCTGGCTCCCTGTGTCTCACCACAGGTGCTGTCTGGTTCCCTGTGTCTCACCTCATGTGCTGTCTGGCCCCCTGTGTCTCACCTTAAGGTCTCTGACCCCTGTGTCTCACCCAACAGTCTCAGACCCCTGTGTCTCACCCCATGTGCTCTCTGCCCCCTGTGTCCCACCCCATGCGCTCTCTGCCCCTTGTGTCTCACCCCATGGTCTCTGCCTCCTGTGTCTCACCCTTTACATGCTTTCTGCCCCCTGTGTCTCACACTTTATATGCTCTCTGCCCCCTGTGTCTCACCCCATGGGCTCTCTGCCCCCTGTGTCTCACCCCATACGCTCTCTTCCCCCTGTGTGCCGTTGCCCCCCTCCCATCTTCAGAGCATAGCGTGTGATGATCACACTACTGTGCCCTGAACACTGTAGACTGATACTTACCTCACCTCGGAGCTCCGATGGCCGCTCTGCTCCTCTCTCCCCACTGCATCCAGTCCTCGGTCTCCTCCTATAACTGATCGGTTCACGCTGAGCCGAGTGGTTATAGGGGGAAAGGGTGGAGTTTACAACAGACACTGTGAGCTCGACAAACATGGCAACAATCTCCTCCCTCTGCAGTGATCTGGACAGCCCAGGGGCGTGACCAGATCACTGCAGGACGGCAGCTCAATACAAAGTATAGGGTTGGCAGCCGACCACTGTTCCCTATGCCCAGGGCTGCCGTAACTGCAGAAGTGGAAGTGTTGTTCACAGACTCTTCCACTTCTGCAAAGCAAGATGGCAGCCCCCAGTGGCTGCAAAAATAGTTGATAAAAATAAAACTATTAAAGTAAAAAAATGTAATCTTGTTTATTTGAACAATTATTTTTAGTACAAAAAAATGCGGCACTTTAAGAAACACTAAAAGAAATTAAGATTAAAAATGTGGTAGTCAGTAAGGTAATTTTTTTCAGGTCAAGCAGAGAGAAACAATTGTGGAATCACTCAATTCTGAGGAAAAAAGTATGGAATCATGAAAAACAAACACACAAAAGAACACGAGTATTTCGTTGCACCACCTCTTGCTTTAATAACAGCTTTCAGTCTCTGAGGCATGGACTTAATGAGTGACAAACAGTACTCATCATCAATCTGGCTCCAACTTTCTCTGATTGCTGTTGCCAGATAAGCTTTGCAGGTTGGAGCCTTGTCATGGACCATTTTCTTCAACCTCCACCAAAGATTTTCAATTGGATTAAGATCTGAACTATTTGCAGGCCATGACATTGAACTCATGTATCTTCTTTGAAGCAATGTTTTCACAGTTTTTGCTCTATGGCAGGATGCATCATCATCTTGAAAAAGATTTCATGATCCCCAAACATCCTTTCAATTGATGGGATAAAAAAAAACTGTCCAAAATATCAATCTAAACTTGGGCATTTATTGAAGATGTAATGACAGCCATCTCCCCAGTGCCTTTACCTGACATGCAGCCCCATATCATCAATGACTGTGGAAATTTGCATGTTCTCTTCAGGCAGTCATCTAAATCTAATTGGTACGGCACCAAAAAAAGTTCGAGGATCATCACCTTGCCCAATGCAGATTCGCGATTCATCACTGAATATGACTTTCATCCAGTCATCCACAGTCCACGATTGCTTTTCCTTAGACCATTGTAACCTTGTTTTTTTCTGTTTAGGTGTTAATGATGGCTTATGTTTAGCTTTTCTGTATGTAAATCCCATTTCCTTTAGGTGGTTTCTTACAGTGCCTTTACCTGACATGCAGCCCCATATCATCAATGACTGTGGAAATTTGCATGTTCTCTTCAGGCAGTCATCTAAATCTCATTGGTACGGCACCAAAAAAAGTTCGAGGATCATCACCTTGCCCAATGCAGATTCGCGATTCATCACTGAATATGACTTTCATCCAGTCATCCACAGTCCACGATTGCTTTTCCTTAGACCATTGTAACCTTGTTTTTTTCTGTTTAGGTGTTAATGATGGCTTATGTTTAGCTTTTCTGTATGTAAATCCCATTTCCTTTAGGTGGTTTCTTACAGTTCGGTCACAGACATTGACTCCAGTTTCCTCCCATTCGTTCCTCATTTGTTTTGTTGTGCATTTCCTGTTTTGGAGACATTGCTTTAAGTTTCTGGTCTTGACGCTTTGATGTCTTCCTTGGTCTATCAGTATGTTTGCCTTTAACAACCTTCCCATGTTGTTTGTATTTGGTCAAGATTTTAGACACAGCTGACTGTGAACAACCAATATCTTTTACAACATTGCATGATGATTTACCCTGTTTTAAGAGTTTGATAATGCTCTCCTTTGTTTCAATTGACATCTCTCGTGTTGGAGCCATGATTCATGTCAGTCCACGTGGGGCAATAACTCTCCTAGGTGTGATCACTCCTTTTATATGCAGACTAACGAGCAGATCTATAATTAGAAACAACGCCCCTTTGGGGCTCAAAAGTAGAGGTCGACACTCCCCACATATTGATATATGCGAGGGGGTCACCTTACGCATCCACATATTCACATGGCATAGTATACACAAAAGAGAACTGAATATGATGCAAAAATAGGGTTTTTTTATTGGAACAATGACGTATTAAAAGTCTGAAGGTGACAAAACAAGGTGCATACAAAGAAGGCCGTTCACAGGGTTTCAGGGAGTAAAACAATCAAAGGTGCAGGGTATTTCCATGATGTAGCATAATTATCACCATATACAACATTGCAGGTGCAAACACACAAATACACATATTGAGGTGTACCCTAACAATAGGCAGTAGTAAGGTGCTTAGTGCTGAATATTTAAGCTAGACGTAAACTAGCATGAAAGCTGCCAATGCAAAGGGAGCGTTAGTAATACAATACATGCATAAGGTAAGGAACCAGCAAAAAGTAATTAGGTAATCACATATCAGAAAATACCCATATTCAATCCAATCCCTTAGGCCTGGTCACGGCTAGGAGCCCCGACGCGGCGTTTCGCTGTGAACGAGCAGATCTAATTTGATGCAGGTGTTAGATTTGGGAATTAAAATTTACAGGGTGATTCAATAATTTTTTCCTCAGAATTGAGTGATTTCATAATTTTTTCCCTCTGCTTGGTCTGAAAAAAGGTACCCTTACTGACTACCACATTTTTTATCTTGATTTCTTTTAGTGTTTCTTAAAGCCATGAAGTTGACATCTGAAATGACTTTAGTTTTGTGCCATGTTTGTGATCTGCTTTTTTTCTACGACATTAAACAACTGAATGGACATCCTTAGAGCCAGGTGATTCCATAATTTTTGCCAGGGGTTGTATAAAGTTGAGTGTATGTGTGTGTGTATGTTCACTGAAGGAATCCACACTGTCACATTTACAATCACAACATTTTACATAGCAAGCTAATTTTGACTAAGGGAACATCAGACTATGTTGTGAAGGGAAATTTTAATCCCGTACTCTACAGACATTCCCCCAAAATAGGCTTATTTACTGTGTGTTTTTGTGATGTCATAGATACTGTCTTGCCTGTTTTGACAGTTAGCCTGAATTTTATCAGGTGGCCTACAGCAACCAATCACAGCTCATCTTCTGATTGCTTGCTATAGGCAATGAAGGACATTCATAGTATAAGACACCTTATGCACCTCTATGAAATATTCAAGGAAGCTCGCCAAAGGCAAGGACTTCTGGAAAATGGTGCAAGCTGGGATATGACTCAGTAAAACAGCAGTCGGGGAAACCCTAAAGCGACTAACACACCTCTTTGCTATTCTTCTTACAACCTGCCCCCAGCCCCCAGTATACTTCAGGAGGCCAGATATTCCAGTCTTTGCTTGAGAACTCTGCAGCTCCTTAACGGTTACCTTTGGTCTCTGTGCTGCCTCTCCGATTAATGTCCTCCTTGCCTGGGGTAAGAATTTTGGTAGGCAGCCCTCTCTTGGCAAATTTATTGGGGTACCATACTCTTTCCATCTTATGATAATGGATTGATGTTGCTTCGGGGGATCATCAGAGATTGGGATTTTTTTTTAGAACACAACCATGACTTGTACTTCTCAACAACTTTGTATCTGACTTGTTTGGAGACTCCCTAGTTTTCATGGTATTGCTTTGTTAGGGTCCTTTCACATCAGCGTTTTTCTCTCGATCGCGGCAGTTGCGGTGAAAATAACGCAACTGCTGCGATTACCGCATAACGGCCGTGATCGCGGCACACTTGCGGCAAGCCCCATACAATGTCTTTGGGGCTTGCGGTATGCCGCGGTTTTTTCGCGGCCGCACCTGCCTCAAGTGCCGCAAGCCCCATAGACATTGTATGGGGCTTGCCGCAAGTGAACCACAAGTGCGGCCGTTATGCGGTAATCGCGGCAGTTGCGTTTTTTTCACCGCTGATGTGAAAGCAGCCTAAGAGGTGCTTTTTGCTTAATGGTGTTGCGGCCTCTGTGGCCTTTCCGAAAAGGTGTGTATATACAGACAGACGTGTGAGACTTAGCTTGCACACAGGAGGATTTTATTGCACTAAGCATGAATTATGAACATAGCTGCTTGCACCAAAACCTTCTAGGGGCTTCATAGCAAAAGAGGTGAATACATATGCACATTACATTTTTTTATTTTATCCAATAAATGTAATATTTGCTTACATTTTTCTCACTTCACTTCGCCAACTTAGGCAATTTAGGGCTGATGCATCACACACAAATCTGATTCCAAAAATATTTAAACATAGGTTGTAATGTAACAGAATAGGTAAAAAGCCAAAGGGGGATATGTGTGTGAAAACGTTTGCACGGCGCTGTACATATTATATATATATATATATATATATATAAAAACACACATTTACATATTATACAGGATAATACATTATATTGCCAGTAGTATCTGGACACACCTAGGTCAGATGTTTCAATCACATTAGTGCTAGCAGTAACAACAAACCCAATAAACAGTTGACACACCATGGGATTTTGCTATTTGTCATTGTATTTTTCAGTTAGGACTCTTTCCAGTAAATGATAATGTCAGTGCTACAGCATAGAAACTTTGAGACTAATCTACACTTTCATTGACCCCATCTAACATCTTTAGAATGAGTTAGTCTGGCTTCACACTACATTTTTGTTCCTGTTCGTTGGATCCTATTTTTTGCAGGATCCAATGAACAGGAACGGACAGCACCGGATTGGCAACTCCATGTGCCATTTCTGTGTCCGGTCCGGTATCAGGACACAGAAAGAGCAGCGGGGAGCCAAGCCTGTGACAAGTGCCGTCAGCACTGTGTAATATCACTTTAGCAGTGTAATTATATACACTGCTAAAGTGATATTAAATAAAGGGATGATTAAAAATAAAAATTCTCACCTTTCCAGCGACTCCCGTGTAGCACGCGCGCTGATGTGCTCATGTGATCAGGTTGCCCAGCCCCTCCCGGTGACCTCATGCAAGGTCCTCGAACTGCCAGGAGATGTATTCAGTGCGGGCCACTCAGGATTCACCAGAAAGGTGAGAATTTATGATTTTTTATTTTTTAACATCCCTTTATTTAATATCACTTTAGCAGTGTATATTAAAGTGCTAAAGTGATAGTACACAGATGTACTATGGGTACAGAGCAGTGCTCCTCTTCTGCACATGCTCTGTATCCTGGAACTGGATCTGGGAAACGATTCTGTTGTTTCCTGGATCCGGCTCCATAGGCCCCCATGTTGTGAGTGCCGGACCAGACAGGATTTGTTTCTGTCCTGTTTTGTCACCAGAGCCCAAAAACGCTGCAGACATCATTTTCGGCAATGGTGAAAAACAGGATAGAAACGAATCCTGCACCAGATTCACAAAACCGGATGGCCAAATAGGGCCAATCTGGCCCCATAGGGATGTATGGGGGGCAAAAACGATCCTGTTCTGTTTGTTTCAAAAACGAACAGAACAGGATTGTAAAAAACGTAGTGTAGAGCCAGCCTTAGAGCACAAACAGACCTTTTCACCTAATAGCTCCTGAGG
Source organism: Allobates femoralis (assembly GCA_033576535.1). Taxonomy (NCBI): domain Eukaryota; kingdom Metazoa; phylum Chordata; class Amphibia; order Anura; family Aromobatidae; genus Allobates; species Allobates femoralis. Next base: position 484,034,154 of record JARQOC010000004.1, on the reverse strand, counting down.
CCAAATGCTCTTTTGACTGAATGGGCACAAGTTCCCACAGAATTAAAATATCTTGCTGCCATGTGTTCGTAGCTGGAAAGGGGCCCTAAGGGTGTGTGCTTACAATAAGTACAGGTAACATTTTGGACACAGCATCTTACTGCTGCGTTTAAAACACTGCGTTGTACAGTAGAAGCATAGTGGATAGGATTTGTAGAACTCTCATCCTCACTATGCTTCACCTGACTGCAGCGTTAATTCAGCTGCGGTGCAGGTTCCCGGGATTCCGCACCTCCCCAGTATGAAATTAACTTGGTAATTTCATTCTGCGAAGTCGGAAGCAGCCACCATCGGGTGCATGCAGGGAGAAGCCGCCCTGCACCCACCACAGATGGTGAGTACAGGGCGGCTGTGGTCTCCCTGCGGCCACCCGCGGCTTCCCTCAGGTCCGGAACCACAGCATCCAAGAGACAATGGCTCTGGACAATGAGCACATACCTTAATACATATTACACCCCTTTCTTTAGAATAAGAAGTCCAATAAAATGAGTCGTGCTCAAGCGCTGGTGGCTATGTAGTATACACATAAAAACACTACATCCCATCAATGTATGTAAAGCGCTATGGAATTAATAGCGCATTATAAATTAATAATTATTATTGATTAATTAACATATTATATGGAACTACAACAATTTATACATGTGCCTTGACAATGATTGTAAACAAAACTAATTTTCTACTAAACAAGATAAAGTTAAATTAAAACTTTATTAAAAAGTTACAATCTTTATCTGTTGACTCATCAGTTCCATGACATTTGATGGCAAGAATGATGAAGCATGCAGAGCTATTCTTGTCTTTTAGGTGTCCTACATTATGCCAGAACCTTATTGAACACTGTTATAAGTTATTGGGATTGGATGGATGCAGTAAACCGTGGTATCCAGCATAATGTTGTTTCCTGATTTATGACCAAAACCCATGTGCTTGTGCAGAAATGGCTCAAGCAAAAAGCACTAAGGGCCACTTTACACACACCAACTTCTGACCAACTTGCTGGTTGCAGTGAAATCATGGACACATTGCTCTATTTTGTTGCTGTGTACAATAGCACAATGTGTCCATGATTTCACTGCTACCAGTAAGTTGTTCAGAAGTTGGACAGATAAGTTGGTGTGTGTAAAGTGGCCATAAGCACAGAAAGATTAGATAATCTACAAAGTCGTATCATTTGTAATATTTCCATATAAAGATCCAATGTAATTTCTGTTGACTAGGGAGGGTGGGTATATATTCAAATTGCATGATTTATAAATACAGTAAATAACCGCCATAGTCAAAAGTGCATTAAACAGTAGCAATCCACGGACAAATTTATACTTGGAGACAATTACCCGTATTACCATTTCTAACAGGGAAAACCTGGAAAAGCTTTCAGAGCACATTGTTGGAAAATTGAAGACATGTTCAGAGTGTTTTGTATGCAGCAATTTCTGTGGAGTAGTTGGTCTGAAAAGTAAACTGCCACCTAAGTGACTCTAACTCTTTTTGCACCAGCTAACAAAAATCCTTCTCAGAGAACTCTACAGTTCCGGCTTCACAGGACAACTATCACCTTGGGTTCTGTGCGTGCAAGCTAAGCATTTACTGGTGTCATAAAATTACCTCGGGTGGCAAAACGTTCCTCAGAGCCACTCAGCTCATGGAACATTAATCAATTTGACGTGTCTGTAGATTTCCAAACAGATGTAACTTGAGATACATTTTCTTTTACAATCCTAGCATAGCTAAATGCTACATCAAAAGTAATTTTATGGCTTAAGCAGACAACACAAAACAGTGAAATATATGATGTGAATGGACTTAACCGCTAATGACAAAAATGTTCAGTTCTAAGCAGTGCTCTGGAGTAGACATTCAGAATTTAGGCATCATTCAGACGTCTAGGAATCACAGACATGTTCTATCCGTGTTTTTGAAATAAAGAACATGTACCTATTACAGTCTATGGTGCTATTCAATATATTCAAGTGGTCCACAAAAATTCACAGAGGCATGCCCACCTGAGTCTGGTGTGGGGTTATACAGAGCTCACAAATTAGGAGGACTGCATGGTAGCAGGATTATCAGTCTACCAGTGATAGTAAAGATGACACACTGATTTTATCAAAAGTACAGCAAGCAGCGTAGTAAGTGACACATTGCTGGAATAGGGATCTCTGTCCCTACATTATAGTGCTCTCAGATTAGGTTGGAAAAACCCAGTGACAGATTCCATTTAAGATTTAGAAAAATAGATTGCATACAGTTTTGTTTGAACTTACAGTATGTGAGTGACCGATCAGCTCTTAATTACTTAATAGCAATTCTGAAGCATGTTTTCTTAGAACTTCATGTTAAACACTGTCCCTATTATTCCCTATACACAATAATAAATTGTTAACTAGGTGTTACTATTGCACTTATTAGCACTGATAGGATAGTGCCGTGCTATGTAGTCCAACATACTACTGAGAACACTCAATTGTCAAGTTATTTATACATTTCCTTGAGTAATACCAGAGGAGTGGCACAAGGATAGGTGTAGATGAAGTCTTATAGATGCCGGTATACCTACACAGTATTTTAAGCAAAAGACATTTCTGGAAAATACTTGAAGGTGTTTTTCCTGATACTTTTTATAGCCTTTTTCTGCAGTGGTATTGCAATCGGTGTTTTCCTTTTTAAATATCGTATTAGTTTCCAAGCACAAATTCCATGAAGAATGGTCCGATTACTTCCTTAAGGGTAGGGACACACTTCAGCTCCTGATCACTTTTCCTGATCACTTTTCCTGATCAGTGTTCATCAGTTTGTGTGCCAAAACCAGGAGTGACTCCAAAACCACCACAGGTGTCAATCTTTCAATGATACTTTTTCTCTGCAAGGTTCACTCCTGGTTTTGGCACACAAATCTGATGGACACTGATCAGGAAAAGTGATCAGGAACTGAAGTGTCTTCCTACCCTAAAGGTACCGTCACACGCGGCAATTTTGCAAGCAATTTCACTGGCAATTTGCTGGTTGCAGTGAAATCATGGATACATGGTTCCATTTCTACACGGCAACAAAACAGAACCATGTATCCATGATTTCACTGCAACCAGCAAATTGCCAGTGAAATTGCTTGCAAAATTGCCGTGTGTGACGGTACCTTTAGTCACTTCACGGCTTTCAAAACACCAAGCACTTAAAAGAAGTTTCAATGTGGAGAGAAAACAAGAAAAAACAAGGGGTGACCATAGGATGAATCTGGTGATTTAGGGCGTGCAAAGGAGTTAATAAAAGGTCTGTGCCTTCAAACTATAACCCAATTCCACATTCTTTATTGCTTCAGCCTTCCTAAAAACCTGCGATTTTCTATTTCTTATTTATATTAAAGAAGTTTCAAGGCATGGAATATATGCGCAGCAAGTTATTTTTTATGGTGATTTCCATGTGGAAAAAAAAGATGTGTGCACATACTCTAAAGCAGGTTCCAGAAAAAAAGCTACAGAAATGGCATTCTATTTACTGAACTACTCCAGAGAGAAAACTGGTTCTTTTTAAACTGTAAAATGAAAATAAAAAAAAATGTAAAAAAATTGGCATATTATATCAGTAGACTTACGGTAAATTGGTTGTTCTCCAGCTGATAAAGAAGCATATGAAGCTCTCATCATATACTGGAAGTTAAAGTTTAGTAATGGAGGGTAAAAATGAGCAAGCACTAAAGTGTTCAGGTGCTCAGTACTCGAATCGAGGTTGGACGTTCTGACGGGCTTGACTTGAGCAATCAGTATACTGGAAATCATTTAGAGATGACCAGTCCAGCTCCCCGCCTATATACATCCAGCCAAATACAGAGTGCTTGTGGGCGGGCAATTTTTTCTTGTAAGCACAGCATTAGAAGACTTAGCATTTAACCCCTAGTGAGAGCCATTCAGAAATTGAAAGCATCTCTCACTATTGTGATGGCTCCCATCGTTCACTGAAGGGAGCTGGCTCTTTGTGTTAGATTGTTCATGAATGACACATCTAAGCATCTGCATTACTCTATTGAGTACTCTGCGTACCTGAGCACCCCGATGCATGATCAAGTATCAAGCACGCTCACTTAAATGGAGATCATTAGATTGAGGTCCATCGCGGTAAAGCATTACACCTAAAAATAAAGCAAACCTGTCATCATCAGGATTCACCCCCAGAAAATATAAAGAGCACTTTATCAGCCTAAAACCTCTTAAAAGAGGACCAGGGAGCACTATACAGTGTTGGCCAAACGTATTGACACCCCTGCAATTCTGTCAGATAATACTCAGTTTCTTCTTTTTTTTTTTTTTTTTTTTTAACAATCTTATGTATTAAGATTTTGCAGATTTGACATAAAATAAACACAACAAAACATATCCATGTATTGATAGCCGCCAGGATGTGTGTTGCTAGACATTGGAAGAGTAGATCAGTCCCATCTAAGGACGAGCTCCTGTCCCTCATCAACTTACACATGCAATATGAAACGGTTCTATCTCATGAGCACAAAATTAAGACTAAGAAAATGTGCTGGTGGGATCCCTGGCCCTCATCACAATATATGAGGATGCCCACTTAGAAATGAATCTCGGCTCATAAAGGCCCAACTTAGGGATGGGTGAGTCTACTCGCTAGGACTCGTTACTCGGCGAGTAGTAAGGGACTCACAGGACTCGGTACTCTGCGAGTTTCCCAGCGATTACTCGCACAGCAACGAGTCCAATGCAAATCAATGGCAATCTTAGTTTTGTCAGAAACTCTGACAAAACTAGGATTGCCATTGACTTGCATTGGTCTCATTACTGTGCAAGTAATCGCAGGGAAACTCGCAAAGTAACTGCTATTACTTTGCGAGCCGAGTCCGGCTGTCTGCTCTGTGCAGGCTGCCGCAACTCCAGGGTCCTAGAGCCCGCATGCTCAGAGAGATGATGTAGCAGAGCTGCGATTGTTCTCAGTCTGCTCATTCCCTGTGCATAGACATCTATATCTATGCACAGGGATGTAGCAGAGAGGACATCGCGTTTTGGACTACGTCGGACGGAAGAGGATTTTTTTAATTAAAGATGGAGTCCCTAATGGCTTTTTTTTTTATTTCTAATAAAAAATTTTCTCTGTGTTGTGTTTTTTTAACCCTTTATTGGAGATTCTTAGTGGCCGGGTCAAACGTGGCCTGACATTAAGAATCTCGGGCTTAATACCAGCTTGTATAACAAAGCTGGTATTAACCCCTTTATTACCCAGCGTGCCACCGCCACCAGGGCCGCTGGAAGAGCGGGGTTCAGCACCAGATGATGGCGCTTCAATGAATGCGCCATCTTCTGGGGCGGCTGCGGGCTGCAATTTGCAGCGGGGGTGCCCAGAAAACTTGGGCCTCCCTGCGCTGCGGATTCCAGCCCCCAGCTGCTTAGCTGTACCTGGCTAGACATAGAAATTGCGCGGAGCCCCACGCATTTTTTTAAATTATTTCATGAAATTCATGAAATAATTAAAAAAAAGGGCTCCCCTATATTCTTGTGTCCGGCCAGGGACAAATAGGCACCTGGGGGTTGGGGGAGCCCGTCGCTGCCTGCTGGATCTGGCTGGTTCCAGAAATACGGCGAAGCCCACGTGAAATTTTTTTCTGACAAATCCATAAAACAATGTAAATAAAAGGGACTGCATCTTTATTAACCCCTGGACCATGGGCGAGGGGTTAATAAAGATGCAGTCCCTTTTTTAGGATTGTTTTATTGATTTTTCAGAAAAAAAATTACATGGGCTTCGCCGTATTTCTGGAACCAGCGGGATCCAGCAGGCAGCGAAGGGCTGCCCCCAACCCCCAGGTGCCTATTTGTACCTGGCCAGACACAAGAATATAGGGGAGCCCCTTTTTTTATTATTTCATGAATTTCATGAAATAATAAAAAAAAATGCGTGGGGCTCCGCGCAATTTCTATGTCTAGCCAGGTACAGCTAAGCAGCTGGGGGCTGGAATCCGCAGCGCAGGGAGGCCCAAGCTTTCTGGGCACCCCCCGCTGCAAATTGCAGCCCGCAGCCGCCCCAGAAGATGGCGCGTTCATTGAAGCGCCATCCTCTGGCGCTAAACCCCGCTCTTCCAGCGGCCCTGGTGGCGGTGGCACGCTGGGTAATAAAGAGGTTAGGGCCAGCTTTGTATTATCAGCTGGCCCTAAGCCCGAAATTTATGGCGGTCACGCCAATATTACACATGACCGCCATGAATTTCTATTAAATTGTTTTAAAAAAAACACAACACAGAGAAAATTTTTTATTAGAAATAAAAAAAAAAGCCATTAGGGACTCCATCTTTAATTAAAAAAATCCTCTTCCGTCAAACGTAGTCCAAAATGCGATGTCCTCTCTGCTACATCCCTTTGCATAGATATAGATGTCTATGCACAGGGAGTGAGCAGACTGAGAACAATCTCAGCCTTGCTACACACAGGAAGTGCAGGCGGGCTCTAGGACCCTGGAGCTGCGGCAGCCAGCACAGAGCAGACAGCCTGACTCCTTACTGTGCGAGTTTCCCAGCGATTACTTGCACAGTAAACGTGTCCAATGCAAGTCAATGGCAATCCTAGTTTTGTCAGAGTCTCTGACAAAACTAGGATTGCTTCAGGCTGAAGCTTCCGAGACACATCTGTGATTTGTAAATCGCACACTACTCGCTATTACTCGCTTCCCCATTCATTAACATTGGACTCGCTAGACTCGCAACGAGTAGCGAGTCCCGGGCTCGGACTCGCTAGAGTCAAGCGATTCCGAGTAATTTAGGACTCGCCCATCACATTTCCAACTAATTATAATAGACGCATGTTAAGTAAAATACACAAAACACATCCGATGATAACCCCATGTCTTAATTTGTTTAGTGATTAAAAATGCATATTATGGTGGATTCTTAACTTCCCCTCTTCCCTCCCCCTTTTTAACCTTCTAGTCTTTATGCTATTTGATTATAAAGTTGGTGTATGCAAAACGCTGTTGTGCACTGTTGCACTAATGTTTATCTGTATGCATACCTGATTAACCTAATAAAAACCAAATGTTTAAAAAAAAAAAAAAAAAAAAAAAACATATCCAGATATTACCCGCCAACATGCGGGGTATAACAATACAACCATTTACAAAGGAAGGAGGGGGGGAACAGAAAGGGGAAAAAAAAAAAAAAGGGGGGTGTCACATTCCGCCCAGGGCATAAATGCTCCGATTTTATCGCATCCGTCTTGCGCCTAGTGTATATCTCAAACCCAAAGTACTTATATTTACATACTGTTTAATACATGCAGTACCCAACATTATACATTGCTGCGATTCCCTAAGTAACATTATCAAACCCAGATAAATCAGAATTTAACCATGGTTCCCAGATGCGAGTAACTCTCTTTTAGCAGAAAGTGAGTGTGCTAATTTTGATTCATATTGACAGTGAAGATGTAGCTTTTTAATCACATCAGCAATATTTGGGATATGTGTGGATCACCAGTTGGCTGCTAAAATTAATCTAGCTGCTATAAGAATATGAGATATAGTGCCACGCACCTCATAGGGCACATCTGACAGCCCAATATGTAGAATAGCCATGACAGGGCCAAAATCAATCTGTACCCCCACCATTTTAATTATGAGCAGCCTGACCATTTCCCAGAATACTTTCAGGTTAGGACATGACCACCACATATGTTTTAGGTCACCCCTGTCCCCACATCCTCGCCAACAAAGTGGGGATTGGTCTTTGCCAAAATGAACCATTTTAGTTGGGTATTGATACCACCGCATATGTACTTTTTTCAACTGCTCCATGTGATTTAAACAGGACGAGACCCGCTGTATCTCTCCCAGGCCATCCCTCCAACTTTCTGGTTCAATGACCTCTCCCATGTCCCTTTCCCAGTGTACCATATACGGCAGTTTGTCGTCTATCCTTGGGTCGTTAAACACTCTGTAAAGAATTGAAACCCCCCTAGGTCCAGACTCAGGTCTGAAAAAATATCCATTGGCTCTGCCATCAGAAGGAAATGTAAAGTCTAATGATTCCGCCATTGTTTGGAATAGATGTCGGATTTGTAAGTATTGATAAAAATATCGTCTCACCCCCGGGAATTTTTGGGACAATTGATCAAATGGGAGAATTCCTGAGCTATCTATTAGTTCTGCTAACGTTACCACTCCCGCCCTCGCCCACTGGGATAGGTTTAGATATGGTATATGAGGTTCCAAGGCATGAATAGATATATTCTTTAGTGGGACCTTAACCAAAGGAGGTATCATTCGTCTCCAATAGTATATAGTAGCTTCCATGGCGGGCAGGGTTGGGACATATGTACTAGTCTTAACCATTTCTCATTCAAGGAACAAACGGAGAGACGACCTAGGTGCACATGTCATCTCAATTTGTAACCATTTATGCTCTTTGTCCATATTCCACCAATCCCGAGCTCCCGTAAGAATAGACGCCTGATGGTATGCACGTAAATTGGGGAGTCCCATCCCTCCCATTTCATATGGATAGTACATCATCTTAGCGGCAACTCTGGGCTGTTTGTTGGCCCATATGTATTTTTTACCGATCTTTGAAGTATCCTAAAGTATCTGTTGGGGAGAATGGCTGGTATATTACGAAAGTAGTAAAGGATTTTAGGGAGAACTTTCATTTTAAATATGTTAATCCTTGCTATCCATGAGAGAAAGATGGGATGATAATCGTTTAATTCCTTTTGCACCTCACGTGATAATTTATTAAAGTTTGTTTCTACTAATTTGTGAGAATGTGTAAGGGTAATACCCAAATAAGGGATGCCCTCATCTGCCCATATGAAGGGGTAGCTAGCTTCCATATGGTGCCTTGTTTCTAGCGGGACCGATATTGGAAAAACTAAGGATTTGGAGGCATTTAACTTATAATATGAAATGCGAGTGAACCGATCCAGTTCTGCCATAATTGCCGGGAATGAGGTCATCAGGTCAGTGCACGTTATCAACACATCATCTGCATATAGACCCAGTTTATGCGTCTCTAATCCTACCCTGATTCCAGCTATTCTCGAGTTTACTCTAATCTGTTCCGCAAGGGGTTCCATACATAATGTAAATATTATGGGTGACAAGGGGCAACCCTGTCTGGTCCCGTTTGTTATTTGAAATAGATCAGACAAGAAGCCCGAATTTAATACTTTAGCGCTTGGGGTTGTGTACATGGCACTTATTGCAGAAAATATGGGACCCTGTAACCCAAACTTAATCAATACACTCCTCAAGTATCCCCAGTGCACCCTGTCAAAGGCTTTTTCAGCATCAAGCGACAGGATTGCACTGGGGACCCTACTTAACTCTGCCACCCTAACCAAGTCCAGCATTCTACGAGTCCCATCCTTTGTTTCTCTACCCGCTACAAATCCCACTTGGTCCGGAGATATCAAAGTAGGAAGAATGGGGTTCAGTCTGGATGCCAATAACTTAGTGAATACTTTTACATCATTGTTTAACAATGCTATCGGTCTAAAATTGGCAGGGCTCGTCTGAGATTTACCAGGTTTCGGGAGGGTGGTAATTGTTGCCTCCAAACTTGGGCTCGCCACATATCCCTCCTCCCGCCATTGGGTGAATAAGCGGAGCAAGTAAGGGGCAAGGGTCTGTTGAAAAGTACGGTAGTATTCTATAGGTAACCCATCAGGGCCTGGGGCTTTACCCCCGGGGGTGTTGTTAATAGTCATACAGATTTCCTCTATTGTAAAAGGAGCATTAAGAGAAGCCAATTGTTCCTCATTTACCTTTGGCAGATTTATATCCCGTAAATATTGGTCTATCTCAGCCTGGTCCGGTTGGGGGTGGAGGGGTCATGCCGAAGATTCTAGAGATCCGCATAATATTTTCCAAACATGTTTACAATATCTAATGGGTTTCTGACAGACTGTCCCTTAGCATCCACCAAGTGATCAATCCTAGACTTCACCTCTCTCCGTTTAACTGTACGTGCCAACATAGCCCCTGCCCTATCGCCCGTGGCATAGAATCGTGTTTTAAATTTGCGTAAATTCAACTCATACGAGGAGAGCCATTGCTCTCTCAATTTAAGTCTAGTGGTATATATTTAATTTGCCGTAGATGAGGAGGGTGAAGCCTTATTAAGAAGTTCTAAGTGTTGCAAATGAGAGATCAATAATTCTCTACTCGCTTCTCTCTTGTGTCTCATAATAGAGGCCTGTTGTAAGAGTGTCCCTCTAATCACTGCTTTATGTGCAGACCAAATTACTGCATCTGAAACCTCTTCGTTGTCATTTAAGTAAAAATAATTTGTCAAGTCAGATTTAACCTTTACAGCAATTTCCTCAGATACCAGTAGGGAGGTATTAAGCCGCCACCTAAACGCTGGATTAGCCTGATGTGACAGTGTCAAGGACAGGGATATAGGTGCGTGGTCTGACCACGTGATAAGACCTATGTTGGCAGTGATACATTTACGTAGTGCAGAACCATTGACTAAAAACATATCAATTCTACTATATGTTTTATGTCGTGGGGAATAGAAGGTGAAGTCTTTTTCAGAAGCATGGGAGTATCTCCAGAAGTCGTGTAAAGAAAATTCTTTAGTCAGGATTTTTCGCTCCCTCCTATGCCTGTCTCCCCCTCCCGAACCGTCCATATCCCTGTCCATTAACATATTAAAGTCCCCACAGATAATATCACCCTTCCCTTCATCTACTGTTTTTTGAAACAGTGTTCTTAAAAATGTCTGCTGAGCTTCATTCGGAGCATACACTACACCAAAAGTGTGAGGCACGCCATTTAGCGTACATAGTATAATTAAGAATCGTCCCCTGGGGTCTGCAATTTCTTTCACCAGTTGAAAGGCAATCGTATGTCTAACTAAAATACACACCCCCATTTTCTTGTGTGAGGGATTATTTGCAAAGAACCTGTTTGGGAAACTAATGTGCGGTAACCTATAATTATCCGCCTTAAGCAAATGGGTCTCCTGTAAACATATTATGTCTGCACGGGATTTTTTGATCTCCCTCCATAACATTGATCACTTCCCCGGCAAGTTTAACCCATTTACATTTAATGATAATATTTTTATACTCATGGGTATTGTAGAAGTATGCTATGTACCCCGTTTGCAGTGTAAGCATACCACCAAGCGCCGTAGCATAACCTATACTGAATTACCCTGCGGAAGGAATGCGACATTAGAAAACAAAAATACAAAATAAGGGGTAATGAGGACCAAGAAAAAACTAAGAAGAACAAAAGGGGAAAAACAGGGCTCATCTGCCCGCTAACCCAGTTACAGTCATATGTTCCTAAAAAAACGGAACTAAAAAAAAATAAAAAAAGAAGAAAAAAACAAGAGTATCTTCCTAAATAAGAAGCACAGTGTGCAGAACAGTGTCTGCTTGGGGCACGTGAGGAGCCGTGGATATCCATCTCCTTCCCAGATCCTCACAGTTCAAGTGCTTGTAGAAGAAAAAGTGAACCAGTGGACCAACCCAGTGTCCAGACCCCGTCAGTTTTCCCACTTATGCTGTGAACCAGTCTTGATCTATTTTCCTTCCCCTTGGTTGGCGTCTCGGTTCGTAGGCAATCTTCCATTTGGTCAGCATTTCCTCCGCATGTGTGGGGGATCGGCAGATCACCATTCGTCCTTCGTATGTTATCAATAATTTTACCGGATTGAAGCCCCAGCGATATTGGACATCCACATCTCTTAATGCTTTGCAGACGTGTGCGAATTCTCTTCGCTGTGATAGTGTAGCTACAGAAAGATACGGAAAAATCTGCAGATCCCGCATTTCCTCAGGAAGTGTAGGTGATTTTTGATTTGTCGCAGAAACACTTCTTTTGTGGTGAAGAAATGTATACGGGCCAGTGTATCATGAGGGGAGTCCGCATCTAAATGTTTCGGTTTAGGTGTCGTATGAACTCTGTCTACAAGTAATTCCCCAGGTGTCATATCTGGGAGCACTGCTTTCATAAACTTCTGCAAAAAATCAGGCAATTCTGCATCAGTCACCCCCTCAGGGATCCCTCTGATACGCACATTGTTTTTTCTGGATCTGTCCTCCAAATCTGTGACTTTGGAGGTGACCTGCATCAACATCTCTCTCAGTGTCTCATTTTCATCAACTAGGGCATTGATAGTTTTAGCATAATCCGCCATTTTATTTTCTACATGAGAAGTGCGCTCCCCCAGTGAAGAGATTTCCCCTCTCAGCTCTTTTAGTATGGCATTCATGTCCTCTCTCATTGAGGATCGCATGGAGATCAGGAACTCCTGCATATCCCCTCTAGTGATCGGTGAGGAGCTGCGGTGTGCAGAGCTGCGGTGTGAGTCCCCGGCCGCTCCTGCTTCCCTAACCGCGCCAGATGAGGAGCGCGAAGAGCCTAAAGGGGAAGCCGGCGCCATCTTGCCCGCGGCTTTCACTGTCTGTCCCCTAGAGAAAAAGTCCGGTAGCCTGTGCGGGGAGCTCTTCTTTTGTGCGCGACCGCGAGTCATCATGTGCCCAAGCCCTCAGGGAAGGTACTCACACTTGCTGGAGGGATTTTAGACGATTCTATGCGCCGTTAAGTGCCGTTTTCGGTCTGGGTGCACCGGAGCTCTGTGTCTATGCGTCCGTCTCTGTCTGCTCGCAGGCCACGGCCCCTCAGTTTCTTCTTGAAAATGACTGCAATCACAAATTCTTTGGTATTATTATCTTCATTCAATTTGTCTTCAATGAAAAAACACAAGAGAGAATGAAGCAAAAAGCAAAACATTGATCATTTCACACAAAACTCCAAAAATGGGCCAGACATAAGTATTGGCACCCTCAACCTAATACTTGGTTGCATAACCTTTAACCAAAATAACTGCGATCATCCGCTTCCGGTAACCATCAATGAGTTTCTTACAATGCTCTGCTGGAATTTTAGACCATTCTTCTTTGGCAAACTGCTCCAGGTCCCTGATATTTGAAGGGTGCCTTCTCCAAACTGCCATTTTTAGATCTCTCCACAGGTGTTCTATGGGATTCAGGTCTGGACTCATTGCTGGCCACCTTAGAAGTCTCCAGTGCTTTCTCTCAAACCATTTTCTAGTGCTTTTTGAAGTGTGTTTTGGGTCATTGTCCTGCTGGAAGTCCCATGACCTCTGAGGGAGACCCAGCTTTCTCACACTGGGCCCTACATTATGCTGCAAAATTTGCTGGTAGTCTTCAGACTTCATAATGCCATGCACACTGTCAAGCAGTCCAGTGCCAGAGGCAGCAAAGCAACCCCAAAACATCAGGGAACCTCCGCCATGTTTGACTGTAGAGACCGTGTTCTTTTCTTTGAATGCCTCTTTTTTTCTCCTGTAAACTCTATGTTGATGTCTTTGCCCAAAAAGAGAGAACATTCTTCCAAAACGTTTTAGGCTTTCTCAGGTAAGTTTTGGCAAACTCCAGCCTGGCTTTTTTATGTCTCGGGGTATGAAGTGGGGTCTTCCTGGGTCTCCTACCATACAGTCCCCTTTCATTAAGACGCCGACGGATAGTACGGGTTGACACTGTTGTACCCTTGGACTGCAGGGCAGATTGAACTTGTTTGGATGTTAGTCGAGGTTCTTTATCCACCATCCGCACAATCTTGCGTTGAAATCTCTTGGCAATTTTTCTTTTCCATCCACATCTAGGGAGATTAGCCACAGTGCAATGGGCTTTAAACGTCTTGATGATACTGCGCACGGTAGACACAGGAACATTTAGATCTTTGAAGATGGACTTGTAGCCTTGAGATTTGCTCATGCTTCCTCACAATTTGGTTTCTCAAGTCCTCAGACAGTTCTTTGGTCTTCTTTCTTTTCTCCATGCTCAGTGTGGTACACACAAGGACACAGAGGACACAGGACAGAGGTTGAGTCAACTTTAATCCATGTCAACTGGCTGCAAGTGTGATTTAGTTATTGCCAATACCTGTTAGGTGCCACAGGTAAGTTACAGGTGCTGTTAATTACACAAATTAGAGAAGCATCACATGATTTTTCTAACAGTGCCAATACTTTTGTCCACCCCCTTTTTTATGTTTGGTGTGGAATTATATCCAATTTGGCTTTAGGAGAATTCTTTTTGTGTTTTTTTCATTGAAGACAAATTAAATGAAGATAATAATACCAAAGAATTTAAACACGTGAAAAGAAAAGTAGGGGCACCGGGCACCAACAGGGCTAATGGTCCTTCCTATTACTCCATAGAGACAGACCGCTGTCTTACCCCCAGCCACCTGGTGGTGCAGCGCCTACATAAGCCGGTCAAGCATATACAGTCCAGGTATAGAAAACAACAAGGCGGCACTCACTGTTTGTTCACAGGTGCTTTCTTTATTGCAGAGGTGCAGGGAGGGGGTGCATGAAGGTACAGACGACAGGTCCTGTTTCGCGGTTTGCCCGCTTCTACAGGACCTGGACTGTAAATACCAAAGAATTTGTGATTGCAATCATTTTCAGGAAGAAACTGAGTATTATCTGACAGAATTGCAGGGGTGTCAATACTTTTGGCCACAACTGTAAATGTCTGTATAATAAAAGATAAGGGGGGGAGGGGAGAGGGGGGGAACAAATTGGGCCATCTTCGTATAAAACATGTCACCTAAAATATTAGAGGCGAAACTAAGTCTTATAACACCACGGCAATATATACGAAATGTATACACAGATAGATATGCCAAACGTAATAAAGTATAGCATTACATTTAAGGACAAACTCAGTGAAGTGGGAGTGGAATCGGGTGTGCTAGGGGGTGGAATGCCCACACAGTCCAAGAATCTAGAGTTCGGAGTCTAGTCGGAGAATCCAAAGCCAAGTGATATTCATAATGGAAGATCAAATTTAGTTTGTCTGTCATCTCTGCCAGGCTCGGAGAAGAGTGAGACTTCCATCTCGCCGCTATACATAGTCTGGCTGCAATCAACACATACGATACTATTTGAAGTAGATGTGGAGGGTAAGCCTCCATAACAATGTACAGGACTGCAAGCAGCTGGGAGGAAAGGGGAACCAAAATTTCCATTACCATCTGAAAAAGGCTGGCAACTAGATGCCAAAAGGCCCCCTTAGGGCAAAACCATCAGACGTGAGGCATATCGCCCCTCCCTACACACTGTTTCCAACATAACGGGGAGAGCTCTCTATTAAACTTGGCCAGCTTTGTCGGAGTGAAGTACCATCTCGGATGGATCTTCTTGAGATTTTCTAAATGGTTGATACACCTACTAGAGGACTGGACCCACCTAACCGCCTCTTCCCATTCTTCCAGTGGAGACAAGAAGTCTAGATCCTTTTCCCACTTGATCATGTATTCTGGCTTTGAAGGGGAACACTTAAGCAACAAGCCTCCGTAAATCTTAGACAATCCTTTAGTGATTTTCGAGTCTGACAACAAAAATCTCGTAACAGGGAGAGGTTTATGTGCTCCTCACTAGTTATGTGGATCTTAGATTTCAGACAGTGTCTGATCTGGAAATACTGCAGGAAGACGCCCTTGAGTGAGGGGAATGACATGATTAAGGAGTCAAATGGGATCAATTCGCCATCAGCCAGTACATCACTCAAAGTCTTGATCCCTGCGCTTGTCCACAGGTTCACGTCCAAAGAAGGGACGTGAAAACGCAGAGCAGCCAGCGGAGTCACCGAGGGGAAAAGAAGAGTCCACCCATCGGGAGACCGTCTCCAATGACCAAGCATCGTGCACGCAGCATCCAGACCACACACCCTCCCTGTTGGACCTAGCGACTCTGAGGCCAAAAGCCCTCGCAGAGAGTCCCCTCCCAAAGATTCACCTTCAATCTGTATCCATCTCAAATCTTTAGGAGCGTGCCACCACCTTTTTGCCTCCTCCAAGATGACCGCCCTATGGTAAGCCTTAAGGTCAGGGATTCCCATTCCACCTCCTCTCAGGCCAAGAAACATCACTTGTTTAGCTACTCTAGGTTTTTTACCGGCCCAAATGTAATTAGTCACCAAGTTCTGAAGTTTTATCATTAAGCTTATTAGGAAATGAGATTGGCAAGCACCTAACGCAATATAGGATCTTCGGGAGAATCAGCATCTTGAACGCCTGTGCTCTGGCAATCCAGGAGAGATCCCGCAAAGTATGCGACTCGATGCAGCCCCTCAAGATGGTCGTCAGAGACTCCAAATTTTTCGTTGCTATTAAGTCCGACGAACAAAGCGTGACACCCAAATACAGGATCCCCTCCGGACACCATTTGAAAGGGAATTGCGAGGCTAGCCTATTAGACATCAAAGGAGGGACATGGACAGGAATAATAAGCGACTTAGACGCATTAAATTTATAATAAGAGACCCGGGCAAACGATGAGAGGGTCTGCATTACAGCTGGTAAGAGGTGTCGGGATTAGTGCAGGAAATAATAATATCATCTGCATAAAAACCAATTACATGCTCACTCCTCCCAATCCTGATCCCCAAAACCAGGGGGTTAGTGCGGATCGCCACAGCCAAAGGCTCCACCAGCAAGGCGAAAATCACCGGTGATAGCGGACAGCCTTGGCACATACCATTCATGATGGAGAAGCGGCCAGACCTGAATCCAGAGGAGAGGACTCTAGCATTGGGGTGAGAATACAGGCTGAGAACCGCAGAGGAAATAGGGCCTACAATGCCAAAACTCTGCAACACTTCCTTAAGGTATCCCCAGTGTACCCTGTCAAACGCTTTTTCGGCGTCCAATGACAGGAATACACTGTGGACCGTTCTGTTCTCAGCCACCCCGATAAGGTCCAACATTCTCCGGGATCCATCCTTCGCCTGCCTCCCCGCCACAAACCCCACCTGATCCGGGTCACCAGAGACAGGAGGATCTCGGCCAAGCGGTTCGCCAAGAGTTTAGAATAGATTTTTAAGACACAATTTAGAAGAGAAATAGGGCGATAATTGCTAGGTAAATCCGGCCTCTTACCTGGCTTGGGAATAGTAGTTATTGTGGCTTCTAAAGCTTCAGCAGATATCGTGCCCGTATGCTGCCAAAGGTTAAAAAGTCTAAGAAGATAGGGTGAAAGATGACGTGAAAAAGACTTATAATATTCGTTGGGGAAACCATCCGGCCTAGGAGCTGAATGTTTTTTTGTTGAGGTAATAACTTTCGTGATCTCGACCAAAGAAAAAGGGGAATTCAATGACCCTAATTGTTCCTCGGATACCACAGGGAGGTCCAAGGCCACCAAGAAGGTGTCAATAGACTGAGTGGTCGGTTGAGGGGTACACTCATTTTTAGATTGTACAGATCAGCGTAGTATTGTGCGAAAATTTCCACTATTTCTCTCAGGTGTCTCACTCGTCTACCCTTACTGTCTACCATGGAGTCTATTACTGCGCTAGCTTTACATTTTTTGATACGCCTGGCCAGAATGGCCCCTGCTCTGTCACCAGCAGCTTAATGTTTTAGTTTAGGGCGACGAAGGCCTTTCTCATGTTGGTGTAACAATAACGTACGAAGCTGATGTCTGACCAATGTTATTTGAGATATCGGATGCAACGTCGGGTCCCGTTTATTTTGTGTTTCCAGACAGTGAAGGCGCAAAATCAAATTGGACCTCAACTGATCTCTTGCTCTTTTCATCTGAGAGACCTTCTGAATAAAGAGACCTCTCAAAACCACTTTATGGGACGCCCATAACGTGTCATCCGACATCTCACAATTGTCATTTATATCAAAGAAAGAGGCTAGGTTCCATTCCATCACATGTAGGACTTCCTTATGAGAGAGGAGACCAACATTCAACCTCCAAGAGCGGTCAGAACGCTGATCAGCTCCCAGTCTGATCTCCAACGATGCCGGCGCATAGTCCGACCAGGTTATCAGCCCCAAATCCGCAGAGGCACAGGACGCAATCATATCACTATCCACTAGGAAGAAGTAGATTCTGGAGTACGTCCTGTGTCTATGGGAGTAGAAGGAAAAATCCCTCTCTGTAGAATGCAAATAACGCCAGGCATCGTGGAGATGAAGCTCTCTGCACAAGGACCCCAGCTCTCTTCCTCTCTGACCTCTCGCACAAGAGCTATCCATTTGTTTATTCATGACCATGTTTAAGTCACCACATATGACTATCATACTCTGAGCCACCTCCCTCAGCTGTTTAAAAAAGGTCTTCAAGAAACGTAACTGACCATCATTGGGTGCATACAAATTGCCAATCGTTATAGTCTTGCCAGAAATGGAGCAAATCAAAATGAGAAACCTCCCAGCCGGTTCCGCTACTAGGTTAATCAGCTGGAACTGGACTGAATTTTTAACCATAATGCAAATGCCAGCCTTTTTTGTCATGTGATTGGCAAAGAAAAGATTGGTGAAAGATTTATGCCGAAGTCTGCCATTATCTCCTTCCAGGAGATGCGTCTCCTGGATACAAAAGATGTCAGCTTTAGAATGACACACCTCCTTCCACAAAAACGAACGTTTGGCTGGGGAGTTCAACCCTTTTACATTTAACGTGACTAATCTAAGACTCATATCTGTTAAACAAGAATTCTCAATACCGCAGGTACCAAAGACTCAAGGAAATGGGAAGGGGGGGGGGACCAAAGGTAAGGAACAAGACTACTAAAGAAACAAAAGAAAGAAACTAGAGGGGGGTAATCAGAAGGTTTCAAACAACAAATACCACAAATATGTAAATGTGGAGCCCACTGGGACAGGGGTACTCGGTACCAGACCGGGTCGCTGCTGGGAATGTCACGGAGGTCCTGGACCGGGTTCTCACAAGTAAAAGGGGTTATATACAAAGGATAGAGTTTGTCGTGACGCCACCCACAGTTTGTGCTCAATGATGGGACCACCGCTGCTGCAGAACCTCCGGGGATGATGTTAGGCAGCTGTAGATGGAATAGCTTTCCGCGGGTAGAGCTGGGTTCCCCGGGGGCAGTGATAGTTAAAGTGTATGATGGTTATGATGGAGGGTTGCAATAGGTGCAGTTCACTTACTTTCCTGCTGCTGCAGCCTTCTTCCAGCCAGTGTGCAGAGCTGACAGGCTGTGGCTCTCCAGGTGGGACCTTTCTGCTGTTCTGCTGGAAGAAATCAGTCACAGACAAGGGTGCAAAGATATCGCAAAGTTCTGTCTGCAGGGAATCACACACGGGAGTTGGAAGCAGGGTTCACCGGGTTTACTGTGCAGTTTTCTCAGTACAACAGTTCACGGTACAGTTCTCTTACACGGGTTACAGGCTTTCTACTCCGGGTTCCTCTAAACTCCCTGCAGCCAGGTTGTCACTCTGCGACCCCTCACTCTCTCTAGCGTCCTTTCCAGGCTGTGGTCTCTCTCTCTCTGTGTCTCTGGACAGTGTAGCGGTAGCTCGGACCCTTCTGGGTCCTCGTGGTTGCCACTGTGCTGTCTGTCCTTTGGGTAGGAACCCCAACTTAGAATCGGAGCTCCCCGTCTGTGAATCTGGGGATACGGGTAAATCTTCGGTTCCCCGTCAGAGCTGACACTCTGCAATCTGCCTAGCCTCCAATAGTCCTCTCCCGCAAGGCACTATCAGGCTCCCTCTGACCCGTGCGATTCTGGCTTCAGTAGGGAAGGCTACTCCGCCGGTAGTTGACAAGTGCTGCCGTATTCCTAGGACCCAGTGCTGCAGGTCCGTCTCTTTCCTCACACTCTCCTGGGGTGCTGACTATGGACGAGCTTTCTCTCCATGGTCTCTCTGGCTCTTTGGATTCTGCATCTCCATCAGCCCCACTCCTCCAGAACGTGTGCGTCTGTCTTTCCTGCTCGGCACCCTCTGGGCTACTCACTCCTTCCTCCTCCTCTTCCTCTATTTCTACCTTCTGTCACCTGACCTATATGCTTCCCACCCACTGTCCTCTAAACCCACCACCCCTTGCCCGCCTAGAGTTCCGGGCTCCGGGTTAAGTGCTGCCTCCTAGTGGTGTGTGGGATGTCTGTGAGGGTGTTTGATGTAAACTGTCTTTTCCTCCTACATGGCTGCAGTTCCCTATGTGGCTTCCTGGTCGCAGGGGCGCCACATAAACTCAAAAATTAACTCAGTACGATGACCGAGCTTCTGGAGGGCAGGTTCACCAAATCTCTCCTCCATATAAATACAGAAGAGGAGGCCGAGTATACTTTTACCGAAGAAGTCAGCCCGACTGTGAACCTCGTGGCCAACAAAGGGATCAAATAAGGCCACAACAAATGCAGGAAACCATCAGAAAACAGAACTCCAACAGTCAAGTGCGGGGAGAACATCTGATCCCGTTCTCTGTAACGGAGGATTCTCTTGATTCTCTTCGTGGTTTGGAGACTGGTGATGAGGTCTTGCTAGGTGGCGCTAGATTCAAGGCTCTCAATGCCTTTCCAAGCTGAGTAGGAGAGAATGACTGACGGTATCCTTTATAGTGAAAGTTCACTTTGACTGGGGAACCCGAAGTGTACCGGATTCCTTTGTCTCTTAAAACCTGACAATAAGGGGCAAAATCACGTCTCCTGCCCGAGTCCCGGTGACAAGTCAGGGAAAACTTTCCAATCTCTGAACGGAGCATAAATCTGAGGACTGCGTCTCAATGCTTGAAGGATCAGGTCTTTGACCCTAGGATATACAAAGCAGATAAGTGTGTCTCTAGGAAGGTCCTTGTGTATGTGCGCTGGCTTAGGGAGCCTATATGCCTTGTCAATAGAGAAATCAGAGGGGGAAACCTCCAGTAGGATGGTCTGAAGAAAGGTGGTGACAGTGCCTGAGATGCCCTTATCTTTTACAGATTCCTCAATTCCTCTAATTTTTATGTTCCCCCTGCGTAGCTTATCCTCCAGGTCCCATAATATAGTATGCACACTATGAATCTCTGTATCCAAGACCTGAAAGTCATCAGCCAGCTGGTTGTGTGCTGTAGCAAATTCTTGCCACCTTGCTCTCCAAGTGACTTGTCCACTCCCCTATAGCCACCATGTCTTCTCTCAACTCCCTGATCAGACCCCTCATGTCTGACTGTAGTGTCTTGCACATAGAATCAAACAAGGAGCGCATATAATGCTGTGTGACATCTCTCTCAGCGTGCTCTGTGAGGCTGCGGCGAGCACGAGGAGAATGTGCTGGGAAGCTGCAGCCGGCGCCATTTTGGAGCTGTGTGCAGGCTGCTTCACCAGGGGGAAGAAATCAATCACCTTTTCTGATACTTCCCTGCGACGGGAAGAGGCACGAGGCATCCCTGGGGGTTCCGAGAGTCCTCACCCATCTGTGTGTAAACCGAGTAGTCCCGCAGGGGATAGTAAGTGCCAGTATGAGGGTTCTGTCTGCAGAGCTCCTGCTTCAAGCATCCTGCTCCATTAGCTGCAGGACACGCCCCCCACCGATTCCCTTTCAGAATAACAAACTCAATGGTTTGAAGTGGCCATCACAGAGTTCTGATCTCAATCATATTGAAATTCTATGGGCAAAGCTGAAAAGGCAGGTGTGAGCAAGGTGAGCTACAAACATGGCTTAGTTGCACCACTTCAGTCAGGAGGAATGGGCCCAAAGTCCTGCCAACTATTGTGGAAAGCTTGTGGAATGGTACTCAAAACATTTGACCAAAGTCATACTGTTTGCCAATGGTACCAAATACTCAGGGCTGCCAGTAGGAAATTCAGGGACCCTGATTGCTAAAATTTTGGGGCCCTCCTGAGACTCTGCTCAGCCTCCACCCAGCTCCACCGCCACCCATGCTCCGCCTCCACCCAAACATACATTATATTTATAGTGAAAAATTGGAACAGCACCAAAAATTATCTCAATTTATGTGCAAAGCTTTCCCCACCAGCAATCCAGATGGTTCCTTACAATAGAGTAAAAAAAGAAAAACAGCACAAAAAATAGAAAAAAGTGGACTTTATTGCAGCGGTGTAATTAGGTTTCCTGGCACCCGGGGCAAAGATTTATTTTGGCGCAAAGTCACACTCACTCCCGTCCCCCCATCCCCCGTGTGTCACACTCATTCCCATCTCCTCATCCTCCGTGTGTGGCACTCATTACCGTCCCCTCATCTCCCTTGTGTCACACTCATTACAGTCCCCTCATACCCCCGTGTCTCACACTCATTACAGTCCCCTCATCCCCCGTGTGTCACACTCATTACAGTCCCCTCATCCCCCGTGTGTCACACTCATTACAGTCCCCTCATCCCCATGTGTCACACTCATTACAGTCCCCTCATCCCTGTGTGTCACACTCATTACCGTCCCATCTTCCCTGTGTGTCACACTCATTACCGTCCCCGTGTTTCCCTGCCCTCTCTGGCTATATCTCCTCACCTGAGAGCGTCCTCTCCTGTCAGCTGATCTTCTGCCTCCAGTAAGATGGCGGATATCGGCCTCACAAGCACCCCCCTCCCCCCGGACACTTATCATAGAGATGATGGGTAGAGCGTCTCCTCACTGCGGCTGGTCATGTGACGTCATCCCTCTGGCCATGCCCAGTCCTTCTTTCACACGTTTTGCGCCGCGCTGGCGCCCCCTCTGAGTTGCACCCGGGTCAAAGGATCCGGCTGCACCCCCCTAGATACGCCACTGCTTTATTGCGCCATGCATGGCCACGTCATTGGACAATAAAGTCAATTTTTTTGTATATTTTTGTGCTATTTTTTTCTTTTTTTACTCTCTCTCTGTATTATATATTACACACACAATCCATGAGGATATAAGGAAAGTCAGTGTATGTAGTGCAAAGGATTTACTGACTATAACAGCGTGATGTTCATCACATCCCAGTGTCTCATCAGAATGTAACATCGATCGTACAACTGCAACAGTGTAACAGGTTATCTGCAGCCACTGATACAAAGTATGAAGCTTCAGCCTGTTCTCATCTGTGAGTCCTGAGCGCTAGATACAGACACAGGCAGAATGTCAGTGCGGTACCGCTGTGTCTCCATGTTTCACTAGGGAAGGGAAGGTGGGTAGGAATTAATTGTCCTTCCTGTCATTTCGCCCCCTCTGGTTAGGTTGGTTGACCCTGATTAGACTCTAAACTACAGATCGGACAATGTCGCTAACTGGTTTAGCCGATATGTGTAGGATTTATCAAAGTGCGGAATCGGCCTCATCTCCAGCTGCATGAACCCATACATGACATTTCTATCACAGGCATTGTTCATACAGGATTTACCATCATATATTCCAGATACCCTGCATATAAAGAAGCACTGTTGGAGCATCATTACAATGAAGTGTAATGTAATCACATATATCATAGAACACATGTCAAACTCTGAATAATATGTTATTATTTTGGGGCACATGAGGTGAATGAGCAGCCCCTGCTGTGTGGATGCAAAGGAGAAGTACCATATCACTTCTGAATATACTTATATCTATTATATAATTGCCGTAGCGACTTCCGTCGGAGCGGCGCTGCTTCCGGTCGCTTGGTTAGCGAGTCCGAGCTGCTTCTCCTGGACTCTCCCTGTGGCCGCGTAGCGGCCAAGGCGACTCACGAAGCAATGCCCGCAAAGCGGGCATTGCGAGTCGTTGCAGCCTAGCGAAGCAATGCCCGCAAAGCGGGCATTGCGAGTCGCTACACCGCTAACCAAGCCACCGAAGCCCATACTCCTGTAGTGTACACCGCTATACTATACTACAGTCCCATGCCCATAAGCGCCATGGGACTGTAGTATACCATCGCGCTGTACACTACAGCCCCCTGCCGCTCTAAGCCACTACGCGCTGCTGTACTGTACACCGCTATAGTATACTACAGTCCCATGCCCATAAGCGCCATGGGACTGTAGTATACCATCGCGCTGTACACTACAGCCCCCTGCCGCTCTAAGCCTACCCCCTAAGGCACCGCCGCCCCTAACCCCCTACCCCCTAAGCCCCGCAGCAGCCCCGACCACCTAACCCCCGACCCGCACCATCCAAAGCCGCCGCCGATACCCCCTAAGCCCCGCCGTCTACCTCCTAAGCCATCGCCGCCCCTACCTAAGCCCCTACCCCCTAAGCACCCTACCCCCTAAGCCCCGCAGCAGCCCCGACCACCTAACCCCCGACCCGCACCATCCAAAGCCGCCGCCGATACCCCCTAAGCCCCGCCGTCTACCCCCTAAGCCATCGCCGCCCCTACCTAAGCCCCTACCCCCTAAGCACCGCAGCAGCCCCGACCACCTAACCCCCGACCCGCAGCATCCAAACCCGCCCCCGATACCCCCTAAGCCCCGCCGTCTACCCCCTAAGCCATCGCCGCCCCTACCCCCTAGGCCCCCGCCGATACCCCCTAAGCCATGCCGCCTACCCCCTAAGGCACCGCCGCCCCTAACCCCCTACCCCCTAAACCCCCGACGATACCCCCTAAGCCATGCTGCCTACCCCCTAAGGCACCGCCGCCCCTAACCCCCTAAACCCCGCAGCAGCCCCGACCACCTAACCCCCGACTCCCACCATCCAAACCCGCCGCCGAAACCCCGCAGCAGCCCCGACCACCTAACCCCCGACTCGCACCATCCAAACCCGCCGCCGATACCCCCTAAGCCCCGACTACCTAACCCCCGACTCGCACCATCCAAAGCCGCCGCCGATACCCCCTAAGCCCCGCCGTCTACCCCCTAAGCCATCGCCGCCCCTACCTAAGCTCCTACCCCCTAGGCCCCCGCCGATACCCCCTAAGCTCCCGCCGCTGTCCCCTGCCCCTGTCGCTAAAGCCCTACACCCTAACCCCCCGCCGTCCCCTAACCTAACGCCGCTCTCACCTAAGGCCCTACACCCGAAGCCCCCGTCCATCACTTACATGTCTTCAAGTCATCTGATCGTCCGTCCGATCGTCCGTCCGATCCTCCGTCCGGCCAGGCGTCCTCTTCCTCCGGCCCCGGGGGTCTTCTCTCTTCTTTCCGCCATCTCCGCCTCTTCGTCCGGCCCCGGGGATCTTCTGTCTTCTTTTCCGAAAATTCCACCTCCGACGTCCTCTTCCTTCTCATTAAGATAGAATGGAGGAAAAATCCCCCATTCTACCTCAATGAAATCTCACGCCGTCTTCTGATTGGTTGCTGGATAATGCCCTCAGCCAATCAGAAGAGCTCCTCATTCAGTTTTCATTCAGGTCCGCCTTTTTTCCCCATTGACATACATTACCGGTGTGTCGGCGATTTTATGGCCGCCCCCCTGGTTCTATTTGTCGGCCCTAAAATCGCGGACACACCGCTAATGCATCTCTATGGGCAGTCAGCTCGACTTCTGATTGGTTGCCGTTCAATCCGAAATCGGGCTGACTGCCCATAGAGATGCATTAGCGGTGTGTCCGCGATTTTAGGGCCGACAAATAGAACCAGGTGGGCGGCCATAAAATCGCTGACACACCGGTAATGTATGTCAATGGGCAAAAAAAAGGCGGACCTCAATGAGAACTGCGTCTCAGTCAAACTTAAAAAAATAAATAAATTAAATAATAAAAAAAATAATTAAAAAAGAATTAAAAAATAATAAAAATATTAATTAAAAATAATAAAACAATTCAATAAAAATAATAATAAAAAAATAAAATATATGCTAATAAGATCAGCCCTTTGCGGACCTGAATGAGAACTGCGTCTCAGCCTAAATAATAAATTAAATAATAAAAAAAATAATTAAAAAAGAATTAAAAAATAATAAAAAAAAATAATTAAAAATAATAAAAAATTCAATAAAAATAATAATAAAAAAATAAATATATGCTAATAAGATCAGCCCTTTGCGGACCTGAATGAGAACTGCCTCTCAGCCTAATATAATAAATTAAATAATAAAAAAAATAATTAAAAAAGAATTAAAAAATAATAAAAAAAAATAATTAAAAATAATAAAAAATTCAATAAAAATAATAATAAAAAAATAAAATATATGCTAATAAGATCAGCCCTTTGCGGACCTGAATGAGAACTGCGTCTCAGCCTAAATAATAAATTAAATAATAAAAAAAAATAATTAAAAAAAATTAAAAAATCATAAAAAAAAAATTAATAAATATAAATAAAAAATTCAATAAAAATAATAATAAAAAAATAAAATATATGCTAATAAGATCAGCCCTTTGCGGACCTGAATGAGAATGCGTTATACAATAAGCAAATAATAAAACTATATAATAATTAAAGTATAAAAATAATAAAAAAAAATTAAAAATAATAAAAATTATAAAATACATTAAAAATAATAATATATGCTAATAAAAGCATATGCAATAATATAAATGTATAGCTAATAATAATTATAATAAAATAATGTTAATGCATTAAAATGAATAAACTATATTAAAAATAATAAAATAATCATAAATTAAAATAATAAAAAATAATATAGCTATAATCACCTTTAGCACTAATGCATTCTAGCCTAAATAATAATAATATAATAATAATTAAAATATTAAAAATAAAATATAAAAATAATAAAAATAACAATAAATAATATTAAAAATAATGTAAAATAATATTATGCTATAATATACCTTTAGAATCCTATTAATGCTAATTAAGCTAAATATATTAATTTTAATAATGCAAATAATATATATTAACTATTAATGCTATAATAAATCTATTAATATAATAAGTTATTAATGCTATAATAATGTAATAACATATATATAATGCTATAATGTAATAATAATGTATTAATGCTATAATAATTATATTAATGCTATAAATCAATAATGCTATAATAATATGCTATTAATGTAATAATAATGCTATTAATGCTATTATATAATGTATTAATGCTATAATTAAATGTTAATTAATGCTATAATAATGCTATTAAATGTATAATATATCAATAATGCTATTATAATGCTATCTAATAATAATGCTATATAATGCTATATAATAATGCTATTAATGCTATATAATGCTATTAATTAATGTTATTAATGCTAATTAATTAATGCTATATAATGCTATTAATAATAATGCTATTAATGCTATTAATAATGTATTAATGCTATTAATAATGCTAATAATGCTATTAATTAATAATTATGCTATTAATTAATTAATAATGTTATTATTATAATAGCTATTAATGCTATTATATAATGCTATTAATGCTATTATTGAATGCTATTAATGCTATAATAATAATGCTAATTATTAATGCTATTATAATGCAAATATTAAAATGCTTATTAATGCTATAATAATGCTATTAATGCTAATAATGCTATTAATATCTATTAATGCTATTAATTAATACTATTAATGCTATTAATAATTCTATTAATCTATAATGCTATAATCTATTATAATGAATGCTTATTAATGCTATTTATAATAATGCTATTAATGCTATTAATAATGCTATTAATGCTAATATAATGCTATTAATGCTATTATATGTTATATGATTATTAATGCTATTAATAATGCTATTAATGCTATTATGCTAATAATAATGCTATTAATGCTATTAATAAATATGCTATTAATGCTATATTAATGCATATGCTATATAATCTATATTAATGCTATTATATTGCTAATAATAATGCTAATATGCTAATTATTAATAATGTTATTAATGCTATTATAATGCTAATAATGCTATTATTAATCTATTAAATTGCTTATGCTATAATAATGTTATTAATGCTATTAATAATGCTATTAATGCTATTATTATGCTATTTAATGCTATTAATGCTATATATTATTATTAATGTTTAATGCTAATTAATGCTATTAATAATGCTATTAATGCTATAATATAATGCTATTAAATGCTATTAATAATTTTATTAATGGTATTATAATGCTATTAATGCTAATATATTAATGCTATTTAATGCTATAATAATGCTATTAATGCTATTAATAATGTTATTAATGCTATTATTAATGCTAATAATGCTATTATTAATCCTATTAATGCTAATAATAATGCTATTAATGCTATTAATAATGCTATTAATGCTATTAATAATGTTATTAATGCTATTATTAATACTAATAATGCTATTATTAATGCTATTAATGCTAATAATAATGCTATTAATGCTATTAATAATGCTATTAATGCTATTAATTATGCTATTAATGCTATTAATGCTAATATTTATCCTATTAATGCTATTAATGCTAATAATAATTCTATTAATGCTAATAATAATGCTATTAATGCTATTAATGCTATTAATTATGCTATTAATGCTAATAATAATGCTATTAATGCTATTAATAATGTTATTAATGCTATTATTAATGCTAATAATGCCAATAATAATGCTAATAATAATGCTATTAATGCTATTAATGCTAATATTTATCCTATTAATGCTAATAATAATGCTATTAATGCTATTAATAATGCTATTAATGCTATTAATTATGCTATTAATGCTATCAATGCTAATATTTATCCTATTAATGGCATTATTAATGCTATTAATGCTAATAATGCTATTAATAATGCTATTAATGCTAATAATAATGCTATTAATGCTATTAATACTTTTATTAATGCTCATAATACTGCTAATAATGCTATTAATACTGCTATTACTGCTAATAATAATGCTATGGCTTATATTATTGCTATTGATGATGCGATTATTATTTAAAAATCTTTAAAAAAACAATAAACATATTTTAGATACCCGATGCATTTGCATCAGGCTAACAGCTATAACTACTATAATCAAATTAATGCACGTTCTAGAATCCCGATGCATTTGCATCGGGCTCACAGCTAGTTGGCACATAAAGGGATTAACCTCCCGACATCCATTAATAGCAGAAATCCAAGAGACTCCCAGCAAATGAAGAGGCAGATTGTTCAGAATCAGCTCTTCAGGACACAATGCTGGAGGGGGAGAGGAGCCTGGATTAGGACGAGGGAAGTGAATGGATTTGGTGATTGGTCCCCACATTCCCCTCCTCCTGTTCAGCAGTAGTGCTGGGGTCACCCACTATTATGAGTTCTGCTGATAACAGAAACAGAGACGGATGAGCTGTTAACTCTTTCAGTGCTCAGCAGCACTTTGTAGTTTTTCTAAAATAGCATTAACTCTTTGTTTCCTAGACTGGTGATGGCTTCTAATCGCTCATAAACTAAAGATTGATTTATTCTGAAAGGTTAATGTTAAAATTTATGTATCAGAGCTGGAGATCTCCACTGAGATAAATGAATTTTGTAAACGTCTTTGACAGTGAAATAGAGAAAACAGCTGCAGAAACTCCAATGAGCGGGAAGTCCGGTCCTCCTGCCCCAGAACACAGTGATAATTCTATTTTTGATCGTTCTGATGATCGGTGGGTGCAGGATGAGCAGCCATAATGGTTTATGTAGTGAAGGGACCTCCGACGCTGAGGGCAGAGTTATTTCAGCCAGAGCATTACAGTTTTTTCTCGGCTCCAGAACACAAATCCTTTATCCTCGTCATGGATGACATCCCGGTAGACAATCTTTACTGCAGCTTTGAAAAATTGTAGACTGCGCATGCTCCAAACTTCACACCGCACCTTTCTGGTCTGAGCAAGCTTCCGTACGAGCAGCAGTTGTCATGGTAGTAAAATTCTTCCACCTGGTAATGGCCTAGTCTCCAGCTATGTGTCGTGAAGTGGGACTCAGAACCATGTGTGCCATTGCTGTCTGCCTGCCAGGGGAGCGGACCTCCCTCCTTCCGGCTCCAAACGGCCATGCTCCCTGTGTCACAGCCGGGCCTCCTGCCCCTGAACTAATGGCCACGCATCCTGTAGTCAAGCTCGGGGCCCCTGACTCCAGGTAGAGCTGTACCCCCCTAGTGGTGGCCCTGCAAATACTAATGAAATGTATGTAAACTTGTGACTTTGCAGAAAGCAACAAAAATGCCTTAAAACATTCTCTCTCATTCTGGAATTTGGCAAATAATAGTAATAAGCTAAAACGGGAAAGGTTTATTCTGATTTCATGTCAGATAGTGATAAAAACATGCATATGTGTCTTTTTATATAGTGTATGTAAACTTCTGGTTTCAGCTGTATGGATCCAGCTTCACAATAGTCCTTAGAATAGTTCCTTAAATCACAACAGTAGATATCATGACCCAAGCACATGTACACAACTCCCACCTCATAAGCTCAGGAACTGTCCTCAGCACAGATCCTCTGGCTTCCAACTCACAACATCAACCTCGGTGAGAGAAGCATATTTTATTGCAAGAAACCTGAATTCCACTGATGTGTCACTTACTGAGCTGTTTGCTGTCACTTTGATAACTGTTTTATCTACCAATGTTCTGAATGCCGAGCCCTGTATAAACGCTCCCATATCACTGATTGGCAGCTTTCTGACCATGCACAGAGTACACAAAAAGCTGGAGTTATATAGAGCTCATGAATATGGAAGACTAACTGTCAGAAGGTTTACTAATCCTCTGATGACAATCTCCTCCTGATAAAACAGATTTTTATCAAAATTACACTAAGAAGTCCAGTAAGTGACAAACCATTACACAGTTAGGCTGCTTTCACATCACGATTTTCGGTCATCCGATTGTATCCGTTTCAAAACGGATACAATCGGATCTGAAATCTGATCCCATGTCCCCCTATGGGAATCGAATGGGATCGGATGTGCCACTATTGGCATCCGATTTTGGCACCGTCCGATCCCATCCGATTTAATTACGGGCACAAAATCGTAGGCTGCTACGATTTTGTGTCCGTGACTCACATCAGACAGATCCGAGGGCCCACAGCATGGGAGTCTATGGACATCGGATCCGAGTTCACCTCAGATCCGATGTCGGCTCCGTACTCCCTGTCTTTCCCTGCTTCTGCTCCTCCATCTTCTTCCCTCTCCTATTCTATATGCTGTGCCCCCGCTATTCTATTCTGTGTCCCCCGCTTCTCTATCCTCATCTATCCCTATCCTGACCCCTGTCCTGTCCCCAGTCCTCTTCCCTGTGTGTAAAAAAAAAAAACTCCTCCGGGAGTATACATCACCTGTCACCGGCTCCAACGCTGCAGCACCATCAGAACTGAAGAGCCTGTGATGATGTCACAGATCCGGTCAGCTGACAGGTCATGTGACCGGATCTGTGACATCATCACAGGTCCTTCTGTCCTGATGGTGCTGCAGCGTTGGAGCCGGTGAGAGGTGATGTATGCTCCCGGAGGAGTTTTTTTTTTTTTACACACAGGGAAGAGGACGGGACAGGATAGGGATAGATGAGGATAGATGAGAATAGAGAAGCGGGGGACACAGAATAGAATAGCGGGGGCACAGCATTTAGAATAGGAGAGGGAAGAAGATGGAGGAGGCAGGAGTAGGGAGAGACAGAGGACCGCAGGATCCACACGGATCCTGCAGATCGGATGGCTATTTGCCATCTGATTGCAGGGATCCGTGTGGATCCGAGCCTGTCCGTGGGATCCTCCTTCAAAGTCGGATCCCACGGACAGGCACAAAATCGTAGTGTGAAACCAGCCTTAAGGAGTGTTTTTTTATCAACATGTTTTTTGCGACCATCTTGACTTTTTGCTATAAGCCTTTTGATGGTTCAGTAAACACGCCCCAATATCTTAACAATTTCAGGAGTGCTATATTCTTCAGCAGAGCTCTCTTTTCGGCTGATGAAAAAAAGCTTCCTAATAGTTTTGCATACCTTGACAAAGGGCGTTAATATCCTTAGGCTTCAGCCTCCCTTTTACACAAATACATATTACCTGATATGCTTCATTCAATAAGCATTTCAGTTTACACAGCTTGGAGTTGGAAAATATGCAGAAATATGGTGATATGATAAAAATATCTACTTGCCTAATAATTCTGCACACAGTCTATTGTCAGCGGAACCCTTCAATATCGACATTAATCTACCTGTATGTGGGGTTTTACATTTAGTGTTTAGGGCTAATATGGGCATCAATAAAGAGGGTATTAGGATGGTGATCAAGTGCTCCTAATACTTTTCTACAGCTAAATCCCAATGCAGGTTCTCTTTATCGTACTGGATATGTCTAACTCTGTACAGTACAAAGTAACAAAGATACTTTTTAAGGTGTTAGGCTACTTTCACACATTTGCGTATTTTGCTGCGCTTTTTTGCGCGCGCTTTTTGCCGCGTTTTTCGGCCGCGCAAAAAAGCGCAGCAAAATACGCAGGGGCTTTCACACACTGCGCTTTCTTTCCCCCAGAAAGCGCAGTGATGTCACAGAGGGGAGGAAGAATCCTGCTTCCTCCTCCCCTCTGTGACATGTGTGACCGCCCCATTAGACTTCACAGTGTTAATATACACTGTGAAATCTAAATTAAACAAAAGCAAGTGTGTGAAAAATAAAAAAGAATGAATACTTCACCTGTCCGACGCCTTCTCCCGGTGTCTGGTGCCTTCTGCCGCTCTCCGGTGTCCGATTCTAAGTGAGATGTCTTCTCACAGGACCTGTGGTGATGTCAGAGGGGGGCGTTCCCGGGGCGGTCCCATCGCTGATTGGCTGCTCGCGGTCAAGTGGTATCACATGACCGCGAGTGCCCGGGAACGCCACCCCTCTGACGTCACCACAGGTCTTGTCAGAGGAGATCTGACTTAGAATCGGACACCGGAGAGCGGCAGAAGGCACCAGACACCGGGAGAAGGCGTCGGAGAGGTGAAGTATTCATTCTTTTTTATTTTTCACACACTTGCTTTTGTTTAATTTAGACTTCACAGTGTATATTAACACTGTGAAGTCTAATGGGCGGCCACAGCTGTCACAGAGGGGAGGAGGAAGCAGGATTCTTCCTCCCCTCTGGGAAAATACGCAGAAGTAGCTGCGTAAACAATTGACATATCAATTGTTTACGGAGCTGCGTTTCTCCCGGAAAACGCACTGCGTATTTTTACGCAATGTCTGCACTGCAAAGTGAATTTCCCATTCACTTTGCAGGCAGACAAAAGGCACATTGCGTATTTTGAAAAGCGCGCGTAAAAAAACGCGGCAAAATACGCAATGTGTGAACGCAGCCTTAAAGCTCTTTAGGAATATGTAGGTTTTAGGACTATAGATTTCTGTCTTGCTTCTTTGGTGACATCATACTTTGGTTTGGGAGCAGGAAATAATTTCTGGCAAAAATACTAAACCAAGACAGATGGAAAGTGATGACATTCCATCATCAACTCAGCTTGTGGATAGGGTGGCTAAGTAGGACAGCAAGGGAAAAAATGTTTAGGAAAATTCCACATCTGTCTAACTGAGCTTTATTTCTTTATTTCAGCAAATAAGTGCAGACAATAATAGGAGACTTCTCATTTTTTTCACAAATATACATTTCCATGAATAAAGATCCCCAACTGCTATATATCATATAAAATAATGTTTTTTTTTTTACATGGCTGAATGGTTTATAGGCTATCTCACAGCCTGTATATTAATGCAATTTCAAACTATTGTCCTGGATAAGCTGTTTACAAGGCCATGACCTAACCAGGGATCTCTTTACTAAATTCCTTGTCAACCATTTAAAAATGGAAACTATGTTTAGGGTACGGACACACATCAGAGTGAAAAACGGTCCGATTCACGGATCCGAAAGTCAGACAAGTGTCGTTAGATTTTTGCTCCGTTTTGCATTCAACTGCTATGCGAGTGTCCAGTCACAAGGAGGAAAAGAGCGTGTGTATATCTGGGATCAACCATGCTCAAACATAAATTAATAAATGATTTAATCTTTATTGGAAAAATAGAAAAGGACGTACAAAAAATTAAATCCAGTTAAAAAGTGTAAACAAACACTGACACTTAAACAATAAGCCGCAGCACAGCAAAATACAAGTAATGCCTCAAAATATTAAGCCACATAAAGAAGGTGTACTCAAGGATTCACCCCTACACATCATAACAAAAGCAGAATTGTCAATAGTGCAAAAAATGACCCTTACAAACAAAGAGTTAACAATGCTGTAACTCAGTGTGCAAGGATATAAGGTATACAATGAGGAGATGTACCCATACGACTATAGAAGGCAATTTAGGGCCATAGAAATCAGCAGTTATTACAAATGCCCCCTGATGAAGCCGTTCTGAGTAGCGGCGACACACGTAGGGTGTCTGGGTCCTACATGCCCACAGCCAGCACAGGTGTTATTTAGAGGACTTGTTTCTTCATGCCTACTAGTATATACTGCCTCTTATTAGGTGTTTTTTCTTTTACAGATTCCAGGGTGCTTTTTGGAATCTTATACTAGTTCCACTCCTGCCAAATTGCTTTTTTAATCTAGGCATTTGTAATAACTGCTGATTTCTAATAGATAAGATAGAATAGCCAGATTGAGGTCACCTGTCTCCCGCTGCTACTTCTGGGTCCGCCCATTAAGCTAATTACATATTCACTGCACTATCAGTCAAACAGCCAATCAGAGAAGCTCACACTGTTTGAGAGCTTCTGTGATTGGCTGTTGTAGTCAGAGTGCTTTTCCTCAATCTGGATAGTGATTCTGGTTGGTTGCCGTACACATTAGTGTAGGGCAACCAACCTGGTGTTATAGGGTGTGAAATTAATAAATAAAATAAAAAAAATGCATGGGGCTTCACAGCAATTTTAAGTCCAGCCCGATGAAGGCAGACAGCTGTGAGCTGCCACCCTCAGCTGCCTAGTTTTCCCTTGGCTGGCAAAAAAAAAGTGTTGGCTTTGCCCTATTTTTCAATGCCAGCCAAGGTAAAACTAGGCAGCTGAGGGCTGGCATTCCCAGCGGGGTGAGGTCCCATTGTTATAGGGCCCCCCGACCCTAAAGAACAACAGCCCACAGCCACCCCTAAAAATGGAGCATTAATAAGCGCCATTTTCACACGCCTTACCAGGCTCTTCCAGCGGTCCTGGTGGCGGTGGGCACACTGGGTAATAAAGGGGTTAATACCAGCTTTGTTATACAAGCTGGTATTAAGCCCAAGATTCTTAATGTCAGGCCAAGTTTGACCCCCCATTAAGAATCTCCAATAAATGGTTAAAAAAACACCACACAGAGAAAAAAGTATTTATTAGAAATAAAGACAGACAACCTTAAGGACTCCATCTTTATTACTCCCCTTTTACAGCCCTCCTGGTCTTCTTTCTTCTCTCTTCTTTCTTCCCTCTTCTCCAAATTTGTTGAGCTCTGCTACATCACAAAGCAGGATGAGGAACAATGCTTCCTCCCCCTGCTCTGTGATCACTGAATGAGCAGACTCAGCGGCGGCTAAGCGATGACATCATCGCTCACACCGTTGCCATAGTAACCTAATAAGTGGTTACTATGGCAACGGTGGCCGGGGAGCATTGTTCCTCCTCCTGGTTTGTGATGTAGCAGAGCCTAAGGTTAAGTCCCTAAGGTTATCTGTCTTTATTTCTAATAAATACTTTTTTCTCGGTGTGGTGTTTTTTTAACCCTTTATTGGAGATTCTTAATAGCCGAGTCAAACTTGGCCTGACATTAAGAATCTCGGGCTTAATACCAGCTTGTATAACAAAGTTGGTATTAACCCCTTTATTACCCAGTGTGCCACCGCCACCAGGGCCGCTGGAAGAGCCTGGTAAGGCGTCTGAAAATGTTGCTTATTAATGCGCCATTTTCAGGGGCGGCTGTGGGCTGTTGTTCTTTAGCATCGGGGGGCCCTATAACAATGGGCCCTCACCCCGCTGGGAATACCAGCCCTCAACTGCCTAGTTTTACCTTGGCTGGCATTGAAAAATAGGGCAAAGCCCACACTTTTTTTTGCCAGCCAAGGGAAAATTAGGCAGCTGAGGGTGGCAGCTCACAGTTGTCTACCTTCATCGGGCTGGACTTAAAATTGCTGCGAAGCCCCACACATTTTTTTATTTATTAATTTCACACCCTATAACACCAGGTTGGTTGCCCTACACTAATGTGTATGGCAACCAACCAGAATCACTTTCCAGATTGAGGAAAAGCACTCTGACTATAACAGCCAATCACAGAAGCTCTCAATCAGTGTGAGCTTCTCTGATTGGCTGTCTGTCTGACAGTGCAGTGAATATGTAATTAGCTTAATGGACGGCCCCGGAAGTAGCAGCGGGAGACAGGTGACCTCATTCTAGCTATTCTATCCTATCTATCCTGTGCAATCTTATCTCTGTGAGAAAATCGCTGTCCCTCTGCTGTGTGTGTGTGCCGTCCGTGATTTTTGCCGGACCCATAGACTTGCATTGGCGAGTCTCATCCGTGACTCGCATAAAATCGCAGCATGTTGCGATTCACTCGCAATCTGAGAATCGGATAAGGAAAAAGCGTATGAGACTCGGAAATGTGCTCTCGGACATTAGTTAACATTTGTTCGAGAGCAATGCGATTTTTCCGCATAGTACACTCGGACGAGTTTCACTGATGTGTGTCCGAGCCTTTTAAGGGCCCCTTTACACGCGGCTACATTTCTTGGGTGGCTACAGGTAACTTACTAGTTGCAGTGAAATCATGGAGACAAGGTTCTATCTTGTTGCTGTGTACAAATGGAATAATATCTCCATGATTTCACTGCAACCAGTAAGTTACCTGTAGCCACCCAAGAAATGTAGCCGCGTGTAAAGGGGCCCTAAGGGATATTCTGAAGGTCAGGAGATATTTCATAATCATTATATAACTTCATAATTGCAGGTGGGACTGATTGCTATGAACTTCATCAATCCTGAGAAACTGGAGCAGGGGTCGATCATGCGCACTTCCACTCTACTCATTCTTAGAAAGACCATCAGAGAAAGTAGAATGCTGCACTAGTCTGGTTTCTGGCACCCTATAAAAACAAACAGAGTGGCAGTGCATATTATGGACCTCTGCCCCTTCACAAATGGCTATTCAAAGCCCTAGTAGTTCTCAGGATCAGTGGAGGGCCAAGCGTTCAACCCCTGAAAGATTTGGTAAGTTAAAGAATACCTACTTAATATGTATTTTCAGTTCACCCCTCCTTATTGAGAACACATACATGTATGGACAGCTATCAAAGGTGCATTCATTCCCTTAAAGGAAAGTGATTTAAAAAAAGTAATATTTATTCATTTATATAGCACCATTAATTCTACAGTGCTTAGCATAAATCAGCAACACTGTCCCCATTGGGGCTTGCAATCTTTGTTCCCTATCAGTATGTCTTTGGAGCGTGTGAGGAAACCAAATACCTAGAGGAAACCTGCGCAAATACAGGGAGAACAGATCCCTGCTGTGGTAACCACAGAGCCACCGTGCTGCCAGAAAAATTACCAATTGTTGAATAATTTTATTGTGTTTACAAGTATTTTTAAAAATTAAAAGTGTTTTTTTTTCATACCATGAGGTTTACTAATAGTGCTGTTACACACTCCGATCTCGTTTACGAGATCGTAAGGAAAGTCAGGTGACCACTGTCGTTTAGAGATCGTTAGTGCGGTGTCAGACGCATGGATCTCATTAACGATCTCTAATTTGGCATCGCGCCAGCTTCGTTCCACACGCCTGAGTGAACGATTTAGTAAAGCGGTAGGAACAGGAATAATTTGAACGAGATCGTTCATCGTGGTGTCACACTTTACGATGCTGCACTTTGCTGGAGCGTTAAATGGACGACAAACGATAGATTTGAGGTCCTGCTCTCAAATTTGAGATGTCTGATCCAATGATTTCTCATTCAGACATCCTGCGTTTACACGCAACGATGCACAAACCAGATCGCAAGAACGATCTCAAAAGCGTGACGTTTCAACTATATCGTTTCAGATATCGGAGCGTGTAACGGCACCTTAAAAAAAGTAATCTTGCAAGTTTCATACTGTTGATTTTTTAGACTCTTAATTCCTGTTTTTTCTGGAAAAGTTACAAGAGTTATTCTTAATTAGTAGAGACAAGATTAGAATAAATTATAACACATGTATATACAACTGATAATGCAGGATCAACCAATCACAATAGGTTATATAGCTCTCTGGCCGCCCTTCTTCATTATGCCATTTGCACAGCACAAGCTCATTAGACATTTCAATAAAAAAAATATTGGGTCGGAGGCAGACCATTGTGGTCATGTACGGTACACACGCAAATTTCCTGTAACAAACTAAAAAGTGTCCTTGACTTTGCTTTGTGGTGAAGCCAGATGGTCCTGATTCATGAAAAGGTGCTGGACTTTTCATGCATTGAGAGTGTTTGACGACTGGAGTGCATCTCTGTGCGTCATGTTAGAAATTTTTCACAAGACTGTGACTGGAGTATGGAACTCCACAGCTGGTCATAGATTAGATGAGCTGTAGGGTACCGTCACACGGGGCGACGGTACGGCCGATTTATTAGGCAGTGCAGGGGCGTGGCCTATCGACAACGACATTGCTCCGGCATCGCCTAATGTAATTGGGCGATGACGACGCTGTTTACTGGTCGCCTGGTTTCAGAGCAGTGCTCTGAAACCAGACGGCCGATCTGGGGCGATGTGTACACATCGCCCCATGTAAACGGCCACCGGCGAGCTGACAGGCGATGGGAGCCATAGGCTCCCATTGTACTGCATCGCTGCTGGGGTTTTGAGACATGCTTCTCATTTTTCAAGATCTGGGGCTGAGTGACAAATTACTTTTTGCGTCTTAAATGGACGTTTCTAATGATACCATTTTTGGGTGGATGCAATGTTTTGATCATCTGTTATTGCATTTCATTGCAATGTTGTGGCGATCAAAAAAACGTAATTTTGTCATTTGGACTTTTTTTTCCATTTCGCAGTTTGTACATCCGATCAACTGATATTTTGATATATTGTGCATTTCTGAACATGGTGATAATAAATATGTGTTATTTTTAAAATAGCTTTATTTTCAATTAGGCAAAAGTGTGGTGATTTGAACTTATGGTTTTTTCTTTTCATATTTTTTAACCCCTTCACTACCAGGGACGAACAAGTTTTTCCAAAAAGCAAGATTACTAGCGACCAAGGTCGGTTCATCAGGACCTTTAAATGACTACACTGAGTCGGTCCCAAGGGCGGTCTATGCCCGCCTGGCACACTTCATACATCTGCCCCTATAGGGCTACCTTCACTCGCTGGATCTTTTTAAAAAGCCATACAATACTTTTATGGTTCAACAGGTCCTTCACTGACTAACTAGTCGGACCTAATGGCGACTACGCTCGCATGGCATGATTTACACACCGCTGCTCTGCACTCTGGCTGGTATCCAGCCCACATGCTCTCAGGCTGATACTGATCTCTCTCTGGTCTCTGAGTTCTGAGTTCTCCCAATCACTCAGCTGGCAGGCTCTTATCGTGCCTGCCACTCCCACACTGACTCATCCAGCTGGGCTGCTGTTACTCAGGACACACCCACCTGACACACCCACCTGGGCTGTCAGTAATCAGCACCCATTCCTTTCCTCAGGGCCTCATCGATCTCAGGAGCCACTCACAGCTGCTCATTAGGCTCATGAATGTATCAGATCCACAGCAGTCACTCTCACATTTAACACCTGGTGTTCCGGATAGGTTCACACTTCGTCATCCACTATAAAACCGGCCAGTGTGAACAGGATCATACCCTGATCCTGCATGTGATGCGCCCCGGCCATGGGGACCATGCCGGCGGTGCCTCACAACAGTCAGTGTAATTGCAGAGGCTACAGGGAGAGGATGCTTGTTCTCTCGCTACAGGCTCTGAAAGAAGCAGAGCTGAGTGTGCTTCATGGGGCAATCATTGTGGATTATCATCGGAGGGGTATTTGTAGGGTAACAAATGGAAAAATGAGTGTTGTCAGTGTGAATTATTGCAAATAAAGGATTTTTCTATATGTTGTGTTTTTTAACTATTTCCTCACAGGACTGATAATGGGCTGGTATCATAGAGACCTTACATTATCCATCTAGGCTTAACAAAAAGAATGTCAATACTCAGCTATCATTAACCGCTTCTATCACCCTGATGCCACCACACCAGGGCATCGGGAAGAGCTGAGTAATGCACCAGGGATTATCGCTTCCAATGAATGTAACAATTTCCAGGGTGACTGCAGGCTGCATTTCTTAAGACTGGGGAGTCCAATAACTATGGGCCTCATAGTGCTGAGAATACCAACCCCCAGCTGCCTGGGCTTTACTTTGGGTGCCAGCCCATAACTGTCTGTTTTATCTGTACTGACAATCAAAAATACAGCAAAGCCCTACGCTATTTTTTTAAATTATTTATTTTTACACTATTATGACAGCAGGTTCGTTGCCTATAGCAACCAATCAAAGACGCCGGCACAATGGGTGAGGGGCGCAACAGCCAATCAAAGACAATCATAGGGAAGTCCGTGTTCGGGGTGCATGCTCAAACACTAGGTGTTACACTTCAATTTCTCCCATCACAACTTATTTGCAATTTTTAATTCTGCAACATTCACTGCGTTTGACTCCCTAGTTGTTTTCAAGGCATAAACTTGTCACTACATCCATATATAAACCCCTGGAGTAGGGCGGGCGATTTTGAAAAAAATCAAAATCTCGATTTTATTTAAACCTATGGACGATTTTCGATTTAAATCTCGATTTTTTTTTTTTATTTTTTTTTTTTGCTTTTCTTTGATGAATAAAGAGAAAAACTAAGAGGTACCGTATATACTCTTGTATAAGCCGACCCGTGTATAAGCCGACCCCCCTACTTTTGCCCCCAAAACCTGGGAAAACCTATTGACTCGTGTATAAGCCGAGGGTGGACCCCAGCACAGGTATACAGCCCCCAGCAGTGTAGTATATAGGCCCCAGCAGTGTTACAGAAGCAGCCCCAGCGGTGTATAGAGCAGCAGCCCCAGCGGTGTATACAGTAGCAGCCCCAGTGGTAGTATACAGCAGCCCCAGCGTGTATACAGCAGCAGCCCCAGCGGTGTATATAGCAGCAGCCCCAGTGGTAGTATACAGCAGCAGCCCCAGTGGTGTACACAGTAGCAGCCCCAGTGGTGTATACAGCAGCAGCCCCAGCGGTGTATAGAGCAGCAGCCCCAGTGGTGTATATAGCAGCAGCCCCAGTGGTAGTATACAGCAGCAG
Source organism: Allobates femoralis (assembly GCA_033576535.1). Lineage (NCBI taxonomy): Eukaryota > Metazoa > Chordata > Amphibia > Anura > Aromobatidae > Allobates > Allobates femoralis. Next base: position 483,993,232 of record JARQOC010000004.1, on the reverse strand, counting down.
CCCCAGTGGTGTATATAGCAGCAGCCCCAGTGGTGTACACAGTAGCAGCCCAGTGGTGTACACAGTAGCAGCCCCAGTGGTGTACACAGTAGCAGCCCCAGTGGTGTACACAGTAGCAGCCCCAGTGGTGTACACAGTAGCAGCCCCAGTGGTGTACACAGTAGCAGCCCCAGTGGTGTACACAGTAGCAGCCCCAGTGGTGTACACAGTAGCAGCCCCAGTGGTGTATATAGCAGCAGCCCCAGTGGTGTATGGAGGACATTGGTGAGTGCACCAGCCCCAGACTGCAGTGATTGCTCCCTGCACTGACCTGGAGCCGGGGATGGTGCCGATCACTCCCGCACAGTGCTGCAGGCTGCTCCGGTCTCCCCCATCTCTGGACTGAGCAGCCATGCTCATGTGGAAACACCGACATTGCAGTCCCATCCGCCGGCCGTGCACCGGATTACGGCTGCTGCCCTGCGAGCCCCCGATCCAGGGAGACGCTCCCCATGTCTGCCGCAGGTCACACGGCTCCCGGCTGCAGCGCCACAAGTCCCCCGCCTCCCGCCAAAGTCACATTGTTTGCGGCATCTACAAGGCGGAAGTGTGGAGGCGCATTATGTCATTGTACTTATCCCCGCCGCCGCCGCCCTGTATACCCATGGGGGGGCGCCATTTTAAATCGAATTACACGATTTTGAAAAAATCAGAATCGTGGCCACATCAGGGGGCGAATTAATCGAATTAATTCGATTAATCGCCCAGCCCTACCCTGGAGTGGTGTAATTTCCAAAATGTGGTCACTTGTGGGTTTTTTTTTTTGCACTTTGGGTCACTGCGAACTATTATAGGAAAAGCTGTGCTCAAAAAATCATATGGCACACCTTCCCTCCTGAACCCTGCCGGGTGCCTTAACAGTGGGTTTCCACCACTTATTGGGTATCCTCGTAATCAATAAAATTGCGCAACAAATTTTTGGGGGTCCAATCTATCCTTCTGTTACAAGATGTTTTTATTGTTTTTTCAAAAATAGGAAACAGGGCATCTACACAACACTTCTCAAGCCTTACATGGATAGAATATCAATTGTGGAAAATTAACATTAATATAAAACTATTTGTTTACAAATATACAATTGTGTAGATTGATTACAAATCTGGTAGGCAGTTTGATGTTTACATAGCAGTTGAGAAACAAAATGAGTTATGTAGTAATTTTAGAGGGACAGGGGAAAAGGGGTAAGGGGGGGAGTAAATATGGAAGGGGTAGAAGGGAAGAAGGGGGCTAAAAATACAACACTATAATAACAATAAATTGACTATCTGATAACCCAATAAATTATAACCTCATTAAAACCATGCTCATTTGTTTATTGTTTCGCTTATTTAGACCTGATAAGATTTAATTAATGGGGTCAAAACATTGATTAGATGTAAAGGAAAAGTCCGTAAGTGTAATTCCCCCTAGTAAATAAGCAGCAATTCTTATTTACATAACAATGTCCTAGGCCTTCTCCTGTTGAAGGTTGGTCTTGTATATTTTATTCCAATGTTTCCATCTATAGTTGTATCTTATATATGCATTATAGTGAAGGGCACAGTTAAATTCAAATACACTATGTAAGGACATTTTATCAATGACTTCCATGATTGGGGGCGGAAGGGGTTCTCTCCACCTAGCAGCGATCACTGTTTTGAATACTAACAAAGTATGGCATACTATGTGCTGGTGTTCATGTGGTATGACATCTAGGCCAATCGAGAGCAACACTAATTGAGCTGTCAGATCAATATTAAGTTTGGTAATTTTGTGGCGTAAGGCCTTGATGCCTGACAAAAAATGATATAGTAGTGGGCAGCTCCAAAAGATATAAGAAACACTTCCACACTCCCTGCAATTCTTCCAACATGTGGGAGATTGGGTTGAATTAAACTTATGCAATTTGCTTGGTGTCAGGTACCACCTAGAGGACTAAGATAATTTGATCCGCGCTGCTGTATATAATGACAAACACCCTCTGTATTATAAACCAGTGATCTTTAGTGCTACACTTTTCAAGGTCGTCCCGACTTCATCAGGGATACATTAGCAGAATTCTGCTACTGTATCCCTGATGAAGAGGTCGGGACGACCTTGAAACGTGTAGGAATAAAGATCACCGGTTTATAATACAGAGGACATGTGTCATTAGTATACATCAGTGCTGATCAAATTATCTTTGTCATGCTGGGTATTACGTGACCATCCTTGAGATGGGGGATCCTGCGACAGCTGTTTGATACACGATAACTGGTTATGGTTCACACAACCAATCAAGGTGAGCAGTTTCATAAACTGCATACACTCCTTTGCACCAAACAGATTAGACCCATTGTGTCCTTGTGTACCCATTTTTTATGGAACCACGTAGAGACCACTTTATAGTGTGTCTCTTGAGTTGAGACACACAGTGAGTTGGACTATGTGATGTTGAAGGCCCTCTGGAGCTGTTCGTCTTCAATCTTACATGAGAGCCCTGTCTCCCAAGAAACCAAATTGGAGCCAGGATGAAATTCTATATCATCATTGAAAACTCTGTAGATGGAATTACTTTTCCATATAGTTAAGCTTTGTGGACTTTCTATCATATTAAAAATGTTTTGGGAAAGTGTGAAATTAATATTTTTGTATTTTAAGTATTTATTAATGGATGACCATGTTATGAATTCTAGATCAGTGAGGAGGAATTTGTTTTGAATGGTTTAGAACGGGATAAGATTATTGTTCTCTATAATATCGGAGATGGTTTTTATTCCTTGTCTCTGCCAGGACGAGAGATTCACGCCGGGTATCATCATTTCCAGAACCTCTAGTGGTATGTTTAGAGAGTTCATGTTGGGAAAGATCTTTGCTGACATCTCCAGGAGATTCGCCCAAGTTCTCATAGCGGCATTGAATGATGAGTTCGTGGGCAGAGGTCTGGATATGTCGCTTAAGTGAGTTAATACCACTAGCCCAAGAGACTTATTATTGTAATGTCTTTCTATGGACATCTAGGGAGTTCTGACATCCTCCAGAAACCGCCTCTGGCTCAATTTAATCAAACTAGCTGTGTAATAAGCCTGGAGGCAAGAATTTCTCCGTCTATCCTTGGGAAAATTACAATATTTGGTGCTAAAACATTTTTATGCCAGCTCAGTGCAGGAGCTCGCATCAAGGAGAGGGGGGCGGCCAAGGGCATACATATATGCCCTTTGTCATGAAAGCTTTAGTACAGCCAAATGCCATTTGGTTCACATTTAAGCACTGCAATAAAAGTTAGGTTTTAAATATCTATCTCACTGAAGGGCCTAATCTCATTGTCAGGAATTAATATTGCTATAATAGAAGGCAAACGAGTTTGTTAATTTAGGCATAAGCTCTTCCCTGCAAGACTCAGCACTCACATTGGAGATCACAGTAGTCCAACAGTGTGTACTAGATAATAAATTAGCTGCCAGAGGTACGAAAACTGTAGCAATATATAGTTAGCACCAATATCGTAATCCTCGTCAGATGTGCATTCTATGATTGAACTCAATTTAAATATGACCCACAGCTAACTCTGTATACGTCTTTAGCAAGGTCAGCTACCGACGCACCGCTAGTCTCTTAAGATATTTAATACACAGGAGTTGTGAATGAATATAGCTAAAGAGAAAAATATAATACGACAATAGCACAACACTATATTCAAAGGATAAATTTCTTTAGACTTCTATCTTCTTCTTTTCTGCGATGCTTGGGTACGTCGGAGGCCCCCCGACCTCACTTGCTTGAAGACACTGGAAACCCCTAGTTAAGTCCTTGTAATAGAGGGGATGGCTTTATGGCGTAATGTGCTGGTAGGAATATTTCCAAAGAGTTTTATATTTCACAGTATGAGAGTAATAATAAAGAATAATATCTTAGTCATCTAACTATAAAGTTCGGACACAGTGAAGGGTCTTCTATCTCTCCTGGCAGTGTAATCCACTGTATATTAATGATTAAAGTGAATAAATGAGTAGCACCAACAAGACGAGGATCTTATGAGTATAATGCAATTGTGAAATGCAGAAACTGCCCTGTGCTATACATGTAAACTGGAGAACTTAGTCTCATTAGTAGCTACTAAAGAATAAGCTTGGCGTCCACATCAAGGAGTCTCCATTGCCAAGTCCTAACACTATGCCTCACAGAAATGGTGTAATGTGAATGGATATATATGTCCTAGGTGTAATTAAAAACGACGATTAGGTGTGTATCAGGATCTAGCAATGGTGTCCAAGTGTGGCAACCAAACTAAAGAAAAAGGAAAAAATGAAACATGGGAACTAAATTACAAATAGGTGATCCGCCGCGACACTACTATAAATATAGTAGTGTCGCGGCGGATCACCTATTTGTAAGTATATAATTTTTTCTGCCAGCACCTACGCTTGTGGTTGATGCCAGTCTTAACCTCATTTATATATTGCATTTTTGGACTGAGCTCCCACTCTATAATTTAGTTCCCATGTTTCATTTTTTCCTTTTTCTTTAGTTTGGTTGCCACACTTGGACACCATTGCTAGATCCTGATACACACCTAATCGTCGTTTTTAATTACACCTAGGACATATATATCCATTCACATTACACCATTTCTGTGAGGCATAGTGTTAGGACTTGGCAATGGAGACTCCTTGATGTGGACGCCAAGCTTATTCTTTAGTAGCTACTAATGAGACTAAGTTCTCCAGTTTACATGTATAGCACAGGGCAGTTTCTGCATTTCACAATTGCATTATACTCATAAGATCCTCGTCTTGTTGGTGCTACTCATTTATTCACTTTAATCATTAATATAGTAGTGTCGCGGCGGATCACCTATTTGTAAGTATATAATTTTTTCTGCCAGCACCTACGCTTGTGGTTGATGCCAGTCTTAACCTCATTTATATATTGCATTTTTGGACTGAGCTCCCACTCTATAATTTAGTTCCCATGTTTCATTTTTTCCTTTTTCTTTAGTTTGGTTGCCACACTTGGACACCATTGCTAGATCCTGATACACACCTAATCGTCGTTTTTAATTACACCTAGGACATATATATCCATTCACATTTACACCATTTCTGTGAGGCATAGTGTTAGGACTTGGCAATGGAGACTCCTTGATGTGGACGCCAAGCTTATTCTTTAGTAGCTACTAATGAGACTAAGTTCTCCAGTTTACATGTATAGCACAGGGCAGTTTCTGCATTTCACAATTGCATTATACTCATAAGATCCTCGTCTTGTTGGTGCTACTCATTTATTCACTTTAATCATTAATATAGTAGTGTCGCGGCGGATCACCTATTTGTAAGTATATAATTTTTTCTGCCAGCACCTACGCTTGTGGTTGATGCCAGTCTTAACCTCATTTATATATTGCATTTTTGGACTGAGCTCCCACTCTATAATTTAGTTCCCATGTTTCATTTTTTCCTTTTTCTTTAGTTTGGTTGCCACACTTGGACACCATTGCTAGATCCTGATACACACCTAATCGTCGTTTTTAATTACACCTAGGACTATATTATCCATTCACATTACACCATTTCTGTGAGGCATAGTGTTAGGACTTGGCAATGGAGACTCCTTGATGTGGACGCCAAGCTTATTCTTTAGTAGCTACTAATGAGACTAAGTTCTCCAGTTTACATGTATAGCACAGGGCAGTTTCTGCATTTCACAATTGCATTATACTCATAAGATCCTCGTCTTGTTGGTGCTACTCATTTATTCACTTTAATCATTAATATAGTAGTGTCGCGGCGGATCACCTATTTGTAAGTATATAATTTTTTCTGCCAGCACCTACGCTTGTGGTTGATGCCAGTCTTAACCTCATTTATATATTGCATTTTTGGACTGAGCTCCCACTCTATAATTTAGTTCCCATGTTTCATTTTTTCCTTTTTCTTTAGTTTGGTTGCCACACTTGGACACCATTGCTAGATCCTGATACACACCTAATCGTCGTTTTTAATTACACCTAGGACATATATATCCATTCACATTACACCATTTCTGTGAGGCATAGTGTTAGGACTTGGCAATGGAGACTCCTTGATGTGGACGCCAAGCTTATTCTTTAGTAGCTACTAATGAGACTAAGTTCTCCAGTTTACATGTATAGCACAGGGCAGTTTCTGCATTTCACAATTGCATTATACTCATAAGATCCTCGTCTTGTTGGTGCTACTCATTTATTCACTTTAATCATTAATATAGTAGTGTCGCGGCGGATCACCTATTTGTAAGTATATAATTTTTTCTGCCAGCACCTACGCTTGTGGTTGATGCCAGTCTTAACCTCATTTATATATTGCATTTTTGGACTGAGCTCCCACTCTATAATTTAGTTCCCATGTTTCATTTTTTCCTTTTTCTTTAGTTTGGTTGCCACACTTGGACACCATTGCTAGATCCTGATACACACCTAATCGTCGTTTTTAATTACACCTAGGACATATATATCCATTCACATTACACCATTTCTGTGAGGCATAGTGTTAGGACTTGGCAATGGAGACTCCTTGATGTGGACGCCAAGCTTATTCTTTAGTAGCTACTAATGAGACTAAGTTCTCCAGTTTACATGTATAGCACAGGGCAGTTTCTGCATTTCACAATTGCATTATACTCATAAGATCCTCGTCTTGTTGGTGCTACTCATTTATTCACTTTAATCATTAATATAGTAGTGTCGCGGCGGATCACCTATTTGTAAGTATATAATTTTTTCTGCCAGCACCTACGCTTGTGGTTGATGCCAGTCTTAACCTCATTTATATAATCCACTGTATATGACTCACCGTTGCCGGATGCTCATGTCTCAGGCGATGATTCCCTCGTCACGGTTCCGCGCCTGAGGCTGTGGGGCCCGGTGGTCAGATAAAAGGGAATTTAAAGGATGGGGATGATTCTTGTTTGTCGTAACGCCACCTGTGGGAGTCCGGTGATGGCACCGGGCCTGCGTGGGCCTCTGGGGGATTTGCAGCAGCTAGATGGGATGTTCCCCACAGGATGAGCAGGGGTCCCCAGGGCCAGGAGCTGCACTGAGTGGAATACGGCAGCTCGGGTAGTTCTGAGTATTAATCCATTAATGATGCACGGACACATAAAGTCTTTTCTGTACCTTTTACTGGTGACAACAGGTACACTCGAAAGGGTGAGGAAGTAGACACTCCTGGAGGTTCCACAGCAAGCAGTGGTGTAGGCTTCCTTGTATACACAGTTCTGACAGGGTCTGGTGGATGTAAAATCCTACCGAACAAGGGATGCATGTTCTGATGGGATGTGTTTTTACCTGATTTTGCTGCACTGAGGGCACTATAAAGGGTTGCGGGACATGCTTTCTTCCTCTGCCACAGGGCACTATAAGGGTTGCGCGATGTTTCGACTAAACTCCCGGGCTTATTGCGTTGATGGTTTTGAGCTGGCATGTCCTGCAGCTCGCCCCAGTGACGGATTGTTAGGGTGAGTTGTGGTAACTCCTCTGTCCCTGTAGGTATTTGCCTCCTGTTCCTAAGACTCTTGTTGCGAGAGTCCCTCACTTTCCGGGTGTGCTGGTATGGGCCTAGTGTGGCTCCAGTACCAGGTCAGCTCTCCTAGCTGTTCACAGTTCTAAAGTGACTGCACACTCCACTGTTTCTCCCTCCAGGACCCGTATTTACAGGGGGAACTGGCTTAAGGTAACCAGTGGAGCTCCCCCTAGAGGCCTGGGGTGAAAAGGGGTGTAAAAGGTGTGTTGTTAGTGAGGTCTGCTTGCTGTGTACACTCCATTTGTGTCCTAAGAGTTCTGTGGTGCCCCAACCAGGGTGCCACATTCCCCCTTAGTTAACTTCAGTTCTCCCGGACTTAGCAAAAGTTTTTTTTTCTTTACAACTTAACTTCTAAACATTTTATACACATATAATAACCGGTATTTACAAAGTCTCAAATTAAAAAAATACAAAAATCACTGAAAAGAAGAGTAAAATACGAAAAATATGAAAAGCAGTCCATACGGCACTAGTCCATATGCCGCAGGCTGGAAAAAGTAAGTTTTTGGTCACAAAAGTCCTGTGACAATTGTCCAAGTTTATAAAACGGGAAAAAGGGTAAAGTCCAGCAGTAAAGTCTCTAATGGCTTACACACATACACGGGTATACATTTTAAACTTTATACATTCCCTATTGGTGTCTCTGCTTAGGAGGCCGGGTCTAACCTTCTTACCCTACCCAGGCACTTTCTGTCCACAACTTAATTTACTTGGGACAAGGCCCAGTTCCTCCACCCTTCTGTACACTACTTTTTACAGTTTTTGAACACGGGTTCTATTTACATTGATTAACAGGTTCCACTACATTTTAAACCCATTCTCCATATCTATTTGGGGTTTGTCCTAATGTACTACGTGTGGATCTGCGTAGTGTTGGTGTGTCAAAAGCTGTGTTTGTAGTGTACATACTGGTTCTTGGTCTGCTGTTCCTACGTGTTTCTGGAATTCCATAGTAGGTACGTATAAAATAGGAAGGGGGAACAAGAGGCGCAATAGTGCCCTATCACTCAGACACTAAGAGATGAGAGGTATATTGTCAAAACCACTCACCTATTCCAGTTGTGATGACCCACAACTGGCTTGAAGGCATATAATCAATACCGGCTGCTGCAGGACCTCCACCAACCACTCGCACGTGGGAAGACTCTCAGGAAGCTGGGAAAAGGTGTGTGACAGTCCGCGCCACCGGGTACCAAAGAAATCACCTGGGATGCAGGAAGTTATTTCAAGCTTTGTCTTTATTCTCCAACATGTTTCAGCGCTCCACCTGGCGCCTTCCTCAGGGATATCCCTGAGGAAGGCGCCAGGTGGAGCGCTGAAACATGTTGGAGAATAAAGACAAAGCTTGAAATAACTTCCTGCATCCCAGGTGATTTCTTTGGTACACGGTGGCGCGGACTGTCACACACCTTTTCCCAGCTTCCTGATAGTAGGTACGTAATCTGTCTTCTGGACTATCCTCTGTTAAAGGTGGTAGTGTAGGTAATTGTCTAGGAATTCTTTGTCTTACTATGAGACTAGCAGGTTCACCGGTTACAGGAATCTCAGGTTCCGGAATAACAGGTTGCATCTCTTGCATTTGAACTGGTTGAGGTGGTATTGATTCTTGATTTTCTACAAGTTGGTAGAAAGAAACAACTGGTATGATGAATGCACCATTGCATTGTGGCCAGTCGGCTGGTAAGTCTCCAATTTATGTATGGACTAGGTTTATTTTTGGTCTTTCAATGGTTACTGTTGGGTAACTGGTTTCTTGAGGTTTTAACTGTTCTGGACATTTTTTTAAATGGTCTCTTGATACAGTTGTAAAGGTGTTTCCTTTGTCTTTGCTGATTACAAGTTTTGGAGTTGTCGTATTGTGACGGCATTATTGTGTAGGGTTCTGATTCCCAATTGTCATCTAACTTGTTGGTTTCCCTCTTCCTTTTTAGTACTAGTTCACCTGTTGTTAAAGGTTCTGCTGAGGCGTGCTTGTTAAAGTCATGTGCTTGCTTGCTTCTGCTTATATTCTGATTTCTTTCAACACTCTCTTGTACCTTCTTGTACTGTTCTTGGTGTTGGTTTATCCAATCTTCTTCTGGAGAATCTGTTGTTGGTTCGATGGTTCCCATCTCTAAATCAACTGGTAATTTACCTGGTCTTGCTCGCATCAAGTAAGCAGGTGAGTAATTAGTTGAACTAACAGGTATGTGGTTGTAGATATCCACGAGGTCTGGAAGTTTTTCAGGCCATTGATTTCTCTCTTCAAGGGGCAAGGTTTTGAGCATGTCAATCACGAACGATGTGGTTCATTTTCTCACATAAACCATTGGTCTGGGGATGATATGGGGTGGTTCTTATCTTCTTACACCCATATAGTCCTAGAAACGCGTGAAACAGGTCTGATTCGAATGCTGGCCCTTGGTCAGTTAAGACTTGGTCTGGATATCCATGGGGACAGCAAAAGTAACTCTGGAATGCTTTGGCCGCTACTTCCGCAAGTTAAGTCTTTAACTGGAACAACCACAAGGAATCTTGAACAGTGATCAACCATGGTGAGTGCGCAAGTGTAACCGGTGCGAGTTGGGGTTAACTTTACGTGGTCGAGAGCAACTATTTCAAGGGGTTTCTTGGTAACAATTGGCTGTAACGGAGCTTTCTGAGTCAGATGGTCTTTTCTTCGAAGATGACACGGTCCACAATTTTTACACCACTTATCAATTGAGCCTCGCATACCGACCCAGTAGAAACGGTCTTTCAGTAGCCTCTCCAGCTTCTTCCATCCGAAGTGTCCTGCATCGTCATGGTAGGCTTCCAGGATCATTTGGACTTCAGTTTTGGGAACTATGATCTGCCATATGAGTTTGTGTGTTCTGGGGTTCAGATACCTTCGGCATAGTTTCCCTTGGTAGACAAACAACTTCCCTTTCTCCTTCCACAGGCGCTTGGCATTTGGTGAGGCATCGGAATCGATACTGGCGTGCTCTTGAGTTATCAGTTCCCTGACCATGCTGACGTCTGGGTCATTGGCTTGAACCTCCTTCCAGTCATGATGAGGCAAAGGGCTCACGATCCTCTCTGCACGTCTCTGGCTCGCCTGATGACACGTTGCCGTACCCGTTCAATGGATAGCCGGTAGTTCTATCTCCTCCAGGTCATCTATGTCTTCATCTTTTTAAGGGAGGTTAGGCATCCTGGACAGGGCATCAGCGTTGCTGTTTTTGTGACCTGCCCGGTATTTCACGGTGAATTCATAGTTTGAGAGTCTTGCTACCCAACGCTGCTCTAGGGCTCCCAGCTTTGCAGTCTCTAAGTGTGTTAGAGGGTTGTTGTCAGTGAAAGCTGTGAACGGGGCGGATGCCAGGTAATGCTTGAAAAGCTCTGTGATTGCCCAGACCAGGGCCAGGAACTCCAATTTGAACGAGCTGTAGTTCTCCGGGTTCCTTTCAGTTGGACGGAGTTTTCTGCTGGCGTAGGCGATCACCTTTTCCTTTCCCTGCTGGCGTTGAGCTAGGACTGCTCTTAGGCCTTCATTGCTTGCGTCTCTATATAGCAGAAATCAAGATGTTGGGAAGGAAAGGTGTATAACAGTCCGCGCTGCCAGGTCCACTTACTCCAAAGAACACACGAGTTGGTGATGTTCAAATAATATCCTTTATTTTCTCAGCTCTCCGACGCGTTTCAGTGCCCTCCTGGCACCTTCCTCAGGGATACCCCCACCTCACAAGTCACGTCTTATCTTATATATAGTCACCTTCATAATAAAAATTGGTAGGTGTTACCATCAAAGATGACGTCAAAAACGTCACCAAAAGAGGAGGACCCCAAGTTTTGGCGCAATTTCCATAAAAAACTTACATTTTCTGTATAATTAGTAACATAGTATATCGCAGACAATTTAAAAAATCCGACTAATAGAACCATATAAAAAACTCAAAGAAATTCCATGCGGAAACGCCTATAAAATCACTTTAAACATCTGGACATCAAATGGCTGTAAAAAATAAAATCATTCTGTTTCTCCCCTCAAGGTACCGTCACACAGGGACATATCGCCGGCGATATTGCCGGGGATCGCGGGAGTGCGCATCCCTGACAACATCGCCGGGGAGATATCACACTGTGCAACTTACCGGCGATGTCGCCGGCTAGTTGCCGCGGCTATCGCTCGCTCAGTTGCCCAGCAACCCAGCAAGCGATCACTCGCAATGTTGTACATAGGCGGAATCGCCCGCAACATTGCAAGTCGCCGCGTTACACAGGGCGATCAGGCAGGATCGCCTGAGCAACATCGCCAGGTTTCCCAACATTGTTGGGAAACCTGGCGATGTGACTCAGGCGATTCATCGCCTGATTATCGCCCTGTCACACGAGGCAACTCGCCGGCGATGTCGCCGCAACCTGGCCACGCCCCTCAGTTGCCGGCAACATCGCCGGCGATATCTCCCCGTGTGACGGTACCTTCAGGGGGATAGAACCTGTGGACCTCAGAGCATTATGTGTGTCATTATTAGTGTCCTGTGCCACCGCATCCCATAGTGTCTCAGTTCTATTTTAGTAATGCTAACTACTAAAAATAGAGAAATAATTTCTCTAATTGATCTTTGGAGTGAGGGGGTTCGTCAGTTACTGTTTGAGAAGAGGATTTTACATCATGTATAGCGTTGTTTTCAACCTGATACAACTTTGCAATAGTAGAATATCTTGGCAGTCTGACTTCGTCATCACCATAATTCAATATGCGTACGGGGACCCTTCCTTTTCTTACATCGACCAACCCTCTGGCTGTCAAGAGTGTAGAACTACTATCAGACATTACAGGTTCTACTACAGCTTGGTAGTACTGCCCTCTGAGGCCTATTGCTGCCCGACACCAGATCATCATTTCACTTCTGGGTGGTACCACAATTGGAATGGGATCTGTTACCCGTACACTGCCAATTTCACCATTTGACATTTTTACCTGCTGTTTATACACCAGAGCTCAGATCTCTCTTTGGATAGCTCTCCTTTCTCTTGGTTTACCAGCATCAGCACTCTGTTGGAGTAAAAACAACACTTCATCGAGACATTTAACCATGACATTAGTACCCATTATTACGTGTGGATCCCGCTAGTATGGTTTGTCCTGAACCACTATGATACCCTGGTTCTTCAGCTGCATCCTCCCCACCTTTACTGTAGCTTCCCATTGTTCCTCTACTGTAACTAGCAAGCCATTAGTTGCCGCAATGTTCAGATCAGGGTGTGGAGGTTCCAGCTTAACATCTGGCCAGAACCGTTTGTAACGGATACTCGGGATGGTTGTCACCTGGAATCCAGTGTCTATCAATGCGGTGGTAGCGGCGCCATCGATGATGATTGGCAAGTATGGACGGTCTCCCACGTACTTGTACTCCCAGTTGGTTGGGCCTGGACAGTTTACTCCTGGGGTTGCTCGTTCAAAGGACTGGAATGGTAGGTACGTCCTTCTTGGTCGCTCTTTTGGCAGATGTGATGTCCATCAGGGGTGTAGGTTTTCCTCGCGGTGGCGGTGTCTTCTTCCTCGTCCACGGGACGTCGTCGGGACTGTCAGTGAGCTGGATCCTGTCTGATGACTTGCGTCTGTCTTGGGTCTTCTTTCACCTCGGAGCTTGGCCATATCTTTCATTAGCTGCTGCACATCGGCGCACAGTTTGTCGAACCGGTCGGGTGTTATAGTCTGTGCGCTGGACTGAACCGTGGGATGTGGGGATGCTGCTGCCAGCACGGAAGGGGTGTTAGCATACTGTGGCTGTGAAGTTAGATCGTGCACTGTAGGGAACTACTGTCCCCGCACTGTTAAGTCTCTTAAGGTATCGAACTCTGCGTCAGAGTTTTGCAGGGCCCACCAGCATGCCTGTTTCTTATCATCAGGTAGTCTAAGTCCCACAACAAATTGTCCAATTAACGCTTTGTTTTCATCTCTAACACCATCAGGATCAACTTGTTTTAACAGTCTCAGTGGTTCCTGTAAGCGTAGTGCATAGTCCAGGTCACTCTCCTTTGCCCCTTGTTTGCAATGGTAAAACAACAGTCTTAACTCCGCTTCGGTGTGGTGTTCAAAAACCCGGTTTAATTTAGCAAATATCTGCTTGACAGACTCCTGAGCTTCTATAGACCAGTTTCGGGTCTCCAGCTCTGCTGCATCTGTTAACTGTCCCATTATAACTGAAGCTCTGTGCTTACCGGTCATGGCGTACATATCCAGCACTTGGCATATCTTCCTCCGGAACATATCCAGGGTACCGGGTTTACCGCTGTACTTTGGTAACCAGGCCGCATTTGGACGTACGGCAGAGATATCATCATTATCGGAGCGGGTTGCTGCGGCATTACGCCGACGGGTGACTGACCGACCGGGGGTACGTTTGGTGGCCCTGGTGGAACAACCGGTGGATTTACTTGCGGAGGTACCGCGTTGCTGGGATCCGGATTACTCATCCTCACTCCCCCTTCGTTAAGCGCGGCCAGTCCTTTAGATTTCAGCAGAAGTTGTCGGCCTAGCGGTGACGAGTGAGACACCACGGGAGTTTCCGGTTCCTGCTGCGTTCGGAGGAACTCGTCAGAGCGTGGGGCAGGGCCTATCTTCGCGCCCTTTGCACAGTAACACCCCTTCTTATCCCGCCTTCTGCTCAGAAATGGCGGTTCAAATGTACAGTTCAATAATCACAGTCATTAAATAGCACACAATACCCGTTGGGAAATGGGTCTGCTCGTATCCTGTTCGTGATCGCCAAATTCTGACTCACCGTTGCCGGATGCTCACGTCTCAGGCGATGATTCCCTCGTCACGGTTCCGCGCCTGAGGCTGTGGGGCCCGGTGGTCAGATAAAAGGGAATTTAAAGGATGGGGATGATTCTTGTTTGTCGTGACGCCACCTGTGGGAGTCCGGTGATGGCACCGGCGCTACGTGGGCCTCCGGGGGATGTGCGGGCTAGCTAGATGGGATGCTCCCCACAGGATGAGCAGGAGTCCCCAGGGCCAGGAGCTGCACTGGGTGGAATACGGCAGCTCGGGTAGTTCTGAGTATTAATCCAGGAATGATGCACGGACACATAAAGTCTTTTCTGTACCTTTTACTGGTGACAACAGGTACACTCGAAAGGGTGAGGAAGTAGACAATCCTGGAGGTTCCATAGCAAGCAGTGGTGTAGGCTTCCTTGTATACACAGTTCTGACAGGGTCTGGTGGATGTAAAATCCTACCGAACCGAGGTTGCACGTTCTGATGGGACGTGTTTTACCTGATTTTGCTGCACTGAGGGCACTATAAAGGGTTGTGGGACATGCTTTCCTCTCCCCGGGCTCTCATCTGGTGGTGCTTCAGGTGTCCAGGAAGCTAAATTCCCTTGGTTGAGATGCTGGTTTCTCTGCAGCCTGCGCTATGGCTCCTGCAGCTCAGACCCAGTGACCGGATTGTTAGGGTGAGTTGTGGTAACTCCTCTGTCCCTATAGGTATTTGCCTCCTGTTCCTAAGACTCTTGTTGCGAGAGTCCCTCACTTTCCGGGTGTGCTGGTCTGGCCTAGTGTGGCTCCAGTACCAGGTCAGCTCTCCTAGCTGTTCACAGTTCTAAAGTGACTGCACACTCCACTGTTTCTCCCTCCAGGACCTATATTTATAGGGGGAACTGGCTTAAGGTAACCAGTGGAGCTCCCACTAGAGGCCTGGGGTGAAAAGGGGTGTAAAAGGTGTGTTGTTAGTGAGGTCTGCTTGCTGTATACACTCCATTTGTGTCCTAAGAGTTCTGTGGTGCCCCAACCAGGGTGCCACATATACAGAAGAGGTTCCCAATTGGTGACTTTATCAAACAGAAAGAAAGTTTTCTATAAGACTTGCAGTGACAGAGGGGATGGCTTTAAAATGCCCAAGTAGAACAGCTTAACTGACAGCTGCAATTTGCATATACAGGCGGATTGATTCTTGACTTAGAAGTCAGGCAAGGTGTGATGTGGCTCGAAGAAGAAGTAATCCTTCACAGTTAGGATCAAACAACAACAGCAACAAAGTAGTCCCAATGTGCTGCTGTAATTTTGTCACATACTTTTCTACACCACTTAGTTGATATTACCAAGGAGACCCAAAAAATATATATAATTAAGTTCTTTAGCAATTTCACAAGTCTCCTACTTTAGTAGAACCTGTGGCAGGCAATCTTAATAGTCTCCTCACAAAAGCAGCTCAGTTTTATGCTATCAGGCTGAACACATTTATGTATGAATGCTGGAGGTCAGGAATTCAATAAGTGTCTAGGGAACCACTCTCTTTCCCACCTTGATGAAGTTTACAAAGTGATTTTAATTTATCAGCTTCACCTCCAAGATAAAGATCTCCTGCACTTTTCAGTGGGAAGTTAGAATGATCAGAGACTTAGTATGAGACCTCCATGTGTATCCCTCCATCCCCACAACCAGCTCTTCAGTGAGGAGATCTTTTACCTCACCCAGGGCAATTCAAGCAGTCTTCCTGAGCTCAAAAGCCCTGATATAACCTTGTTTATTAATCAAGGCTCCCTCCTCTTCACCAGCTCCTCTCACCTGGACTTTTCTTCGGCGTAGTATGCGTGCCTCAGAGCCCTCAGTCTCGGCCGCAGCACACAGCAGCCGAGTGTAATCAGGACACGGCCGTCTTCTTCACGCTCCACGCAATCACCGGCAAGCTCAACCACAGGAGTCAGCTCACCCGAGCACAGCAACCGCCTCCACCACTTCGCCGCAGGACCAGCAAGGCTGCGGTGGGATTCAGATTTCTAGCCCAAGATGGCACCTGTCACTGTGCTACTGCGTCTCTCTAGCACAGCTCCGGAGTTCAGACCGTCAAGATCTCTCCTGAGGATGTCCCCAGAGTCCCAGGTAATCAGTAGATCAAGTCCGGTTGACTGTGGTGTGTTATGAATCCTAAAAAGGACTATTAACCCTGTCGCTTTAATGAAGGCACGGGAGCTTCTGTTTTATGCGTCCAACATGGAGCTGGAGGCCACTTGAATACATAAATCCCATAATCCAAATTCCTGATATTTAAATGGAGGTCCTAGCCTAGGCACAAAGGCTGAAACTTGAGCTTTTCACGGAAGTTCGCCATCGGCATTGTCTCTTCCGCTGTTTCATTCAATCTGTTTTAGACTGTTAAAAGGTTATCGGTGCTAGATACTTAGTTGTTCCATAACTTTGAAGTCTTAAGGAATGATAAACGCAGATTTGTTTCCCCCAGTTAATTACCCATGCCAGTTCCCCTTCTACAATTCCCGTAATTGGACAGCCCACAAACCCACCCAAAAGCAAATAATTGAATATGGCTAAAAAATTCATGTCTTACAACGTAAAGGGCCTTAAAGCGAACCTGTCACCCCCCGTGGACATCAAAAGCTATAATAGCCACCTTCTGCAGCACTAAGGCTGCATTCAGGGAAGGTGGCTATATGCTTCTGATGCCCTATATTCAGTCAAATATGAAGTTAGATAAAGCCTTACACTTAAGACCGGGAGGCGGGGTTTCACGCTCCTCCGACCCGCCTCCTCTTGTCAATCAGTCAGTTCGCCTGCTGCTGCCTCCCCTCATGAACGCGCGGCTCCGTTCTCGTCTATGGAGCCGCGCATGCGCTGTGTGCCGGGTGTCCAGGAAGTCGTCGGGCTGCGCGCGCAGCCCGACGACTTCCTGGACACCCGGTGCACAGCGCATGCGCGGCTCCATAGACGAGAACGGAGCCGCGCGTTCATGAGGGGAGGCAGCAGCAGGCAAACTGACTGATTGACAAGAGGAGGCGGGTCGGAGGAGCGCGAAACCCCGCCTCCCGGTCTTAAGTGTAAGGCTTTATCTAACTTCATATTTGACTGAATATAGGGCATCAGAAGCATATAGCCACCTTCCCTGAATGCAGCCTTAGTGCTGCAGAAGGTGGCTATTATAGCTTTTGATGTCCACGGGGGGTGACAGGTTCGCTTTAATTCACCACAGAAAAGATTTCAGGTCTGGAAAGATCTAAAAAAATTTGACATTGATATCGCAGGTCTTTAGGAAATAAAATTCTCTTCAGAAAACCCACTTAAATTTACGAATAAGAATTACCCACATATCTTTCTAGCTTGTAACAAGAAAAAAAAATCAGGGGTAGCCATCATAGTTAAAGACTCTGTAAAATTCGAAGAAATAAACACGATCTCAGATGAAGATGGTCGCTTCTTAATACTCTTGTGTAAAATTGATAACGTATACTACACAATAGTAAATATATATGCCCCAAACAAAGGCCAAATTACTTTTCTAAAGAGACTCATAAAAATTGTCCAGGACTTCCGAAAGGGCCAGTTGCTTATTTTTGGAGACTTCAATGCTGTACCCAACCCTTTATTAGACTTATCAAATAAGAGTAGAAATGTCAACACTTCTATTGACCCATGGATAAACCATGAGGAACTTTATGATGCCTTTCGTTGTTCGTTGCATTAACACTTTGTCGATTGAATTCACTCACTATTCTGATGCCCACAAGTCCTTCGCCAGAATCGATCTACTCTTAACAGACATCCGAACACTGCAAAATATTAAATCTATCCAAATCTTGCCATGGTCATGGTCTGACCACTCACCACTAATATTTGAGGTTAGTCAGGGGAATTCCCACTCTGAACGTAAAACGTGGAAGGCGAACTCTTTTCTCTTTCGTCACCCACAATACAAAGATGAGATTCAAAAATTGATAGATCTCTACTTCAAGGAAAATAGCAATGAGGATACCTCGCTGTCTACGCTGTGGACTGCTCACAAAGCAGTGATTAGAGGCCAATTAATCCAATTTAATTGCAGACTGAAGCGAGACAACATTATAAACTCAGAGAAAATAATCAAGCAAATCCGTAACCTTGAACTCTCACAGGAAACAACCCCTACAGATGAAACCCATAGAGAAATTCTTAAGCTCGGAATCCAATTGAAAAACTTACTAACAGAGGAGTATGACAAATACATCCGTATAATGAAAAGCAGCTTCTATAATTCTATGAACAAACCCTCTAAATTCTTTGCAAACAAAATTAAAATGCATAGAAACAAAACTAAAATCTTACAAATAAAAGACAAGCTCAATAAGATTCATAAAAATCCTAAAGATATATCCAATATATAAAAATCCTAAAGATATATCCAATAATTTTGCCAAATTTTATGGAAACCTCTATAATTTGAAAGATGACTTATCATTGACCCAACCTTCCCAATCACATATAGACATATTTTTGGACTCTGTTAAGCTTCCATCTCTGTCGGAATCTGATCTGGCCTTTCTGAATTCCCCGTTTACTGAAGCGGAGATACTAGGGACAATAAACTCGTTAAAAAAAAATAAGTCCCCAGGTCCAGACGGCCTACAAAATGAATATTACATCAATTTTAAAAATTCCCTTGCTCCCTTTCTCACAAAACTTATTAACTCTACCTTCACTGATAAAAATGCTATTCCGGCAGAGATGCAAGTAGCTACCCTTACAGTCCTATTTAAAAATAAATGAGATGCGGACAATGTAATTAACTATCACCCTATTTCACTATTAAACTTGGACATAAAAATGATTGCTACAATTATTAACTCAGGCTTCCAAAGTATATCACCGGGACTTCTGCAGAGGGATCAGGTGGGATTTATTCAGGGCAGAGGCACCTCTGATGCCACCAGACGTGCCATTAACCTATTACATCACATTGAAAATTCTAAAATCCCTGCTTTAGTGATAGCTGTCGACGCTGAGAAAGCGTTTGACAGAGTCCATTGGGGATATCTATTTAAAACACTAAAAAAATTTGTTTGGCTTTGAGGGCAATATCCTAAAAGCGATTTCTTCTCTCTACTCATGTCCCTCAGCAAAAGTAATAATAATAATGTTCTAACGGATAAAATTACCCTCAATAATGGCACTAGGCAGGGCTGTCTTCTCTCCCCTACCCTTTTTGATCTCTATATAGAACCCCTGGCTGAAAAAAATACGATCCAATCACCTAATAAAAGGCATTCCCATACATCACCAAAATTTCAAAATTTCATAATTTGCTGATGATAACCTCCTGTCTCTGACCCTATTAACTCGATCAATAACCTGCTACCCACTATTAACCAATTCTCTGAAGTCTCCTATTATAAAATAAATTTAACTAAAACCAAAATACTTAATCTAAATATAGAACCCAAAATTATAGAGAGTCTCAAAGAGAAATTCCCGATGTCTTGGGACACTAAACATAAAAAGCTACCTTGGAATCAAACTAACCACTCCCCTCTCAACAATTGTAGAAGTTAACTTAACTGACATCTATAAAACCTTACAGTCAGATATCCTACATTTGGCCAAACGGGAGGTCTCCTGGTTGGGAAGGATAGCGGCCTATAAAATGGGTCTCTTACCAAAACTACTTTATGTTTTTCGATCACTTCCATTGATAATCCCTAAAAAAATGGCTCCAAAAACTGTAATCTCAATTGGCTACCTTCACCTGGTCTAAAAAGAAACCGAGTGTCTAAACTAATTTTAGAAAAAAGCAAACAGAGAGGTGGACTCGCACTCCCAAACTTGATTTCTTATTACTATGCCACCTTAGTGAAACTTAGCCAATCATGGTGGATGAGGAAGGAAGGACCAGAGTGGCTATCAATGGAAGAACCTCAAGAAAGTCTGGATTTGACTACCCTTATCTATTTATGCGACAAAACCAAACCACTCCCAGAACTACCTATAGTTAGATCTGCTATTCTCGCCTGGAAATTGCTACAAAAAATTTCAAACAAAACATACTTCCTGGATAAATATAGAAATCTTAGAACGCATGTCCTCAAGAATCAGACTGTCCTCATGGGTAGAACTGAGTATCAAATTTGTCTTAGACATCCTAAATGATACCAAGCAACTTGAACCCTTTCAAGTACTAAGGAATCAATACAAACTTGAACAAGCGGAAGCACCTACTTGGAAAAGAATTGACAATTTTATCAGAACCCACAAACTTAACTTCTATTTGCCACAAACCTTAGTACAAATGTTCAAATTCCCACAAGCCCCAATATTTTGGAAAACTGGCCACATCTACCAGAATTTCTCTCAAGACTCTGCACACCCAATGTGACAGCCTGGGAAAAGGAACTGGGGATAAATATCTCATTAAATATTCTGCAACAAAACTTTGAAACTATTTATCGCTACATCCATTGCGCCTCTCTACTGGAGGCGCATTATAAGACCTCTACGCGATGGTATTTTACTCCAGTTAAACTTGCTAATATCCAAGACACCAATTCAGTCTTGTGCTGGAGGAATTGTACACATGTCGGTAGTTTAACTCATATTTTCTGGAAATGTATATTCCTCAAACCTTTTTGGTCTGAAGTTGAAACTCTAATCAACCGATTATTAGGCTTACACTTGAAACTCAATCCAGAATTGGTATTTCTCTTACTAGGCCTTGAAAAACTTCCAAGCAATTACAGACCTATTATTGCACATATCCTTCTTGCGGCAAAAAAATGTCATAGCAGCTCAATGGAGAGATCCTCTTCCCTCCACAATTGATCATTTGGTCGAAACAATTGCATGTCACAACAGGTATGAATACGCGTTCGCCCTCAGAAATAATTTATACCCTAAGTATTGTAAAAAATGGGCAGAATGGAACCTTCTCATGACTGCTAACTACCCGACATAGGTCCTGACGTTATGTAGGCCGACAATAATACCGCAATATTCTCTTATACCTATTCAATTCATCTAAGGGCTTTCCATATCCTGGTTATAATCCCTCCCCAACCCCTGTTCTTGCTCCTCCCTTCTGTTATCTTTTTGTGATTTTAAAATTATTACAATTAACAGGTTTTATTTGCTTAAATACCACTGGTCATTTGACCCGAATGCCAACTGTTACTATATAAATGGTCTTGTTGATGACTATAATCACAAGTACTAAACCTTATACATATTGCTATGTCATGTTTCGTCAACATCCTATAGCTAGATGACTATACTATGATGTTCATATACCAAATACTATTTTGCTGAAATATGTTGGTAAAAAATTGTCTGACCTGTACATTTTATCTGTATTCAATAAAAACATTTGAATATAAATATTTATCTCTGCTCTTGCTACTATTTGCAATTTTGAGTTGCTCCAAACTTTTGTGACATTTCAGAATAATTTATGGCAGAATTCTAGTGAAATTGTTTTTATGAATCTATGGGCCGCTTTACACACACGAACTTCTGTGACCAACTTCTGAACAGATCTCTGGTTGCAGTGAAATCATGGACACATTGTTCTATTTGTACACAGCCACAAAATGGAGCAATGTGTCCATGATTTCACTGCAACCAGAGATCTGTTCAGAAGTTGGACACAGACGTTGGTGTGTGTAAAGTGGCCTTATGAGTCTAAAAAAGCCCTACTTTTTCAATGTGAAAATAGCAAGATTTTTATTTTTATTTTTTATAATAGATTGCGCTATGTAAAAAAAATTGGCAACATAAAAAAAATACATTTAACATAAAAACTTGATATAATCATTAGGTCGTTAGGTAATGTTCTTAATATAGCTTTCTACTACAATAATATTGATGACGTATCCAAAAAATAGGTCATGAATATCAGATTGGTGGGGTTTCGCACTCAGTACCCCACTCATTTTGAAGGTTCCTGGTATGATACAAACGATGTATGGAGCTGATCTAGTGTACTTGGCAATGAGAATTAAACTGTGTGATGGGGAGTGGTGGTGTGCCGATCTGTACACCATTTACGTCTTGCTGCAGCTTGCAACAGCTGTTTAGTGAGGGGTACTAGGTTTTGGACACCCAAAGATCTGATCTCAATTACCTATCCTGGGAATAGGTCATCAATATCGATGTGGTGGAAAGCATTTTTAAGGTAAGCACTCTTCAACGGTTATGTTCACATTAAGGCTGGTTGGTGAGGCTGAATATTTGGCGCATATATTTTCTGCAGCAAAAACACTGCTAAAATTCACCAAGTGGCAGGAAAATGCACCACTTAATGCAAGTGTTTTTGGTGCAGTTTGTGATCAAGCATTTTTTCAGTATAGTCAATGGCTGTAGAGGGCTACAATACACAGCAAACAATTGACATGCTCATTCTTTTATCCTGACCACAAACTGCACCTAAACTGCAAGTGAAAAAAAAGCATCATAGGCAGAACTCCACAGAATTCTCACAGACTTTGCTGGGGGAAGGATACATATGCAGTTTTGTGACAAAAGGAGACACAAAACGTCAGCATAAACGCTGCATCGGCACAGGGCCTTCTATAGTGCTCTCTGACCAGCATTCTTCTGAATTTCTAATTGTATCCCCAAAAATTGTATTTCAATGGAAAGTCAGACAGCCATGGTTTGCCACATTTTAGTGCATCTGAACGGCTCAGTCTGTATTCTTGTTGGAATACAGTTATGTTTGAGGATTCTGACGTAAAACACAGCATACTGCTCGCTTTAAGTGAACCTAGCCTCAGGCAGATTGTTGGAGTGTTAGATTTTAATTACCGTATACACTACTAATAGGAAGAGAAAATGTGTCCCAAATCACATTGATTCTGAACATGTTCCACTTTGACAGATTATTATTATTACTAGATGGTGGCCCAAATCTAACGCATCGGGTATTCTAGAATATGTATGTAGTTGACATACTGTGACTGACAGAACTTGTTCAGTCAACATGAGTGAACTACATACATATATATATATATATATATATATATATATATATATATATATATAGTATATTATATAAATATTATATATATATATATTATATATATATATAGCAGCGCTATGGTATATGGGGTACATTACAGTACATGTATAGCAGCGCTATGGTATATGGTGGTATATTACAGCATATGTATAGCAGCACTATAGTATATGGCGGTACATTACAGCACATGTATAGCAGCGCTATAGTATATGGCGGTACATTACAGCACATGTATAGCAGCACTATGGTATATAGCGATACATTACAGCACATGTGTAGCAGCAGCATGGTATATGGTGGTACATTACAGTACATGTAAAGTAACACTATAGTATATGGTGGTACAGAATAGCACATGTATAACAGCACTATAGTATATGGCAGTATATTACAGTATATGTACAGGTGCACTATAGTATATGGTGGTATTTCATATGTATGTAGTTGACATACTGTGACTGACAGAACTTGTTCAGTCAACATGAGTGAACTACATATATATATAGCAGCGCTATGGTATATGGTGGTACATACAGTACATGTATAGCAGAGCTATGGTATATGGTGATACATTACAGCACATGTATAGCAGCACTATAGTATATGGCGGTACATTACAGTAAATGTATAGCAGCACTATAGTATATGGCGGTACATTACAGTACATGTATAGCAGCGCTATGGTATATGGTGGTACATTACATTACATATATAGCAGCGCTATAGTATATAGCAGTACATTACAGCACATGTATAGCAGCACTATGGTATATGGCGATACTCCGCTCTCCGCGGCCCCCCACTCCTCCACACTAAAAGTAAAAAAATCCTCAGTGAGGATACTCAACTGTCCGCTGGCTTGCTCCACCTCCGTCTTCTAGGTCCTACAGGCCTTTAGGACCCGTCGTTGCCTGGGAAACCGATCAGCTGATCGGTCACATGACCGCTAACTGCCAGGGGGGCAGGATGGAGCAGGGGGGGCAGGATGGTGACGGGGGGCAGAATTGTGTCGAGGGCAGGATGGAGCGAGGGGGGCATGATGGAGCGGGGGGGGGGGCAGGATGGAGCCGGGGAGGGCGCAGGATGGAGCTGGGGGGGCAGGATGGAACCAGGGGGCAAGATGAAGCTGGGGGGGGCCGGATGGAGGCAGCAGGGGGGCAGGATGGAGCTGGAGGGGGGGCCAGATGGAGGCGGAGGGGGGGGCAAGATGGAGGCGGAGGGTGGGCAGGATGGAGGCGGGGAGCAAGAACAGCAGGGGGGCATGATGGAGGCGGGGGGCATGATGGAGCGGGTGGGGCAGGATGGAGCCGGGGGGCAGGATGGAGCAAGTGGGGCAGGATGGAGCAAGCGGGGCAGGATGGAGCAAGCGGGGCAGGATGGAGCAAGCGGGGCAGGATGGAGCCGGCGGGGCAGGTTGGAGCGAGCGGGGCAGGATGGAGCCAGGGGGGCAGGATGGAGCCAGGGGGGCAGGATGGAGCAAGCGGGGCAGGATGGAGTGAGCGGGGCAGGATGGAGCGAGTGGGGCAGGATGGAGCCGGGGGGTAGGGGCAGGATGGAGCGATTGGGGCAGGATGGAGGGAGCAGGGCAGGATGGAGCAAGCGGGGCAGGATGGGGCGAGCGGGGCAGGATGGTGGCGAGTAGGTCAGGATGGTGGTGGGGGGGCAGGATGGAGCGAGCGGTGCAGGATGGAGCCGAAAGAGCAGGATGGTGGTGGGGGGGCAGGATTGAGCGAGCAGGGCAGGATGGAGCCGGCAGGGCAGGATGGAGCCGGCAGGGCAGGATGGAGCCGCGGGGCAGGATGGAGCGAGCGGGGCAGGTTGGAGCGAGTGAGGCAGGTTGGAGCGAGCGGGGCAGGATGGAGCCGCGGGGAAGGGGGGGCAGGATGGAGCCGGGGGGGGCAGGATGGAGCCGGGGGGGGGGGGCCGGATGGAGCAAGTGAGGAAGGATGGAGCCAGGGGGGACAGGATGGAGCTGGGGGGACAGGATGGAGCTGGGGAAGCAGGACGGAGCCGGGGGGGCCAGATGGAGGCGGCAGGGGGGCAGGATGGAGCCAGAGGGGAGGCAGGATGGAGGTGGAGGTGGGCAGGATGGAGCAAGCGGGGCAGGATGGTGGCGGGGGGGCAGGATGGAGCGAGCGGGGCAGAATGGAGCGAGCGGGGCAGAATGGAGCGAGCAGGGCAGGATGGAGCCGGAGGAGCAGGATGGAGCCGGAGGGGCAGGATGGAGCCAGAGGAGCAGGATGGAGTTGGCGGGGCAGGATGGAGCGAGCGGGGCAGGATGGAACGAGCGGGGCAGGATGGAGTAAGCGGGGCAGTATGGAGCGAGTGGGGCAGGATGGAGCCGGGGGGGGGGGGAGGTGGCAGGATGGAGCAAGTGGGGCAGGATGAAGCAAGCGGGGCAGGATAGAGTGAGCGGAGCTGGATGGAGCTGGGGGGGCAGGATGGAGCAAGCGGGACAGGATGGAGCCGGCGGTGCAGGTTGGAGCGAGCGGGGCAGGATGGAGCCAGGGAGGCAGGATGGAGCGAGCGGGGCAGGATGGAGCGAGCGGGGCAGGATGGAGCGAGTGGGGCAGGATGGAGCGAGTGAGGAAGGATGGAGCCGGGGGGGACAGGATGGAGCTGGGGGGGGCAGGATGGAGCCGGGGGGAGCAGGATGGAGCCAAGGGGGGCAGGATGGAGCTGGGGGGGCAGGATGGAGCCGGAGGGGGGGGCAGGATGGAGCCGGAGGAGGGGGGCAGGATGGAGCCGGAGGGGCCGGGTTAGGATGGAGCCGGGGGGGGGCAGGATGGATGCGGGGGGGCAGGATGGAGCCAGTGGAGCAGCATGGAGCTGGGGGGGGGGAAGGGGGGCAGGATGGATGCATGGGGGGCACAATGGATGCGGGGGGGCATGATGGAGACGAGGGGCAGGATTCCCCTCGCCCTCCTCTGTTCTCACCCGTCTTCTGCACTGGTCATGTGACAGGATGGCCTGTATGATGTCATATCAGCCTGCCCTGTCACATGACCACAGTAACGGAGAAGACGGGTGAGAACAGCGGAAGGCGAGGGGGGGCAGTATGGATGCGGGTGGGGTGGGAGCCCGGGGGCAGAATCTCCCTCGCCTCCCGCTGTTCTCACCCGTCTGCATACAGGGCGGGCTGATGTGACATGACATAGCCCACCCTGTGTACAGCCGGGTTAGAACAGCGGGAGGCGAGGGGGGAGGCGAGGTGGGGGCATGGGGGAAGAGGCGAGGTGGGGGCGGCGGGTTCCCTGTGTATCCTGGCAACAGCGGCGCCGGGCTTCAGCGACAGCGGCACTAACACGCCACTGTCGCCGGGCTGCAAATTGGCGGGCAATTCGAACTTTGAATTTGCACCCCAATTTGCATAGTCCAGAGGCGGGCACCAATGAGCAGCCTCTGTCTGGCGCGCGCTTTCTGTGACCGACAGACGCCTTAGACAATTATATAGTAGATTACTATTATTATAAGAGAAAACAAGTAAAACTGACTGAAATGCTATATTATTATAGCAAACCTGCAAACTGCTTCTTCAACCCAATCCAACCCCCAACCTCCCTTATTCACCCTTCTTTCAAAGTTCACTCTGTCCGTATCTACTCTCCCTCTAATCTTCAAATGGTCATCATATACCGACTTCTGAGCTCTGCCACTACCTTCATTGACCAATTCTACATCTGGCTTCTTCACTTTCTCTCTGCTGACATTTCCCCCACCATCATTATGAGTGACTTTAATATTGCTCCTGACACCCACCAGCCAGCGGCCTCCAAACTCCTTTCACTCCTTTCCTTTGGACTTACTCAGTGGTCCTCCACAGCCACCCACACAGACAGACATACACTAGACCTCATCTTCACCCGCCTCTGTTCCCTATCTAATCTCACAACCTCCCCATTCCCCCTATCTGACCACCATCTACTCATCTTCTCATCCTTGTCCTCCTCACTGGTCCCCCATATCCAGCCACTAGCTCATCTTTGCAGAAACCTTTCACACCTAGACATTCACAGACTCTCAACTCTCTTCTACCTTTGTCCTACATAGCTTCACTCCATGACACAGACAGTGCCACCGCTTTCTACAACGCCACCTTCATATCAGCCATAGACTCAGTCACCCCTCTCGTTCATCGCAAGGTGCAAAGAATCAATAAGCAACCCTGGCACAAAAATCTCACCAAAAAACTTCTAGAGGTGTCCAGGGCTGCAGAGCGGCATTGCAAGAAAACGCACCTGCCACACGACTTCACAACTTTTAAACAAGCTATACTTACCTTCAAATCAGCCCTCACCACTGCTAAACAGACCTATTTCACACACCTTATATCTTCCTTATCCTACAACCCCAAACAACTGTTCAGCACTTTTAACTCTCTCCTCCGCCCATCACTTCCCCCTCCGACCTCCCTCATCTCTGCTGAGGACTTCGCCACATACTTCAAAAATAAGATTGACCAAACAAGGCAAACCTCTATTGTTCCACCACCCCAACCACTTCATATACAAGACCTCTGCCCTACCCTCATAACCTCCCTCTCCAACATCACTGAAGGAAAGCTTACTCGTCTTCTATCCAAATCACACCTCACCACCTGTACACTTGACCCCATCCCTTCCCACCTCCTCCCCAACCTCACTAACATGCTCATCCCAGCCCTAACCCAACTCTTCAATCTATCACTATCTTCCAGGACCTTCCCCTCAGCTTTCAAACATGCCACCATCACGCCATCCTCAAAAGCCAAACCTTCACCCGACTGCTAGGACGAGCTACCGCACCACATTGCTTCTCCAGTTTGCTTCCACACTCCTTCAGCAACACGTCCATACTCAACTTTCCTGCCACCTCTCATCTAAATCTCTCCTAGACAATCTGCAATCTGGTTTCCGGCCCCACCACTCCACGAATCTGCCCTAACCAAAATTACCAACGACTTACTCACAGACAAAGCTAACAGACAACTCTCCATCCTCCTCCTTCTAGACCTGTCCTCTCCCTTTGACAAAGTCAACCATTCCCTCCTAATTCAGATTTTTCTTCCCTTGGCATCAAAGACCTTGCCCTGTCCTGTGTTGCCTCATACCTTTCCAACCACACATTTAGCATTTCCCACTCCTACACTACCTCCTCATCCCGCCCTCTCTCTGTAGGAGTCCCACAAGGCTCTGTCCTGGGACCCCTTCTTTTCTCCATCTATACCCTTGGCCTAGGACAACTCATATAGTCCCATGGCTTCCAGTACCACCTGTACGCTGATGACACTCAGATCTATCTCTCTGGCCCAGATGTCAACTCCCTGCTGTCCAGAATCCCAGAGTGTCTGTCAGCCATATCCTCCTCTTTCTCCTCTCGCTACCTAAAACTCAACGTAGTGTGAGGTGTAGCGGTGTCGGGGGAAGCAGGGATCCACACACGGACAGTTCTTAACTCACGGTTTATTGATCTATTTTTTTTTTTTTTTTGCCTTCCTCTGGATCAACATGTTAGGCTATGGGTTGAACTAGATGGACTTAAAGTCTTCCTTCAACCTTAAAAACTATGTTACTATGTTACTATGATCTTCGTCTGGTTACAGTCACCAAAACAATAGATCCGGAGCGCAGCC
The DNA here is from genome assembly GCA_033576535.1 of Allobates femoralis. NCBI lineage: Eukaryota > Metazoa > Chordata > Amphibia > Anura > Aromobatidae > Allobates > Allobates femoralis. The sequence continues at coordinate 483,964,323 of JARQOC010000004.1, read as the reverse complement.
GGCACAATCCACACCACCCGGTATATCTCCTGGCCGCTGGTAGGCCCGGTCAGAAGTACCGGAGACAATTCCCTCCCGGGAAGGGCAGTGTTATCCCGGTCGCTCAGTTTCTCTCCCTTCCAGGGACGCTGTTTGGCTAATTCTCCAGAGCTACTCTCAGGCTCTGTACTGGAGTGAATCTCACTCCCACTGAAGGAACCACACCCAAGGTTCCTACGTCCTCTTAACCCCTTCTGCTCTGAGAAGAGGAATGCCATCTAATTCCTGGGATGGAGTACGTCCTGCGGAACTAGAGGACGCACCCAGGGAGGCACATACCGGTCGCAGCATAACGACCCGGCCGGTGCCTCACAGTAGACAAACCAAACTCATCATCTTTCCTCCATCCCATCTTTCATCTTCTCCACCAGATCTATCTATTATGGTAAATGGCATCCTGCTCTCTTGCACACCTCAAATTCACTGCCTTGGACCACACATCCAAATACTCGCCACCTCCTGTCGCCTCCAGCTCAAGAATATTTCCAGAATCCATTCTTTCCTCAGCCCTCATTCTACTAAAATTCTTGTACATGCCCTCATTATCTCCCGCTTTGACTATTGCAACATTCTCCTCTGTGGCCTCCCTGCTAACAGTCTTGCACCTCTCTAGTCTGTCCTCAACTCTGCTGCCCAACTAATCCACCTCTCTCCTCGCTACTCTTCTGCATCTCCCCTCTGCAAATCCCTCCACTGGCTCCCAATTCCCCAACAAATCCAGTTGAAGCTACTAACACTGACCTACAAAGCCATCCATAAACTGTCTTTTCCCTATATCTCTGAACTAAACTCCCACTATCTTCGCTCACGTAATCTTCGATACTCCAAAGAGCTCCTCCTCTCCTCCACACTTATCTGTTCCTCACACAACCATCTCCAAGATTTCTCTCGAACATCCCCCATCCTCTGGAATTCTGCGCCCCAACACATCAGATTATCCACCATGCTCGGATCCTTCAGACGGAACCTGAAAACGCATCTCTTCAGGAAAGCTGACAGCCTGAATGACTGGGCTGCCGCCCCACCGCCACCGAAGCTGCTGCCTCCTCATAACCAGTTCTGCTGCACCCCTAACCTACTGTCTCCTCCCCATTATCCTGTAGAATGTAAGCCCGCAAGGGAAGGGTCCACTTCCCTCTGTAAAAGTCTGTCATTGTTAATTTGTATACTGTAAACTATATCTATAATTTTGTATGTGGCCCCTTCTCATGTAAAGCAACATGGAATTAATGGTGCTATATAAATAAATAATAATAATAATAATAATAATAATAATAAATAATAATAATAATAATAATAATAATTAGAACAAATGAGAAGAACCTTGATAGAAATGGCAACGAGCAGAATTAAATGAATAGGACACTTGAAAGGATAAACATTCCCGTTTAAATAGTCATTAGGAGATAATGCTTCCAGCATGCAAACTCACAACAAATATCTAGAATTGCTCACTGGAGACTAACATCAATCTGCTTTCCAAAGTGCAATTAGAACTAATCTACTTATATCTACTTATATAATCCGCAGTTGGGATTTCGGGCGTTGTCGCCGAATCCCAACATGCTTTGCGGGACTGCGAGTGATGACGCGCAGCGTCATCACGAGCCGCAGACCCGCACTACACTTGAAAAAAAAAAAAATATGCTCACCTCTCCCCGAGCCCCCGCCGTCTCCCTCCAGGCTTCCTCCAGGATTCCGGTCGCTGCCGGTGGCTGCCGCAGGCTCCGAGTGTCTGCAGACCTCTTCTACTGCACTCCAGGACCTGTGGTGATGTCACAGTCACGTGACACCAGCTTACTCCATGGTAACCTGGTGTCACGTGACTGTGACATCACCACAGGTCCTGAACTCCACTAGGACAGTGCGATCCCTCAGGCACAAGTGACAACAGCCAGGGGGAGCGCCAGGAGAAAACCGGCCGCCGCCACCATCACCCGATGCCTTCCTCAATGACTCGGCCCGCCGCGGCCGCCGCCACCATCACCCGACGCCTTCCTCAATGACGCAGCCCGCCGCAGCGGATCACGGTAGGATGGCGCCGCCGCCGCACTAGCATTGTATCCTGCACGCCCCCCATGCCCTGCAGACTCATAACAACCCGCTCCTCCACCCTCCGCTCCTCAAGTAAGGTTACAGGTGCGCCGGCCCGCACCTCTGCCCCCACATCTGCCCCTGCTTTACCCACACTCAACCACACTCCTCACTCCTCTTAACCCCCTATCTCCTCACTCACCCACACTGCCCCTCCTCACTCCTCTTACCCCCCACTATCTCCTCACTCCCCACACTATGCCCTCAGTCCCCACACTGCCCCTGCTCACTCCTCTTACCCCCCCCCCATGCCCTCACTCCCCACACTGCCCCTGTTCACTCCTCTTACCCCCCCTATCTCCTCACTCCCCACACTATGCCCTCAGTCCCCACACTGCCCCTGCTCACTCCTCTTACCCCCCCTATCTCCTCACTCCCCACACTGCCCCTGCTCACTCCTCTTACCCCCCCTATCTCCTCACTCCCCACACTGCCCCTGCTTCCCCCCCCAATCACCCACACTGCCCCTGCTCATGCCCCCACTCTGTACCTGCTTACCCCTCTTACCTCCCCCACATGCCCCCACTCACCCACACCTCACTCACTCTGCTACCCACAGCGCCGCCTCTGGACTCTGCTACCCACAGCGCCGCCTCTGGACTCTGCTACCCACAGCGCCGCCTCTGGACTCTGCTGCCCACAGCGCCGCCTCTGGACTCTGCTGCCCACAGCGCCGCCTCTGGACTCTGCTGCCCACAGCGCCGCCTCTGGACTCTGCTGCCCACAGCGCCGCCTCTGGACTCTGCTGCCCACAGCGCCGCCTCTGGACTCTGCTGCCCACAGCGCTGCCTCTGGACTCTGCTGCCCACAGCGCCGCCTCTGGACTCTGCTGCCCACAGCGCCGCCTCTGGACTCTGCTGCCCACAGCGCCGCCTCTGGACTCTGCTGCCCACAGCGCCGCCTCTGGACTCTGCTGCCCACAGCGCCGCCTCTGGACTCTGCTGACCACAGCGCCGCCTCTGGACTCTGCTGACCACAGCGCCGCCTCTGGACTCTGCTGACCACAGCGCCGCCTCTGGACTCTGCTGACCACAGCGCCGCCTCTGGACTCTGCTGACCACAGCGCCGCCTCTGGACTCTGCTGACCACAGCGCCGCCTCTGGACTCTGCTGACCACAGCGCCGCCTCTGGACTCTGCTGCCCACAGCGCCGCCTCTGGACTCTGCTGCCCACAGCGCCGCCTCTGGACTCTGCTGCCCACAGCGCCGCCTCTGGACTCTGCTGCCCACAGCGCCGCCTCTGGACTCTGCTGCCCACAGCGCCGCCTCTGGACTCTGCTGCCCACAGCGCCGCCTCTGGACTCTGCTGCCCACAGCGCCGCCTCTGGACTCTGCTGCCCACAGCACCGCCTCTGGACTCTTCTGCCCACAGCGCCGCCTCTGGACTCTGCTGCCCACAGCGCCGCCTCTGGACTCTGCTGCCCACAGAGCCGCCTCTATACTCTGCTACCCACAGCGCCGCCTCTATACTCTGCTACCCACACAGCCGCCTCTATACTCTGCTACCCACTGACCCACCTGTATACACACAATTCATTTCACCGCGCTACCGATGCAATTGCATCGGGCCTTTTTACTAGTACAATATAATTTCCACTTAAATAAACATACTTTTCATCAAATCTAAGCATAATTCTAAAATCATCACACATGAAGATGTGCACAACAAGATGATGCTTATACTCATCAGTCAGAGGTACGAGGCCGGAGGATCTTAGAACACAGGCCTGATGGAAGGCTGCAATTAATAAACAATTGTCACCAATTAAGGGTATGTGCACACTGGTAGGTTTACTGCAGGTTTAGCAGCGGAAACCGCCGGTCGGTTTCCATGAGGTTTATGTAAATTTATGTTAATCCAAAAGCGGCTTTTGGGTTAACATATAAACCTATGGAAACCGACCCCCGGTGTGCACACACCGGCGGTTTCCACATGCTCATCTGTTGCTAAACCGCTGGGTTCCCAGCGGGTTAGCAACGAATGAGCATGTTCTATAAACCGGCCGGTTCTGCAGCGGCTGCAAGCAGAGTCATGTGCTGCTTCCAGCCGCTGCAGAACCGCCGCCGCTAACCCGCTGTGCACCCGCCGCAAACCCGAGGCACAGCCGCGGCACATACCCGCCAGGATGCCGGTGGACGGCTCCAGAGCTTCCTGGCGGGTCCGCCCAGCCGCCGCCGACACAAACCCGCCCACCGTGTGCACATAGCCTAAAGAGAACCTGTCAACCAGGTCAAAAGAGACCAGTTTTTGCTTTTATTTTAATCCTGCTGCTCCCATGAATATTCCATTTCTTTTAATCCAGTATGCAATTCCAAACATATTGTCCTTTTTATTTAGTGCTATTTATTCTGATCATTACCAAGAGAGCTTTGCTCATAGGGTAATAATGCAGAGTAGCCTAAGTACACACCAGAGAGTCCTGGGAGCCATGCCTAATTACAGTAGCAACCACCAGAAAAATGTGTGCTACACATAAATACTTACATCTCTGGAGCCATATGGTGATATACAAAAAAAAAAGTAAAACTCAGAGAAGCAGGAATAAAATAAGAGCAAAAAGTGTCCAGTTTTTACTTAGCAAAAGGGCCTCTAATTATACTGTAAGCAATACTGTCTTAGGGCGGTTTCACATTGACGTTCGGCACTGCAGCGTATGGACTTCGCGACCCGAAGCAGCTCCATTCTCTCAGAGCCCGGACGAAGAAGCTGATTAGTTTAAATCGCCCGCCAACACCGATCGGTCGGCAATTGAAACCGATCAGCTGATGTGTCCCCGACCAACCAATAAAAACATAACAATTAAGTGCTAAAATATGGTAATTGATCAATTATAACAAAAATCACATTACTAAAAATCAAATTCATAACTAAAGTAAGCATGAAAGATAAAATCACTACTATACTTACTTCATTTCATATTAAATCCTTAAATCCCTTACACAAGTAAGAAACTAGTCATCACAGTCAACCCATCCTCCCCAGCCATCTTACCTCCTCTTGACTACTATTTATCCCCATACTGGCTGCATCACCTTGTCCTCGGCTCCACCATCCTGTCTTGGACTGCTATATCTCGTCCCCAGCCACATCTCCACTGGATTTTAACTCATACCTTGATGGCATTCCACCCCGGACTGAACCCTTGATGCCTCACCTGTCCCACGGCTGCTCCACCAGCCAACCCCGCAATCTCCTCTGTCAACCCCGACTGCCTCGACCGATCCCCCAACTGCCCCATCTGGCGCATCAATCTGACCCCCCGCCTTGCATCTCATCCCCGGTCATCACCTCATCCCGTGACCGCTCCCCACTGATGAACAATCACCCACTACCACAACTTTCCCCACTCTGCTTCTGACCCCTGCTGCCACACTCACTCCCTGCTCTCCGTATGCAATATTCCCGCTACGCTTCACTCTCACTCCCATCCTTCTCCACTTCCTACTACCCCCACTTATACCCCCTCCCAGCAACGAAATACTGCTCTCACCCTCCATCCTGCGGAACCACCTCACCCACTTCACCAACCTTTTCATTCACTTTTAATCCTCAATCACCAAACAAGCACGCCCGCCTCGCAAGCTCTCATGCTCCCACCTGCTAACCCTCTGCCTACTCCTCCTCCTTGCCGGTGACATCTCCCCCAATCCTGGCCCCCCCGCCACATCCCCACAACAACCTTCATCCCACAACCCACTGCCAACCCTCGCAACCTCACCACCACTAGCCCTCGCAACCCCACCAACATCAGACCCATTCCCCCAACCCATGCCCCACCTACCGCCCTACCCGGCGCACTCTGGAATGCCCGCTCAGTGTGCAACAAACTCCCTGACATCCATGATCTCTTTATCTCCAGGAAACTGTCATTCCTTGGCCTCACCGAGACCTGGCTCACCTCTCTGACACAGCCTCCCCTGCTGCACTATCCTACGGCGGCCTCTGCCTGTCCCACGCCCCCCGTCTCTCTGGAAAACACGGCGGTGGAGTCGGCATACTGCTGTCCAACTCCTGAGCCTTCAGCCCTATCCCCCCACCCCCATCCGTCACTGTTCCCTCTTTCGAAGCCCACTCGGTCCGAATCTTATCCCCCTGCAACCTCCAACTAGCCATCATCTACCACCCCCCCGGACCCATCGCCTCCTTCCTTGACCACTTCACCACCTGGCTACTTCACTTCCTCTCCACTGACATCCCCTCCATCATCATGGGCGACTTCAATATCCCCATTGACACTGCCTGCCCAGCCGCCTCCAACCTTCTTTCCTTGACCACTTCCCTAGGGTTCTCCCAATGGTCCTCCTCTCCGACCCACGAACAAGGCCACACGCTTGACCTAATCTTTACCCGCCTTTGCTCCCTCTCTAACCTCACTACCTCAGAACTCACACTGTCTGACCACCATCTCTTGACCTTCTCTGCCCTCTCCTCCCCTGCCACACTACTCCCTCTCCGCAAACTTGATCACCCTCGCCGAAATTTAAAGATCTTGATCTTCCTTTATTCTCTGAATCACTCCTCCCTCTCACCGACATACCCTCCGCTGACGACATAGACATTGCCACCACCCTATACAACACCACCATAACGAACGCTCTCGACCTAGCCGCCCCCCTCACTCTCCATGCTCCACACATTAACAGGCAACCCTCACTAAAAACCTGAGACGGGCGTCCAGGGTTGCCGAGAGGAGATGGAAAAAGTCCCACAGCCCCGTGCACTTTGCTCTGTTCAAGCAATCCATCACTGACTTCAAGACGGCACTTGCTACCGCCAAGCAAGTGTTCTTCTCATCCCTTATAACCGCTCTGTCCCACAACCCCAAACAGCTCTTCAAAACTTTCAACTCCTTACTTCGCCCGCCTGCTCCTCCCCCTTCTCCCCTCATCTCTGCTGAAGACTTTGCGACCTTCTTCAAGGAGAAGATCGACAAGATCAGAATTAGCTTCGGTCTACTATCCCCACAACTCCCCTTCCCACCTACACTGCCCTCCTCCTCCATCAGCCACTTCCCTCCCATAACTGAAGACCAACTCTCCTCCCTCCTGTCAAAATCACACCTCACCACCAGTGCCCACGACCCGCTCCCATCCCACCTCATTCCGAACCACACCTCCATTTTCATCCCAGCCCTCACCCACCTCTTTAACCTTTCACTTAGCACTGATGCCTTCCCCTCGGCCTTCAAACACGCCCTAATCACGCCCATCCTAAAAAAAACCTCACTTGACACTACCTCTGTCTCTAACTATCGCCCCATATCTCTTCTCCCATTCGCCTCTAAGCTACTTGAACAGCACGTCCACTCCGAACTTGTCCTCTTACCTCTCCTCGTGCTCCCACTTTGACCACCTACAGTCCGGCTTCCGACCCCTCTATTCCACCGAAACAGCCCTGACCAAAGTCACCAACGACCTACTGACCGCCAAGAATAAACACCACTACTCCATCCTCCTCCTCCTTGACCTGTCTGCCGCCTTCGACACAGTTGACCACTCCCTTCTTCTCCGGATCCTGGAATCCCTCGGCATCACCCACCTTGCTCTCTCCTGGATCTCCTCATACCTAGCGGACCGGACCTTCAGCGTCTCTCACTCCCACACCTCCTCCTCACCCTACCCCCTTTCTGTCGGAGTCCCCCAAGGTTCGGTCCTGGGACCCCTACTTTTCTCCATATACACCCTCGGCCTAGGGCAACTCATTGAGTCCTACGGCCTCCAGTACCACCTCTACGCCGACGACACCCAAATCTACCTGTCCGACTCTGACATCACGTCCCTACTCTCCAAAATCCCACAATGCCTTTCCGCCATCTCATCCTTCTTCTCTGCTCGCTTCCTTAAACTCAACATGGACAAAACTGAATTCATAGTCTTCCCCCCAAGAAATTCCACCCCACCTCCCAACCTATCCATCTGCATCAACGACTGCGCCCTCTCCCCAGTCCCCCAAGCCAAGTGCCTCGAGGTAATCCTTGACTCCTCCTTATCCTTCAAGCCCCACATCGAGGCCGTCACCACATCCCTCCGGCTCCAGCTCAAGAACATCTTGCAGATCCGCTCCTTCCTCACCCACGACACCACTAAAACACTCATTCATGCTCTTATCATCTCCCGCCTTGACTACTGCAACCTCCTTCTCAATGGCCTCCCAGCTAACTCCCTCAAACCTCTCCAGTCTATCCTTAACTCCGCTGCCCGACTCATCTACCTGTCCTCCCGCTACTCCCCTGTCTCCCCCCTCTGCCAAGCCCTTCACTGGCTCCCTGTCTCCAAGAGATCCCAATTCAAAACACTAACCTTGGCGTACAAAGCCATACACAACCTGGCCCCACCATACATCTCCGACCTGGTCTCCTGATACCTACCCTCATGTAACCTTCCGCTCCTCCCAAGAACTCCTCCACTGCTCCCCCCTCATCACCTCTTTGCACAACCGCGTCCAGGACTTCTCCCGGGCATCTGCCTTACTCTGGAACTCCCTGCCCGAACACGTCAGACACTCTCCTACCCTGAGAAGCTTCAAATGTCACCTGAAGACTCACCTATTCCATCAAGCCTACAACCTGCCATGAGACCCAGGCGACCGCCCCATACCTGACATTCCCCCATCCTACTGTATCCTAACCCACCCTCATAGACTGTGAGCCCTCGTGGACAGGGTCCCTGCCCCTCCTGTACCTGTATGTCCTAATCGCCTAGATTTAGTGTACTTGTTCTTGTCTCCCTTATCGTCATGTAAAGCGCCATGGAACCTAATGGCGCTATATAAATAAATAATAATAATAAAAATAATAAAATACTATAAAAAGATTAAAAAGAGTAAAAACCAGTAAAAAAATAATACATTTTTTCCGTTGGACATTTAAGTCTATCACAGATGAACGTTTTAGGGTTTTATGTAGAGCAAGTACTAATTTTGAAAGACATCCCTGTATAAATTTGCACAATTCTAGCAGCAATTAGTCATTACTGTTTAGAGGGTTCCAAATTAATTTGCACAGAGGACATCACGCCTCCTTATTAATCAAATCTGAATTATTGATATAATAGGGTAATAAGGTGGCATATTAATCTACAGGTTGGCATATTATGGAATTTTACATGAATAATCGTTAATCCCATAGGGAGCCCTGAGCAACAATTCCCTGCTATACCATCATTTAATTGATCCTCACCACCTAAGGCCGGTTTCACATCATGATTTTCGGTCATACGAGTGTATCTGTTTCAAAACGGATACACTCGGATCAGAAATCGGATCCCATGTATCTCTATGGGGCTTGGATCGGATGTGTGCCTTTTGCCCATCCGATTTTGGCACCATCCGATCCTGTCCGATTTCAGCACGGACACAAGAACGCAGCTTGCTGCATTTTTGTGTCCGAGAATGAAATCGGACAGCCTCGGATCCGAGCCGATCCGACCCCCGATAGCATAGGAGCCTACTGACATCGGATCCGAGTTGAACTCGGATCCGTTGTCAGCTCCGTGCTTATATACTGAGCATGCCCAGAGGCAGTGCTCAGTACATGATTAACCCTGTCTGTCCCTGTCACTCCCTGTCTGTCCCTCTTCTATCTCTGCTCTCCTCTATCCTCCGCCCTGTCCTCTCCCTTCCGGAATGTGAAAAAACAATAAAAATCCTCCCAGAGGATACTTTGCCTTTCGCCAGCTGCAGGGATGTGACAGTCTCCTGATCTTCTGGTGGCTGAAGAGCCTGTGGTGATGTTACAGAGCCGGTCGTGACCGGCTCTGTGACATCACGAGAGGTTCCTTCAGCCACCAGATAGAGACTGTCGCATGGAGTTGGCGGAAGGTAAAGTATCCTCTGGGAGGATTTTTTTTATTTTTTTCACATTCCAGAGGGGAGAGGACAGGGGGAAGGACGAGGGGGAGGATAGAGGAGAGGGACAGCCTAGATAGAAGAGGGACAGGCAGGGAGAGACAGGGAGTGACAGGGACAGATAGAGAAGAAGCAGGGAGAACAGGATCCACACAGATCCTGCATAGGCTCGGGTGGGATGGCCATTTGCCATCCGAGTGCAGGGATCCGTGCCTGTCCGTGGGATCCTCCTTCAAACTCAGATCCCATGGACAGGCACTAAATCGTGATATGAAGCCAGCCTAAGTGTAGCTGATAGAAAACACATGACAGAGGTATTTTTCGAATACGAGAATAAGTGTAAAACGAAAATTACAAACCATATTGATGCCATGTTTTTGAAACATTATATTTCTGAAGGAATTGATCCTAAAAGATTGAAATTATCACAAAAATCCTCTTAGGCTGATTTCACACTGCAGTTTTTTCCTGATCAGGGTTCATTAGATTTTGTGTGCCAAAACCAGGAGTGAAACTTGCAGAGAAAAAGTATAATTGAAAGATTGACACCTGTTCTGAGTTGTTCAGACACTCCTGGTGTTGGCAAACAAACCTGATGAACCCTGATCAGGGAAAAATTGCATTGTGAAACCAGCCTTAAGGTGGGGTATATGTTGCAATATTGTTCCGATATCGCAATTCAATGGTGCGGGAGCGCGCATTTAGTGCACGTTTCTCCCGCATCGCATCGGAGGTTTACACGTTGCGATTTCTGGATCCAACGTCCGTACGATGTCTACGCCCCCCAACCCAGGAACGACCATTTAACATGGGAGTGAATGGGTGACGTTGAACTTCACATCGGAGTTGGGCTGTCACACAGCACGATCCGGCTCCAATCTCCATTCAATATCGGAGCATTGGAGAGCACGCTCATTCAATCCCCGATATCGCATTGACATCGTTCCTGCATCGTATTGGACGTTCACACCATACAACGCAGGAACGATATCGGCTCCAACGATCGAACCACGTGACTTTTCATTGAAATTGGACGCCGATATCGCAACGTGTAAACCCACCTTCAGCCACAGGACTCCATTTTTACAAGAACTTGGGATGACTTTTGTCTTTGCTGCTCTATAGAAATATTGCAACTTCTTTTAAAGAAAAGGACATCTTTGGCTGAGAAAGCTTTGGGTGACATGGCATCTTTGAAGAAATGTATTGATTCCAACTCTTTTTCTATAGATTTTAAGTATTTTGATTCAAAATTAAAAAGTAAACTGATTAAATACAGTACAAGGATGATATTGTGAAGAAAAAGGTTACCAAACTATTACGGGATAGGGAGGCCATTTCTGTAATTGATGAAGTAATGGAGGCAGTTGCACAACCACCTGTTGAGAGATTAGTAACTAAACCAACAAATACAAATGTGTCTAGTATACAGACATTAGAGGACTCGACACTCCCAAGGGGATCTACTAATTCCCTAAGCCTACTAAAAACCAATCGGCAACAAAATTTCTATGAACTGCATAAAAAAACTTTTCGTTAGGAGCCTAATCAAAATACATCCTCGCATCAGCACAACACTAAAAAAATTAGTAAAATTGTTTCACCAAAAAAATAATAAATCACTATCCCCAATCAATTGTGGGACACTTAATCATCTTCCAATCACAAATTCTATCACTACTGAACATAACACTGAAGTTGTCTTTACCTCGATGACTGATTTTGGGGTCAACAATCTTCTCCCCATCACTTCCACACAGAGGGTTGATGACCTTAGTAAGTTTGCTTCAATCACTACACATGCTTTAAGGTTGGTTTCACACTAGCGTTTGTGCCTGCATGCGGAGGGCATGCAGACGCAAACGCAGTGCAAACACAGCCATACTGATATGAACGCAGCAGAGAATCTCCACATGCGTTCACATCAGTATGGTGCCTGGCCATACAATCAGCGATCTTGGTGGCAGCCTAGAGGCGGAGATCAGCATCGAAGATCTACTCCTCCCAGCTACCGCTGATCTCCCGACGGTGTTGGTGCGGGAAATTTGAAGAAACAGCTGATTAAATTTCCCGCACCGACACCGAAGAGGTGATGTCGGCGCGGGAAATTTAAACAGCTGTCAGATCAGCTGTTTCTTCAAATCTTCTGCGCCGACACAGTGGGAGATTAGCGGTGCATGTGCTCCAGCTGATCACCCGGTGACCATCGATGATCTCCAGCGAGATCAGCGGCGGCCATCGGGAGAAATTTCAATGTGATCCGCAGCATTCTCCTGTGCTGTCATGTGGAGGACACTGCAGATCCATTGAGATCCATGCATTTTTTTGTGCGGTTGCTGATAACAAGCGCCCATGAGCGCACAAAACATGCAACAGGCTGCGTTCGGAGGACGCAAACATTATGTGCATCCGAACGCAACCGCAACCAAATGCAGCCAAATGCAGGTGTGGTGCCCCTGCAACCAGGTGGCCACAAGAGGGAAGTGCAGCCAGGTAAGCAAGGTTGCAAAACACACCCACACCGCACAAACACCGACCCTACGTCTAGGACTCTAAGCTAGGCAAGGGGTGGCGGGTGTAGCACAGTGGGTGGAACATAGGAGGATACTGCAAAGTGGGTGGAGTGAATTAAACAAAACTCAGGAACACACAGGGGGAGTTAGTTAGAAAGAGAAGAACAGAACAGATAGAGACTTCCCAAACAGTTTTGGGCTCCCTGGAGGTGCAGAATCCCGTGATGCACAGACCCCTGGAGAGAAAGCCCGCTCCACAGCCTGGAAGCAAAGGGAAGGGGAAAGACTGAAAGAGACCACACAGCTAAGGACGGTGGGAGGACAAGGGCCCGGCAGCCTGAGAGACCCGTGCTGCGTGGAGGAACCCTTAGCACAGTGACTGAAAAAAGGAGCCTGGTGTGCCCAAAGACAGAAACCAAAGGCTAGGCACTGGAAGGCTAGGCCGACACAAGAGAACCGGCTCTGATGAGGTGACCTGGGATTCTATACCCTAATCATGAGACACACCGGTGGGGGGGCAGAGACTTTATGTGCTGCAGCCTAACTTACCACTACAGCAGAGGAACACAGTTGTCACAATAGGACTGGTGACCCTGACTTTAAGGGAAAATTTTTCACCCGTGAGTCTGAGACAGCCAGACCAAACCCGTGAGTGAGGTACTACGTGAAAGTTGAGAGAAGGGCCTGAAATGACTTTGAGGGAGCAACACAGAAAAGCTACCTGAGCTGCAGCAGAGTAAGTGTACCACATCCAGCACCAGGACAGCCAGCACTGACTGTGGAGAGCTGCAGAAAAGTAAGTGACTGTGTGAATCACAATCCCCTGCAAAGCCCCATTCAAACCATCCCTCCTGCCCTGCGGACCCTCCAGCCCTACCCGAGGAGGGCTTTCCATCCACGCTGCTCCAAGTCTCCGTCCCCAGCAGGAATACGGAAGCGGTGGTTCTATTAACCACATACCCCGGTTGGCATCACAACAAATCCCCTGTAAATATCCCCTTTTTGGACTGATCCCAGGCCACGGGACCGGGTCACGACTACCGTGATATCCCCGAGAGACCACCTCCAGCCCGGTTCCCGAGTACCCCATATCCTGGGGGTGCATCACAGGTACCATGTGTTCCCATGTTAAATATAGGAATGCAGTTTGCATGCGTTTGGCTGCGTTCCGAACGCTAATGTGAAACTAGCCTAACACTTTCACAAAATAGTATAGATGTATTTACTTCTGAATCTGGGGTTATTAGTTCTCTTCCCAACACTCGTAGTACGGGAGCAGATAACTCAATTGATTGTTCTCTGATCACTATGCACAATACAATGCGTTCACATAATTCTATTTCATTAGGTCAATCACTATTCATTAATCCTATAAATGAGGTTATCGTAAATCAATCTATTTTATCTGAATCTTCCTTCACTCCAACAAGTGAGCCTCAAAATTATAAAGACAAGAACTTGATGGGATCTACCAAACCCACTTTGATTAGTTCTGAAACTAGCAATAATGATTCAAATCCCGTGCCTATTTCTAATTTGAGCATTTCTTATTTGAGCACTTTTAATTCTCTATCTCCATTGAAGAATGTTTCTTCCTCTATATGCCTCACACCCCAAATACGGGAGGTTGTGACTAATGTGCTCATTTCACCTCACAGCACAGTAAAAGATATTACTCCAAATCCCGTTTCTGCTCATAAAAACCTTAAAGATCTAAAAATTACACAGTTTATTCGTATGGCTCCGGGGCGCCACCCAAAAAGGAACAGAAACAGCGGGGTTGTAGAGGCAGTGGGAGAATTGCCCGCCAACTGAAAAACAACATCAATGATAGCAACAGACTCCATACAAAAAAAAAAGACGAAAGTACAGAATTACTATTATGTTCCTCCAATCTGAATCAAATAGGGATCTTTAATATTTCCAACCATATATTAAAGGGATCCTGTCACCCCCAAAACACCTCTAAACCTATTAAAAGCTGTCCCTAGAGCATATTAACACTTTCCCTACACTCCTTTTAGCTCCTAAATGCACATAGGCAAAGTGAATAAAAACGTTATTATAGTACCTCATTACTGATGATAATGAGTGACTATGCTATTCATAGTCACTCATCCAGGCTGCCCCTCTTCTTCATATCACGCCTGAATAGGCGTGATCTACAGCACAGATTCAAATTGCCGCCTCCCTGCGCGCCTCCCCTCTCTCCCATTGCGTCCTCGCTTCAGTGTGGGGCTGTATGACGCGATCCGCGTCATTCCCGGCGCCGGGTGACGTATTTACACCGGCGCCGCACTGTCAGCTTCAAAATGCGCACTGCGCATGCGCATGGGATATGAAGTGATATGAAGAAGAGGGGCAGACTGGATGAGTGACTATGAATAGCATAGTCACTCATTATCATCACTAATGAGGTACTATAATAACGTTTTTATTCACTTTGCCTATGTGCATTTAGGAGCTAAAAGGAGTGTAGGGAAAGTGTTAATATGCTCTAGGGACAGCTTTTAATAGGTTTAGAGGTGTTTTGAGGGTGACAGGATCCCTTTAACTAAGGAGCAGACAACTCTTCTCCAATGTGTTCTCTCCTTTTGTCCTACCTTGCCTCTGAACTCCTTTACCTTATATTTGGATTTTAATGAGCTGATGAGTAAATTGACCATCCAATGGCATTTTCTTCTGAGTAAACATTGTAAAACTGCATCTCTAATGACACCCAATCCAGACAAGTAACATTTATCCCATATACCATAAAGGCCCGCATTTGGAAACTTTTCAGCACCTTCTGCTTAAAGAAATATCTATTCCATCAATTAGGAAGAAGGACAATTTATTCCCTGGTGAATGACAAGCAAAGGTTTCCTTAAAGGGCCTGTCACACGCGTCAATATCGCCTGCACGATATCGGCTGCACGTGACGTTGCAGCGATATTGACGCGTGTGACATACTGCATCAACCAGCGATAAATCGCTGGTTGATGATCGCCAGGTTTTAGAATCTGTCCTAAAACCTGGCGATGGTCGCACGGTGGACACGCAGCATCGCTGCGTGTGACACCGGGAGCGAGCGATATTCCAGCTCCCAGCGCCTCTCACAAGCGCTGGGAGCTGGTCTCCAAGGTACACTGCGGGTAACTAGGCAGCGCGCGCTGCCTAGATACCCGACGTGTACCTTAGTTACCAGCCTCCTCCGCTCACCCGGTGAGCGGAGGAGGCTGGTAACTAAGGTACACGTCGGGTATCTAGGCAGCGCGCGCTGCCTAGTTACCCGCAGTGTACCTTGGAGACCAGGCTGCTCCCGCTTCCAGCAGGCTGGCAGCGGGAGCAGGACATCGTGGAAACGATATTTAAATCGTTTCCATGATGTCACTGGTCAATTGATCGCTGGTGAGTCTGTCTGTGTGACAGCTCACCAGCGATCAGCCGTCAATGTCGTCAGCGATCAGATCGCTGACGACATTGACGCGTGTGACAGGACCTTAAGAGAAAATAAAGAGATTATTATTAAGAATGCAGATAAGGGGAGGAAGGGAATAGTATTAATGAACAGGGAATGGTACCAAGGTGAGGGAAAACGTATCTTGGATGATTCCTTGTATAATGTTAAGACTGAGAAAGATCCCTCAATTTCTATTTTTTAAAGTATAATATGCTAATTAAGAACGCATATATGAATGGAATCCTGAACCAAAAAAGGAAAAAATAATTATCTTGACATCCCAATAATTTCAGGGGTTGGCTCTATTATGTGAAATTTATCCTACTATATCGTAGCCTTGTACCTGAGGGACTCCTCCCAATTGATTGGTGAACTGAGAGAACTACCCCCTTTAGGCAAGTGTTTAATTTTAATAATGGATGTAAACACTCTCTACAGCCACATCTCCCATGAGTTGGGGGTGAGAGCAGTCAATCAATTTCTGTCCTCTGATTACTTTATGCACAATGAACAAAACTAATTTTTGAAAACTGCCATTTTATTTATCTTAAATAATGTTTTCACGTTTGAGGGTACTGTTTATAGACAGATTAAGGGCTCCGAGATGGGGATGAGATTCACACCCACTTATGCATATCTATTCATCAGGGCTTTTGAATCCATCTTCATCACGCAGTCCCACTCAGCATCAGGATATATTTTGTTTTATCAACGTACATTAACGACCTCTTCTTTCTATGGTCAGAGACTAAAGAAGAAGCTACCACATTTGTTGTGGAATTGAACAGTAATTCTTGGGGCCTTTCCTTCTCAGCATCTATGTCAGACACATCCATCCAGTTTCGGCACCTTGTGGTATGGCTTGATGACATGGGGAGGTTGTCCACTGCAACCCATTATAAGCTTGTTGACATAAATAGCTACCTCCAATTTGATAGTGGGCATCTCCCTAAGTGAACCAAAAACGGTGCCATACAGCCAGTACTGGAGGATTCGAAAAAATTGTAGGAGAAGGATTTCTTAAAAGAGGCTAATATCCTAAATAGATGATTTAGGCTAAAATGTTATCTGAACATGTAATCAAAAGGAAGAAATCTGGGCACTAGAGGGCTGGGTTTATTATATGCTGGTCTCAGGATTGCAGTAAGGTGTTGCATAAGTCTGAGCAGAACTTAGTCAAAATATTTAGAAGAAAAGACGGCACTCACCATTAATAGAAGGTTTCTTTAATCCATTACTCTTGTTAGGGCCCTTTCACATCAGCGTTTTTTTGAAATCGCGGCAGATGCGGTGAAAAAACCGCATCTGCCACGATTACTGCATACCGGCTGCACTTGCGGCGCGGTTGCGGTAAACGCCATGCAAAGTATAGGCGTACTTGCGGCAGGTGCGGCAAGTGCGGTTTTGCACTTGCGGCAGGTGCGGCCGCGAAAAAAAACGCGGCTGACTGCGTTTTTTTTCGCGGCCGCAACCTGCCGCAAGTGCAAAACCGCACTTGCCGCACCTGCCGCAAGTACGCCTATACTTTGCATGGTGTTTACCGCAACCGCGCCGCAAGTGCAGCCGGTATGCGGTAATTGCGGCAGATGCGGTTTTTTCACCGCATCTGCCGCGAATTTCA
The DNA here is from genome assembly GCA_033576535.1 of Allobates femoralis. Classification (NCBI taxonomy): domain Eukaryota; kingdom Metazoa; phylum Chordata; class Amphibia; order Anura; family Aromobatidae; genus Allobates; species Allobates femoralis. The sequence goes on along the minus strand of JARQOC010000004.1, from coordinate 483,946,769 downwards.
AAAAACGCTGATGTGAAAGGGCCCTAAGGAGGTGTAGGTTACACACATTTAAGTGGTGGGGAGGGAGGTGCGGGGAGGACGATGGGCGCACGTTTCGCCTGGTTAGGCTTCCACGGGTCCAATGATCATTGTCTCCTCCTGTCACTTGCCTCATCCTTCGGTCTCTCTCAATGGTCCTCCACAGCCACCCACACAGACGGACATACACTAGACCTCATTTTTACCTGCCTCTGCTCCCTAACTAAACCCACAACCTCCCCTCTCCTCCTCTCCGACCACCATCTACTTACCTTCTCATCCTTGTCCTCATCATCTGCCACCCATGTCCCCCAACTCGTACACCCTCGCAGAAACCTCACACATCTTGACACTCACACACTCTCAAACACCATTTTACTACTATCATCCATATCCTCACTCCATGACACAGATAATGCCACAGCTTTCTACAACTCTACACTCACATCAGCTATTGATGCAGTTTCCCCTCTCATTCATAGCAAAACACAACGAATCAACAGACAACCCTGGAAAAATGCATGCTATCAATCAATTGTTGAATTGCCAGTCTAGTTACATGACATATTTGTTGGAATTTTCATGTAGCCTGCAATATGTAGGTTGCATGATACAGATCATGCAAGCACGTATAAATAAACACAGACCGAATATTCGTAACGGATACTTGCTCCACAGCGTGTCTAAACACATTAATACCATCCATTAAAAAAAATCCTGATTTTATGAAATTTACAATCATTGATCAAGTCCCTGATGTTGCTTCTGATCGGTTGGGACAGCTAATAAATAAGGAAAACTATTGGATATTTACATTATGAACACTATCCTCTGAAGGTTTGAATTTGGCGATGGACACTATCCAAAATCGTTCCTAATCGATTGTCCCCACTTCACTAAAAATGCCAGCTACACTTTCTTCAGGACAACATGTAACATCTTCTAGAAAAATGGTGGCCGATCACCATAATCGTTAACCACCACAGCAATAACAACATTCATTTTTGGATTAATCGTCTTTATTGTGATAGGACTCTTGAATTTTTATTTATTTTCCTCCTACATCCAAGATATATTTTATCTAAATGATTAAAACTAATAATTGATGCACCTTTCCCTTTGTAGACAAAGTGTAGATGCTTGTACAATAAAAGTATGGTATATACATCAACGTACAAGCAAGAGTATTAACTAGATGTGAGCCCAATTCTATCACATCGGGAGGGCAGTGACATCATGATAGGGGCATGTTCTGTGGTGCTGTGGGCCCACCATACTCTTTCCCAATGTATGAACAGTCATATGAAAAAGTTTGGGCACCCCTCTTAATCTTACTCTTTTTTTTGTTTGTTTAAAATTGTTTTTTGCAACAGCGATTTCAGTGTGATATATGTAATAACTGATGGACACAGTAATATTTCAGGTTTGAAATGAGGTTTATTGTACTAACCGAAAATGTGAAATATGCATTATTTAAAAAATTGACAGTGCCAAAGTATGGGCACCTCAACAGAAAAGTGACATTAATATTTAGTAGATCCACCTTTTGCAAAAATAAGAGCCTCTAGTCGCTCCCTGTAGCTGTTAATGAGTTCCTGGATCCTAGATGAAGGTATTTTTGACCATTCCTCTTTACAAAACAACTCCAGTTCAGTTAAGTTTGATGGTCGCCAAGCATGGACAGCCCACTTCAAAACATCCCACAGATGTTCAATGATATTCAGGTCTGGGGACTGGGATGGCCATTCCAGAACATTGTAATTGTTCCTCTGCATGAATGCCTGAGTAGATTTGGAGCGGTGTTTTGGATCATTGTCTTGCTGAAAGATCCATCCCTGGCGTAACTTCAACTTTGACACTGATTCTTGAACATTATTCTCAAGAATCTGCTGATACTGAGTGGAATCCATGCGACCCTCAACTTTAACAAGATTCCCGGTGCCGTCATTGGCCACACAGCCCCAAAGAATGATGGACCCTCCCCAAAATTTGACACTGCGTAGAAAGTGTTTTTCTTGGAATGCTGTGTTTTTGTGGCACCATGCATAAAGCCTTGTTGTATGACCAAACAACTCAATCTTTGTTTCATCAGTCCACAGGATCTTCTTCCAAAATGAAACTGGCTTCTCCAAATGTGCTTTTGCATACCTCAGGCAACTCTGTGGCGTGCATGCAGAAACAGCTTTTTTTGCATCACTCTCCCATACAGCTTCTCATTGTGCAGTGTGCGCTGTATTGTTGACCAATGCACAGTGACACCATTTGCAGCAAGATGATGCTGCAGGTCTTTGGAGGTGGTCTGTGGATTGTTCTTGACTGTTCTCACCATTCCTCTTCTCTGCCTTTCTGATATTTTTGTTGGCCTGCCACTTCTGGCCTTTACAAGAACTGTCCCTGTGGTCTTCCATTTACTTACTATGTTCCTCACAGTGGAAACTTACAGGTTAAATCTCTGAGACAACTTTTTGCATCCTTCCCCTGAACAACTATGTTGAACAATCTTTTTTTCAGATCATTTGAGAGCTGTTTTGAGGAGCCCATCATGCCACTCCTCAGAAAAGATGCAACTAGGAGAACTACTTGCAAGTGGACACCTGAAATAGCTTTTCTCATGATTGGATACACCGGGCTATGAAGTACAAAGCACAATGAGGTTACCAAACCAATGTAGTGCTTCAGTAAGTCAGTAAAAAGTAGTTAGGAGTATTCAAATCATGAAAATCAGAAGGGTACCCATACTTTGGCACCTGTCAAATTTTGAAATAATGCATATTTCACATTTTTGGTTAGTACAATAAACTCATTTCAAACCTTAAATATTACTGTGTCCATCAGTTATTACATATATCACACTGAAATAGCTGTTGCAAAAAAACAATTTTAAACAAAAAAAAAAAAAGAGTAAGATTAAGAGGGGTGCCCAAACTTTTTCATATGACTAAGTGTAAATAAGTGTGTTTTTAGTTAAAAACCTGTTTCTGTGTTTTCGTTTAATAATATAACGCATCCCTGGAGGGATATCTGGCTAGTCCTGTGTTTGAGACTCCTAACCGAGGCTCCACAGACTTCTATTTGCATATTCATAATTCCCAGGGGGCAATGCGCCTAGGAATTCACTGTGTTGAACGCTTAAGCCAGCTGCCCGCAGTGTTTTCTTGGCGTGGTCTCCCAGAGATCAGTGAATGCTTTGTGATGTTGGTCTACTAGGCCTTGCTTCCACCTAGCCAGAATCCTACTCCAAACTGATGAGGGGCAACACCCCGAAACAGCTGTCTGTGCATGGATACCTGGCCTTGGTATTCCCTTGTCATATCTCTATGGCTACTTTCACATTACGATTTTGAAGGGATAAATTCGGTCAGATTTTATTTTCGGTGCAAAAATCGGAGCAGGCTCCGATTTTTGCACCGATAAAAAAATCGGACAGAATCGGATCGGACCAAATCAGATGGCATTTAGTGCAGATCCGATTCGGTCCAATGCCCATAGGGCTGCATGAGGCCCAAAATCGGTCCGATGCTGTCCGATTTAATCGGATTTTAAAAATCCGTAATGTGAAAGCAGCCTAAGCTTGTAAAAGAGCTGGATATTGACTAAAAGGGCCACTTAACAAGGTGGTTATGGTGTTCTCCGCAAGGAGCCACACCTTGGCTGGATCCTTCCCTGGAGGGATATCTGGCTAGTCCTGTGTTTGAGACTCCTAACCAACAGACTCTATTTGCATATTCATAATTCCTTTAATAATAAAGTGTTTAGATTCCTGGTAAAAAAAATGTATAGGGCTTCATTGAATTTTCTCTTGCCAGAGAAGGTAAACAAGCAGCAACTGACTGCCAACCCCCACTGCCTGGTGTTACCTTTGCTGAAAATTAGAAATAGAGGGGAGTTTAAATTTAAATACATAACTAAAAAAATTGGTGTGGGTGTGGCACCCCTGCAGGGGATTGCTACAGGATCCACCGGTGCAAGGAGTGAATTACACCTCGGTTCGCACAGCACATAACACCTTCCACCCCAGACCTGAAGGGGGAGTTCTACTGGCTGCCTTAAGCCAGTTAAAACATCCAGGCCTGAGGGGAGGAGTTAGTTAGTCCCAGGAGTTAGTCAAAGGAGAGAGATGGAGTGAGGAGCTGGTCGCTGGGAAAGATCCAGGACCAGGACCAGGGAGCACTGACCGCTGTGCTGCACAATAGGGAAAGGTTCAGAGGCCAGTGGAGAGCAGGAAATCAAGAAAGGGAACCAGTTAAGGTCTCCCTATAATACACCCGGACACTGGAGTCCGACGCTGCCAGCATTTATTGTAACAGCAAAATCCCGGAAGAACCAGGAGGAGTTAACCCCTGAAGAAAGCACAGTAAGAGACGCTAGAACTGACCAAGTACAGGACCAGGGACCATAGGAGACACAGGGACCCCGCAGAAGAACCTCATAGTCAATTTAGAGCAAAGACCTGAGAGGGAGAAGGAGCGAGTTCAGGCACAGGCAGGACTCATCCCAAACCACAGAGCACAGATACAGAGGAAGCCTCACAACTTCTTAGGTGGAAGTCCCAAGTTGCACCGGGGACCTTGTTATTTCTCTGGACTGCACCCGTTACCCTGTCACCAGTAAAAAATACTGAAACAACGATCACTGTGTGTGTGTGTGCCGGCTTAACCTCCGCAATTCACTGCCTTGTCTGCAGAGACGCGACTACAATTCCCCTCATCCATCCCCGCTGCCCTGAGGTAAAGCTCCACCTGTGGGAAGTTGTACCACACTCTGCTGCACCCACCATCACCTCAGCGGCCGGCTGCAGCGCTGGTATACCCATTACCAGGTACCATAGGTGGCGTTACCAATCCCCTTATCCCCCACCATTCCCCCGTCATTGAGGGTCCAGGGCACGGGACCAGGGACCAACCAGCCATGATTCCCAATCAAAGCCGCCATCAGCCCCGGTACCCGAGTACCCCCTACCCTGTTGACCGCCTCATGGGCTTCACCATATTTTCTATTGCCAGCCAAGGTAACCAAGGCAGCTGGGAACTATAATTCATAGCGTGGTAAAGCCCAAGCATTCTGGGCTCCCCAAGCTGAAAATTGTAGCCTGTAACCACCCCAGAACTGGCAACTACATGAGAGACGCCAAAGATGGTGGTTACCCAGCTCTTCCAGCTGTTGTGTAGCAGTCTCAGACTGGGTAATAAAGGGGTTGATGTCATTTTTTTTAGCAGCTGATGTCAAGTCCTATTGCTAATGTCAGCTGTCAGTATGACAGCCAGCCATTAGCAATTTTTCAGTAAAGATAAAAAACACACACAAACACACAGAAATCCTTTATTACATACAAAATAGACAGAAACACCTTGTTATCCACTTTATTAGTTGCCACCAAGTTCCCATCCGACATAATCATGTAACTACTGTAATCTTGTGGTGGGGCAAATGTGATGTATCACGCCGCCACCATCTTTGTATACCTGAATGTCCAAAGATGGCAGCCGCATGTGTATGTGTGTGTGGGGTGGATGTATGTGTGTTTTGTATGTGCGTGCATGTGTATATGTACGCACATTTGTGCATATGCATGTGCATGTATATGTGTGTATGTATGCACACGTGTGCTTATGTATGTATGCATATGTGCATGTGCATGTATGTGGGTGTCAGCATGTGTGCGTGCATGTGTGTATGTATGTGCGTATATACGTGTGCGCATGTGTGCATGTGCATATGTGCACATGTGCATGTATGTATGTGTGTACATGTGTATACGAGTATGTGCCTGTGTATGCATGTATGCACATGAGTATGCATGTGTGTGCATGTATGTATTGTGAGGTAGCGACAGTGTTTAACAAGTCAGGAGACAGGTACCCAGGCACTGGATTACACAGCACACAGTTTAATAGGCACAGTCCACAACAGTACACACCTCTAGGTTCCGGGGTGCAGCCGTGTACACTTCATACAGTCAAAATAGCTGATATAGACACACTGTCCCTTCTCACGGGTTCTCTCTTGGCTAGGTCCCACGCAAGACCAAACCCTTCTAGCTAGGCTGTGTTATCTCAGCACACAACCTCTGCTCTCTCTTTACCGTTCGCTCATTAGCTTCATGAGCGTCCACTCAAAAAGAGCCTCCACAAGAGAACCACACCCTGTATTGCAGCCCAGCTTTTAACCCCGAGCCTACCTCTGGGGAATCCTCCAAGAATCGGAGTGGAGGGCTCCAATAGGGATATGGAGCACAGTCTGTGAGACACATACCGGCCATCATAGATCACCCTGGTCACTGTCTCACAGTATGCATGTGAACATTTATGCACATGTGTGTATATGATTGTGCATGTGTGTGTATTTGTGTGTACCGGCACCGCTTACCATCACTAGGAACATCCGAAGCTCTATCGGCAGAATGTACAGAAGTTTATGGGGTACGGCCGCCCTTTGGTGGCTACAGTGGCTACATATCCTCCTGAACAGGCCACAAACAGCCTCAAACTTTCCTAGAAGTGGTAAGCGGGCCGGCGGGGATTTCAGGAGGGCAGCGTGCTACGGCTTTGGCGGGCGCGGTGTGTGTGCAGCCTGCTGTGCGTGAAGTGGCAGGGTTTGAAGTGTCAGGGTCGGGTGCTATATCGGGGTACCCATCACTTGAGTGTCCCAATACAGCTTCCAGCGTTCTTCCGGGGGGTGCCTCCTGGAATAGAAGAAAGGCTAGAAAAAAGTCCTGGGAGACTGAAATGTCCAGGAGTAACCTTCCAAGAGCCTCAAGATTGGAGGCAAGGCGTGCCTGTAAGCCCAATAGAGGCATAATATACATCTGGAAGAGGAGTGCTGTAGTCTGTTTGTTCACTTGGTCTGCATACAGAAACACTTGAACCCGGTTCTGGACTGATTTTTTTTGCACCCATTGTATTAAACTGCTGCTCTGGTTTTTTCTATCACATTTTAGATAAGTGAGCTCTACCTTTTTTAGATAGAACATTTTTGTGTAAATGCTGGAGGATTGAAGGGATCGTCAGGCAAAACAAAACTTTGCAAGACGAGTTAATATTAAAACATAAACATAGCTATACTCGCCTACAAACTCCCACCTGGGTCCAACACTGGCCGCTCTATGGTCTTCGCTTCGACGTGATGTTGGATGTTGCTGTTCCACCAGCCACTGGACCACTGTGAATTATGATTGGCTGTAGCGGTCAGGTGACTTTTAGTATCAAGTCACCATAAAGCATTCTACGATGTGTGGCTCAAGTCACCTGACTGCTGCAACCAAACACAAGTCAAAAGAAAGGGCAATAGAGGGCAGCACACAAGGCATAGCAGCCAGGGACACCACTACTTCCGGTCTCAGCACATAGCACAGATAAATGACAGACACAAGGATTGTATTTTAAGTGATTACTTTTGTGCCATTTTAAGCCCTATACTATGCATTTGATTGTAAGTTATTACCGCCTTTATCTCTCCTCTATGCAGAGTTAGTGGTGAACATCTAGCTATACACATCTTCTGTATACAATATCATACTTTACTGCATGCCTTATGGTATGGACCTGTGCAGTGGTAGTGTAGTATGCCCTTGAAAGACCTCGTCCAATAAACTGGCAGTATTCTACAAGAAAAATAATTTTCAGTCCTTTTTTTTTTAAAACCTAAAAATCTGCATTCAATTAAATGCCAGGTAAACATGCAAGACTGAAAATTATATCACTACAGCATCAATTGACACTACATGATGAAAAAATTAAAAACACATAAAACAAAATAAAAACAAGACTAAAAATAGAGGCGGAGCAGAATGGACAACCTGAACCAAAATAATCAAATGTTTGAAACCTGAAAATAAAAACTGCTGCAATAAAAATGTAAGCTGCAAACCTGACAATATATAAAAGTGAAACAACCACAAGACCGGACATTATGAGAATATAGTTGGTGAACCATCAGTTTGACGAATATAATGTTCATGTACCCTGGGAATATACAGGGTGGGCCATTTATATGGATGCCCCTAAATAAAATGGGAATGGTTGGTGATATCAACTTCCTGTTTATGGCATATATGGGAGGGTAAAACTTTTCCAGATGGGTGGTGACCATGGTAGCCATTTTGAAGTCGGCCATTTTGGAAGCAACTTTAATTTTTTTTATGGGAAGAGGGTCATGTGACACATCAAACTGATTGAGAATTCGATAAGAAAAACAGTGGTGTGCTTGATTTTAGTGTAGCTTTACTCTTTCATGAGTTATTTACAAGTTTATGACCACCTATAAAATGTGTTCAAAGTGCTGCCCATTGTGTTGGATTGTCAATGCAACCCTCTTCTCCCACTCTTGACACACTGATAGCAACACCGCAGAAGAAATGCTAGCACAGGCTTCCAGTATCCGTTGTTTCAGATGCTGCACATCTCGTATCTTCACAGAACAGACAATTGCCTTCAGATGAGTGACGAGGCAAACTTTTTTTGTGAATGGTGAAGTTAACAAACAAAACCACTGCTGTTGATCTGACACTAACCCACGGTTGGAACACAAAAATTGATGGTATGGTGTGGTATATGGGGTACAAAGATAGTGGGGCCATTCTTCATCAATGGAGACATCAATACCACTGGTTATTTGAATCATGTAGCAATTTCAGATATCCAGTGACATTGAGGTCTCACATTGATGAAGAATGGCCCCACTATCTTTGTACCCCATATACCACGCCATACCATCAATTTTTGTGTTCCAACAGTCTTGGAGGGATCTATCCACTGTGGGTTAGTGTCAGACCAATAGTGATGGTTTTGTTTGTTAACTTCACCATTCACAAAAACGTTTGCCTCATCCCTCATCTGAAGGCAATTGTCTATGCTGTGAAGATACGAGATGTGCAGCACCTGAAACAATGGATACTGGAAGCCTGTGCTAGCATTTCTTGGCAGACACTGTATGTAAAGAAGTAGTTAACTACACCAGGTAATATGTCACGTGCATGTGCCAATGCCAAGAGAATAGCAACAAGGGCAAACTGGGAAAAAGGTTACATGTAAGTTATGGGTGGCAGGAGTGGTCCCGCCATGAACCTGGGTCAGTACCCTTCACTGTCACTTTCCTTTCTTCGTTTTTTTTTTTTTTCTTTACAGAACAGATTTAAATTTTTCACAGTTTTTAAATTTGCTATACACATTTCCACATGTGATTCCACTTTATTCGTATTCGGTCAGTACTGTAGTGCAGTAACTTACTATATATCACTTCCCAGTAAGCTTGCTATTGTTTACAGAGTCTATCCACTACTTTTTAATGTTTTAACCCTTTCCCAACTTAGGATATTCTGGTATATCCAATGTTGGATTTGGATGTATGGTGCAAACTCAAGAGCTGAGCCCACCCTATAAATGGCAGGTGCTGGCTGTGTTATACAGCCTGTATCAGTCTCTAAAATCAGTGATTGGAGTTGGCTCTGATCATTACTTTGGGTTGCTGTGGCAGCCAAGAGTCTAGTGAAGACCCCTATTGCCACCATCTTGGGACTTCTGAGAAGCCCAGCCACAAGATGGACTTCATAAGAGATTGTGGTTATCACTGTATGCTATGATACTGAAGTACTTTAGTATATACAGTTAGGGCCAGAAATATTTGGACAGTGACACAATTTTCGCGAGTTGGGCTCTGCATGCCACCACATTGGATTTGAAATGAAACCTCTACAACAGAATTCAAGTGCAGATTGTAACGTTTAATTTGAAGGGTTGAACAAAAATATCTGATAGAAAATGTAGGAATTGTACACATTTCTTTACAAACACTCCACATTTTAGGAGGTCAAAAGTAATTGGACAAATAAACATAACCCAAACAGAATATTTTTATTTTCAATATTTTGTTGCGAATCCTTTGGAGGCTATCACTGCCTTAAGTCTGGAACCCATGGACATCACCAAACGCTGGGTTTCCTCCTTCTTAATGCTTTGCCAGGCTTTTACAGCCGCAGCCTTCAGGTCTTGCTTGTTTGTGGGTCTTTCCGTCTTAAGTCTGGATTTCAGCAAGTGAAATGCATGCTCAATTGGGTTAAGATCTGGTGATTGACTTGGCCATTGCAGAATGTTCCACTTTTTTGCACTCATGAACTCCTGGGTAGCTTTGGCTGTATGCTTGGGGTCATTGTCCATCTGTACTATGAAGCGCCGTTCAATCAACTTTGCAGCATTTGACTGAATCTGGGCTGAAAGTATATCCCGGTACACTTCAGAATTCATCCGGCTACTCTTGTCTGCTGCTATGTCATCAATAAACACAAGTGACCCAGTGCCATTGAAAGCCATGCATGCCCATGCCATCACGTTGCCTCCAGCATGTTTTACAGAGTATGTGGTGTGCCTTGGATCATGTGCCGTTCCCTTTCTTCTCCAAACTTTTTTCTTTCCATCATTCTGGTACAGGTTGATCTTTGTCTCATCTGTCCATAGAATACTTTTCCAGAATGAGCTGAGCTGGCTTCTGGAGGTGTTTTTCAGCAAATTTAACTCTGGCCTGTCTATTTTTGGAATTGATGAATGGTTTGCATCTAGATGTGAACCCTTTGTATTTACTGTCTTCTCTTTACTGTTGACTTAGAGACAGATACACCTACTTCACTGAGAGTGTTCTGGACTTCAGTTGATGTTGTGAACGGGTTCTTCTTCATCAAATAAAGTATGCGGCGATCATCCACCACTGTTGTCATCCGTGGATGCCCAGACCATTTTAGAGTTCCCAAGCTCACCAGTCAATTCCTTTTTTCTCAGAATGTACCCAACTGTTGATTTTGCTACTCCAAGCATGTCTGCTATCTCTCTGATGGATTTTTTCTTTTTTTTCAGCCTCAGGATGTTCTGCTTCACCTCAATTGAGAGTTCCTTTGACCGCATGTTGTCTGGTCACAGCAACAGCTTCCAAATGCAAAACCACACACCTGGAATCCACCCCTGACCTTTTAACTACTTCATTGATTACAGGTTAATGAGGGAGACGCCTTCAGAGTTAATTGCAACCCTTAGAGTCCATTGTCCAATTACTTTTGGTCCCTTGAAAAAGAGGAGGCTATGCATTACAGAGCTATGATTCCTAAACCCTTTCTCCGATTTGGATGTGGAAACTCTCATATTGCAGCTGGGAGTGTGCACTTTCAGCCCATATTATATATATAATTGTATTTCTGAACATGTTTTTGAAAACAGCTAAAATAACAAAACTTGTGTCACTGTCCAAATATTTCTGGCCCTAACTGTAGTACAAGCCAAAGGCCAAATGTTCACTGGCTAGCGGGTGCAAAATACTTGCCGAGCCCTAGGTCATTGGCAATAGGGGGTTTTCCAGCACTTCAGCATTGATAACCTATCCTTTGGATACATGACATCCATAACTCCTGCGGATCATGTGTTCACAGTGCTGCTGCCAGCTGCTGGAACTACTAAATTGCAGGCCTGCACAGCAAGGCTGTGTGAATAGTATAATTACCATGGTTAGATACTGAATATCTGCCCCCCTATTGAAATCAATATCTGTGCAGCTACACAACAGAGTAGGTCTGGCCCGCAGTTGCAGCACTAGGAGCATCTGATTGGCTCGGGAGCTGGGTGTAACAAAGAAAGTATGCAAATATAAAAGCAGATTTTAGTAATTAACTAGCTGTAGTACCTGGCTACGCCCGGATTAATAAATAACTGATGTTAGCTATAACAAAATAGAATTAGAAAATGTCATATTAGTGACCTGTAAGAAAATAGAAGCTGAGCTGTGATTGATTGCTATAGGCAGCCTAATAAATCTCCAGCCAACAGTAAACCCTCCCCCCGGCCGGGCAGTATATGTTACCTCACACATACACATAATAGACAGCTCATGTGACTGACATCTGCCTTAATTCCCTATATGGCACATGTGTTGCACATTGGCTGTTTTTAATCAGATGTTTATGTTTGGAAATTAAAGATAGCACACGTATGAGGCGATCTGTGTGAGGTGATTTGTGCACATCTGTGTCTGTCTGTGTGGTGTGTGTGTCCCTGGGGTGTGTGTATGTGTGTGTCCCTGTGGGGTGAGTGCATGTGTCCCTATAAGGTGTGTATGTGTGTGTGTCCCTGTGGGGGGTCTGTGTGGTGTGTGTGTATCTGTGTTGTGTGTGTCTCTTTGTGGTGTGTGTGTGTGTCCCTGTGGGGTGAGTGTATGTGTCCCTATAGGGTGGCTATGTGTGTGTGTCCCTGTGGGGGGTCTGTGTGGTGTGTGTGTCTGTGTTGTGTGTCTCTTTGTGGTGTGTGTGTGTACCTGTGGGGTGAGTGCATGTGTCCCTATAGGGTGTGTATGTGTGTGTGTCCCTGTGGGGGGTGTCTGTGTGGGGTGTGTGTGTCTCTGTGTTGTGTGTGTCTCTTTGTGGCTTGTGTGTGTCCCTGTGGGGTGAGTGCATATGTCCCTATAGGGTGTGTATGTGTGTGTGTCCTTGTGGGGGGGTCTGTGTGGTGTGTGCGTGTCTCTTTGTGGTGTGTGTGTGTGTCCCTGTGGGGTGAGTGCATGTGTCCCTATAGGGTGGCTATGTGTGTGTGTCCCTGGTGGGGGGGTCTGTGTGTGTGTGTGTCTTGTTGTGCGCTATAGGGTGTGTGTGTTCCCCCTTGGGGGTGTGTGTATGTGTCTCTGTGTTGTGTGTCTCTTTGTGGTGTGTGTGTGTTTGTTCGGGTGTGTGGTGAGTATCCCATGTTGGGGCTGCACCTTAGCGACTATACACTTACTGTTACTCTTTGTGTGCGTGTGGTGTGTATACATGTCCCCGTGCGTGGTGAATATCTCATTTTGGGGCCCCACCTAGTGACTATATGCTGGTATGTGCTGTTAGTCTTTGGCGCTATCATTAAGCCCCTCTCATTCACCACTCTCAACTGGTAACTGTCACTTTTTCCCCATTATGTAGATAGGGGCAAAATTGTTTGGTGAATTAGAATGCGCGGGGTTAAAATTTTGCCTCACAACATAGCCTATGACGCTCCCGGGTCCAGACGTGTGACCGTGCAAAATTTTGTGGCTATAGCTGACAGCTGTCGATTTTTCTCCAACACTTTTCCATTCACTTTTTCCCCATTACCGTATATAGATAGGGGCAAAATTGTTTGGTGAACTGGAATGCGCAGGGTTAAAATTTCGCCTCACAATATAGCCTATGACGCTCTTGGGGTGCAGATGTGTGATTGTGCAAAATTTTGTGGCTGTAGTTGCGACGGTGTAGATGCCAATCCCGGATATACACACACACATACATACACACATACACACACATATTCAGCTTTATACATTAGATGAAGAGCGAGAGCTAGTGGAAAAAAACAGCGTACATAGGGTCTTATCTGATAAACATAGGAATGTAGGCATATTAGCAAATATGCTCACCTTGTCGGGTTGTGTCAAGACACAACCACATCAAACACCTTAGGCTGCAGCGAACCACCTGTGGAGAAGATATCAAATACACTGTAGAGATGGATCTAGAAAATCGAGAAGCCAATTCGAAGTAATTCAATAGAGCCTTTATTCCTCTGTGTTTCGTGTGGCACTTCACACCTCCTCAGGAAAAGCTTTTCCCTGAGGAAATGTTAAGTGCCACACGAAACACAGAGGAATAAAGGCTCTATTGAATTGCTTTGGATTGACTTCTCTCCTTTGATTGGTGGCGTGATTTTCTCCATTCATCTGTACAGCGTATTTAATTTAGTAATTAATGAAGTAATTACTTGAAGATAGTTTTGAATCATGTACACTAGAGAAAGGGTAGGGAACAATATTTTTTCATCTTCATTGACTTTGGTGCCTGGGGCAACTGACCCACTGTTCCCCATCCCACGTTAAGCCATTGGTGTTGGGTGTTGCAACTCCACCAATCCAACATTGATGACCTATCTTAGGTCTGGGAGCTTGCTATCAACCTTATGGAGACAGCGAAGTAGGTGAGGAGATTGTAAGCCACTTCCCTCCTCTCAGATATATGCAAATTTGCACTTCACTAAGGAAGTAGAGAAACTCCAGTGCTACATTTAAGCAGCTTCCTCAAAGTCATAATCGCTTTCCAACAAGCTTTTAATATAACTAAGGGATTTGTGCCAGATCAGAACCCCAAACTACAGACGCTTGCGTTTCGGGTACCTGCCCCTCATCAGTGTAGTGTGTGGGATATTCTGATCTGGCTGAGTGAGTGGGCTAAGACAAGGTCTGGGAGCTTGCTATCAACCTTATGGAGACAGCGAAGTAGGTGAGGAGATTGTAAGCCACTTCCCTCCTCTCAGATAAATGCAAATTTGCACTTCACTAAGGAAGTAGAGAAGCTCCAGTGCCACATTTAAGCACATTTAATCCCTTAGGGTACCTTTACACGCCGCTACTGGAGGATGGATACAACCAGCTACAGGCTACAAATGTAGCTTGTAGCGGCAAAATACCCTGTAGTAGAAGCGTGTAAAGACGGTAGGAGGCACCCGGCCACAGATACATCTGTTTCCGAGCACTGCCCGGAAACAGGTGGCTACACAGGCGATTGTAGCGAGCTATATCGGCGTGTAAGAAGCAACAGAAGGGATGTGTCGACACCAGGCAATGTACCTGGTATGTAGCTGGGGCGTGACACAGCCTCCGGGATACCGCCCCCCTTCAGCGATCATTGGTGGAAGCTCCTGCGTTACGATTGGTAGATGCTGCATAGGGCGGCATATTTAAGGAGCTGACCAGTCACACTACACAATTGCTCGAGCCTCATGTATTAAACTGCCTCCTGCGATGCCTGGCCAATCATGGGTTTCTTGCTTTGTCCTATCAGCGTACGGACGTCTCGTAATCCACAATTGAGGCACGCCTATGTGCTGTCTCTGCTGCACCAGGTCCGCCCATATTAGCTGGTTGTAGCGGTGTGTAAATGAGGTAAGATGAGCTACAGAAGGTGACTTGAGGCACCCGGCGGTGTATCCAGAGATAGATGTAACGTAGCGTAGCGTAGCTTGTGGCGGCTTGTAAAGATGGTGTGTTTACCGTTTGTAACCGTTTGTGCGTGCTCGTGCACGTGAAGCGTGAAGTAGCTGGTTGTATCCATCCTCCAGTAGCGGCGTGTAAAGGTACCCTTAGTCCTCTACTTCCTTAGTGAAGTGCAAATTTGCATAATCTGAGAGGAGGGAAGTGGCTTACAATCTCCTCACCCACTTCGCTGTCTCCATAAGGTTGATAGCGAGCTCCCAAACCTTGTCTTAGCCCACTCACTCAGCCAGATCAGAATATCCCACACACTACACTGATGAGGGGCAGGTACCCCGAAACGCAGCGTCTGTAGTTTGGGGTTCTGATCTGGCACAAATCCCTTAGTTATATTAAAAGCTTGTTGGAAAGCGATTATGACTTTGAGCAAGCTGCTTAAATGTAGCACTGGAGTTTCTCTACTTCCTTAGTGAAGTGCAAATTTGCATATATCTGAGAGGAGGGAAGTGGCTTACAATCTCCTCACCTACTTCGCTGTCTCCATAAGGTTGATAGCAAGCTCCCAGACCTTGTCTTAGCCCACTCACTCAGCCAGATCAGAATATCCCACACACTACACTGATGAGGGGCAGGTACCCCGAAACGCAGCGGCTGTAGTTTGGGGTTCTGATCTGGCACAAATCCCTTAGTTATATTAAAAGCTTGTAGGAAAGCGATTATGACTTTGAGGAAGCTGCTTAAATGTGGCACTGGAGTTTCTCTACTTCCTTAGTGAAGTGCAAATTTGACCTATCTTAGTAATAAGTCATAAATGTTAAAGTCCTGAACGACCCATTTAAGTCCTGGACAACTCCTTGAACATTATTTGTAGTTGCATATCACATTCTGCTCTTGGGATCATACATTTTGTGGACAAGTAGAAGAATCTTATCACATTTTACAATCATTTAGGGGCCATAAATAAAAAAAAAAACCAGTGCAAATCCAAATATAAATATAGTGATCACTGAATGCAGGAATTCAGGTTCAATACATTAAGACAGATTTATTTAACACTCATAGTCCGTCTTTCTCAACTACAAATTCTGTTTAAAAGTAATTTATATTCTATAGCAAAGAGAAGCCGATTACACTTATAACATATCTCTTTATTGCAAAGGTATATATACTTTGGTGACTTCATAGAATTAATAGAATGTATAGGAATTCAAGCAGTTATAAAGACACCTCTCATTTCTTTTACTACACTTGTAAAACAAAATAAGTTCTCAGAAACATAGAAATATAATATAAGCAGAAAAGATATACAGTAAATAAAAGCTATGGATTTATGGATGATGCATGTAATTAAGCAGCTTTATGGATATATAGTTAAAATGTTTTTATGCAAGAGAATCATAGCATTTGATTTCCATCCTGAACTATGAACTTTGGACCAGTGATGGGCAAACCTGAACTGTAAATTTCAGTGCCCGTGCATGGACCCAAAACACAGACTTCTTAAGGCTACTTCACACGCTACGATATCGTTGAAAGATATCGTTAGCTATGTCCACGTGACCTCGATCGTTTCGACATCTTAGTGCGTTGTCACAAGCATGGATATTGCTAACAATCTTAAATTTGGCAACGCCAGCTACCTTGAGAAGAACTAGTGAACGATGTTACAAAGTGGCAGGAATAGGAGAATTGTGAATGATATCGTTCAAAAAGGTATCACACTGAACGATGTTGCTTGTTCTCAGAACATTAATTGGACGACAAACGATAGATTTGAGGTCCAGATCTCAAATTTTTGATGCACGATCCAGCGATTTCTCGTTTCAAGATCGTATCTTTACACGCAACGATGCACAAACGACATCGTTCAAAAGATCAAAAAAGCGTGACGTTTCAACGATATCGTTAACGATTTCGTAGCATGTGAAGTAGTCTTTAGACATATCTGTATTACTTTTTGGTTCGGCCACCTGGCAAAAACTTGTTGAAATGCTGCAGCACAGCAATTCAGCAAGCTTTACCACTGAAAAATGGAGATGAAAGCAGTACAATTATATTTCCGGGCTTCTGCGCCGCTGTCAAACTGCTCTTGGATCCGCTCATTAAACATTATGCATATTCCTTGCTTCCCCCTCCCACCCTCTGTGTCATCATCTGTGATTGGTTGAAGTCAGACTGCGAAATCAATCTCTGTTCCATAGTGAATAAGTAATTGAATAAAAAAATGGCATAAGGTCCTCTGTATTTTATTACACAACCCAGATAAAGCAGACAGCTGGACGCTGCAGCCCCAGCTCTGTGCTTTATCTTGGCTGGGTATCAAAATATGTGAGACCAATGCATCTTCTTTTTTTTTTAACTTATTAAATATTTAAAATAAAAATGTTGTGGATTTTTACCCAAATTTGGTACCCAACTAAATAAACAAACAGCGGGAGGCTTGATTTCTTAGACTGGGGAGGTCCATGGTTATTGCTCCCTTCTCAGGCTAAAAATAGCAGCCCACAGCCTCCCCAGAACTGGTTCATCCATTACATGCGCCAAATCCTAGTGTTTTACCCAGCTCATCTTGAATGTCCGGGTGTGGTGACAATCGGGTTAATGACAGCTATAATTTGTTTTAAAAAATCACAGCTGCCACAAAGCTCTGGATTAGTAGTGGGAGAGATGTGTATGATAAAAATTCTTTATTTAAAAAAAAAAATAAAAAAAAAATATAAAAGACCCTGTTTCTCCAATTTATTAAACCCCAAAACATTCCTGCATGACAGGTGTAATCCACAGACATGATGTCCCTCAATTAACCCAGCTCTGCTACATCCTGAGATCGCAGTGCATGGTCACATTAAAAACGTGACCAATCACTGCGGCCTCAGGAACACACTGATGGAGCTGCAGCTGGGAAGGTGGTGATGTCAGTGAGTTCACAGCTGGTGCTTCCCACGGTACTCATTAAACTCATTAGCAGTAATCTGGCAATGAGTTCAATGTTGCTGGAACACTAGATTATTGAAGTCAATGGTGGTGGATTACTTGATTAACCTGCACCATTGAAGTCAATAATCTGGCACCAATTAACTCAATGCCGGATTACCGCAATGCACACACATTCCGGTAATCCATGATTGACCTCAATGAGTTCACTTGACCAAAGGTGAGTTTACTGAAATAAATGAGAAAATTCTACACCAAATCTGCATCTCTTGGTAGAAAAATGCACCAAAAACGCAATGTGTTTTTAGTGCAGTTTAGTCATAAAATTGCATGTAAATCCTTATACCAACAAAGTCAATGATAATTCAGAAGGTTTATGCGCGTTGCTTATTTTCACTTGCAAATTAGGTGCAGAAATAAATCTGAAGCATGTGAATTCTTGTTGCGTTTTTGCAGCATATTTTCAACCCAAATGCATTAAAAAGGATTGCCAAAAATTGTCAAAAAAGCTTAGCGTTTTTGGAGCATTTTTCCACCAGGAGATGCCAATGAACACATAAGGCCTGCTTCACACTGCGGCGTGATCTGGTCCGGGGCTGTCCGGGATGACCCAGACAGCTGCGGACTGGATCAGCACCCAGGACTGGGGGCTAATATGCCCTCCGGTCCGGTGTGCAGCGCACGCAGTTCCCGCTGCTGATAAGTCAGGACCGCGGGCGCCGCGGTCCTAACCTGTCGGCGGCTGCAGCTGCGTGCGCTGCACACCGGACCGGAGGCATATTAGCCCCCATCCTGGTGCTGATCGGTCCGAGGCTGCCTGGTCATCCCGACAGTCCCGACCGATCATGCTGCAGTGTGAAGCGGCCTTACGATTAGGATGTGTGTGCACGTTAGTATTTTGTTGCAGAAATATCTGCACCAAATATGCATCTCCTGGCATTTTTCATGCATTTTTAATGCATTTGTGGTGAGAATACACTTCAAAAATGCAGGTTGATAAACCTAGGTTATACAGTTTCCATTTAGCACTGATTTATCATATGTATAATATGTTATTTTATTGTGAGAAATCAAAAACAGCTGTAATTCTGACTGCCTGGGAAATAACAAGCTGGAATGTATCTGGCTTGAATTCTCATGGTAAAGAAGAAGAAGAGAGAAAGAAATGCATTTCTATGCTTTCTGCCAAAATATAATCACATGTAGGATTACAGCCAAAAAAATTACTAATCATCAGTTTTAATAAGAAGAAATAAACCTACTCAACAGTAAAAAGAATGAAGTGAATCAATCCAGCTCTCTAAAGGCCCCGTTACACGGTACGAGATTGTGAACAATATCGCTCAAACGTCACGGGTTTGGAGTCGTTCAAACGATATCGTTAGGACGTCATTGCGTGTAACACCTAGATATGACTACGATAAACTGTTGATCGCAGATTTGAGAACATGTTCTCAAATCAAACGATCCTCAATCAGCCAACCTGCTGCATCGTTGTGTGTGACACCGCAATAATGATGTTGTTAACAACTTCCCCTATTAACAACAGTGAACAAGTATCGTTCGCTGGGTTGTGCGAACAATAGCTGCTCGCTACATCGTTGGTACGTCATCCACGATATCTATACTTGTGACATCTCACCAACGATCTCTAAACGATGTCCTCACGACCGTGCGCCCATGACATCGTTGCTGATATCTTAATGACATTTAAGCATGTAATGGTCACACGCTAGAATATAGGTGAACGAGATCGTTAGCTATGTCACATGACCGTGATCCTTCCGACATCGTTAGTGCGTTGTCACACGCAAGGATATTGTTAACGATCTTAAATTTGGCAACACTCCAGCTATTTGGAGAAGAACGATTGAATGATTTTACAAAGCGGCAGGAATAGAAGAAATATGAACGACATCGTTCAAAAAGGTGTCACACTGAACGATGTTGCTGCTTCCCAGGACGTTAATTGAACAACGAACGATAGATTTGAGGTCCGGATCTCAAATTTTGGATGAATGTTCCAATGATTTTTCCTTCCTAGATCGTTTGCTTACACGCAACGACGCACTAACGATATAGTTTGAACGATCACAAATCCGCGACGTTTCAACGATATCGTTAACGAGATCCTAGCGTGTGAAGCTGCCTTTAGGCTCACATTCACACACACATATATTGATGAACTTTAACGGCTATGATCTTTATAAATGCATAGATATTCAGTAACTATTAGCTGATACACATTTTACTAGAATTCTTTGGATGCATATACAGAATTTGCTGGACAAATAAAATACATAGATCATAATAATTTAAGTTTTTTCACGATTATACATGTCTGGTCTCTAAATACAACAATAAAAGCAGATGTTACTTAACACTGCCAGCCTATCTACACGACCACAGCTCCAATCTGCACTGTAGCCAATCACTAAACTCAGTGGCTAATGCCAACCTACATGGGTACAGCCGCTTAGCGTATTGATTGGCTGAAGTGCTGCTGCAAGCCACAATGGATTTGGGAACGGTGAGTGTCATTTGATTTGATTTGAATTCAGCACAGGCTTCTGGAGGCCAGAAACCTATGATTGGAAAGGCACATTAACTCCTCCTCGACATTGAACAAACTGATACTTAGGGTCTAAGGCCCCATTCACACACTGCTCTTTTTGCTGCGTATTTTTACGCACAAGCTCAAAAAAAGCCAGGACTGGAACAATCAAAACCGGGAGTGGCACACTCAGAGGAGAGGTCTAATGGTTGGTATACACGTCGCGATACCGGATTCCAACCCTGACCCAACTCCGACCAAAAGTCACGTGGTTCGGGCGTTGGAGCCGATATCGTTTGCGCGTTGTACGGTGTGAACGTACAACGCGATGCAGGAACGATGGCAAAACGATATCGGGGGTCGAATGAGCGTGCTATTCGACCGCCCGATATCGGATGCCGGTTGGAGCAGGATCGTCCTGTGTGACAGCCCAACTCCGATGTGTAGGGCAACGTCACACATTGACTCCAATGTTAACTGGTCGTTCCTGCGTCGGGGGGCGTAGACATCGTACGGACGTTGCATCCCGATATCGCGCCGTGTAAACCTCCGATGCGATGCTGGGAAAAGCGCACACAAAAAGCGCGCTCCCGCGTCGTTGGTTACGATATCGGGCCGATATTGGGACGTGTAAACCCACCATAATAGAAACAAGTGCTCCACTTATATGTTTAATCACCCACTCCTGGTTTGTGATGAGCTTGTGCTTAAAAATATGCAGCAAAAAAGCAGTGTGTGAATGGGGCCTAAGGCCATGTGCACATGTTGAGTATTTGATGAGTTTTTTACCTCAGGATTTGTAGCCAAAACCAGGAGTGGATAATTACATACAGAAGTGCTGCAGGTGTTTCTATTAGACTTTTCCTCTGATTGATCCACTCCTGGTTTTGTCTACAAATCCTGAGGTAAAAAAATTCATCAAATACTCAGCATGTGCACGTGGCCTTAGGCTAGCTTCACACTGCAGTTTTTTCACTGATCAGTGTCAATCCAGTTTGTGTGCCAAAACCAGGAGTGTCTCCAAAACTCAGAACAGGTGTCAATCTTTCAATTATAGTTTTTCTCTGCAAATTCGTCTCCTGGTTCCTCTCCTGGTTTTGGCACACAAACTAGATGGACACTGATCAGTGCAAAAACTGCAGTGTGAAGCCAGCCTAAGCCTACACTATACCTTGCAGAAGCTGGCCCAAAATTATAATGGGTATATGTGGTATCCATGAAAAAAAGGATACAACATGTAATGGAAAAACACACGTATGTGTGATAAAGGCCTTATTCAGTGAAAATTAACCATGGAAAGGATGCCGAAATTTAGTCTCAAACTCATGAGTATTCTGAAATAATGTGCAAAAAGAGGTTTGAGCAGGCATCCAATATATACAAACTGCACACCAAATCTGTAGCAAAGGAGTTCAAGAAAATATAGGTAAATAATAGTGATGAGCGAGTACTAAAATGCTCGGGTGCTCGAAGCTCGGGCCGAGCATCCCGAGATACTCGTGTACTTGGCCCGAGTAACGAGCCCAATGTTATCCTATGGGAGACCCGAGTATTTTTATGAAATGACTGCCGGCAGCATGTAGAAACCCTAAAAATGTCACAAAAGTCTCAGAAGAGTGCTCAAATGACATGGCAACACCATGGGGAAGACCCCTGGAAGCATTTCTCACTCAAAAGTCACAGCTGTGAACAATGTTGTTCGAGTTTCACGCCAATTTTACAGAGTCACCAGAAAACCTTCCAAAATGACACCAAAATTAATATTCAGGGTGGAAATGTTAAGGGCACATACCCAATAGTGAGATACAGCTGGTGTATGTTACTTTTTGTGATTACATGAAAGATTTTACGTGAAAACATTGTGCGGCACTCCGATGTCCCTGAGAAGAGACGTACATGAAGCCCTGTCTTGACATATTGTGCCCATTTTGAGGAACTGGGTCTATTCTAGTATTTTCCTTTGCCAGGGCAGTCTAAAATTGGGAGGCTCACCAATGCCCCTGGATAGAGACGTGCATGAGGGCCTGTAAACCTGAAGTGCCCATTGTAAGGAAGTGGGTGTATTGTAGTATAGCCCTTTGGCAGGGCAGCCAAAAATTGGGAGGCTCCACATTGTCCCTGGATAGAGACGTGCAGGAGGGCCTCAAAACATTTTTCCCATTGAAAAGGAGCGGGTCTCATGTTGTTGTAATGCACATTCTAAAAGAATGGTGTAAAAATTTACCACTGGGGGTATACCTGAAACAACAGCCTAACTATTGTAATGGTCATCATGGTGGCACATGAGGAGAAGGAGGAGCAGTCCAGCGATTATCCAAGGAAGAGGAAGACGACGTGGTGGATGATCCAGTAGCTGACCCAACCTGGCAGGAGGATATGCAGAGCGAGGACAGCAGTGCACAGGGGGAGGGAGGTGTAGCATCCCAACAGGCAGTACGAAGCAGGGTCGTGTCCGCAGGCAGAAGGCAGGCAACCGTTCCCCGGAACAACAACACGACACAAGGTGCCTGTGCAAATGTTAGGTCTTCCCGAGTCTGGCAGTTTTTTTAAGTTGGCTCCAGATTACTCTAAAAAGGCCATTTGCAACACCTGTCATGCCAGCATCAGCAGGGGTACGAAAACTAGCAGCCTGACCACCAGCAGCATGATCAGGCACATGTCAGCCAAGCACCTGACTTTGTGGGAAGTACAACAAAGTCGAGGAGCGGTGCTTGCTGATGTCACTGCTACGTCTTCGCGTGTTGTGCGTGCGAGCCTATCCCCTGTCCATGCTGGCCACGAACAAGCCTCCGGCCCTGCACCTGAAGTTGCCCACGCACAAATAACACCACCATCAAGCACGTCCTTGTCCCAGCGCAGCGTTCAATTATCCATTCAGCAAACATTTGAACGCAGGCGCAAATACGCTGCCAACGCCCCACATGCCACAGTCCTAAATTGTCACATTTCGCGACTCATAGCGCTAGGAATGTTGCCTTTCCGGCTGGTGGAGACGGAAGCATTCCGCGACCTGATGGCGGTTGCTGTGCCACGTTACTCGGTCCCAAGCCGCCACTATTTCTCCAGATGTGCAGTCTGGTGACTGTTATGTCACAGGAGAGTAGGATTTTAGTCCCTAACCTGTATCAAGGTAGTAAGTACACCAGTCTGGTAACTGTTCAGCTCACAGGAGAGTAGGATTTTAGTCCCTAACCTGTATCAAGGTAGTAAGTACACCAGTCTGGTGACTGTTCAGCTCACAGGAGAGTAGGATTTTAGTCCCTAACCTGTATCAAGGTAGTAAGTACACCCAGTCTGGTAACTGGTTTCAGACTCACAGGAGAGTAGGATTTTAGTCCCTAACCTGTATCAAGGTAGTAAGTACAACAGTCTGGTGACTGTTATGGTCACAGGAGAGTAGGATTTTAGTCCCTAACCTGTATCAAGGTAGTAAGTACACCAGTTCCTGGTGACTGTTATGGTCACAGGAGAGTAGGATTTTAGTCCCTAACCTGTATCAAGGTAGTAAGTACACCAGTCTGGTAACTGTTCAGCTCACAGGAGAGTAGGATTTTAGTCCCTAACCTGTATCATGGTAGTAAGTACAACAGTCTGGTGACTGTTCAGTCACAGGAGAGTAGGATTTAGTCCTAACCTGTATCAGGAGTAGTACAACAGTTGGTACTTCAGTCACAAGAGAGTAGGATTTTAGTCCCTAACCTGTATCAAGGTAGTAAGTACAACAGTCTGGTGACTGTTATGGTCACAGGAGAGTAGGATTTTAGTCCCTAACCTGTATCAAGGTAGTAAGTACACCAGTCTGGTGACTGTTCAGCTCACAGGAGAGTAGGATTTTAGTCCCTAACCTGTATCAAGCTAGAAGTACTGTTATGGTCACAGAAAAGCTTGGATTCCGATCTGGATCACCCTGCCTATATCCTCCTAGATTAGTCTGAGAAGGACTGTTGTGGTCAGCAGCAGTTTGCAGCCCTGCTCCAGATCTACCTATGAGGGCCGCAAATCTGTCCCTAAGCAGCAGCAGACACTGTCCCTACACTCACTGTCTGGATGGCTGTGTGCAGAGCACAGCGCGGCCGGGTCTTATAAAGGCTCGGTCACGCTGTGCAGGCCGGCCAATCACTGCAATGCCACAACTAAAAGGGCTATGGCATTGCAGTGGTCTGTCAGCCAATCCCTGCATGTGGGCTGGCTCTCTAAAGAGCGCCAACATGCAGGGATGAGGACCACGAGCACAGCACGAGTATCGCGAGATTACTCGGTGCTCGCCGAGTAGCCCGAGTACAGTGATACTCGTGCGAGTACCGAGCAGCGCAGAGCATACTCGCTCATCACTAGTAAATAAGCAAAACAGAAGATTTAAAAAAAAGAAAAGCAACAAGTTGGTGACCTGAGGGAAAAAGGTGAACGTGGTTTTACTACAACAGATTTCATTGAGTTAGACGGGACATGGGATGTAGGAGTCTGAAAATGTGCAGTGGTGATTGAAGTGACCAGACTGTAACCACAATCTTGGCAGCCTGTCCCCAGCTGTCAGGCATACAATGCACAACATTAACTGTAATTCGGCTTCAGAGTGACTTCCTAAAAATGTCAGCACTTAATCACAGACTAGTAATTTATTTCAGATAAATGTTTATTATCAATGTAATTATAGTTTCCAATTCATACCATTTAATTCTATATTCTGCTAGTACAACCAAATCTTCCTCATGGTGTGTAACTAGTAGAGCTAAGCCTCTGCGTAATGCTACCAGTGTTTCCCACTGGTAACTACATTTATTCAGTTTCCCACATGAATCAAACACCATGTGTAACTCTCCTTCATATAATTCTAATTGTTCAGACAGTAATCCCTTAATTATGAGATTTGGCATTGGAAAAATCACTAAGTCATGCTAGCGTATTAAGTCACTGAAGAAGCTTCTATAGCCAATGTGGTTATGAAAGTAAAAAAATCCACATCTAATATTAGAGGTACTATGCAAGAAAAATGTAACAATTACTAAAGCTTTGGGTGTTTTTAATTCTCTCTTAGCAAGTCCCAGTCCGCATATATGTAAGAGGGTTTTTTTTAACCACAGAAGAAAGAACTGACTTAGGTAGGGACCCAAGAAAGAGATATGCCTTGACGTTTGGCTACTGGACTCAAATAAAACTGGCCTTTTTTATAAGTCAAGTATCCCAATTTTTTCAATGTTTTTCTATAGCAGTAATACATGTTCATATTCTTATTTATCAGTAAAAACATACAGTGCCTACAAGTAGTATTCAACCCCCTGCAGATTTAGATGGTTGACACATGCGGAATTAACTTGGCATTGTGACATTTGGACTGTAGATCAGCCTGAAAGTGGGAAATGCACTACAGCCAAAAAGATTTTTTTTTTTTTCTTTTCTTTTTTTTTAAAGCGTTAAAAGTTAATTCAGAGGGTCATTTATTATTCAACCCCTCAAACCACCAGCATTCTGTTTGGTCCCCCTAAAGTATTAAGAAGTAGTTTAGCCACAAAGAACAATGAGCTTCACATGTGTGGATTAATTATCTCTTTTGCCAGCCTTTTCTGACTATTTAAGACCCTCCCCAAACTTGTGAACACCACTCATACATGGTCAACATGGGAAAGACAAAGGAGCATTCCAAGGACATCAGAGACAAGATCGTGGAGGGTCACAAGGCTGGCAAGGGGTACAAAACCCTTTCCAAGGAGTTGGGCCTACCTGTCTCCACTGTTGGGAGCATCATCCGGAAGTGGAAGGCTTATGGAACTACTGTTAGCCTTCCACGGCCTGGACAGCCTTTGAAAGTTTCCTCCCGTGCCGAGGCCAGGTTTGTCCGAAGAGTCAAGGCTAACCCAAGGACAACAAGGAAGGAGCTCCGGGAAGATCTCATGGCAGTGGGGACATTGGTTTCAGTCAATACCATAAGTAACGTACTCCACCGCAATGGTCTCTGTTCCAGATGAGCCCGTAAGGTACCTTTACTTTCAAAGCGTCATGTCAAGGCTTGTCTACAGTTTGCTCATGATCACTTGGAGGACTCTGAGACAGACTGGTTCAAGGTTCTATGGTCTGATGAGACCAAGATCGAGATCTTTGGTGCCAACCACACACGTCATGTTTGGAGACTGAATGGCACTGCATACGACCCCAAGAATACCATCCCTACAGTCAAGCATGGTGGTGGCAGCATCATGCTGTGGGGATGTTTCTCAGACAAGGGGCCTGGCCATCTGGTCCGCATCCATGGGAAGATGGATAGCACGGCCTACCTGGAGATTTTGGCCAAGAACTTCCGCTCCTCCATCAAGGATCTTAAGATGGGTTGTAATTTCATCTTCCAACAAGACAACGACCCAAAGCACACAGCCAAGAAAACCAAGGCCTGGTTCAAGAGGGAAAAAATCAAGGTGTTGGAGTGGCCTAGTCAGTCTCCTGACCTTAACCCAATTGAAAACTTGTGGAAGGAGCTCAAGATTAAAGTCCACATGAGACATCCAAAGAACCTAGATAACTTGGAGAAGATCTGCATGGAGGAGTGGGCCAAGATAACTCCAGAGACCTGTGCCGGCCTGATCAGGTCTTATAAAAGACGATTATTAGCTGTAATTGCAAACAAGGGTTATTCCACAAAATATTAAACCTAGGGTTGAATAATAATTGACCCACACTTTTATGTTTAAAATTTATTAAAATTCAACTGAGCAACATAACTTTTTGGTTTGTAAGATTTATGCTTCTGTTAATAAATCCTACTCTCGTTTGCAGTTTGAAGGCTCTAACTTATTTGCATCTTATCAAACCACCTAAATCTGCAGGGGGTTGAATACTACTTTAGGCACTGTAATTGTACCCCTCATCACAGCATCCCACATAAAACATTTTGGTATTAAAAGGAACTTGAAATCTCAGAAACAAGAAATTCTGGAAAGGCAAACGGATGACAGCCTGCACAATATTAAACATTTGCTAATGTATCCATGAATTAATTACTCAAGATTTTTGTTTACTTTTTCCTTTAGTCTTTGATCACGTTTGTTCGTAAATCCTATCTGTTCTATGAACAGACAAAGGATATCCATTATTAATCAATTGCATTACTTATCCAAATGGAAGCAGAGAGGTGCCATAGGCTATTATGGGGGTCTATTTATGTTTAGTTTTTTAGAAAAACATCTGCATGTACAGTCATATGAAAAAGTTTGGGTACCCCTCTTAATTTTACTTTTTTTTTTTTTTTTAATTTGGGTTTTTGCAACAACTATTTCAGTGTGATATATGTGATAACTGATGGACACAGTAATATTTCAGGTTTGAAATAAGGTTTATTGTACTAACCGAAAATGTGAAATATGCATTATTTCAAAAATTGACAGGTGCAAAAGTATGGGCACCTCAATAGAAAAGTGACATTAATGTTTAGTAGATCCACTTTTTGCAAAAATAACAGCCTCTAGTCGCTTCCTGTTGCAGTTAATGAGTTCCTGGATCCTGGATGAAGGTATTTTTGACCATTCCTCTTTACAAAACAATTCCAGTTCAGTTAAGTTTGATGGTCGCCGAGCATGGACAGCCCACTTCAAAACATCCCACAGATGTTCAATGATATTCAGGTCTGGGGACTGCGATGGCCATTGCAGAACATTGTAATTGTTCCTCTGCATGAATGCCTGAGTAGATTTGGAGCAGCGTTTTAGATCATTGTCTTGCTGAAAGATCCATCCCTGGCGTAACTTCAACTTTGACACTGATTCTTGAACATTATTCTCAAGAATCTGTTGATACTGAGTGGAATGCATGCAGCCCTCAACTTTAACAAGATTACCGATGTTGTCATTGGCCACACAGCCCCAAAGCTTGATTGACCCTCCCCCAAACTTGACAGTGAGTAGCAAGTGTTTTTCTTGGAATGCTGTGTTTTTGTGGTGCCATGTAGTGATGAGCGAGTACTAAAATGTTCGGGTGCTTGAAGCTCGGGCCGAGCATCCCGAGATACTCGTGTACTCGGCCCGAGTAACGAGCCCAATGTTATCCTATGGGAGACACGAGTATTTTTATGAAATGACTGCCGGCAGCATGGAAAAACCCTAAAAATGTCACAAAAGTCTCAGAAGAGTGCTGAAATGACATGGCAACACCATGGGGAAGACCCCTGGAAGCATTTCTCACTCAAAAGTCACAGCTGTGAACAATGTTGTCCGAGTTTGACGCCAATTTTACGGAGTCTCCAGAAAACCTTCCAAAATGACACCAAAATGAATATTTAGGGTGGAAATGTTAAGGGCACATACCCAATAGTGAGATATAGCTGGTGTATGTCACTTTTTGTTATTACATGAAAGATTTTACGTGAAAACATTGTGCGACAATCCGATGACCCTGACAAGAGATGTGCATGAAGCCCTGTCTAGAAATAAAGTGCCCATTTTGAGGAACTGGGTCTATTGTAGTATCTTCCTTTGCAAGGGCAGTCCAAAATTGGGAGGTTCACCAATGCCCCTGGATACAGACATGCAGGATGGCCTGTAAACAAGAACTGGGTGTATTGTAGTATTGCCCTTTGGCCAGGGCAGCCAAAAATTGGGAGGTTCAACAATGCCCCTGGATACAGACATGCAGGAGGGCCTGTAACCTCAAGTGGGTGTATTGTAGTATTGCCCTTTGGCAGGGCAGCCAAAAATTGGGAGGTTCAACAATGACCCTGATACAGACATGTAGTAGGGCCTGTAAACCATCAAGTGGGTGTATTGTAGTATAGCCCTTTGGTCAGGGCAGCCAAAAATTGGGAGGCTCCTTTGTCCCTGGATAGAGACGTGCAGGAGGGCCTGTAAACCCTCAAGTGGGTGTATTGTAGTATAGCCCTTTGGTCAGGGCAGCCGAAAAATTGGGAGGCTCCTCTTTGTCCCTGGATAAGACATGCAGGAGGGCCTGTAACCTCAAGTGGGTGTATTGTAGTATTGCCCTTTGGCAGGGCAGCCAAAAATTGGGAGGTTCAACAATGACCCTGGATACAGACATGCAGGGGGCCTGTAAACCTCAAGTGGGTGTATTGTAGTATTGCCCTTTGGCAGGGCCAACAGACATGTGAGGGCCTGTACCCTCAAGGGTGTATGTAGTATGCCCTTTGGAGGGCAGCCAAAAATTGGGAGGTTCAACTGACCGATACAGACGTAGAGGCCTGTAACCTCAGTGGGTGTATGTAGTATAGCCTTTGGCAGGCAGCCAAAAATTGGAGTTCCTGCCTGATAAGACTGAGAGGCTGTAACCCCAAGTGGGTGTATGTAGTATGCCCTTGGCAGGCACCAAATTGGGAGTCCTTTGCCGGATAGGACTGCAGAGGCTGTAACTCAGTGGGTGTATTGTGTATGCCTTTGGCAGGGCAGCCAAATTGGGAGGTTGCCCTGGATAAGACTGCAGGAGGCTGTAACCTCAAGTGGTGTATTGAGTATGCCTTGGCCAGGCAGCCAAATTGGGAGTTCACAATGCCTGATACAGACATGAGAGGCCTGTAACCTCAAGTGGTGTATTGTAGTATGCCTTTGGCAGGGCAGCCAAAAATTGGGAGGTTAACAATGCCCCTGATACAGACAGAGGGCCGTAAACCTCAAGTGGTGTATAGTAGATGCCCTTTGGCAGGCAGCCAAAATTGGGAGGTTCCATGCCTGGATACGACTGCAGAGGGCCTGTAACCTCAAGGGGTATTGTAGTAGCCTTGCAGGGCAGCCAAAATTGGGAGGTCAATGCCCTGGAAACGCGGGGCTGTAAACCTCAGTGGGTGATGTGTATGCCTTGGCAGGGCAGCAAAAATTGGGAGTTCACATGACCCTGATACAGCATGAGAGGGCCTGTAACCTCAGGGGTGTATTGTAGTGCCCTTGGCAGGGCAGCCAAAAATTGGAGGTTCACATGCCTGATACAGACATGAGGGGCCTGTAACCTCAAGTGGGTGTATTGTAGTATTGCCTTGGCAGGCAGCCAAAAATTGGAGGTCAACAATGCCCTGGATACAGACTGCAGTCAAGGGGGTGTATGTGTATGCCCTTTGGCAGGGCAGCAAAAATTGGGAGGTTCACTGCCCTGATACAGACATGAGGAGGGCCTGTAACCTCAAGTGGGTGTATTGTAGTATTGCCCTTTGGCAGGGCAGCCAAAAATTGGGAGGTTCAACAATGACCCTGGATACAGACATGCAGGAGGGCCTGTAAACCTCAAGTGGGTGTATTGTAGTATGCCCTTTGGCAGGGCAGCCAAAATTGGGAGGTTCAACAATGCCCTGGATACAGACATGCAGGAGGGCCTGTAACCTCAAGTGGGTGTATTGTAGTATTGCCCTTTGGCAGGGCAGCCAAAAATTGGGAGGTTCAACAATGCCCTGGATACGAGACATGCAGTAGGGCCTGTAACCCTCAAGTGGGTGTATTGTAGTATAGCCCTTTGGCCAGGGCAGCCAAAAATTGGGAGGTCACAATTGCCCTGGATAAGACATGCAGGAGGGCCTGTAACCCTCAAGTGGGTGTATTGTAGTATTGCCCTTTGGCAGGGCAGCCAAAAATTGGAGGTTCAACATGCCCCTGGATACAGACATGCAGGAGGGCCTGTAAACCTCAAGTGGGTGTATTGTAGTATAGCCCTTTGGCAGGCAGCCAAAAATTGGGAGGTTCAACAATGACCCTGGATACAGACATGCAGAGGGCCTGTAACCTCAAGTGGGTGTATTGTAGTATTGCCCTTTGGCAGGGCAGCCAAAAATTGGGAGGTTAACAATGCCCTGGATACAGACATGCAGGAGGCCTGTAACCTCAAGTGGGTGTATTGTAGTATAGCCCTTTGGCAGGGCAGCCAAAAATTGGAGGTCCTTGCCCTGATAAGACTGCAGGAGGGCCTGTAACCTCAAGTGGGTGTATTGTAGTATAGCCTTTGGCAGGGCAGCCAAAATTGGGAGGTTCAACAATGACCCTGGATACAGACATGCAGGAGGGCCTGTAACCTCAAGTGGGTGTATTGTAGTATTGCCCTTTGGCAGGGCAGCCAAAAATTGGGAGTTAACAATGCCCTGGATACAGACATGCAGAGGGCCTGTAACCTCAAGTGGGTGTATTGTAGTATGCCCTTTGGCAGGGCAGCCAAAAATTGGAGGTTCAACAATGCCCTGGATACAGACATGCAGGAGGGCCTGTAAACCTCAAGTGGGTGTATTGTAGTATTGCCCTTTGGCCAGGGCAGCCAAAAATTGGGAGGTTCAACAATGCCCCTGGATACAGACATGCAGGAGGGCCTGTAAACCTCAAGTGGGTGTATTGTAGTATTGCCCTTTGGCCAGGGCAGCCAAAAATTGGGAGGTTCAACAATGACCCATGCATACAGACATGTAGTAGGGCCTGTAAACCTCAAGTGGGTGTATAGTAGTATAGCCCTTTGGTCAGGGCAGCCAAAAATTGGGAGGCTCCTCTTTGTCCCTGGATAGAGACGTGCAGGAGGGCCTGTAACCCTCAAGTGGGTGTATTGTAGTATAGCCCTTTGGCCAGGGCAGCCAAAAATTGGGAGGTTCAACAATGACCCATGCATACAGACATGTAGTAGGGCCTGTAACCCTCAAGTGGGTGTATTGTAGTATTGCCCTTCGGCAGGACAGCCAAAAATTGGGAGGTTAAACAATGCCCCTGGATACAGACATGCAGGAGGTCCTGTAAACCTCAAGTGGGTGTATTGTAGTATTGCCCTTTGGCCAGGGCAGCCAAAAATTGGGAGGTTCAACAATGCCCCTGGATACAGACATGCAGGAGGGCCTGTAAACCTCAAGTGGGTGTATTGTAGTATTGCCCTTTGGCAGGGCAGCTAAAAATTGGGAGGTTCAACAATGACCCTGGATACAGACATGCAGGAGGGCCTGTAAACCTCAAGTGGGTGTATTGTAGTATTGCCCTTTGGCAGGGCAGCCAAAAATTGGGAGGTTCAACAATGCCCCTGGATACAGACATGCAGGAGGGCCTGTAAACCTCAAGTGGGTGTATTGTAGTATTGCCCTTTGGCCAGGGCAGCCAAAAATTGGGAGGTTCAACAATGACCCATGCATACAGACATGTAGTAGGGCCTGTAACCCTCAAGTGGGTGTATAGTAGTATAGCCCTTTGGTCAGGGCAGCCAAAAATTGGGAGGCTCCTCTTTGTCCCTGGATAAAGACGTGCAGGAGGGCCTGTAACCCTCAAGTGGGTGTATTGTACTATAAGCCCTTTGGTCAGGGCAGCCAAAAATTGGGAGGCTCCTCTTTGTCCCTGGATAGAGACATGCAGGAGGGCCTGTAACCCTCAAGTGGGTGTATTGTAGTATAGCCCTTTGGCCAGGGCAGCCAAAAATTGGGAGGTTCAACAATGACCCATGCATACAGACATGTAGTAGGGCCTGTAATCCTCAAGTGGGTGTATTGTAGTATTGCCCTTTGGCAGGGCAGACAAAAATTGGGAGGTTAAACAATGCCCCTGGATACAGACATGCAGGAGGTCCTGTAAACCTCAAGTGGGTGTATTGTAGTATTGCCCCTTGGCAGGGCAGCCAAAAATTGGGAGGTTCAACAATGACCCTGGATACAGACATGCTGGAGGGCCTGTAAACCTCAAGTGGGTGTATTGTAGTATTGCCCTTTGGCCAGGGCAGCCAAAAATTGGGAGGTTCAACAATGCCCCTGGATACAGACATGCAGGAGGGCCTGTAAACCTCAAGTGGGTGTATTGTAGTATTGCCCTTTGGCCAGGGCAGCCAAAAATTGGGAGGTTCAACAATGACCCATGCATACAGACAAGTAGTAGGGCCTGTAACCCTCAAGTGGGTGTATAGTAGTATAGCCCTTTGGTCAGGGCAGCCAAAATTTGGGAGGCTCCTCTTTGTCCCTGGATAGAGACGTGCAGGAGGGCCTGTAACCCTCAAGTGGGTGTATTGTAGTATAGCCCTTTGGCCAGGGCAGCCACAAATTGGGAGGTTCAACAATGACCCATGCATACAGACAGGGGCGGACCGTCACCCCCGGGGGCCCTGGTGCAGGAGACGACCGGGGGGGGCGGGGCTACTGGCCGTCTGCGCGGCCGGGGGGGGAGGGGTGCCGTTGGCCGTCGGCGTGGCCCGGGAAGGGGGGGGGGTGGGTGCTGCTAGGAGCCGCTGGGAGCCTCAGGGAGCCGCAGGCGCGATGCTCTCCTACCTGGGAGCCGCGCCGGATGTATGCTAGGGGCCAGAGGAGCAGAGGAGAGGAGGGGCGGGATCAGGCAGGGGAAGCAGGAACCTCTCTGCTTCCCTTGCCTGACCCTCCTCTCCTTTGACGGCGGCTTGCGGGGGTCGGCTGGGGGCCCCCCTCCAGGCTTGAAGGGGCCCCCAGCCGGTCGGGGCCCTGGTGCAGCTGCACCAGCTGCACCAGTGTAGTTCTGCCCCTGCATACAGACATGTAGTAGGGCCTGTAACCCTCAAGTGGGTGTATTGTAGTATAGCCCTTTGATCAGGGCAGCCACAAATTGGGAGGTTCAACAATGACCCTGGATACAGACATGCAGGAGGGCCTGTAAACCTCAAGTGGGTGTATTGTAGTATAGCCCTTTGATCAGGGCAGCCACAAATTGGGAGGTTCAACAATGACCCTGGATACAGACATGTAGTATGGCCTGTAACCCTCAAGTGGGTGTATAGTAGTATAGCCCTTTGGTCAGGGCAGCCAAAAATTGGGAGGCTCCTCTTTGTCCCTGGATAGAGACGTGCAGGAGGGCCTGTAACCCTTAAGTGGGTGTATTGTAGTATAGCCCTTTGGTCAGGGCAGCCAAAAATTGGGAGGCTCCTCTTTGTCCCTGGATAGAGACGTGCAGGAGGGCCTGTAACCCTCAAGTGGGTGTATTGTAGTATAGCCCTTTGTCCAGGGCAGCCAAAAATTGGGAGGTTCAACAATGACCCACGCATACAGACATGTAGTAGGGCCTGTAAACCTCAAGTGGGTGTATTGTAGTATTGCCCTTTGGCAGGGCAGCCAAAAATTGGGAGGTTAAACAATGCCCCTGGATACAGACATGCAGGAGGGCCTGTAAACCTCAAGTGGGTGTATTGTAGTATTGCCCTTTGGCAGGGCAGCCAAAAATTGGGAGGTTCAACAATGACCCTGGATACAGACATGCAGGAGGGCCTGTAAACCTCAAGTGGGTGTATTGTAGTATTGCCCTTTGGCCAGGGCAGCCAAACATTGGGAGGTTCAACAATGCCCCTGGATACAGACATGCAGGAGGGCCTGTAAACCTCAAGTGGGTGTATTGTAGTATTGCCCTTTGGCCAGGGCAGCCAAACATTGGGAGGTTCAACAATGCCCTGGATACAGACATGCAGGAGGGCCTGTAAACCTCAAGTGGGTGTATTGTAGTATATTGCCCTTTGGCCAGGGCAGCCAAAAATTGGGAGGTTCAACAATGACCCATTCATACAGACATGTAGTAGGGCCTGTAAACCTCAAGTGGGTGTATAGTAGTATAGCCCTTTGGTCAGGGCAGCCAAAAATTGGGAGGCTCCTCTTTGTCCCTGGATAGAGACGTGCAGGAGGGCCTGTAACCCTCAAGTGGGTGTATTGTAGTATAGCCCTTTGGCCAGGGCAGCCAAAAATTGGGAGGTTCAACAATGACCCATGCATACAGACATGTAGTAGGGCCTGTAACCTCAAGTGGGTGTATTGTAGTATTGCCCTTCGGCAGGACAGCCAAAAATTGGGAGGTTAAACAATGCCCCTGGATACAGACATGCAGGAGGTCCTGTAAACCTCAAGTGGGTGTATTGTAGTATTGCCCTTTGGCCAGGGCAGCCAAAAATTGGGAGGTTCAACAATGCCCCTGGATACAGACATGTAGTAGGGCCTGTAATCCTCAAGTGGGTGTATTGTAGTATTGCCCTTTGGCAGGGCAGCCAAAAATTGGGAGGTTAAACAATGCCCCTGGATACAGACATGCAGGAGGTCCTGTAAACCTCAAGTGGGTGTATTGTAGTATTGCCCTTTGGCAGGGCAGCCAAAAATTGGGAGGTTCAACAATGACCCTGGATACAGACATGCTGGAGGGCCTGTAAACCTCAAGTGGGTGTATTGTAGTATTGCCCTTTGGCCAGGGCAGCCAAAAATTGGGAGGTTCAACAATGCCCCTGGATACAGACATGCAGGAGGGCCTGTAAACCTCAAGTGGGTGTATTGTAGTATTGCCCTTTGGCCAGGGCAGCCAAAAATTGGGAGGTTCAACAATGACCCATGCATACAGACAAGTAGTAGGGCCTGTAACCCTCAAGTGGGTGTATAGTAGTATAGCCCTTTGGTCAGGGCAGCCAAAATTTGGGAGGCTCCTCTTTGTCCCTGGATAGAGACGTGCAGGAGGGCCTGTAACCCTCAAGTGGGTGTATTGTAGTATAGCCCTTTGGCCAGGGCAGCCAAAAATTGGGAGGTTCAACAATGACCCACGCATACAGACAGGGGCGGACCGTCACCCCCGGGGGCCCTGGTGCAGGAGACGACCGGGGGGGGCGGGGCTACTGGCCGTCGGCGCGGCCTGGGGGGGAGGGGTGCCGTTGGCCGTCGGCGTGGCCCGGGAAGGGGGGGGGGGGGGTGCTGCTAGGAGCCGCTGGGAGCCTCAGGGAGCCGCAGGCGCGATGCTCTCCTACCTGGGAGCCGCGCCGGATGTATGCTAGGGGCCAGAGGAGCAGAGGAGAGGAGGGGCGGGATCAGGCAGGGGAAGCAGGAACCTCTCTGCTTCCCTTGCCTGACCCTCCTCTCCTTTGACGGCGGCTTGCGGGGGTCAGCTGGGGGCCCCCCTCCAGGCTTGAAGGGGCCCCCAGCCGGTCGGGGCCCTGGTGCAGCTGCACCAGCTGCACCAGTGTAGTTCTGCCCCTGCATACAGACATGTAGTAGGGCCTGTAACCCTCAAGTGGGTGTATTGTAGTATAGCCCTTTGATCAGGGCAGCCACAAATTGGGAGGTTCAACAATGACCCTGGATACAGACATGCAGGAGGGCCTGTAAACCTCAAGTGGGTGTATTGTAGTATTGCCCTTTGGCCAGGGCAGCGAAAAATTGGGAGGCTCCTCTTTGCCCCTGGATAGAGACGTGCAGGAGGGCCTCAAAACATTTTTCCCATTGAAAAGGAGCGGGTCTCCTGTCGTTGTAATGCCCATTCTAAAAGAATGGGCGAAAAAATTTACCACTGCGGGTATACCTCAAACAACAGCCTAACTATTGTAACGGTCATCATGGTGGCACATGAGGAGAAGGAGGAGCAGTCCAGCGATTAGCCAAAGTCCGGAAGTGTGTACCCATTGGTGAGTGGAGGTACATGTCAAATTTAAATAACAAAATTTTAATTCAGTTGTCATTTGCTGGTGGTGTGGTGAAGTCTGGCCCAATCCAACCCTTGTTCATCTTGATCAGAGTCAGCCTGTCCGCATTTTCAGTTGACAGGCGGGTGCGTTTATCAGTGATGATTCCACCTGCAGCACTGAAAACAAGCTCTAATAAAACGCTAGCGGCAGGGCAGGCCAGGACTTCCAAGGCGTAGAGAGCCAACTCATGCCACGTGTCGAGCTTGGAGACCCAATAATTGAAAGGCACAGAGGAATCTCGCAGTACAGTTGTTCGATCTGCAAGGTACTCCTTCAGCATCTGCCCAAACTTAGCATTTCTGGTGGCACTACCCCGCACCTCAGGGGCTGTGGTACGTGAGGGGCTGAGAAAACTGTCCCACATCGTAAAGACAGTTCCCCTGCCTCTGGCGAATTGTACTTGTGCCCCTCTCGGCCGTAAGCCTTGGTTGTCCACCGAATCCTGACCTATGCCGCTAGCGTTTTGTGAGGGGAATGATTTCACTACTTCCGTGACTATGGCCCTGTGGAACTACTGCATTTTGGCTGACCTCTCCACCTCAGGAATGAGAGACATAAAGTTCTCCTTGTAGCGTGGGTCTAACAGTGTTGCCAACCAGTACTGATTGTCGGCCAAGATGTTCTGAACGCGAGGGTCACGAGACAGGCAGCTTACCATAAAGTCAGCCATGTGCGCCAGACTCTTAACAGCCATCACTTCAGTATCCAGACCAACACGATGACTGAACATGCTGTCCTCCTCCTCCTCCTCATCTCCCCTGTCCTCTGGCCAGCCACGCTGAATCGAGGGTATGACTGGTGTGCATGTCATATCCTCAATTTGGCAAGAAAGTTGCTCCATGTCTTCATCCTCCTCCTCCTCGTCATAGTCCTCCACTGCACGTTGTGATGAGATGAGGCTGGGCTGTGTGTTTTCACCCACACCCACTACTGTTTCTTGCTCAAAGTCATCGCGCTCGGCCTGCAATGCATCCTCTTTGATTTTCAGCAGAGACCGTTTTAGAAGGCAGAGTAGTGGTATGGTGACGCTAATAATGGCGTCATCGCCGCTCACCATCTTGGTGGAGTCCTCAAAGTTTTGGAGGACGGTGCATAGGTCCGACATCCATCTCCACTCCTCAGGTGTTATGTGTGGAGTTTGACCCATTTCCCGACGGCTTAGGTGATGCAGGTAGTCCACAACTGCCCTCTTCTGCTCACATATCCTGACCAACATGTGCAGAGTTGAATTCCAACGCGTGGGACATCACACACCAGTCTGTGGGCCGGAAGACGCAAACGGCGCTGAAAGCCGGCAAGGCGGCTGAAGCAGCAGGTGACTTGCGAAAATGTGCAGACAGACGCCGAACTTTTACCAGCAGGTCAGACACCTCTGGGTATGACTTCACAAACCTCTGAACCACCAGGTTGAGCACATGGGCCACGCATGGAACATGCGTCAGCTGCCCTCGCCTCAAAGCTGCCACCAGGTTCCGGCCATTGTCACACACGACCTTTCCTGGCTTTAGGTTCAAAGGTGTGAGCCAGTGATCTGCCTGCTGTTTCAGAGCTGTCCACACCTCTTCTGCATTGTGGGGTTTGTCACCTATGCAGACTAGCTTCAGCACAGCCTGTTGCCGCTTTGCAGAGGCAGTGCTGCAGTGCTTCCAGCTTGGGACTGGTGTGGAGGGTACAGTGGATGAGGATGCGCAGGAGGAGGAGGCTGAAGAGCATGACATTCCGGAGCTGTAGAGTGTCGGTGAAACCCTGACAGAGGTAGGGCCTGCTATCCTTGGTGTGGGAAGGACGTGTTCCGTCCCTCGCTCAGACTGGGTCCCAGCCTCCACAATATTAATCCAGTGTGCCGTCAAGGAGATGTAGCGGCCTTGCCCACAAGCACTTGTCCGACGTGTCTGTGGTTAGGTGGACTTTGGCTGAAACAGCATTGTTCAGGGCACGTGTGATGCTGTTGGACACGTGGTTATGCAATGCGGGGACGGCACATCTGGAGAAATAGTGGCGGCTGGGGACCGAGTAACGTGGGACAGCAGCCGCCATCAGGTCGCGGAATGCGTCCGTCTCCACCAGCCGGAAAGGCAACATTTCTAGCGCTATGAGTCAGAAATGTGATCATTCAGGACTGTGGCATGTGGGGCGTTGGCAGCGTATTTGCGCCTGCGTTCTAAATGTTTGCTGAATGGATAATTGAACGCTGCGCTGGGACAAGGACGTGCTTGATGGTGGTGTAATTTGTGCGTGGGCAACTTCAGGTGCAGGGCCGGAGGCTTGTTCGCGGCCAGCATGGACAGGGGATTGGCTCGCGCGCACAACAGGCGAAGACGTAGCAGTGACATCAGCAAGCACCGCTCCTCGACTCTGTTGTACTTCCCACAAAGTCGGGTGCTTGGCTGACATGTGCCTGATCATGCTGGTGGTGGTCAGGCTGCTAGTTTTCGTACCCCTGCTGATACTGGCATGGCAGGTGTGGCAAATGGCCTTTTTAGAGTCTTCTGGAGCCAACTTAAAAAATCTCCCAGACTCTGGAAGACCGAACATTTGCACAGGCACCTTGAGTCGTGTTGTTGTTCCGGGGAACGGTTGCCTGCCTTCTGCCTGCGGACGCAACCCTGCTTCGTACTGCCTGTTGGGATGCTACGCCTCCCTCCCCCTGTGCACTGCTGTCCTCGCTCTGCAAATCCTCCTGCCATGTTGGGTCAGCTACTGGATCATCCACCACGTCGTCTTCCTCTTCAGCACCCTGATCCTGCTCCTGACTTCCTGGCAATTGTGTCTCATCATCGTCCACCCCTTGTTGAGACACTTTGACAACGTTCCGTTCGTCATAACGTGGCTGCTCAAATATTTGGGCATCTGTACATACCATCTCCTCATGACCCACTTCAAGAGGAGGTGGCGACAGGCCAGATTCTGCGAATGGATACGTGAACAGCTCTTCCGAGTGTCCTAGTGTGGGATCAGTAATGTCCGTGGACGTGTACTCGGCCAGGTGGTAGGAAGGAGGATCAGGTTGGGAAATGTGCGGTGCAGTATACGGCTACTGACAGTTGACCGTGTGGAAAACAGGGTGTTTGTGGAGGTGCCCATCTGACTTGAAGCATTATCCGCTATCCAAGTAACAACCTGTTGACACTGGTCTTGGTTCAACAGCGGTGTACTGCTGCGGGCCCCAAGAATTTGGGACAGGACGTGCGAGCGATGGAGGATGTGGCCCTTTGTTGTTGCGAAATTAGTGCTTGCACACGACTCGGCCTCGCCTGCACCACCATCACGTCCACTTCCTTGTTCCTTGCCAACGCCCTTGCCAACGCCTTTGCGCATTTTGCCTGTATAGAGCGACAACTGTCTGGTGACTGTTCAGATCACAAGAGATTAGGATTTTAGTTCCCTAACCTGTATCAAGGTATGACGTACACCAGTCTGGTGACTGTTGAGATCACAAGAGATTAGGATTTTAGTTCCCTAACCTGTATCAAGTTATGACGTACACCAGTCTGGTGACTGTTCAGATCACAAGAGATTAGGATTTTAGTTCCCTAACCTGTATCAAGTTATGACGTACACCAGTCTGGTGACTGTTAGATTACAAGAGAATAGGATTTTAGTTCCCTAACCTGTATCAAGTATGACGTACACCAGTCTGGTGACTGTTGAGATCACGAGATTAGGATTTTAGTTCCCTAACCTGTATCAAGTTATGACGTACACCAGTCTGGTGACTGTTGAGATCACAAGAGATTAGGATTTTAGTTCCCTAACCTGTATCAAGGTTATGACGTACACCAGTCTGGTGACTGTTCAGATCACAAGAGATTAGGATTTTAGTTCCCTAACCTGTATCAAGGTATGACGTACACCAGTCTGGTGACTGTTGAGATCACAAGAGATTAGGATTTTAGTTCCCTAACCTGTATCAAGTTATGACGTACACCAGTCTGGTGACTGTTGAGATCACAAGAGATTAGGATTTTAGTTCCCTAACCTGTATCAAGGTATGACGTACACCAGTCTGGTGACTGTTGAGATCACAAGAGATTAGGATTTTAGTTCCCTAACCTGTATCAAGTTATGACGTACACCAGTCTGGTGACTGTTAGATCACAAGAGATTAGGATTTTAGTTCCCTAACCTGTATCAAGGTATGACGTACACCAGTCTGGTGACTGTTGAGATCACAAGAGATTAGGATTTTAGTTCCCTAACCTGTATCAAGTATGACGTACACCAGTCTGGTGACTGTTGAGATCACAAGAGATTAGGATTTTAGTTCCCTAACCTGTATCAAGGTATGACGTACACCAGTCTGGTGACTGTTGAGATCACAAGAGGTTAGGATTTTAGTTCCCTAACCTGTATCAAGGTATGACGTACACCAGTTTGGTGACTGTTGAGATCACAAGAGATTAGGATTTTAGTTCCCTAACCTGTATCAAGTTATGACGTACACCAGTCTGGTGACTTTTTGAGATCACAAGAGATTAGGATTTTAGTTCCCTAACCTGTATCAAGGTATGACGTACACCAGTCTGGTGACTGTTGAGATCACAAGAGATTAGGATTTTAGTTCCCTAACCTGTATCAAGTTATGACGTACACCAGTCTGGTGACTGTTTGATTCACAAGAGATTAGGATTTTAGTTCCCTAACCTGTATAAGGTATGACGTACACCAGTCTGGTGACTGTTGAGATACAAGAGATTAGGATTTTAGTTCCCTAACCTGTATCAAGGTATGACGTACACCTGTCTGGTGACTGTTGAGATCAAGAGATTAGGATTTTAGTTCCCTAACCTGTATCAAGGTATGACGTACACCAGTCTGGTGACTGTATGAGATCACAAGAGTTAGGATTTTAGTTCCCTAACCTGTATCAAGGTATGACGTACACCAGTTGGTGACTGTTGAGATCACAAGGAGTTAGGATTTTAGTTCCCTAACCTGTATCAAGTTATGACGTACACCAGTCTGGTGACTGTTGAGATACAAGAGATTGGATTTTAGTTCCCTAACCTGTATAAGGTATGACGTACACCAGTCTGGTGACTGTTAGATCAAAGAGATTAGGATTTTAGTTCCCTAACCTGTATTAAGGTAGTACGTACACCTGTCTGGTGACTGTTAATGGTTTCAGGAGAGGATTTTAGTCCCTAACCTGT
This sequence comes from Allobates femoralis, assembly GCA_033576535.1. Lineage (NCBI taxonomy): Eukaryota > Metazoa > Chordata > Amphibia > Anura > Aromobatidae > Allobates > Allobates femoralis. The sequence goes on along the minus strand of JARQOC010000004.1, from coordinate 483,904,781 downwards.
ATTAAGGTAGTACGTACACCTGTCTGGTGACTGTAATGGTTTCACGAGAGATTTTAGTCCCTAACCTGTATTAAGGTAGTACGTACACCTGTCTGGTGACTGTAATGGTGTCAGGAGAGGATTTTAGTCCCTAACCTGTATTAAGGTAGTACGTACACCTGTCTGGTGACTGTAATGGTGTCAGAGAGGATTTTAGTCCCTAACCTGTATTAAGGTAGTACGTACACCTGTCTGGTGACCTTTGATAATGGTGTTAGGAGAGGATTTTAGTCCCTAACCTGTATTAAGGTAGTACGTACACCTGTCTGGTGACTTTAATGGTGTCAGGAGAGGATTTTAGTCCCTAACCTGTATTAAGGTAGTACGTACACCTGTCTGGTGACTTTAATGGTTTCAGGAGAGGATTTTAGTCCCTAACCTGTATTAAGGTAGTACGTACACCTGTCTGGTGACTTAATGGTTTCAGGAGAGGATTTTAGTCCCTAACCTGTATTAAGGTAGTACGTACACCTGTCTGGTGACTGTAATGGTGTCAGGAGAGGATTTTAGTCCCTAACCTGTATTAAGGTAGTACGTACACCTGTCTGGTGACTGTAATGGTGTCAGGAGAGGATTTTAGTCCCTAACCTGTATTAAGGTAGTACGTACACCTGTCTGGTGACTTTAATGGTTTCAGGAGAGGATTTTAGTCCCTAACCTGTATTAAGGTTAGTACCCGTCTTACTAATGGTTGGTGCAACTGTATTAATGGTGTTCACGTGGACTAGGTAGGAGGATTTTAGTCCCTAACCTGTATTAAGGTAGTTCGTACACCTGTCTGGTGACTGTAATGGTGTTCAGGAGAGGATTTTAGTCCCTAACCTGTATTAAGGTAGTACGTACACCTGTCTGGTGACTGTGTAATGGGTTGTCTAGTTCACATGGTAAGTCGAGGATTTTAGTCCCTAACCTGTATTAAGGTAGTACGTACACCTGTCTGGTGACTGTAATGGTTTCAGGAGAGGATTTTAGTCCCTAACCTGTATTAAGGTAGTACGTACACCTGTCTGGTGACTGTAATGGTGTCAAGTTTGAGAGGATTTTTAGGTCCCCTAACGCTGTGATTTAATGTATAAGGTAGTACACACCTGTCTGGTGACTTTAATGGTGTCAGGAGATGGATTTTAGTACCTAACACTTGTATTAAGGTAGTAGTACACCTGTCTGGGTGACTGTAATGGTGTCAGGAGAGGATTTTAGTCCCTATCCTGTATTAAGGTAGTAAGTACAAGAGTGTGGTGACTCTAATGGTCACAGAAAAGCTTGGATTCCAATCTGTATCACCCTGCCTATATCCTCCTAGATTAGTCCTGAGAAGGACTGTTCTGGTCACTGGAAAGCTTGGACTCCGATCTGGATCACCCTGCCTATATCCTCCTAGATTAGTCCTGAGAAGGACTGTTGTGGTCAGCAGCAGCAGTTTGCAGCCCTGCTCCGGATCTACCTATGAGGGCCGCAAATCTGTCCCTAAGCAGCAGCAGACACTCTCCCTACACTCACTGTCTGGATGGCTGTGTGCCGAGCACAGCGCGCCGGGAGTTATAAAGGCTCGGTCACGCTGTGCAGGGCGGCCAATCACTGCTATGCCACAACTAACAGGGCTGTGGCATTGCAGTGGTCTGCCAGCCAATCCCTGCACGTGGGCTGGCTCTCAAAAGAGCGCCAACATGCAGAGATGACGACCACGAGCACAGCACGAGTATCGCGAGATTACTCGGTGCTCGGCGAGTCGCCCGAGTACAGTGATACTCGTGCGAGTACCGAGTAGTGGCGAGCATGCTCGCTCATCACTAGTGCCATGCATAACACCTTGTTGTATGACGAAACAACTCAATCTTTGTTTCATCAGTCCACAGGACCTTCTTCCAAAATGAAACTGGCTTGTCCAAATGTACTTTTGCATAACTCAGGCGACTCTGTTTGTGACGTGCATGCAGAAACGGCTTCTATCGCATCACTCTCCCATACAGCTTCTCCTTGTGCAGTGTGCGCTGTATTGCAGACCGATGCACAGTGACACCATCTGCAGCAAGATGATGCTGCAGGTCTTTGGAGGTGGTTTGTGGATTGTTCTTGACTGTTCTCACCATTCTTCTCTGCCTTTCTGATATTTTTGTTGGCCTGCCACTTTTGGCCTTTACAAGAACTGTCCCTGTGGTCTTCCATTTCCTTACTATGTTCCTCACAGTGGAAACTGACAGGTTAAATCTCTGAGGCAACTTTTTGTATCCTTCCCCTGAACAACTATGTTGAACAATCTTTTTTTTCAGATCATTTGAGAGCTGTTTTGAGGAGCCCATGATGCCACTCCTCAGAAAAGATGCAACTAGGAGAACAACTTGCAAGTGGACACCTGAAATAGCTTTTCTCATGATTGGATACAATGGGCTATGAAGTACAAAGCTCAATGAGGTTACCAAACCAATTTATTGCTTCAGTAAGTCAGTAAAAAGTAGTTAGGAGTATTCAAATCATGAACATCCGAAGGGTGCATATACTTTGGCACCTGTCAAATTTTGAAATAATGCATATTTCACATTTTTGGTTAGTACAATAAACCTCATTTCAAACCTGAAATATTAATGTGTCCATCACTTATTACATATACCACACTTAAATAGCTGTTGCAAAAAAAACAATTTTAAACATAAAAAATGAGTAAGATTAAGGGGGGTGCCCAAACTTTTTCATATGACTGTAAGAGGACCCTGCAATAATTGATGGGACCCTTTGTTCCTATTTTGACAACTGATGCAATGAATTCTAAAACAAAACAAACAAGCATAGTGTCTGAAAGGAAATATGAACAAAGCCATGCTTGTGTAAGCAATCCACTAATTAAACAAATAATTATACGACAGAAACATCTTTCATCATCAACTATATTTTTCTCTCTTACCTTGATAAAACACCCGATATATTTTTTGGGTTCAATCTGTAAAAAACACCAAAAGTGGAATATTACACAATGTGTCTTCCTCTATACAAACATATCAAAATTAATTCAGATAAAAAGGAGTGCAATACTTTATTTCCTTTTGCATTACAAGGGAATGGTGACAGGACAATTGTGTACAAGATAATTGTGTACGGACAATTGTGTACAGACAATTGTGTACAGGCCAATTGTGTCCAAGGACAATTGTGTACAAGGACAATTGTGTACAGGGCAATTGTGTACAAGGCAATTGTGTACAAGGCAATTGTGTACGGACAATTGTGTACAAGGCAATTGTGTACGGACAATTGTGTACAAGGCAATTGTGTACGGACAATTGTGTACAAGGCAATTGTGTACGGACAATTGTGTACAAGGCAATTGTGTACGGACAATTGTGTACAAGGCAATTGTGTACGGACAATTGTGTACAAGGCAATTGTGTACGGACAATTGTGTACAGACAATTGTGTACAAGTGTGTACAAGGCAATTGTGTACGGACAATTGTGTACAAGGCAATTGTGTACGGACAATTGTGTACAAGGCAATTGTGTACGGACAATTGTGTACAAGGCAATTGTGTACGGACAATTGTGTACAGACAATTGTGTACAAGTGTGTACAAGGCAATTGTGTACGGACAATTGTGTACAAGGCAATTGTGTACGGACAATTGTGTACAAGGCAATTGTGTACGGACAATTGTGTACAAGGCAATTGTGTACGGACAATTGTGTACGGACAATTGTGTACAAGGCAATTGTGTACGGACAATTGTGTACAAGGCAATTGTGTACGGACAATTGTGTACGGACAATTGTGTACAGACAATTGTGTACAAGTGTGTACAAGGCAATTGTGTACGGACAATTGTGTACAACGCAATTGTGTACGGACAAGTGTGTACGGACGATTATTTACAGACAAGTATAGGGAAAACAAAAAATTAAACGTCCAAAAAAAGGAAATACTTTATTCATCATTGATTTTAACGTAAGATTGCTTATTGAATAACAGTTTCAAAGCTTCTTCTATTCTTATTCTACAAATATTGCTGGTCTTGTCTATCGTGCCTGCATGTTGCTGATCGCTCGTAGATACCGCAGCTTGTCTCCTTGATTGTGATAATCAGCCACTTTCACACGCAGTCGTTCAGCTAGCTGGACATACTTGCTTCGTGGATGCTCAACATTCAGTACCTCAGCATTCTGGGCTGTAAGTCTATGAATTGCCATGTCACTAATGAGTCCGTTGAACAGTTTCCACACGGTAGGATGAGCACAAAGAAAGAGTGCTTGTAAGGCGTTATGAAACCCCTCGCAGCAATTCGTGGTCTTGGGGGCAGAGGCCAAAGCGTCAGCATAATGATTCCAGACCTCTGGAGTAAACCTTGCGTTTCGAAAGCGTCCACCTACTCCTGGCCCCCTAACGTAGGTATGCTCAAAGTAGGAGAGGAGCTGATTGGTAGCATCATCATCAGGGAAGATTTGGGCTAGTTCGTCATACCTTGCACTTACTTCGGCTGGTGGGACAAACGCCAAGGAGGCCAAAGATTTTACCTTGAGATTGAACTCTCCATCCTCAGCCTCAAATTCAGCCTTTAGGCCCAGCTCATTGACCTTTCGAATAATGGACTGGCTCAGATGAAAGAAGCAGCCAGAAATCGCTGCAGCTGGAAACTCATCTTGGAAAGCTGACATTGCTGCCATCTCAAAGTCAAGAAGAATTTTCTGGGGATTTGCACCTGGCATCAACCCTTTGAGCGCCGTGATCATTCGACGATAGGTTGGACCAGTCTTGTTTGGCAGCAGGCAGTAGATCAGGGGAGGATAGGAGTTGCCGACTTTTGCATGGAGAGAATACAGCTGAAAGAACATGGTTGGCACCACCTTGAACGTTCCATCGCCAAACCATGTCTCTCCTCTTTCGAAATAAGGCAACAGTTCATTGCTACCAATGGCAAGAATCCTGTGGGGGTCATCTCTTGCAGAGTCATATAAAATGATGTCGCTGTATTCCTGGGGGATAGCAAAATTGATGCTTTGAGGAGGAGTCAGCATGGTGTTTGCTCGCTGCCTGACCCGACGTGTATTTCGCTCAACGTCACTTCGCTTGGGCATTCGAGACAACACGTCATCAGACCTGTCTCGAAGAACCTGTCCAACAATGCTTCTAGTAGATGCTTGAGAGCTGATTGCTTCTTGCCTCAGAGCAGCCATTGTAGCTCTGGCTTCAGCTTGAACTGGATCTGCAGAGTGACTGTGCTCAGTCGGCTGTTTAACAATCGCGGCTCCAGATGTGTGCATGCGTGCGGGACACTTGAATTTGTTGACTTGCCTGCACCGCCATTCTTTGATGCTGTCATCACGTGTCCTGTGCAGGATATACTCGTGTCCCCCAAGCCTAAGGACATCTTTGTCTTTTTCAGACTTGCTCATAGTAAAAGTCATGGTGAAAGTTGCAAGGGGTGAGTAATGAAACTGAAAGTAAGCGTCATTGTGAAAGTGGCCTGTACAAGTGGCCTGTACACAAATAATTGCCTTGTACACAATTGTCCGTACACAATTGCCTTGTACACAATTGTCCGTACACAATTGCCTTGTACACAATTGTCCGTACACAATTGCCTTGTACACACTTGTACACAATTGTCTGTACACAATTGTCCGTACACAATTGTCCGTACACAATTGCCTTGTACACAATTGTCCGTACACAATTGCCTTGTACACAATTGTCCGTACACAATTGCCTTGTACACAATTGTCCGTACACAATTGCCTTGTACACAATTGTCCGTACACAATTGCCTTGTACACAATTGCCTTGTACACAATTGCCCTGTACACAATTGTCCTTGTACACAATTGTCCTTGGACACAATTGGCCTGTACACAATTGTCTGTACACAATTGTCCGTACACAATTATCTTGTACACAATTGTCATGGAACCCAAGGGAATATAAGGATGCTGTACGGTGGTGAGCTTCAATCTCTTTCATTTCAGACTTCAGCATCCGGGTACCCATTGTGCATAGATCTTCCGAAAACCGAGCAAAGCATTAATTTGGCCTACATGTTATTGTAAACTGCTGATTATGCTTGTAATTTCTCGCTGAGTAAAACGACAATCATCCTGAATCAGTCTGTCAAGTTTTGCATGTTTAACTCACAGGACACCTAACTCTTTCTTTGTCAACCAAGTAAGAGTTTCCTGCCTCATCATCTTTAAACACACTGGGGCCCAACGACACACAGTACTCACATCAAAACAAAAACACCATAAACAGCTTGCATTCTGTGATGAATTTCCTTTGGGGTGACACCACCCGCTGTCAAGAATTCAATGACAGCTTGTTGCTTAAATTGCACTGATCAACCATTCATTGCTAAGAATTCCCGCTAACTGGAACTGCAGAGGAGAGTCTACTTGAATGTCCAGTATCTGATGCATACCAGAGCTGCAATCTTCTGATGAGTTACAAAGGTGAAGGCATCACTTTTCATTCAACCCTCATGCCATGCAAAAGTTACTGCTATTGTGAAGAGTTAACCAAATTAAAGATGAATTGATCTCTTAAAGATATAAACTTAAAGAGAACACATTTGCTTTGTATATTTGGAAAAAAAGAGATAAATTTTTATCTTTTACATTTTGAAAAATAACAAAAAGGAAAATGTGCCGACGCAAATGTTTGGGCACCCAGAATGGTTAGTACCTAGTAGCATCTTCTTCTGCAAGTATCACATCTTGTAAACACTTTCTACTCGGCCTAGAGTCTTTCAATTTAAGGGATTTTAATCTATTCTTCCAGGGGAAAATCAATTCTGTCAGAGTTGTCTTGCATGCACTGCTTGTTTGAGGTGTAGCCACAGATATTCAATGATGTTCATATCGGGGAAAGTGAGGGCCATTGGAAAATCTTCAGCTTACACCTGTGAGGTAGTCTATTGTGGATATTAATGTGTTTTTAGGATATTTATCCATGAGTAGAAGCCATCCTCTTTTCAACTTCGACTTTTTTTTTTTCCAGATGTTATTATGATTGCATCAAGAATTTGTTGAAACTTTATTGAATCCATTCTTCTCTCTACCCATGAAATGTTCCCTGTGCCATTGGCCGCAACACAACCCAGATGTTCTTTTCCTGAAATTCTGTGCCCTTTTTCCTCCACACAAAACTTTGATCATTGTGGCCAAAAAGTTATATTTTATCTTCATCGGTCCACAGGACCTATTTCCAAAATGCATCAGGCTTGTTTAGACGTTCTTTTGAATACTTCTGATGCAAATTTTTTAGTAAGGAAGCAGGAGAGGTTTTCTTCTGACAACTCCTCCATGAAGGCCATATTTGTGCAGGTGTCTCTGAACACTTGAACTATGTACCACAACTACAGAGTCTGATAAATCTTCTTAAAGTTTTTTTGCAGTCAAGCAGTGTTCTGATTTGCTTCTTTAGCAATCCTATGAGCAGCACTCACTGAAATTTTGCTTGGTTTTCATCTTGACTTTCACTGTTTTGGTAACTGACATTTCTTAATTACATTTCAAACTCAAGAAAGAGCAACATGAAAATGCTTTACTATCTTTTTATAGCTTTCTCTTGCTTTGTGAGCCTCCACCATTTTCATTTCCAGAGTGCTAGACAGCTTGCTTAGAAGAACCCATGGCTGTTGTTTTTTGCACAGGGTTTGAGAAGGCCGGATTTTTATAAAGCGGTGAAATTTGCATCACTTGGCCTTTCCTAACTATGATAGTGAACAAGACATAACAGGCTAATAAAGGTCTGAAACCTTGGTCAAAGTTATCTGGAAAAAAAAAATCTCCAAGGGTGCCCAATTTTTGCATCAGCCCATTTTCCTTTTTGTAATTTTTTAAACTTTAGAAGATAAAAAATTTTTTTTTGCCTAAAATACAAAGGTAATGTGTAATCTTTAACTTTATGCCAGTAGAAATCATTTAATCTTTAAATTGCTTAACTGTTCACAAGAACAGTAATTTTGACCAGGGGTGCACAAACGTTTCCATGCCAATGTAGCTGTGAACCTTACATAATCTTTTAGGTGATATTTTAGCTGAACATTAAGTACTCTCTCATCCTCCTCCTCCAATTCTTGAAAATTTTTCATGCAATAAAAAAAAAAAAAAAACAATAAGTCAATGTTTATTTTTCAGCTTAAGCACCTCAGTGGGGTCCCCTCAGGATATTACTCTTTTGCACAGTTCATACTATTTAGCCTCTCGAATATCTAACTTGGTCTGACAAATATTAGAAAATGCAGGACAGGGGCAATCTAATCAATCTAAACCTATGGGGCCGCTCGCATGTCAGATTTTTTCCTCAGACTTAGCCAGTCCAAAGAAAAAGTTGCAGCATGTCGGAGTTTGAGCTAATATTCCTATCGCACTCGGCTATGCAAGTCAATGAATGCGTGAAAACGATCAGACTGAACGTGGATGACATCAGATTGTAGTCTGATTTTCGTGCACTGACATAATTGTTTTCCATCTTCTCCTTTACAGTGTGCTGAGGTTTTCTCATTCAAAAGAATGATATCACACTATGCTGACACTCCACTCAAATGCTGCTTAGGCCAGCTTCAGACTGCGTTTGAGATCCGATAGTCCCCCAGTCCTGTGTGCTGATCCGGTCCGCGGCTGTCTGCTTCAAGCGGACAGCTACGGATCAGATCTCAAACGCAGTCTGAAGCCGGCCTTAGAGTTTAATCAGAGTGTCAATTGAATAATTGGCTTGCTTCTGCCCTAACCAAAATGGGTCGTACCACAGCTTACTTTGTAAAATCAACAAAAAACTTTCTAATATGTCAATTTTTTTATATTCATAGTAGACTCCCTAGCAGGGCTGGATTTAAGAGGCCCATTTTGGAGGGAGGCCCATTTTTCAAGGTGTTGCAACATGTAATGCAAAAACACAAAATGAAAAGAATGCAAGTTTATTTAGAAAAATCCTTTACACAGAGTAATTCAGGTAAAATCAATATTTTATTACAATCTAGGCACTTTCCTTGACTTTTGTGCTGCAAAATCACTAATGATGTCACTAAAGTACAATTCACGCAGTATATCTGACTCAATGCTCATGATAGCCAAATTTACAAGTCGTTCCTGCTTCATGGATGTCCTTAATCGGTTTTCAATTAATTTTAGCTTTGAGAAGGAACGCTCACCACTGCAGTTTTTTACCATCAAAATTAGATATATCCTTAGAGCTATCTCAATATTTGGGAAAGTGTCCTGCACACCCCTTTCCATAATAAGCTTGTACATGAAAAGTTCAGGGCTGATATCTTTTGGCTCCTCGTCTGTGAATAAATTGACAAATATTACAAACTGACAGTTCATCGATAAATGTAATGTCCAAGTCATCTGAATAAGACCTGACGTGTTGCTCAGCTGTGGCCTTAAGACGATTCTTTCAGATGGCTAAAAAAGCTAAATTTGTTTGAAGACGTTGGTCAAGAGAAGCAATAAACTGATCAATGATAGGCTGATAGGCAAGAAAGTTTCTGTTCTTTATTTTTCAGAAGGGCTGAGTTTTACTTCTTTCGTATGGCCATAATCACAATTGATTGAGACACACGTTTGAGCACCTGTGTCGAGTTATTGTCTGAACATACTCAAATGAACCAGACAGCTCTTCGCCTTGCTTCTCATGACTTTAAGGAGTTACGCTTTGATGCGACATAATTTTGTAAGCTGGTCAGTGATGCCCCAGCAGTGTTTAGATCGAGCTTTGCGTGTTGTAGATTTTGACTAGTAGCATCTGTTCTTTGCAGGATATCATTCCAGAAGGTGGTGTTAATACCAATTTCAAGCTGATTCATTTGTCTTAACAGTCCTTCTGCTTCACACCGTACACAGCTTTTTTTTCTTCAAAGTCATCAGCAATCTGTTTAAGTACGTCTTTAATCTGATGATAGTCATGCTTAAAGGCCTTAGCAGTGTCAGCTCTGCAGGACCAACGTGTTGTTGTGACACGTTTGAGAGTCAATGCTGTTGCTGAGTCAATATTTTTCAAAGCCTCAGTCAGGAGCTGATTCGTTGAAACTGTGAAGAAGAGGAACAGCTTTTCAAGAAAGTCAAAAAAATGTACAGCACTCGAGCAACTTTCTACAGCATTTTTAGCAACCAGATTTAAAGAGTGTGCCGTACAAGGAATCCAGGATGCAAGATTGTTCTTCTCTCTCACTTTAGCTTGCAGGCCGTTGTATTTGCCACTCATTGCAGATACACTGTCATTACTTTGACCGCGGCAATTTCCCAGGTCTAGGTCATGTCTTCAAAAATTCCAACAAGGTATTGAACATGTATTGAGTGCCATGGTCTTTGTTTGTCATGAATGTTACAAAGCGTTCCACAGGGCCATCTTTCTCCATGGACCTCAATACAAGGGTTAGTTGGTCAACGTGAGCTGCATTGGGTGTGGAGTCCGAAGAGTTGGAGTAGTATTTTGATTTGTTAACTCGAGAAATAATTTCTCTGAGGACTTGTTTGTCAATTACATTGATAATTTCTTCCATAATGACAGGTAGTTTGTATGACCCTTGCCACAATTGGCTTGAGTTTTGATATGCTGTGCAAGAAAGTCGTCATACTGGGTGATGAGTTCAAGAATGCCCAGAAAGTTTCCATTTCTAGGTGAAAAGCCCAAGTGTGCACATTCTTGGAATATTGCGGTCCTTTCTAGGTTGCTGAACCGAGTGTGCAATGAACAAACTTTCATCACAGTGCTGGATTGTTGATACACCCCTTTTCAGCCAGTAATCTCGCATCTGTTCTGAAATAATGGATGGCCAATGTCCTTGCCCTCTGGTGTGCCCTCAACTTCACCTTCTTCATAAGATGTGCCACTATCACAGTCTCCTTCTCTTTGTGTTGTTAAGTTGTACATGTTACTACTTCAGCCTTTTCTTTGCCAGGATTAACAACCATTTCCACTGAAGCAATGTCAGGTTGATCATCAGATTCTACAAGGTCATTACTCCTTTCCGACACTTGCCTTGAATGAACAGTAAAGAACTGGTCCAATTTTCTTGTCTTTGCTATCTCTTCTGTTGAACACATTGCTGCTTCTTTTGCCTTACGTCTTTTCGAAGCCCCAGACTCCCAATTTCTTGTGCAATGTCTGTGCCTATCTCCTTCACGATTGTACATGATAGTAATCTAATGGCCACTTTACATGTCCCAACATCTGTCCGATGTTGGATACAACAACGCAGGAGTGTGCTTTCCCTGGGCAGAATTCCAAGATCGCATAGGAGATGTTACATAGCGCGATATCGGCAGGCGAATCGAATTGGACTTTTACACCATACAACGCACGAACGATATCGGGGTCAACGCACGAACCATGTGACTTTTTATCGGAGTTGGACGCCGATATCGGGACGTGTAAAGTGGCCATAAAAGTAACAAAATGATTTTTTGTCAACCCTTGAAGTCCTGAAAGGGAATTAAAGATTAAAATATGTACATACAGTATGTATGTATATTGTATAAATGTATTTAGATACTTACCAAAGGTATGCAGTTCACAATGTACTACAACTCTGCTACAACAGATGATACTTGAGGATCATTTAACAAATATGCAGATTTCCATACAAAATACAGTTCACAGTTTACAAAACTTCCATGCAGAGATACGAAGCAGTGAACTCGAAGGTAGCTGAACAAACTGATCTAATCTGAGGAAGCGATATAGCTGAATAGGTAGTACCTAGCAGCTTCTGTTGGCATCGGCGAAGGCTGCCATATGCCATAATAAGCTAAGCATTAGGTACAGGTACCAAGGAAGACTGGCTGGCCAGGTCAGTGGATGCTGATGCGGGTGCCATGACTCTGCGCCAGCCACTGAGAATGATGTAGGACCATAGCCAGGTCCCTACACTTGCAATAGTTTCTCTTTTGTTGAATGTTCCTTATCATTAGAAACGGTTCACAGCAAAGAGACGTATATTTTTCATGTTTTGAGATATTTATCCCTATATTGGTGGGTGGTTCCCGCTTGGTGGGTGACCCAGGGTCCAGGCCCCTTGGCCCCCCCTTCCCATAAATCTGGGTCTGCTCCCTACTGAGGACTCCTCCCATCAGCCTAGTGCATTTTTAATTAGAGCTGGATCGTGCCTGACTTAAAAATTGTAGGCTTTCAGCCTAGGTGCCTGAATTTTTTAACAAAGAAAACTGAATATAAGAGATGGATGTGAAATCCTCACTGCTGTATGATAAAATGAAGCACTAAAAATGCATATGAATCATAGGTGAACCATTTATGAGGCATATACTTTTATAGTCCTTCATTTTATCATACAGCAGCACCAATTTCTCACCCACCTCTTATATCCAGTTTTTTGCATACGTGATTGCCATGCAGGAGGTGGCTTTCAGAAGCAGCTGTTTTATGCGATTATAACTGGTTGTATGCCACACAACCTAACTAGGTAAGCGAATGAATAAATCATGCGTTATTGTTTGTCACCAGGATAAGACCCTATTTGCGCTTAATCTCTATCCACAGTTTCCTTAAATTTTTTAACATACCATATATGCTCGAGTATAAATTTAGCTTTTCAGCACTCCTCGGCTTATACTCAAGTCAGTGTTAGTGTTGTGGGGGGTGGCTTTGCAGTGGGTATGGAGGCTGCAGAGGCAGTGGGTGGTCAGGTGGGCCCACTCAAAAGGCTAATGTAATGTTCACTGCATCCCCCTGTCCGTCACTTCAGGATGGGCGGCGGTGTGCCAGGAAGGGGGATGATATACCAAATTGGGGGGCTATATATCATTATGGGGAGTCATATACCAGGATGGAGGCTCATATTCCAAAATAGAGGCTATGTACCAGGCTGGGGGGACATATATCAGAAAGGAGGATCATGTGCCAGGAATTGGTGCCAATATACCAGGATGGAGGATATGTACCAAGAAGTGGGGCATGTGCCAGGATGGGGGGGGGGGGGGTCATATACCAGGACGGAAGCTCATATACCAGAATGGGAGTCTATGTAACAGGATGGGAGGCTATGGACCATGATGGAGGCTCATATACCAGGATGGAGGCTCATATACCAGGATGGAGGCATCATTTACCAGGATGGGAGGCTATATACTATTATTAGGGACATATAGTAGGATGAAGGCTCATATGCTAGGATGCAGGCTATATACCAGGATGGATTCGAGTCTCTTTGCCTACATGATGCTGCTCTCAGATGAGGTAGCAAAAACCTGCTTACAGATTCAACTTTTCATTGAAGGAATCTTAAGAAATGTCTCTGGTTGGTAGCAGGATACTGCAACAATCATAGGTCATGGTCTGAAAGACAGCACTTTGCACTGGCCACAGTACAGGAGAATATTTGGCTAGAGGCAGACGAACAGAAATACAAGATCCAGGAATCATATCTAACAGACATAATCCTATTTTGGAGCAAGCAGGTCAGGATCTGAGTGTATAACTATAGGAAACAGATAGTAATGGGCACAGCAAAAGGCAGAGTTCAGAAACAGAATGAGGTATGACACAAGAAACCTATACATAAATGTACCAGGCTAGAGGATGACATTAACTGCTTGAGTGTCAGTTCAGTTTAAAGAGGTAAATAACTGAATGTATATAACCCCCTTGATAACTAAATAATTGCAATTTACAATTGAAGGTACACCTGCAAGGCAACACAGCTTGGCACAGGAGGAGTTAATCTATACAAACTGAAGCCAAGTATGACAAAGAAGCAAAACAATCACTTTAGGATCAAATGGTTTCTGGTAGGTGACACCAGCAGCGCACACTGACCGCCTAACCACACTCATTTAGAGAACAGTCCTGGAAAATTAAGATTTAACAGCACAATCACAGCCGACGGTGATATTAAAGGGGGTTGTCTGGGTAGAAAATAATGATGATCTATCCATAAGAAAGTCATCAATATGAGTTGGTGGGGATCCCACACTTAGCAGTCATACTAACATAGGCAGAAAGTGTAACGCAGGCACTCCTGTCCTTATATACGCTGTGGTCACTGTGCTTCCTAGTGCCGATGTCCCTGCACTCTCCTCTCCCCCTGCCCAACAGGGACAATGATGCTGTTACTTCTCTAGATGACCGTTTGTCTTTGTGGGTGTGCATGTGTTGCGTGGTGCTTTGCTCTAACGTATGGCAATCCACATGTGCCTCGGTCCCCTGCATTCCCGCACAGCCACTATTGTTCTATGTGGCCCTCTGCTATCCCGCATGGCTGCCCACAAGCTACATGGCCCTCTGCTCTCCTGTGTTGTCTCCCAGGTGTAGTGCAGAGCCAGTTTCTCCTTCATGGTTGACTACTTGTGTTTCGGCCTCAGCTCCTGCCAAAGTGCCTAGATCCCAGGCCCTGCACATGCTGCACGGGGGTTCTTGGTCTTTCAGCCTAGTGTGTGTGTCCAGCTCCTTTAACGGGCTTCTCACATCTAATCTGAGCTTAGCATAATGTGAGACCAGAGATGCTGATTCCAGCGATGTGCACTTGGCTGCTCTGTATAATTTGATAAAATCACTGTTTAATCAGATAGAAATTATCATTAGAGGATTACTTGGTCTGCTGAGAGGTAGTCCAGCCTATTCATGAATTGTTAAATCTGCAGAAGAGAAAACAGTAATTCATCAAAATGACAGAAAGCAGGTTAGTAATTGGTTAGTCATTGCTGGAATCAGGGTCTCTGTCTCTACATTATGTTGCAGATAGGATGGTTAAAACCTGGTGACAGATTCCCTGTAAGTGTGAAGTTGTTAGGGAAGTGTACACATCCTAGGCAGAACACCAGAAAATCATGCACAGCATGCACAGGGCCTGGGGAGTGGGGACCCTGGCGGGAGCTGGGGGCCAAAGCACATGGAGAACCTGGGTCTGCATTATATGTTGGTGACAGTGCATTAGAGCAGAGTGCCACGCAGCATGTGAGCAGCCATGAAGGAGAGCAGAGGACCACGCAGCCAGAGGATGTGGCAGAAAACAAGGAAGTGATATTGAATCAGCGCTCAGGCAGGGACCAGGACACTGCTGTAGCAAGATTTTACCTTTAGGTTTTATTAGGTCTGTACGAGAATCCAGCATCCACAACGCGTTTCAACGCAACAGGCGTCTTTATCACTTGATAAAGACGCCTGTTGCGTTGAAACGCGTTGTGGATGCTGGATTCTCGTACAGACCTAATAAAACCTAAAGGTAAAATCTTGCTACAGCAGTGTCCTGGTCCCTGCCTGAGCGCTGATTCAATATCACTTCCTTGTTTTCTGCCACACACTTCTTCCCATCGGGAAGCGTGATACGCCTGCAGCTCGGCTCCCAGGACCTCGCAGACGCTTATTGATACCCTCCCACAGCAGTCACGTGCACCGGACACCGGCGGCTCACGTGCACTACCCCGAGCTCCGAGTCAGCGTGAGCACCAGTGGATTCGTCTACGGCTCTTCAACCTGTTGTGCGGTCGGCACAACAGGACTAGGTGAGCAGGGGACCTTGTCACCCACCCTTATTTCTAATCACACAGTTTGGCGCAACCTTTCTTTCTGTCTTTCCACGCAGCCAGAGGATGGCTGTGCAGGTGTGCAGGGGACTGAGACACAAGTGCATGGCCATACATGAGAGCAGAGGACCACACAACACGTGCACGGCCGTAAGGACAAGTGGGCATCAAGAGAGGTGACGGCAACAAAGTCCATGCTGGGTGGGGGGGAGAGGGGAGCACAGGGATAGGGCTAGGAAGCACTGTGACGCCGGTGTAGATAGGGACAGGAGCGCCTGCTTTACAGAAAGCAGCAGTAGTGGTCACCAGATGTAAATATTGCTCCGCGTTGCCTTATTCAATGTGCAGAGGCTGCTCTCAGCTACTGCCGTCTATTACAAAGAAACAGCACTGAGCAGCCCTTTGTTTATTTATACTTGTGTAGTAATGCTGTTGAAAGAATCTAAATTTACGATTATAATTTATTTGTGGAGTAAGACTCGATTTACATTAGTGACATGCCATTTCTTACAGAGAATGATGGAAATACGTTTAAACAATTTAAAATGAGATCATCATATTTTCAGGGTTTTTTGGGGGAAAGAATACTGCTCCAAATGAAATACAAGAAAACAGAGTAAAATAAATGAAACACTAGTCAACTAAATGTAACCTATGCATCCCCATTCTATGTGCAGACCTGATTTATATAAAGGTTCCTTAACTGACGTCTTATTGAATTGTGCTGCAGGTATTGTTTTGTCTCAGGCTCCAATATATTACCACATATGGTTTCAAATTGTGAAACATTCCTTTCGGGGTGTAACGACATCGACTAATCTTCAATGCAATTTTCTTGGGGTATTCTGTTTGGTGTATGCGCATATGCAGTCTTTTTCAGGCAGGCTCTGCTCCAAAACCCAACTGAAAAATCACTCAGTAGATACTCAAAAGATTGAAAAGAAGCATTTCTATGCAAAAATGACTAGCTGCTCATATTTACAGACATTTGAGTATCTTTTAACCACTTCAGCTTCTAAACCATGCCAAGCGGGTTACAGAAGTGACTCGACCATTCTTCAAGCGGCTTCTGCTCAGAATATGTACTGCGCTTATAATAAAATCAACGGAAAGGTCAAGACAGCACTGCATTTTCAGTTCAAGAAATGTTAATGGTCTTTTGGTGATAAATGGCAAAAAAAGGACTGAAAGACAATTGTACAAGAGATAACCCAAGAATGCTGGAAAAGCTTTAGGAAACAAGCAAATACGGTACTTATTTTTGTTGTATCAAAAATGATTTTAGTCATCAGAAAAATGATACAGCTGTTGTATTTAGTTTACTACGGTATTACATTGTTTAATTTGCTATACATTATATTAAATGGGAAAATATTTATATTTGTATAAACTGGAAATTAGTTTTATCCCTCACCAACATATCTCATGACATATATGCATTAGATAAAAAAAAAATAGAAATGCCTCTCCATTTGCGACCAACTCTTTAGATCTTGTGGCTTAATAAATGATGTAGCATTGGCTCGTGGTCTTTAACCACGGAGACATGTAAAAAATGAGTGAAATATTCAAGAAAAATATAACTTACCATTTAAAGCTCACAATAAAAAGCAAATAGAAAAGCCACATGCTAAATCTTGCACTAAACACCTTATAAATCATATACAATTCATCCCTAGATTCAAGATCAGGTAATTTAGTCCTAAAGAGAATTTGAAAAGACAAACAAGAATAAGTCAGATTAATGCGACGTTCACGCATTGAGCATTTTTTGCGTTTTTTTACGCAGTTACGCATAAAAATGCGCAACTGCTTTCACACATTGCATTTTTGTGCGCTTTTTTCTGCTTGCTTTTCCCGAGCCCATTTTAACATGTGGGCAATGGGAAAAGCGCGCAGAAAAGTGCAAATAGAATTGACATGTCTATTCTTATTACGTATGCACTTTTGCAGTGAAAGCGCGTGCATAAAAAAGTGCAACATGTGAACACAATTCAGCAAAACCCATAGATTTTGCTGGACTGCGTTTCCATAATTGTGTTTCACTGCGTTTAAGCGAGCGTAAAAAAGCGCCATGTAAATGCAGGAAAACGCAGTAACATGCTGCAAATACGCAGCGTATGAATGTAGCCTAAATAGTGTTATAGTATAGGGGCTGGAAATATCATTGTACAAAGCAGGCCTGCAGAACATGCGGCCTGCAGGCCACAAGCAGCCAGCCAAAGGGATTGCTGTGGCTCACAGACTTGCCCCGAAGATGACACTCCCTTTTACCTATGTTCAAATGTATTTGTATCTTTCATTTTTTTGTTCCATTAATCTTTATTAAGCATGTTCTTTAAGCAAAATAGAAACAGACATCACCAACATGACAAACTCCAAGTAACTACATGCAAATAGTAACCAGGAGAAAAATAAGTGTGTGTAGTAGGGGGGTTTGGGTGCTAATCCTGACAAATAGGGTACATATTCCTAGAGTGTAGAGCATCCGAAGTTACCAAACTACAGAAAAGTAAGAGACATAATCAGAGGAATATTAATAACTGGGGATTGGGGCAGCCAAGGGGTGGGAAGCCCACAGAACCCATGACTGAATGGTTTGTCTCTGGAAGGTCGGACCAGAGAAAGATAATATTCATAGTGAAAAATCAAGTTAAGCCTGTGTGCCCCTCTCGCCGCAAAGCTTCCAACATATAGGGGAGTGATCCGGCGAGAAATGAGACAGATACACGGGAGAGTAATACCATCACAAATGTATCTTTTTGAGTGTCTCCAGGTGGTTGATACAGCGTGAGGACCTTTGTGTTTCTCTTATGCCAGCCTCCCACTCCTCCAGAGTCGCACGAAAATCTAAGTCCACCTCCCATCTAAGCATATAGCTGGGTTTGGAGGGAAGAAGGTGGTTGATAATTTGTTTGTAGATCGAGAAGAGGCCCTTAAGTCGCCTGGCCTCCGAAAGAATAAATCTTTGATCGAAAGAGGGAAGTCTAGAGGAGGATAGGCAGGACAAGTACTTAGAATTCTTGAGAAAATGTTGGATTTAAAAGTATTGGTATTGGGCATTTATTATATTAGGGAATTTCTTACATAGATAATAGAAGGGAAGAAGGGAGTCCCCCTGAAGTATGTTACCTAAATTAGAGACACCTGCAGCCTCCCGTCAATTTTTCCGTCAATATAGACATATGACAGCTTGTTTTTTGCGGGACGAGTTGTACTTTCATATGCAGTAATTTATTTTACCATATAGTGTGCAGGGAAATTGCAAAAAAATTGTAAATGCAGTGAAGTTGCAAAAAAAGTGCAATAACACGTTTGTTTTTTGGGTATTTTAGTCGCCATGTTCAATATATGGTAAAACCGACATGACGGGGTGATGCCTCAGGTCGGTACGAGTTCTTAGACACCCAACATGTATAGCTTTACAGGTATCTAGGTGGTGAAAAAAAATTCTGAAGTTTGAAAAAAAAAAACAGACTTTTTGCGCCATGTTCTGCGACCCGTAGCATTCTCATTTTTCGGGACCTGGGGCTGTGTGACAGCTTATTTTTTGCGTCTTGAGCTAACATTTCTAATGATATCTATTTTTGGGAGGATCCACAGTTTTGATCGCCCATTATTGCATTTTATAGCAATGTTGCGGCGACCAAAAAAACTGAATTTTGGCATTTGGATCATTTTTCTCAGTTACGGAGTTTAGGGCTCTCATTAATGGATACACATACGGTTCAACAGGTCCCTCACTGACTACTTATTTGGACCTAAGGGCGCCTGGCACATTTTACATACAGGGTGCACAGTTCACTCAAGCATACGAGAACTGCCTTACCGGCACAGATCTGGGTCTCGCTACCTGGGTCATGGGTACACCAAGCGTCCCCAAGGGCTCCTTTCCCAGACGTGTTTCACTCCACGCCCGGACCAGTATCCACCGGGTTCAGCCATGGCTTCCCCACTGCAGGAGCTGTCACGACTCCTGTCCTAGCCACCAGTATGGAGCTAGCATGCTCACATCATGTTCTCACACCACAGAGCCCTAGACTGCTCTGCATTCAGCGTCTCTCAGTCTGTGACTCAATCACTTGTCTCACACAGACTGGATCTCTGGCTCTGGTGCCCTCTGGCTGATCTCTGGCTGATAATGATCTCCCACTCAATCAGCTGGCAGGCTCTTTATCGTGTTTGCCACTCCCACTCTGACACATCCAGCTGGGCTGCTATTACTCAGGACACACCCACCTGGGTTGCTACCAATTAGGACACACTGTTCCCATACAGCTGCTCATCAGGCTCATCAATGTGTCAGATCTACAGCATTCACTCTCACATTTAACACCTTGTGTTCCGGGTAGGTTCACACAGCATCATCACAGTAAAATAGGCCAGTGTGAACAGGATCATACCCTGATCCTGCATGTGATGCGCCCCGGCCATGGGGACCATGCTGGCGGTGCCTCACACCCCAAATAGGGGATGCTCTCCATTTCCCACTTAAAGAGAAAGAGTAGCTTCAAAGCTGCCACAAGCTCCGAAGTTCTATAGGGGGTGAGACAATGCGCAAATAGGGTCTTATCTCCTTACAGATATCGGCAAGAATCTTATTGAAAGCTGCTCACCTGGAAAAGTTGTGTTACTCACAACAAGTATGCGCGCCTGGATACAGCTACTGCAGGACCCACACATCCACAATCGCCGTGGTGAACAATAGTTGTATTGGGACGAAGTGTCTCAGGATCTGCGCTGCTGAATGAATGAAACCAGAAACTGGACCACTGGTTTCAACGGGAGTTCTTTATTCCTACGCTTTTCGGAGCGTTACTATCAGGGTTTGTCCCTGAGGAAGGAGCATGGTAACACTCCAAAACGCATAGAAATAAAGAACACCTGTTGAAACCAGTGTTCCAGTTTCTGGTTTAATTCATTCAACAGCACGGATTCTGAGACACTTCGTCCAAATACAATAAGCTCCGAAGTGACTGCTATCGGGAAAATTAGGGACTTACTTCCGTTTATCTTATAGTATTAGATTGCAGAGAAGCCATTTAAAATTGTCATCACTTCCAGAAGGGATTTCTCAATGTCAGTACAAGTGATATTGATGTCATCCGCATAAAGTCCGCCAAAATGTTTATTGGGCCCCATGTTAAAACCCAAGATGTCGCCACTGGAGCGGAGTGCCTCCGCAAGGGGCTCTATGACCAAGGTAAAGATAGTAGGCGACAAGGGAAAGCCTTGACGCGTCCCATTCGTGATGGTGAAGCCGGACGAAAGAAAGCCTGAGGAGAAAACCCTGGCGTTAGGGGCTGAGTAAAGAGATAATACTGCTGAGAGGATCGGGCCTTCAAAGCCGAACCCTCTAAAGCATCAGTTTAAGATATCCCCAGTGCACTCTGTCAAACGCCTTTTCAGCATCCAAAGACAGGAGTACATCGGGGATCCCCCTTGCCTCTGCAACCTCTATGAGGTCCACCATTCTCCTTATACCATCCTTAGTCTGTCTGCCGCCCACAAACCCAACCTGGTCTGGATTAATTAAACACGGAAGAAAGGTTTGTATTCTAGCAGCAAGAATCTTAGCAAAAATCTTCATGTCACAATTGAGAAGTGAGATCGGGCGATAACTTCCGGAACTGTCCTGAGGTTTTCCTAGCTTGGGGAGAGTGATGATTGTGGCCTCCAGATTCAGTGGAGAAATCATCCCAGTGTACTGCCAGAACTCAAAAACTCGCATAAGGAAAGGGGCCAAAGCAGAGGAGAAGCTCATATAATAGTCATACGGGAGCCTATCAGGGCTGGGAGCTGAATAATGTTTAGAATCCTTAATGGCAGCGACAACCTCAGCTGCTGTTAAGAGAGAGATCAGCTCACTCAATTGGGATATCGACAAGAGGGAAGATGGAGACTACAAAGGAAATATTGGATATTTGCTGTAGTGGGCTGGGGTGTGACAGGGTCATCTTTCAGGTTATATATTCAAGAGTAAATTGAGCAAATGCCTCCACAATATCTACCGGGCTCCTGAGAATCCTACCAGAGTAATCTCGCAAAAAGTCAATAGTATTATTACACCCCCTTTTCTTGACTCTACTGGCCAATAAAGCGCCTGCCATATCTCCCATTGCGTAATAGGAGGACTTAAGTTTACTCAAGTTCTTCTCATGCTGTTCTAGAAGAAGAGCACGGAGCTGAGAACAGACAAGAAAAATCGGCCTGGTGATCTGCGCCGAAGGGGCATTTTTATTAGTTCTCTCCAAAAAATGCAATTGAGAGATAAGGGCGGTCCTCATCCGATCTCGCTTTTTCTTAATCCGCGAGGCTTTTTGGATGAAAAGACCTCACACAAAAGCTTTGTGCGAGTCCCATAGTGTTTCGTCTGAGACTTCCTTGTTGTCATTAATCAAAAAGAAGTCAGACAGACTCGCCCTCATCTCATCAAGTACCTCTCGCCTAGATAAGAGTCAAGTATTCAACCTCCAACTCCGCGGAGGCATCTACCAACCTGCACCTGAAACCACCAAACTCACAGGAGCTTGATCCGACCATGTGATCAGCCCCACCTCTGCGGACTCGCAGGCGGGGAGGGAACCACTATCCACCAGGAAATAATCAATTCTGGGCTAGAATCTGTGCCTAGGAGAGAAAAAGGAGTAGTCCCTCTCCGCTACGTGAAGGTATCTCCAGATGTTGTGGAGATGGGACTCTCTACAGAGTGAGCTCAATTATATATACGATAGTGGACTCTGATGTTGTCCTTTTGCAATAAATGAGATTCTTGCACAGAAATAATGTCCGCCTTCGATTTCCGAACCTCAGCCCAGAACATGGACCATTTGGCAGGGGAATTTAGTTATCTGACATTCAAAGTTACCAGTCTGATAGTCATGATGGTGAATCATTGTGTGTTATGAAAGCCAGGTAAAGCACCATCGGGGAGGGGATAGGGAAGGGAAAACAAAAAATCAACACACATACATGTGAACTAGTGAAAACAGGCCAAAACCTGTTCGGGGGGGGGTGAGAGATCCAAGAATTGAAATGAAGCACTCTAAATAGACCCTCAAAAAAAAAAAATTACTAACAAGGTAGAGGAATGTAGCCGGCGTACAAAAAACAGACTCCTGTGAAGTGGCGCAGGAGAAACCTAGGTCTCACCCAATTTTTCCCGGTCAGCGGCCACTTTTTTCCTACAGGGTCTAGGGTACGTAGTAGAGCCCTAAACTCTGGCAGGCATCAAACCTCAGGCCTTTAGGGATTTCTCCAGATGTTGAGGGGAGTGAAAGACGTGGCGGGCTCCATCATGCATAAAGCGGACCTTAACTGGAAAACCCCAGCTGTAGGGGATGTCATGGCCTTTCAGCACTTTGCACATTGGGGCAAATTCCCGTCTTCTAGCTAGGGTGCCGACAGAGAGGTCAGGAAAGACAGCCAAGGTAGAGAAAGACTCAGGAAGATTCGGGTGGTGCTTGAGAGCTTGCATGAAGCACTCCTTGATCTTAAAGCAGTGCATGCAGGCCAGGATATCATGAGGCAGTGATTGATTTATATGAGAGGGTTTCAGGACCCTATGGACCCTGTCTATCCTCAAGGTGTCCAGGGAGGCATCTGGGATGGAAGGCTAATAAAGGAGTTGAAAATGTCTTCCAGGGCTCCGTCCTCCACTGTCTCTGGGATCCCCCTTAGATGGATATTGCATCTTCTGGACCTATCCTCTAGATCCCATAGTTTAAGTTGGAAAGTTGTCATTTTAGAATCCATCAAGGCAAAATCGTCTGCCAGGGTGCTATATGTGCAGAGGCATACTCTGCCATCTTTCCCTCTATATGGTCAGTACGTTCTCCCAGGGATCCCAGCTCTGCCTTCAGCTCCCCCAGCATACCTTTAATATCCTTACGCAACGCTTCCCTCAGCGTGGAAAGCAGTTTCTGCATTGTCCTTCTTGTCAGTGGAATGTCATCAAGTTCCACAGAGGCTGCTGCAGTGGTGCTCTTAGTAGAGGAGCGTGAGGACACAGAGCGGGAACCAGCAGAGCGGGGTGGAGGCTCCTGCACTCACTCCCTGGAGAAGAAGTTTGTTACCTTAGCTGGGGTTTCCCACCATTTACCCACTCCTCTCAGCATGGCTGGGGTCTCAGGAATGTTACCACTCCAGGCAAGCAGGAGAAACTTCCGGAGGGCTGCTGGAAGCTGCGATAAGGAGTCTGTGTACACCAAGCTCCTGAATCAAGCAGACGGCGCCATTAGCTGCAGGCCACGTTTCCCCGTTTGTAACTTTGAAATGCAAGTACATTTCATCACTGTATCGCTCCAAGACTGATGCAGAGGAGTGTATCATCCCTGGTCCCTACGTGAAAAAGTGTGAAGTCATAACTTCGTGACCTCATCACACTGCTGCTGGCACTGAAGCATAGAGGCAGCGAGGATGATGCAGGCAATACTAAGCACTCCATCAAGGTGCTGAAGATTAAATGCCTTATTATTAGCATAATTTATTATTATTATAGCGCCATTTATTCCATGGCACTTACAATGTTAAAAGGGGTTTACACAATAGAGACTGGTACAATATTCATGAACAATCCAAGGCACAGAAAGGTACAGGAGGAGAGAGGACCCTGCCGGCGAGGGCTCACAGTCTACAAGGGATGCTTGAGGATACAGTAGGTGAGGGTAGAGCTGGTCGTGTGGAGGTTATAAAGGACTGTTTGGTTACTGCAGGCTGTAGGCTTGTCTGAAGAGGTAGGTCTTCAGGTTCCTTTTGAGGATTTCCAAGGGAGATGAAGTATTGGGGAGGAAAGTTCCAGAGAATGGGATACGCATGGGAGAAAACTTATATGCAGTTGTGGGACGATAAGAAGGCAGGAGAGAAGGAGATCTTGTGGAGATCTAAGGTTACAGGTAGGTATGTTCCAGGAGACTAGGTCACAGATGTATGGAGGAGACAGGTTGCAAATATCTTTGTATGTCATGGTTAGGGTTTTGAATTGCAGTCTTTAGGCAATGGGAAGCCAATGAATGGATTGGCAGAAAGGAGTGGTCGGGGAATCGGGGGTGGACAGGTAGATTAGTCGGGCAGCAGAGTTTAGGATAGATTGTAGGAGTGCAAGAGTGCAAGAAGGAAAGCCACAGATTAGGAGGCTGCAGTAGTCGAGGCAGGAGATAATGAGGGCATGCACTAATGTTTTTGCAGATTTTTGGTTAAGGAATAAACGGATCTGAGAAAATTTTTTGAGTTGACGTCGGCAGGAGGTGGAGAGGGCATGGATATGTGGCTTGAAGGAAAGAGCAGAGTCAAAGGTACTACACGGCAGCGAGCATTCGGGACTGGGGAGAGTGAGCAGTCATTGACTTTGATGGATAGGTTTGTTGGGAGTAGCGTGAGGAATAGGGGGAAGGGGTAAATGTTACTGTGGAGGCACAAAATGGTGGGACAATTGTGAAACAGAGCACAGTTTTTCAAGTAAGAGTACTTTAAGAATGGCCTGGATGCCTTTCTTGAAAAATATAATATTACCGGTTATATATACTAAATTATTTGATAGAGCATTGATCCAGGGAACTAGTCTGATTGCCGTATGTGTCAGGAAGGAATTTTTTCCCCATGTGGAGCTTAGTGTTGCCACATGGTTTTTTTTGCCTTCCTCTGGATCAACATGTTAGGCTGTGGGTTGAACTAGATGGACTTAAGGTCTTCCTTCAACCTTAAATACTATGTTACTATGTTATTATGTTACTTTTTAAGAGGGGCAGTGTGAGGGAGATTTTGCAAAGGGACAATGTGAGTGCATGTGTGTTGGGCTGGATATTGTGGGGGGGATAATTTTGGAGGGGCAATGCTGGGGATATTTTATAGAGGGGCAGTCTGGGAGATATTATGGAGAGGGGCAGTGTGTGGGGGGGTGTATTTTACAGAGGGACAGTGTGTGGGGGATATACTGGAGAAGAGGAGTTTGGGGGCATTTTGACAGGGGCAGTTTGGGTGGGAAATTATGAACAGGGGTAGTGTGGGGGCTATAATGGAAAGGGGCAGTAAGGGGGATAGTTTGCAAAGGAATAATATTTATTCATTTATATAGCGCTAATAATTCCATAGCGCTTTACATACATTTGCAACACACTGTCCCCATTGGGGATCACAATCTAAATGAAACACAGCAATTATTTATTTAGGGGCACAGTATGAGATGTTTTCTCTATTAGAAACAAAATCAATCCAGATCAATGTAATAAGATGTGGTTCACTCCCGCCTTGACTATTGTAATTTTCTTTTAATTGGCCTCCCCCGCACTAGACTCTCCCCTCTTCAGTCCATCCTTAATGCAGCATCCAGGATCACCAATCTAGCTAACCGTTACTCAGACGCTTCTGCTCTATGCCAGTCATTGCACTGGCTGCATATGCACTATAGCATCCAATTCAAACTGCTTGTTCTCACTCACAAAGCTCTTCACAGTGCAGCACCACCCTACCTCTCTACCCTCATCTCTGTCTATCACCCCACCCATTCCCTTCGCTCTGGAAGGGACTTTAGACTTACTTCTGCATTAATCTGAACCTCCCACTCCCGGCTCCAAGACTTCCCCCGAGCTGCACCAATTCTCTTGAATGCTCTATCCCATGAAATTAGGTCTATCCACAACTTACATAGTTTTAGGCGATCCCAAAAAACACATCTTTTTAGGGCAGCCTATCATGATCCCTAGTCTAAGTCATTTCGGCATAGCCTATCAGCTCCATCAGTCTCACATGCACCACAAATAATGGTTGGTAGTCACTTATGCTGTTCCTATCTGTTCGCCATCTCCTCAAGCAGACTATACCATCATTGTAAATAAGCACCTGTACTTTGTGTCACCCGCACCTCATTGTTAGATTGTAATCTCTTATGAGCAGGGCTGTCATTATTTTGCTTTTATGCTTTGTATTGAATTTTGTATTGTATTGTATTTTCTGATAACTGTTTCTTATGATTGTTTGAATATGAACCTCTGAATTGTGAAGCGCTGCGGAATATATGTTGGCGCTATATAAATAAAGATTATTATTATTATTATTATTATTATTCTTAATTGGCTGTTCAATGATAGGCTGTATTGTGATTTTAAACTTGTTCATGTTGGTGCATTCCTATCTCAATGACTAAGGGCATTCAGCCAGAAACGCGTATGAGACTGTAACCAGCCGTCATTGATTTTCATATGAATAAATCTGAATATTTTAATCCATTTGGAACTCACCATTCTTTTTTAGGATTTGTATAACCGAAAGCCACAATAATTGGCTGGAGATCAAGAAATGCATTTACCGAGGTGGAGGTAAGAGTCACAGTAAAGCTTACTACTTGTTTGTATACTTAGCAATTGGATATATTTTTTATTGATGTGGCAGTATAATAATGCTTATATTTCTAAGGGCATCATGTTGGGAAGTACTGCTGAACATGGAAGAGATGAAAATCTGGAGTGATGAGATCTGGGCAGGAAATCTAATCATAGGATCTGTACTATGTGGAGACAAAAGGGGTGGGAACGACTCCAATCAGAGATTATGTAATTTGTAAGGTACCTGGATATAAATGTTTGTGATATTTCTTGCATCTCTTTTGTACTGTGGTTCTTGTAATGGTGTGATATTGATTGTTAACAATCACTTCCAGCATCTCTTTAACTTTGTTAAAGGCATACTAGGAGTTGTAGGTTCATGCAATACAATTGTACATGGGGCTGACCAAACATTGCAATTGATTGTTGTTCTATGCTCGGTGCTTTATTCATGTACTGACGGTGGTTCTGTTTAAATGTTTTTAATAACTTTTAACATATTTACAAACAATGCATATTATACCATGTTCTGAAATAGCGTAACAGATACAGCTTATCAAATTAACATAGGTATTACAATAAAATAAAGATTAAATAACAAAAACTATGGACACAGACATGGATGATAAAAACAAAGAGCATCAAAAACAAAGTTAGCAATATCCCTATATTCTATAACACAATAAAAAGTTTTCCTAATAGGCAATAAAACTTAGTAATGGAAACGTTCTTAATGGACTTAGTTTTAAAAGAGTTTCCCACATCTATGCGTCACTCTAAATTAGGTTAGGAGTAAACTTCCCCACCCAATTTTGCCATTTTATCTGGTATTTTCTCTGTAAACCATGTCTTAGGGCAAAGTAATACTCATATAAATTATGATTTATTAATCTGTTCACAAGTATGTCAATTGTAGGAACCTGTAGATTCAAAAGCACGGTCTCGTGTAGGGCGCTCTAATTAAGGCCAGGCAGTTGCTCTATATATTGTTTTAATTGTTATTCCACCTCCATTCCACTTGAGAAAGACGGTACTACACCGTCGAAACATGTCGTGGCAGATGGAGGATTTCCAATAAAAGGACTTTCCACAAGCAGAGTCCCTGGCCTTAATTAGAGCGCCCTACACGAGACCGTGCTTTTGAATCTACATTTATCATCTCGCTTAGAGAACACGGCTGGAGCAGCTCATGGATACTTGAGGACCTGCAGACCTAGCTAATTCCTTTACCAGGAGATAAACACAGGACCTGCCTGCGTCAGTGCGCCCGGTCACATGGGGTGCTAGCAGGCGGGGTTACAGAAGGAAGCGAGCGGGGACGCCGAGACTCCCGGGACGGAGCTGATTCAACTTGTCTCCACACCACAGTAAAAACTTATAACAGGAGAAAGGAGACCCCAACCGCTTCCAAAATCTACACCATTGTTGTGCTGGGCTTGCACAACAATAATAGGTTAGTGAACACGCATATTATTATCCCCTGCTGGTAACATTGATAATGCACTAGTGCGCCCCCTGTATTTCTTTTGTCTTTCAATTGTAGGAACCTCACTTTGTCTCCAGAAAAAAGCTATTAGAGACTTAACGGCCATTAACACATGAAGAATAAAAACTCCTGCACTTTTAGGGAGGTCTGAAATACCTATCAGCAAAAGTGTTAATTCAGCTGTTAAATGCATATCAAGTTCTGTGATAAATGTTATTAATTTTTGAACCTCCGACTAAAACTGTATTAAATGTGGGCATGACCCAAAAGACATGTTTTAGTGAACCAACACCCCCACAGTCCCTCCAACAGGAGCTGTCATTTTTTGAGTCGATCAAATGCAGTTTAGAGGGAGTGAAGTACCATTTTGCAAATATTTTAAATTGGGTGTCTATCAGTGCAGTGCATGGGATATAGGAGTGCATTAACTCTAAGGTGTCAATAAATTTTGTATTGTCTAATTTGGTACCCAATTTCAAATCTTTCTCCCAAGATTTTATATATTGGAGATTCGTCGTCAATTTATCCCCGTTAATAATTTGATAAATTGTATTAGTTTTCCAAATGACATCTTTATTTGGATACTTTAACAGATCCACCACGTTAATGGGGAGATAGAAATCAATTCCACCTTTTTTAAGGGAAACCTAAATCTTCCTCCAAGATTCTCAAATTGTGGTAAGTTAAATTTATTCTTCAGAGAGGGTATTAATGTGCCTTTATCTAAGATGTCAGACATCACCAAAATCACTATCCATCCATGAGGTGAGACTTAACCCCGGGGAGAGGACTCTTAAAATATCCACTGGAATCCATGTGGGCTTAATAATTTGAAATATTTGCTTTGATCTCTTTGCCAACTCTTTCCAAGCTTGTATTGCTGCCTTTTACAGTAGCTTCCATTGGAAGACGTGTTTTACAGTTAGTCAAATACAACGTTATTAAAGATTTAAAGCAACTCACTGGGATATTTAATTCTTCTATGGATACCCACAACTGCTTATCTCCAGTATGTCACCATTTTTTAGAGCTCTTTATTAGAGATGCTAAACAATACGGCTGGATATTTGGAAGTCCCAGCCCTACATTCAATTTATTTTTCTCTAGAATAAGTCTCGACACTCTTGGTCTCTTTTTATTCCAAACAAAGGTAGATAACTGGTTTTACAGTCTTTGTAAATATTTTTTAGGGATGTGTAAGAGGACAGACCAGAAAACGTATAAAATTTTAGGAAGCACAAACAATTTATAAGCGTTTATTTTGCCTTTCCAAGAGATCTCAATTTTTGACAGATGGGATAAATCTTTTTGTATAGTTTTGTTTAAGTCGTCCAGGTTTAAATCTATTATTTTTTATTTGTGATCATGATACCCAAATAAGACAGGCCGGTATTCTCCCAAGTAAATTTAAGCTCATCTTTCAGAAGTTTCAGCATTTCCAAATTGACATTAAAGTGCAGGTCTTGAATTTTATTAATGTTCATCTTGTAAAACGACACACTAGAGAAGTCCACAATAGTCTCCATTAAATACCTGAGAGACTGTAAAGGATCTGTCAGGGTTACTAATAAATCATCAGCAAATAGAGATGTTTTAAATTGTCTCCTATTGACCTCCCTAATATGTGGGTTCTTCCTAATTTTTTCAACAAGAGGCTCGAAGAAAAGATCAAATAATATTGGAGATAGGGGGCAGCCAAGTCTGGTGCCATTTGTCAAAGCAATTTGACCTGAAAGCTGACCATTTGATAAACTTTTGCTGTTGGGTTTGCATATATTGACTTAATAACACTGTACAAGGACCCCTTAATACCAAAGCGTTCCAGGGTAACAAAGAGAAACTCCCACTGCACCCTATCAAACGCTTTATCAGAGTCAACTGACAGGGCCAGCATCGGGGGTTTAGACTTTTCTATATGAAAAATAACATTTAACACTCTTCGGGTAGCATCCGAGGTCCCTCTACTGGGTATAAATCCTATTTGGTCCGAATTAATTAGTTTCGGGATTAATTTTTTTAGTCTATTTGCTATAATTTTTTTTCCCCCAACTTTAATTTTTATAAATTTTTAATCGACAATCGTAACAAATCACATAACACGACTTCACAATCACAAGTCTGCAGTACAATCTCCAGCAGGGCCGTATTTTCCCTTAGGCACTTGTAGGCACGTGCCTAGGGCGGCGGCATTCAGGGGGCGGCGCCTGAGCGTGTTTTATTTATTTACTTTTTTTTTTTTCTTTCCGAGCACTGGCTGTGTAGGGGCGCTTTGTTCCGCCCCCCCCTTGTCATCTGGCCCGCCATCGCTCCCGCTCACCCACCTCAGCCTGCTGCTGCTACCCGGCATCCGGCGGGCGCTGAAAGGACGAGGAGGAGAGGACTAGTGCAGGGATCAGCGATGCAATCTGTATTGCTGTCTGCTGCACAGACATCGGGCACCGCTGGGCTGAGCACTCAGGTGGAGAGGGGGTGGGGGCTCATTCATATCACTGCTGCCTGACATCATGTACTGTACTACTATTACCTTATATGCGGGCTCAAGTCTGCAGGGGGCTGTCAGCTGAGGACACAGCTGACAGTTACATAGTGTGGGATAAGAGACAGAAGAAGGGTTAAATGTGTTTGGCATGAGATGGGTTAACTTTTGTATGGACAGAGGCACACTGCGCTGTGCTTACAGGACCTGTGATGATGTCACATGAGGGGAGGAGTCAGGGGTCACATGATTAGCTCCTTAGTGTATGCAGGACTCTGCTGTGCTGGTTGTCATGGTGCTGGATAAGGTAAAGTTTATGTGTGGGGTCAGGAGGGCTTTACTGTTTGGATGTAGCAGAGCCGAGTGTGTACGAGGTGTAAGGAGCGGTGCCGCATGTGTACGATGTGTACAGAGCAGAACCATGTGTGTACGATGTGTACAGAGCTGAGATATGTGTGTATGATGTGTACGAAGCGGAGATGTGTGTACAATGTGTACGGAGCGGAATCGTGTGTGTGTACGAGGTGTACAGAGCGGTGCCGCATGTGAACGATGTGTACTGAATGGAGCCACGTGTGTACGATATGTACAGAGAGGAGCTATGTGTGTATGATGTGTACGGAGCAGAGCCGCATGTGTACAAGGCATGCAGATCATAGCCACGTATGTACAAGGTGTATGGAGCTTAGCCATGTGTGTGCAAGGTGTACGGAGTAGAGCTGCGTGTGCACGAGGTGTGCGGAGCTGAGCCGAGTGTGTACGAAGTGTACGGAGCTGAGCCGAGTGTGTACTAGGTGTACAGAGCTGAGCCGCGTGTGTACGAGGTGTACGGAGCGGAGCCGTGTGTGTACGGGGTGTACGGAGCTGAGCCGTGTGCGTACGAGGTGTACAGAGCAGAGCTGAGAGTGCACAAGGTGTACGGAGCTGAGCCGCGTGTGTACGAGGTGTACGGAGCTGAGCCGCGTGTGTACGAGGTGTACGGAGCGGAGCCGCGTGTGTACGAGATGTACAGAGCAAAGCAGAGTGTGTGCAAGGTGTACGGAGCTGAGCCGTATGTGTACGAGGTGTACATAGCAGAGCTGAGAGTGTACGAGGTGTACGGAGCAGAGCCAAGTATATACGAGGTGTATGTAGCTGAGCTGCATGTGTACGAGGTGTAGGGAGCAGAGTCGAGTGTGTACGAGGTGTGCAGAGCCGAGTGTGTACAAGGTGTACAGAGCAGAGCTGAGAGTGTACGAGGTGTACGGGGTGGAACCACGTGTGTACGAGGTGTAAGGAGCAGAGCTGGGAGTGTACTAGGTGTATGGAGCAGAGCCGAGTGTGTATGAGGTGTACGGAGCGGAGCCGAGTGTGTACGAGGTGTGCGGAGCAGAGTGTGTACAAGGTGTACAGAGCAGAGCTGAAAGTTATGAGGTGTACGGAGTGGAGCCACATGTGTACAAGGTGTACGGAGCGGAGCCTAGTGTGCACGAGATGTATAGAGCAGAGCTGAGAGTGTACGAGGTGTACGGAGCAGAGCCGAGCGTGTACGAGGTGTACGGAGCTGAGCTGTATGTGTACGAGGTGTAGGGAGCAGAGCCGAGTGTGTACAAGGTGTACAGAGCAGAGCTGAGAGTGTACGAGGTGTACGGAGTGGAGCCACGTGTTAGGTGGATGAGGATGTGTAGGGTCGAGCAGAGCCGAGTGTGTACGAGGTGTACGGAGCGGAGTCGAGTGTGTTCGAGGTGTACAGAGCAGAGCTGAGAGTGTATGAGGTGTGCTGAGCAGAGCCGCTTGTGTACGGAGCAGAGCTGGGAGTGTACTAGGTGTTTGGAGCAGAGCTGCGTGTGTCTAGGTCATGCAAAGCAGAGCTGCGTGTGTACATGCCGTGCGGAGCAGAGCTGTGTGTGTACTAGGTGGAGAACTCTGTGGGGGACATGATAATACTTGGAGGGCTGTGAGGAGCCTTTATACTTTATGCAGGGCTGTTTGAGGGTTGTGTTAGGGGCCATTATACAGTGTGAAGAGGTGTAGGTGCCATTGTACTGTATGTAGGTCCATTACACTGCAAGGAGGGCTGTATGGGGGTCACAGTTGGAGATCATACTGTGCCAGTGTAGTTGAGGGGTTTACAGTAGGGTCATCATATTGTGCATATGGAGGAATTCACTGTGGGGGCATCACACAGTGTTTGGTGGGAACTTTGTTGGCGTCACACTTTATGGCTGTAACAAAAGGGGAATCCAGGGGCTTCAATAGGAGGAAAATTACATTGTAAGGGCAGCAGTTGTGAGATATGCTATTATGTGACCCAGGCAAAAAATTTTTGGGGGGGCATTAAGAACTACTAAGGTGTCCCATTATTTCTCTGTAGGCCCCTGGTGCAGGATGCATTGTCCCTCTGCTGCAGGACTGATTGGCATGCAATATGGGGGTGGGGCAGCCCATAGAGCTGCAGCATGCCAAATGGGAGGGGGTCGGCCCACAGACCTGCAGCATGGGCTGTGGAGTCGGAGTTGGAGCCATTTTGGTGGAGCCAAAATGGACCGACACCTAAAATATATAACAAATGGGGTACAGTCATCTGTTTTTTGCTCCATTTTGCATGCAAGTGCTATGCGAGTGTCCGACATTTTTCTCAGATAACTTTCGTTTGACATCCGCGTGCAATCTGTTTTTTTTCCTCAGCAGCTTTTACTGTACAATTATTTACAGGAACATTTTTTCCAGTTGTCTGAGCTGCAGAATGAGAATGTATCAGTGAAAATAATGGATGCCTCTCGGATGGTCAGTGTGCGGTCCATGATTTTGTAGGACCCATAGACTTGCATTGGCGAATCTCACGCGTGAATCGCAGACTGTTGCAGCATGTTGTGACTTTTTTCTCATCCAAACTCTGGATGAGAAAAAAGCATCTGACACTCGCCAATCTGCTCTCAGACACTGAATAACATTGGTCCGAGTGCAATGCAATGAAATCACACATTGTACTCATCCGAGTTTCACGCCAGTGTGTCTGTACCCTAATACTAAAATCCATATCGGAATCCTATGTTTATGGCTCAGTTAGTACACTCCATACTTCTTGTTATTAACCAGTTAATGCTCTCTTGTCCACCGCACTGCAGTGTCAAAAAAGGACGACAGCGAGACAGACAGCGACAGCGCATCAGAGAGCCCCCGACCTCCAAATAGAAGATCCTCAGATCCCGGTATTGTGACATAATATAAGAATAATATTTTTTGCATTTATAGTACACTATGAACACAGCATTTTACATACATCAGTAATGCTGTCCCCATTGGTTCTCATAATGTAAACATCCGAACAGCATGTCTCTGTAGTGTGGTTGGGCAAAACTACGAACCTTTTATATGTGCTACATGGAATGTGGAGGGAGAAGCTGCAAGGATGGGGGGAGAGGCTACATGAAACTTGGGGGGATTGTTCGAGATGTGGGGGCGGGGCCGCAACGGGGGGTGGGGGGGTGGGGGCGCGACCGCTGATAGTGCCTAGGGCAGCAGGAACTGCAAATACGGCCCAGATCTCCAGTGCTATTAATCGATAACATCAGCTCATTTCCTCCAGTCATTACAGCTGTAATAAATCCATAGATCACACATCTGCCAAGTCTGGTTAAATTTGTCCATTGTATTATGGAGTGTGGCAGTCAGTCGTTCCATTAATCGGATGTCTTTTATCCGTGCATACCAATCAGATAACAAGGGTGGAGCCCACCTCTTACAGTTTAGAGATATCAAGCATTTTGCTGCTGTAAGTAGATACATTAAGAGCCCACTCTTGGATTTATTCAAACCTGGGGAGAAAAGATTTAAGAAACATACAGCCACGTCTAAGGGCAGGGGATGATCTATAACCCGGGACATCGCTGTTGCCACGGACTCCCAAAAGCCTTGGATTAACGGGCATAACCAGAAAAGATGATACAAAGAGGGTTTGCCCCATATTAACGAGGCAGGGTGGTAGGGGGCCAGCCATAGCTGCTCCACCTCTGTCCATCTGCTGCATGTTGGCAACGTCGACTAGTGGGACAAATGGCGCAAATGCGTAGCGTAATAATACAGCATAAGGTCCGGGCAGGCAACCCCTCCCTCCCGTTTTGACGCACATAGGACTGAATCTGGTATTCTGTGTCTTCCCGAGTACCAGATGAAGTTCATTAAAGACGACTGGATTCTTTTTAGGGTTACAATGGGTACTTTTACTGATAGTGTTTCAAATAAGTATAAAAAGCGGGATAACGGACATTTTAATAGCTGCCACCCTTCCCAAGAGCGAGATCTGTAGGGCTGACCATTTTTTAAGCTGGGCCTCCACCTTCCGTATTAGGGGTGGAAAATTAGCTTGGAATATTGTTTTGTAGCTACAGGTCATATTGATCCCTAAATAGCGTAGGGACGTTGTGCGCCAGGTATAGCTATATAAATTTTTAAGGAGGTAAAGTTTACGGTCCGGGATGTTTATGGGCAGTGCTTCAGTTTTTGCCGAATTAATTTTTTAACCCGACAATTTAGCATAAGACATAATAGCGGTATGTAATTTAGGCAGAGAGATAACAGGCTTTGTCAATGAGAGTATGACGTCATCCGCGAACAGGCGACTTTGAATTGTCTACCTTTAAGGTGGATTCCAGAAATATCAGGGTTAAGTCTAATTTGTGCAGCTAGTGGCTCGATACTAAGGACATAAAGCAATGGAGAAAGGGGGCACCCCTGATGCATTCCATTTTTTATGGACAGATATTGGGAATGGGCGTGAGGAAGGCGAACCGAGGCAGTAGGCGATGAATAGAGACCCTCAGTGCTGTAACAAAAGGTCCCGACAGGCCAAAATGATCGAGAGAGTGGAACATGAATGCCCAATCCAGCCTGTCGAAGGCCTTCTAAGCATCTAAACTAAGCAAAAGGGCCTCTTCCGCTCCCCTGTTGGCCACCTCAATCAGGTCCAAAATACGCCTAGTATTGTTGCCCCCCTGGCGGAAGCGAACAAAACCAACCTAGACTTTATGGATCAGATGTGGAAGCCAGGTCCCCAGCCTATCCGCCAAGAGTTTGGTGAAAATTTTCAGATCGGCATTTAACAGGCTGATAGGACGGTAGCTTGCACACTCCATCGGGTCTTTACCCTCTTTTGGGATTACAGTAATGTAGGAACGAATTATAGAATTGGGTATTACCCTCCCTCCATGAAATACTTAAACAAAGGGTCCAAATTGGGGGACAGCACATCTACATAGGTTTTTTTAGCAAAGTTATGGCAACCCATCCGGACCCGGCGCTTTACGACTCGGCAATTTCTTAACGATTTTCTTAATCTCCTCCGCAGTAATTTTCTGGTTGAGTGCGTCCAGAGCGGTCTGGGATAGTTTTGGTAGGTGGCACGATGAGAGGTATTCCTCCAGAATACGGTTCTGTCCTCCATGGGATTGAGGTGAAGTGAGGGGGAGAGAGTAAAGGGAAGAGTAATATTCGTAAAAAAATGTCGGCCACCTTACCCGGTTTATAATGAATCACACCGGCCTGATCTTTGATGCCGTAAGGGGAAGTATTAGTAACCTGATCTCTCAGTCTCCTGGCTAGCATTGTATGTGCCCTGTTACTGTATTCATAGAATTTCTGTCTGGAATATCTAAGTAGCACCTCCACCTTACCATGAGAGATGGCTTTAAGTTTGCTTCTCAGGTCTATTACCTCTTTAAGGAGTTGTTTGGTGGGGTGCGCCAGTAATCGCGCCTCTGCCTTTTTTAAGTTCCCTTCTATTGTCAAATATCAGGATTTTGCGTCTTTTAATGTACAATGGCGGGAAATAAAAATTGCCACTCCAGTCGTTTTATTCTTAGCTGTAGCAGAGAAAATAGTATGAAACCAATGAAAATTTAAGGGATCCCGTATCCATAAGATGTGTCTCCTGCAGAAACACAATATCCGCTTTAGACTACCGCATCTCCCGGACAGTGAGCCTTCTTTTTATATCCGAATTTAGACCCTTTACATTGAGAGTAAGTAACTTAACCATGATGGGATAGAGGCATACCTAGGGCATTTAAAAGGGATATAGATGGGTGCATAGCGGAACTGTGGGGTCTAAGAGCATTATCAAGAGGACTTGTCTGATAAGGTGAGGACACACTTGTACTGCATATCTAAACACATACAACATAACCAAACATTGAATGAGTAAGAAAAAGAAAAAAACAACGTGAATAATACAGGACAACATCATGTAGTTCCAAAATGAGAGTTGGGTACAGTATGGACCCCGCTGCCGAGAACGGCTTGAAAGGTGCCTCTGTACTACTTAAGAATTCGAAGAACCAGTAACGCGACTCTCGTCTGTGGGGGTACACGTCGAATCCGCAAGAACAGGTATCACCAAAAATTCCGCCCCCAAGAGCTGCAAGTTCCCACCAAGGGGTCAAGAATTAGATATTTAAAGCCCCGTAACTAGGAAAGAAAAGATGGAAAAGCAAACACCAATGTCAGACAATGGATGTCATAGTCACCAGTCACGATGGGTCCTCTATCCTAGGGGCTCTCCGCGTCGTCTTACGCGGTGTAGACTGTCGCCAGGTCTGCTACAGTCGAGGCAGCCCCAGCGGCATGGACCTGTCAGGCAAATCCGGCTGTTCGATGGTCAACAAACGGCAGAAGGACTCCAGATCCTCCGGGCTCTGCAGGGTGGCCACTTGGTCCCCCCTCATAGCCGAGAGGCTGAAAGGAAAGCCCCACCTATAGGGTATATGATTTTCTTGTAAAATGTGTAACAACAGTCTCAAGGCTTTCCTTTGCTGTAAGGTGATCCACAAGAGATCCTGAAAGAGCTGTATTTTTGGGTTGTTGTGGGTGATCTGTTTGATCCGTCTTGCCTTTGTCATGATGTCCTCTTTTAGAGGGAAGTCCGTAATACTGCAGATGATATCCCTGAGGTTTCCTGTTAAGTTTTTTGGCCTCAGCGCTCTATGGGCTCTGTCCATTTTAATTGGATGATCCACCTGGCGGCGTAATACTGTGTTAAAAACATTTTGCCCGCTACATCCTCTGTATCTCTCGTCTCAGGGACCCCTCTGACCCTAATGTTGTGACGTCGTCCCCAATTATCTAGATCTTCTACATGCCTCTGGAGATCTCTTATGATGGAGGCCTGAGCAGTAGTTTGGGACTGAAGGTGCCGTATAACTACTCTGGCTTGGTTGTGGTCCTCCAGCTGATGGACCCTCTGAGTCAAAGCGACCACCTCCCGCCTCGCCACCGCTAGTTCTGATCGACAGGTGTCTTTGATCTCTGCAACCAGCAATTTGAAGTCTTGCTTAGTCGGCAACTGTCGTACATACTGCCACCAGTCAGGAGGAGGCGACAGGGGAGGGTAGATATATTCCTGAGTACGATGAGGTGGATCAAGGCCCCGGCCCATAGGGTCTCCTCTTGTGTCAATAGATAAGGACTCAGAACCATGAATTAGCTCTCTGGGTTCCATGGAGCTTTTACGGATCTGCTGAGCTTGCCTCGAGGATCGAGATGATCTCTGGGGCGACTGGGTTCATCCAGGGCCTGGGTTGCCCAGTTGTCACCTGCCCCTACAGAGCTCCACATGTCCCCATCTATGATATCTATAAGGTCCCCCTGAGCACCCCCCGTATCTGGGGGTCCCCCATCCTGAATAACACTGTCTGGGCTCTCCATGTTCCTCCCTGCCAGAGATATGGGCTCCCCAGTGAGATCCACTGCAATCCCAGATGGAAGGGGATATGAGCTGGAGCATGTGTCCCCCCTTCCCTTTGTGCTACTTATATTGAGGCTCCCATCGCTTGTGGGCTCATACTGTAGTTTTATTGGGGTCTTGCTATCATTTTTTTAATTATTTTAACATCAGAGTTTAAAAAGGGAAATGGGTCTATAATTAGCTATGTTTTGTGGGTCACCTTTTTCTTTAGGGATAACTGAAATAAAGGCTTATTGCATTTTGTATGGAGGAGGGGTATTGTTGGCTATGGCATTCATTAGATTAGTCAAGTAAGGGGCAAGTGAAACAGAAATTTTTTTGTAGTACTCATGTGGCACCCCATGGGTTAATGTGCCACAATAACATCATATGGTTTCCCTCCCCACAACACACTGACAAACACTAGCACCTCTGGGCCAGGAGGGGGAGCACAACCTGCTCTCTTAAATACTCCAGGTCCACAGGAAGTAGCTCAGTTCAGTACAGGCAGTACTGTGAAGAGGAGAGAGACTGCAGTGACAGAGAAAGGTTGTGCTAAGCTTCTTTGCAGTCTGCTCACAGATTCCAGGCCTAGCTAGGGTCTGAGGAAAGGAGAACTACGAGCAGAGAGACACTCCTGGGAGCTTGAGTGCAACCATTACTCGCCCCAGAGAAGCGCACAGAATGGACACTGGATCCGGTACTGTGACTGACACGCAGCACAGTGAATCCACGGGCTGGAAGAAAGCTGCAGCATCAGGAGAGAAGGAGAATTGCACCTTTTACTACAAAACGTGAGTGTGCGTTCTTTAACCCCATCTCCACTATCCACATCCATTATAGACTATACCATCACTGCCCCGGGGAATACAGTTCTACCCACTGGAACTATTCCATCTGCGCTGCCATTACACCATCCCCGGAGGTTCTACAGCAGCGGCGGCCCCATCACTGGCCGCACATAGTGGGTGGCGTCACGATAGACTATTCTCCCCTGTAAATACACCCTTTCATTTGTCAGGGCCCGGGACACGGTCTGGACCACCCGTGACTTCCCCAATAGCAGACATGGTCCGGTACCGAGTACCCTCATCCCGGTGGGCTCGACACTCATTAGGGAGTCCATCAGGACCCGGGGATTTCCCATTTTTTAGTGAGCCAATTGTCATAGCAACTTCAGTCACTTCAAAGTTAAGTTAAGAAACAACAAGTCTTCATCAAACAAAGATGGTAATTTTATGGAATCCAAAAATGTATCAATAGATCTGGAAGTAGTAATTTTGACATTGGGCTCGTCCTTTCCATTATACTGTATAGGTTTTCGTTACATTTTCTGAACTCCTCAGATATATCTTTGGGGTTCCTACACACCACACCACATTTATTTTTAATTTCTAATATTTTTGTTTTAGTTCTTCACACCTTCAATATATTTGCGAAAAACTTGTTGGATTTGTTCATACAGTTGTAGTATTTCGTTTTGGAAGCTTGCATCATCTTATCATAGTCTGATTGTAAAATGGAACTCAATTCCACCCATAATTGTAAGATGTGTTTATGAGTAGCCTCACATGATTTAGGGCGGCTTCACACTTGCGTTCACCTCCGTTGCGTATTGCATCGGGGGAGCACAAGCTGAGCGTATACACCGCGCAACCCTATGTTTAACATGGGGACGCACAGTGTATGCCCTCGGGTGTGCATGGCCGTGCGCACCCATTGCCCGCCATGTGTAATTTGTATGCATGCAGATGCTTGCGTACAAATCATACATTCTCGTCCGCACCATCAACGCAAGTGTGAAGCCAGCCTTAGTGATTTGGTCATTTTCAAGAACTCTAATTTGATTGATGACTTTTTCAGATATTTCCCGTCTTGCTCTATTTAGCTTAGAGTTTAGGTGAATAAGAGATCCCCTAACTACAGCCTTATGTGCTGTCCAAAGAGTGGTGAATGGAATATTATCTATATTATTTTCTTCAAAGTAAGAATTAATAACATTGAGAATCTCATATTTATACTCCAAGTGCAAGAATAAAAAATAATTAGCTCTCCACACCTTATATTGCGAAAAATTATACATGTCATATATTTCAAATAGAATTGGTGAATGATCAGACCATGACCTTGGGAGAATTTTAAGGCTGACTTCACACCACGGCCTAGTCCAGTCCGGGGCTGTCAGGCATGAACCTGAAAGCCCCGGACCGGATCAGTACACAGAACCGGAGGGCCAAATGTGCCCTCTGGTCCTGTGTGCAGCCGGACGCAGCTGCAGCTGCTAATGATTCAGGACCACGGCTCACAGGGAGCTAGCCACGGTCCTGAAATCACAGCGGCGTGCAGCTGCCGGTGTCCGATTCCCGGATCGTCTCGGCCCCATAGGCTCCCATGTTAGGGAGCGCTGGATTGCCCCGGATCCGGGAGAATCCGAGATACGGGATTTTGGGGAGATTCTTCTCCCCGGACACAAAAACGTTGCAAGCAACGTTTTTGTGTCCGGTGAGAATAATCCAAATTCTCCCGGATTCATCCAGGGAGATGGAAACCGGATGGCAGAGAGCTGCCATCCGGCTCCATCCGGCCCCATAGGCTACTATGGGGCCAGAAACCGGTCCGGGGCTGTCTGGTTTACACCGTACAGCCCCGGACCGGACTGCGCCATAGTGTGAAGCCAGCCTAACTGTTTTACATTTTTGTAAGGTATAAATATCAGTTAGGATTAAGTCTATTCTCGCTAGGCAGAGATGGGTGTCTGAGTAGTGCGTACATTCTTTTAATTGTGGTTCTGATGGTGGTTCTAGCTCTGCATTCATGTACTGATTGCTTTCTGGATTCATGTACTCAAAACTTGGTTCTGTTTATGTTTTAAAGTACAGATGGTGGTTTAGTCATATATTTTTTTGGCCCTTGGGATTGGTACAACATGACAATGTGGCCCTTGGACCAAAAGATGTTGTGCACCCCTAGTATAAAGTCATGCCTGATGTATGTCTCTAAATGATTGATGGCAACCTACTCTTACTGTTAAGGAGAGCCTTAAGATCAAAATACTTAATTAACCTTAAGACATAAGGGCTTGAGAGAAATGACTCAAAGTGTATTATTTTCACCTTACATAAGTTTGTATCAGACAAAGATGGCTACCATTTCCTCTTCTACATCAACACATGTTCTGAGACAAAGCTGCAGTCAAGACAAAGAGTGATCAATCACAGAATGACACCTCATCAGATGGCTTCACGGATCAAACTAACTTTTGGAGACCTGAAGGAATTTACCTTGATGACCTCATGAACAATCCCCCTCCATGGACTAGACCATGTCCCACCAATAAATGCATTCCATTTGTCCAAATTCCTTGTGTAACCAAGCCCCCTTAAAGAGCTTTGTTAAAACCCTTGTGTGATCAATAAAAACTCACTTTGGAGCTGTGCCTTGTACAGGGCTGAGGAGAGCTTACACCTGATTGTGTTATCGGTGTATTTCTTTCATGCATGCATCAGTCCATAGCAATTAGGACAGGAGCAGGCAACTCATTAATATTATAAAATATTAATCCATATCATTCTAAGGGCCGCTTTACACACACCAACTTCTGTGACCAACTTCTGAACAGATCTCTAGTTGCAGTGAAATCATGGACACATTGTTCCATTTTGTGGTTGTGTACAAATGGAGCAATGTATCCATGATTTCACTGCAACCAGAGATCTGTTCTGAAGTTGGACACAGAAGTTGGTGTGTGTAAAGTGGCCCTAACAGTGTTGTCAATTGTCCAGAAATTCATTGACCGTCCATAAACAAGGGCCCTTCTTGCCCCTCGCACAAAAAAATGTAATTGATGAGTCTAATTTTTTGGGGTGCTGGAGAGACTTATACAGCTTAGTATGAATGTGAAAGAAGTATATGAATGCTATGGCTATGTTCACATGCAGCTTTTTAAAATGCACATTAAATGCATTTTTTTTTACAGTACCAGCAAAAGCTATCAGATTTCAGAAATGTCATGCAAATGGTTTATTTTTTTTTTCTGACAATTGGAGAACTGCTGATTTTTTTTTAAATCTGCGGTATATTAATTCATTCTGCATTTTTGCAGTATTTTTTACACGCACAGAAAATAATGAGAAAAATGTTACATAAAACAAGCAACAAACATTTTTACTGCATTTTTGTTGATTTAATTTATATTGAAAGTGTACTGTAGACAAACTACACATGTAATCGACACCCAAAAAAATGCTGCACAAAAAGCATGAAAAACACCAAAAAAAGGAAAGTTTTTACTGCCAAGAAAATAGGTTTTGATTGCAGAAAAAAAAAGAAGGGGAAACATTGTATGTGAATGAAGCCTAAAAGAGAAGCAGCATGACTCCTTAAATAAAATCGATAACATTTGCAAACACACATTTCTGATCCTGTCATAAAATATTTGGAATGACTATTAACCAAAGGTTAACATTGCCTGCTTCCAATACTAAAAGACGTCTGCCAAATGGCTACATAAATTCTGCAGAAACTTTCACTTAGTTCACTCTGTACACAGTGAGCAATATAAGCAATATTACCCTCATTCCACAGTCAAATTAACTTTATGGTTTAAAAGAGTATAACATGTGTTCTTTCAATCAGTAAAACAATTACCACCAGCTATTTATTTTGCACATAAAGGCCACTTCACACAATAGGATCTCGTTAATGATATCGTTGAAACGTCACGGATTTGTGATCGTTCAAATGATATCGTTAGTGCGTCGTTACATGTAAACGAACGATGTTGGAAGGATAATTCGTTGGATCGTTCAGCAAAAATTTGAGATCCTGACCTCAAATCTATCGTTCGTCGTCCAATTAACGTTCTGGGAAGCAGCAACAACGTTTAGTGTGACACCTTTTTGAACGATGTCGTTCATAATTCTCCTATTCCTGCCGCTATTTAACATCGTTCAATTGTACTTCTCCAAGTAACTGGCGCGTTGACAAATTTAAGATCTCCTTTAATGATATCCTTGCGTGTGACAACGCACTAACGATGTCGGAAGGATCGCGGTGACGTGACATAGCTAACGATCTCGTTCACCTATAACCTAGCGTTTGACGGTACCTTTAGACTGGTTTCACACCACCGTTTTCTTCCTGATCAGGTTCGATCAGGTTTATGTTTCAAAACAAGGAGCGACTCCAAAACTCAGAACAGGTGTCAATCTTTCAATTATCGCTTTCCTCTCCTGGTTCCTCTCCTGGTTTTGACACACAAAACCTGATCGAACCTGATCAGGGAAAAAACGTGATGTGAAACCAGCCTAAGGAACACACAGCAACATCTAAAACCAGCCACTTAAATCTCCAAAAAATTACATTGTAATAAAATGTAGTTTTTTTAATTATTGGGAGAATTACAAGACAGAACAAGGCTGAGGTTGGTAAACAGCACCTTACCCAATGCAAATCCAGAATCTATCCATACGATACTAAAAAATAACCCACATAAATCTAAGAGAAGTACAGCACAACTCATGTGAATTTTTTAAAAGAAATCCACATAGGTAGTAATAGATTTCTATACAGTAACAAAAGTGAGATAAAATGCTCCAAGTGTAAAACGTTTAACCTGAGGGATCACCTTCCACCCATGGTAATGAATAGACTGTAAAAAATAAGATACAGATGAATATGTCTTGAATAGAGATGAGCGAGTACTAAAATGCTCGGGTGCTCAAAGCTCAGGCCGAGCATCCCAAGATACTCGTGAACTCGGCCCAAGCACCAATGTTATCCTATGGGAGACCCGAGTATTTTTCTTCCATGACCCCCGGCAGCATGGATAAACCCTAAAAATGTCACAAAAGTATCAGAATAGTGCTCAAATGACATGGGAACAGCATGGGGAAGACCCCTGTAAGCATTTCAGACTCCAAGGTCACTGCTGTGAACAATGTTGTCAGACTATTACGCCACTTTTATGGACTGTCAAGAAAACATTACGAAATGAAACCAAAATGGATTTTCCTGGAGAAAATATTAAGGGCTCATACCCACTTGTGAGACAGAGTTGGTGTATGTTAGTTTTTTGGATTACATGAAAGATTTAAAAAAAAAAAATTGTGTGGCACTCCGATGCCCCTGGGAAGAGACGTACATGAAGGACTCTTTAAATAAATAATGT
Source organism: Allobates femoralis (assembly GCA_033576535.1). Taxonomy (NCBI): domain Eukaryota; kingdom Metazoa; phylum Chordata; class Amphibia; order Anura; family Aromobatidae; genus Allobates; species Allobates femoralis. Next base: position 483,860,133 of record JARQOC010000004.1, on the reverse strand, counting down.
GCCCATTTTAAGGCAGTGAGTCTTTTGTAGTATTGCCATTTGGCAGGGCTGCCAAAAATTGGGAGGCACCCAATGCCCCTGGAAAGAGACGTGCATGAGAGCCTCTCTAAATATTGTGCCCATTTTAAGGAAGTTTGTCTTTTGTAGTATTGCCCTAGGTAGGGCAGCCAAAAATTGGGAGGCACCCTAATGCCCCTGGATAGAGGGCCTCTTTAAATATTGTGCCCATTTTAAGGAAGTTTGTCTTTTGTTGCATTGCCCTAGGCAAGGCAGACAAAAATTGGGAGGCACCCCAATACCCCTGCATAGAGATGTGCATGAGGGCCACTTTAAATATTGTGCCCATTTTAAGGAAGTTTGTCTTTTGTAGTATTGCCCTTTGGCAGGGCAGCCAAAAATTGTGTGGCACTCTGATGCCCCTGGATAGAGACGTGCATGAGGGCCTCTTTAAATAATGTGCCCATTTTAAGGAAGTGGTCTTTTGTAGTATTGCCCTTTGGCAGGGTAGCCAAAAATTGGGAGGCACCCCAATGCCCCTGGAAAGAGACGTGCATGAGGGCCTCTTTAAATATTGTGCCCATTTTAAGGAAGTTTGTCTTTTGTAGTATTGCCCTGGCAGGGCTGCTAAACATTGGGAGGCACCCCAATGCCTCTGATAGAGACATGCATGAGGGCCTCTTTAAATAATGTGCCCATTATGAGGAAGTGGGTCTTTTGTAGTATTGCCCTAGGCAGGGCTGCCATAAATTGTGAGACACTTCAATGCCCCTGGATAGAGAGGTGCATGAGTGCTACTTTAAATAATGTGCCCATTATAAGGAAGTGGGTCTTTTGTAGTATTGCCCTAGGCAGGGCTGCAAAAGTTGAGAGGCACTTCAATGCCCCTGGATAGAGATGTGCATGAGGGCCTCTTTAAATAATGTGCCCATTAAAAGGAAGTGGGTATTTTGTAGTATTGCCCTAGGCAGGGCTGCCAAAAGTTGGGAGGCACTTCAATGCCCCTGGATAGAGACGTGGATGAGGGTCTACTTAAATATGGTTCCCATTATTTGGAAGTGGGTCTTGCATAGTTTTCCCTAGGAAGGGCTGCAAAAAATTGGGAGGCATTGCGATGCCCATGAGAAGAAACATGGAGGAGAGCCTCTAAATATTGTTCCCATTACAAAGGAGCGGGTCTCCTGTACTTGTAATGCCCATTCTCTAAGTATGGACTAAAACATTTACCCCTGTGGGGTATACATGAAACTACTGTCTAACTTTTTAACGGTTAGGGTCATCATCATCATAAATATGATGTACATAAATTGAGTTTTCATGGCATCATAGACCACGATCGCACTGATCATATGATGGTGGCGGATGAGGAGAAGGAGGAACAGTACAGCAAGTAGCCAAAGTCATGAAGTGTGTACCCATGTGTGGGTGTGAGGAGGGGCATGGCAATTTACCAGCACAAAAAAATACAATGCCTATGACTTTAGATTATGCTATCATTTGGTGGTGGTGTGGCGAAGTCAGGCCCAATCCAACCCTTGTTCATCTTGATCAGAGTAAGCCTGTCCGCCTTCATTTACCATTTTTTGAGGCAGGAGGGGGTTGCAGCTCCAATTTGTTTACGCCAAAACACTCAGTATACCCATCTCAGCGTTTGTGAGTGACCAGTATACCTGCTGTAATTTAATCTCTAATCTGTCATCTCAGTGTCCAGCTAAAAACCATCTTTTGGACGCCTTCATTTAGCTGTTTACAGTCAGCACACCATTGAAAATGTGAAAGGCCGGTGGCAAGGGACAAGGAACTGGACGTTATGGTGGTGCATGCAGAGGCTGAGGCCATGTGCAAGCTCGAATTGCACTACGACAAACGCCCACATCATCTCGCTCGACCTTCCTGTCCCAATTTGTAGGGGACTGCAGTAGTACACCACTATTAAACCAAGACTAGTGTCAACAGGTTGTTAGTTGGATAGCGGATAATGCTCCCAGTCAGTTTGGCACCACCACAAACACCCTGTCTTCCACATGGTCAAGTGTCAGTAGCCGTGAGACTGGACCGCACATTCCACACCCTGATCCTCCTTCCTCCCACCTTGGTGACTGCCCGGCCCTGGACATAACTGAACCCACATTTGGACACTATGAAGAGCTGTTCACTTATCCATTCTTAGATTCTGGCCTCTCGCCAGCTCCACTTGAAGTGGGTCATGAGGAGATCGTATGTACCGATGCCCAAATATTTGAGAAGCCACAGTCTCACGAAGGCAATGGTGGTAACGTGTCTCAACAAGAGGACGACGATAATGAGACACAATTTCCAGAAAGTCAGGAGGAGGACCAGGGTGCGGAAGTGGAAGACGATGTGTTGGATGATCCAGTAACTGACCCAACCTGGCAAGAGGACATGCAGAGTGAGGACAGCAGTGCACAGGGGGAGGGAGGCGTAGCATCACAACAGGCTGGAAGAAGCAGGGTGGTGGCCGCAGGCAGAAGGCAGGCAACCATTCCCCGGAACAACAACATGACTGAAGTTGCCAGTACAACTGTTAGGCCTTCCCGAGTCAGGCTGTTTTTTTAGGAGTCTGCAGATAATTCCAAAAAGGCCATTTGCAACACCTGCCATGCCAGCATCAGCAGGGGTAGCAAAACTAGCAGCCTGACCATGACCAGCGTGATCAGGCACATGTCAGCAAAGCACCCGACTCTGTGGGATGTACACCAGAGTCCAAGAGCAGTGTCTGCGTGTGACACCACTGCATCTTCCACTGTTCTGCATGCAAGCTTATTGCCCTGTCCATACTGCATGCGAAGATGCCTCCTGTCCTGCACCTGTAGTTGCACAAGCAGAAATACCACCATCATCAACCACATCCTTGTCCCAGCGCAGCGTTCAGTTATCCATACACCAATTTTTGGAACGCAAGCGCAAATATGCTGCCAACGCCTCACAAGCCACACTTCTAAATTTGCACATTTCACGACTGCTTGCGCTGGAAATGTTGCCTTTTAGGCTAGTGGAGACGGAAGCATTCCGCGACCTGATGGCGGCGGCCGTCCCACGTTACTCGGTCCCCAGCCGCCACTATTTCTCCCGGTGTGTTGTCCCCGCATTACATAAGCACGTGTCACAAAACATTACACGTGCCCTTGAATGAATGCAGACAAGAGTTGGTTTTTAGCTGGACACTGAGATTACAGATTAGAGGTTAAATCCCAGCAGGTGGATCGGTCAGACACAAAGGCTGACGAAAATACAGAGTGTTTTGACGTATGCTAATTTCCGCTACAACCCCCTCCTGCCACACAAAAATAATAAATGAATGCAGACAAGAGTTGGTTTTTAGCTGGACACTGAGATTATAGATTAGAGGTTAAATCCCAGCAGGTGGACCGGTCAGACACAAACGCTGACGAGTATACAGAGTGTTTTGGCATATGCCAATTTCCCCTACAAGCCACTCCTGCTGCACAAAAATGGTAAATGAATGCAGACAAGAGTTGGTTTTTAGCTGGACACTGAGATTAAAGATTTGAGGTTAAATCCCAGCAAATGGACCGGTCAGACACAAACGCTGATGAGTATACAGAGTGTTTTGGCGTATGCTAATTTCCGCTACAAACCACTCCTGCCACACAAAAATGGTAAATGAATGCAGACAAGAGTTGGTTTTTAGCTGGACACTGAGATTACAGATTTGAGATTAAATCCCAGCAGGTGGACCGGTCAGACACAAACACTGACGAGAATACAAAGTGTTTAGGCGTATACTAATTTCCGCTACAACCCCCTCCTGCTGCAAAAAAATGGTAAATGAATGCAGACAAGAGTTGTTTTTTAGCTGGACACTGAGATTACAGATTTGAGGTTAAATCCCAGCAGGTGGACCGGTCAGACACAAACGCCGACGAGAATACAGTGTGTTTTGGCGTATACTAATTTCCGCTACAACCCACTCCTGCCTATAGAGGGCTAAATTAATCCCTAAAAGCACTGTTTTGGGATGGATGAGATTTCCAGCCTGTCCACCAGCCCCAGATGTGATGCAGGCTGGTATACTGGCACAATTAAGTTTGCTATATACTCTGCCTCCCTGTCTGTATACAGCTCTATTAGTCCTCAGAAGGACTGTTGTGGTAGCAGCCCTGCACCTACACTAGCTGAAAGGCCACAAATCTGTCCCTCAATCAGCAGCACCTCTCCCTACACTGACTGTTTGTGGAGCAGAGTGACGAGCACAGCGCAGTCAGGTCTTATAAAGACTTGATCACGCTGTACGGCCAGCCAATCACTGTAAAGCCACAACCATCAGGGCTGTGCCTTTACAGTGGCTGTTAGCCAATCCCTGCATGCGGGCTGGCTCTGTAAAGAGTGCCAACATGCAGGGAGGTGGACCCCAAGCATAGCAAGAGTATCTCAGGATTACTCGGTACTCGCCATGTACCCCGAGTACCGAGATATTCGTGCGAGTACCGAGTAGTGACAAGCATACTCGCTCATCCCTAGTCTTAAATTGAAATATTGACACGTCTTCCTACACAACAATATTCTCAGGTAGGAGGTTAATATTCCCTGACTATTGAGAACAATACAGGCTACTTTTTCTAAACGGGTCTAGTTAATTTTGATATTTTTCAGTCACCTAGTGGTAGATGGACATCATAAATATAATGCTACTAAGGCTGGAAATACACTGGTGAGTGGAAAAAACAGTCCGATTGATGGATCCGAGTGTTGGACGAGGTCCGTTTTGCATTCAAATGCTATGCGAGTGTCTGACATTTTCTTGGATTACATCCGAGTGCTGTCCGTGTGTTGTCCGTGTGTAATGCAATTTTAACATGGCATTTCTCATGCTGTATAAACTGAGAAAAGAGTTGACAGAATACAGTAATTGAATACAATACCCAGGATAGAATAGCTAGATAGGGTTCACCTATTTGGCTAATTACATATTCACTGCACTGTCAGACAAACACTGTTTGAGAGCTTCTGTGATTGGCTGTTGTAGTCAGAGTGCTTTTCCTCAATCTGGACAGTGATTCTGCTTGGTTGACATACACATTAGTGTAGGGCAACTAACCTGGTGTTATAGGGCGTGAAAAAAGGACTTAGGGACTCCATCTTTATTACTCCTCATTACAGCCCTCCAGGATCCTGGTCATCTTTCTTCTGTCTTCTTTCTTCTCCAAATGTTTAGCTCTGCTACATCACAAAACAGAAGGAGGAACAATGCTTCCTCCCCTGCTCTTTGATGACTGAGCAGAGTCAGGGGTGGCTCATCGCTGACACCAATGCCATAGTAACCTAATAAGCAGTTACTATAGAGGAGAAGCGGTGAGAGTAGAGTTAACTCCCTGCTTGCTGGCAGTGCTGTAATTGGTAAGCATCGCTTAGTCGCCGCTGACTCTGCTCAGTCATCACAGAGCAGGGGGAGGAAGCATTGTTCCTCCTCCTGCTTTGGGATGTAGCAAAGCTAAACATTTGAAGAAGAAAGAAGACAGAAGAAAGAAGAAGACCAGGATCCTGGAGGGCTGTAAAGGGGAGTAATAAAGATGGAGTCCCTAAGGGTGTCTGTGTCTTTATTTCTAATACTTTTCTCTCTGTGTGGTGTTTTTTTTTTACTCTTTTATTGGAGATTCTTAATGGCCGGGTCAAACTTGGCCTGATATTAAGAATCTCTGGCTTAATACCAGCTTGTATAACAAAGCTGGTATTAACCCCTTATTACCCAGCGTGTCACTGCCACCAGGGCCGCTGGAAGAGCCTGGTAAGGTCCCTGGAAATGGCGCTTATTAATGCACCATTTTCAAGGGCAGCTGTGGGCTGTTCTTTAGCGTGGGGGGCCCTATAACAATGGGCCCTCACCCCAATGGGAATACCAGCCCTCAACGGTCTAGTTTTACCTTGGCTGGCATTGAAAAATAGGGTGAAGCCCATACATTTTTTTTTAAATACAAAAAGGGGGTGGGGAACAAGAGGCGCAATAGTGCCCTTATCACTAGACACTAAATCGGCAACCTGGTGAGCAAAAGCGGTCCACTCACCTGATCCAGTTGTGTCACCCACAACTGGTTTGAAGACGTGTTAGGAATAATATCCTGATGGCTGCTGCTGGACCTTCACCGAACCACTCACACGTGGAAAAGCATCAGGTTACTTGGGAAAAGGTGTATGGCGGTCCGCGCTGCCAGACTGACTCGCATCAAAGAAGACACTTGGAGATGAAGTGTTGATCAGATCCTTCTTTTATTCACCGACGCGTTTCGGTGCCCACCTGGCACCTTCATCAAAATGCACTCTCAGGAAGCAGTCAGAGCCCAATTGTAAAGCAAGCCCAGCTGCAGGCTAATAAACCACCTCTACCAGCTATGTGTTGGGAGGCAGACTGCCATGCATACACTGGGCCTGCTTAAGGCACCATTCACACTGATACAAATGATGAAGAGTGTCTGAAAGCGACCCAACCGCTCCGCTGCTTAGCATTGGGCCACACAGTACGATACCTCTGCACCACTAGATGAATGGCGCCCCTAGGGGCCCAACTGCACCCTGGATAGATAAAAAGTGCAAAAAGTCTCTTATATGATGAATAAAAAACTTTATTTCGGTACCGTGGGATACCCGTTACTGGGCGTTGATTTACTGTGGGATGTCACGCGCGGCCTGTGCCCAGACTCGTGGTCCTGGTGGTCGCTGAAAATGGGGTTAAATAAAAATAAAAATTAAATAAAAAGAGTTTGTGACGCCATCTTCGGTATCCGGTAATGATATCGGCGCTGCTTGCAGACCTCCGAGGTGATGATGAGGCAGCTTTGTTGGTAACGCTCCCCGTAGGTGGAGCGGGATCCTCGGGGCAGCTGTGGATAATAAGGATTTTACACAAGAAGGCAGCTTTGTCAGTGGAGATGCTGACAGGGAGTCTGTTATGAGGGAACAAGAGTACGGCTCCTCCGGCGCAGGTAATTGATACACAACACTCAGTCTTTGACTCTGAACTGGGTTTTACTGGTGACTCAGGCAGCAAACAGTCTTTACACAGTCAACGGGTATTGCTGGCCTGGGTAGTCACCAGAGAAAAAGGACGTCTCACTTGGGACCCTCGGTGGTGTGCCTGCTTAGTCCTTTCATCTGTCCTTGCTGCGCACAGAGCCCTCCTCACTTCCCCACGGATCCTTATGGACAGTTCCTGTCTTGAGGCCTTTGGGTCCTATACGGGGCCTAAGGGGATTATGATGGGTGTTGTCCGTGACTTCTGAAGAAGCCTGTGCCCTCTGGTTCAGCGGCTCGGGGATAAACGCCCACACCGCTCTCGGAGCCTGTCCTCCGGTTCTGGACTGGATCCTTCCGGCCGGGAGTTGTATCAGTGCAGATTCGGGTGCACCTCAACACCCTACGATCCCCTTCTTTCTCCGGGCCACCTATCCTGAGGTGCCCTCCACTGCGCTTCTCACAGGATTCACTTCCCGACTCCTACTCCTCTCACCAACTTTCCAACTCTCCACTACCCACCTAAGCTCACTCATTAGGGATTATAACTAGCAGGGGCTATATTCTTAAGTCACCAGGGCGGGCTGTTTTGCAGCCTCGAGGATCCATCCCCTCTCTGTCTGTGCTGCTGTGATGTGGAGCTGAAGGCAGGCCTAATGATTTGCATTCTGTGAGTGATAGAGAGGGGGGAGGGTACAGTCTGCACAAGCAGAACACAAGCAGAGCACACAGACAGAGAGAGGGTGGATCTTCGAGGCTGCAAAACAGCCCGCCCTGGTGACTAAAGAATAGCTATAATCACTAATGAGTAAGTATTAAAACGTTTTTATGCACTTTCACAGAACGTTTTTAGGAGACAAAAGTGTGAGATTAGTGATGGGATGCTGCAGGGACATGTTTTGCTAGCTTAGGAGGCGTTCTGGAGGTGACAGGATCCCTTTAAGGATTTGTCAGGCAGACAAGAGACCAGCTTGTTTCATTCCTTGTAGTACTCCTGTGTAGGGTTAGACCACAATTTTATCCAGTCGCATATGTTCATCAGTTATCTGCTTCCTTCATACAGTCTAATTTGTTCATCATGACTATTGAACCACCCTTGTTTGCATGCTTATAATGATTAATAAAGTCTGTCTGGAAAATACATGGATTGATATTGATGCTGGTTTTGTGGTGAAGCTTACAAAATTCATACATAATTGTACATTGCCATCTGACTGGAACATTATTTTTAGCATTACTACTCCCATACCAACTAACTATTGTATATTTAGGCCACGTTTTCAATTATCAACTTAACAAAAAAAAAGTTCAGTTCAGAGCTTGAAATAACTCTTCAGAGATGCAGAAAATTCATTGCCAGAGATAAAAGTGATATTCATTCCCAGTAGCTGTACTTTCAAGTAAATTATTTGTAGAATTTTAAAAACAAAAGATTCCAATCAAAAATAATATTTACATAGGCAGGCACAGTCTGATTCACTAGTGAATATTCTCCTATATCATAGCACTTTATTTATTTACTTGGCTTATATTTATCGCCAAATATAACATTTGAGAGAGAATGCTAGTTTATCAGATAAATCATTTTATTATTATTATTGTCATTCGGTTCCATGGCGCTTTACATGTGTAAGGACAGACAAGAACAGAACGTAAAATAACGACAATTATATCATACAGGTACAGTATGGCAGAGGATCCTGTCCTCGAGGGCTCACAGTCTATAGGGGATGGGTAGGGAGACAGTATGAGGGGGAGAGGTGAGGGTGAGATGGTGCAGCGGATTAGGTCTCAGTATGGGTTGGAGGCTTGAAGGAAGAGGTGGGTCTTCAGGTTTTCCTTGAAGGTTCCCAGGGTAGGGGAGTGTCTGATGTGGTGGGGAGAGAGTTCCAAAGTATGGTGGATGCACGAGAGAAGTCTTGTATGCAGTTATGGGAGGTGGAAATGTGAGGGGAGAAGAGAAGGAGCTCCTAAGAGGAGCACAGATTGCGTGAGGGGAGGTATCGGGAGACAAGGTCGGAGATGTATGGAGGGGACAGGTTGTGGATGGCTTTATATGTAAAGATTAGGGATTTGAACTTGGATCTCTGGGAAGTGGGGAGCCAGTGAAGGACTTGGCAGAGGGGGGAGACGTGGGAGTAGCAGGGCGACATATGGATGAGTCGGTCAGCGGAATTGAGGATGGTTCGGAGAGCTGCGAGGGAGGTAGCGGGGAGGCCGGTGAGCAGGAGGTTGCAGTAGTCAAGGTGGGAGATGATGAGGGCATTGACAAGTATTTTGGCAGTGTCATGGTCAAGGGAAGAGCAGATTCTGGTGATGTTTTGGAGCTAGAGTCGGCAGGCGGTGGCGAGAGCTTGGATGTGGGGCTTGAAGGAGAGAGAAGAGTCGAGGATTACCCCGAGGCATTTGGCATGGGGGACAGGTGAGAGTGAGCAGCCATTGACAGTGATGGATAGGTCGGGTTACGGGAAGCCACAGGGGGAGAAGACAAACTCATTTTTGTCCATGTTCAGTTTTAGGAAGCGAGTGGAGAAGAAGGATAAAATGGCGGACAGGCATTGCGGAATTTTGAATAGTAGGGAGGCGATGTCGGGGCTAGAAAGGTAGAGCTGGGTGTCATGGGCATAGAGGTGGTATTGGAGGCCATGGGACTCAATGAGTTGGTCTAGGCCAAGGGTGTAAATGGAGAAGAGTAGTGGTCCCAAGACCGAGCCTTGGGGAACTCCAACAGATAGGGGTTAGGACGAGGAGGAGGTGTGGGAATGGGTGACGCTGAAAGTCCGGTCTGTTAAGTAAGAGGAGATCCAGGATAGGGCTAGGTCAGTGATGCCAAGAGATTCTAAAAGAGATTCTAAAATTTGAAGCAAGAGGGAGTGGTCGACTGTGTCAAAGGTGGCAGAAAGATCGAGAAGGAGGAGGATGTTGCTTGCTCTTGGCGGTCAGTAGGTCGTTGGTGACTTTGGTTAGGGCTGTTTCGGTGGAGTGGTGGGGTCAGAAACTGGATTTGAGGTGGTCAAAGAGTGAGCAGGAGAGGAGATTGGAAGACAGTTTGGAATAGACTTGTTGTTCAAGTAATTTTGAGGTGAAGGGGAGGAGAGATATGGGGCGATAGTTGGAGACTGCTGCAGGGTCGAGGGAGGGTTTTTTGAAAATGGGTGTGATTAGGGCATGTTTGAAGGATGAGGGGAAGACACCGGTATAAAGTGATATGTGAAGAGATGGGTTAGGGCAAGGATAAGGACTGTGGTGAGGTTATGGAGGAGGTGAAAGGGGAGTGGGTCGAGGGCACAAGTGGTGAGGTGTGATCGTGCTAGAAGGGAGGAGAGGTGATCTTTTGCCATGAAGGAGAGACTACTTTTGGATGAGGGGGTTGGGTGATGATGGGGGGGGAGGCTGAGGGGGCTGTAGATCTAAGCTTTCTCTGATTTTGCCGATGTTTTCTTTGAAAAAGGTGGCGAAGTTATCGGCTGAGAAGAGGGGAGAGGGAGAGGGTGCGGGGGGATGGAGTAAAGAGTTGAAAGTTTTAAACAGTTGGTTGGGATTGTGGGACTGGGTGGTTATAAGAGAAGAGAAGTAGGCTTGTTTTGCGGCAGTGAGTGCAGTCTTGAAGTCGATGAGGGACTGTTTGTACAAGGCAAAGTGTGCTGAGGAGTGGGATTTCTTCCATCTCCGCTCAGCCGCCCTTGACGTCCGTCGAAGTTTTTTAGTGAGGGTGGTGGGCCAGGGTTTTCTGTGTGCACGGGTATTGTTGTATGAGAGGGGGGTGGCTTGGTCAAGGGCTGTGGTGAGAGTGGTGTTGTAGAGGGTGGTGGCTGCGTCAGCGTCATGAGAGGAAGCCAAGTCTGAGAGAGGGAGGAGGGAGTCGGAAAGTGAGCGGAAGTCAATTAGTTTAAGGTTTCTTCGGGGGTGAGGGAGTTTCCAGAGAGGGGGGAGCATGGTGGGGAGGAGAGGGAGGGGTGAGTTTGCGAGGTCGATGAGGAAACAGAGGTGGGTGAAGACAAGGTCTAGTGTGTGGCCATCATTGTGTGTGGTGGAAGAGATCCATTGGGAGAGGCCAAAGGAGGAGGTTAGAGAAAGGAGGATGATCCTGAGGAGCGGTGCTGGGGATGCCACCTGCCCGCTAGACCTGTCTGTGGACACAGGAGCAGCCCAAAGTGACAGTCGCGGGTGCACTGCTGCTGGGCAGCAGGATTAACTGGAGTGGAGCTGAGAGGGCCGCCGGCAGGATGAGACCAGTGCCAAGCTTGTGTGGTAACGGACCCCACACGTGGCACCTGGCGGTGACAGCGGGGTCATTGACGACAGTCGCAGTGGAGTGGTGCAGGGTGCCGATCACCAACTGGACCCACCGAGAGGCCTAGGGTCGGCTCTGGATGACAGCTACGGGACAACTGCTGTAGGGGGGGGCAGAACGATGCTGAGAGAACCGCGATTGCAGGCCCTGCACGTGGCACCCAGCGGCAGGAGCGGGGCCACAGGAGACAATCTCAGGGAGTGGTGCTGGGGGCCGCTTGCAGCTGGACCCGCAGGAAGCCCAGGAGCACGACTGCCTCTACAGAGGAGGCAGGACAGTGCTGAAGAGCCGAGGTCACGGGCCCCGCACGTGGCACCCGGCGGCAGCAGTGGGGTCGGAGGAGACCGTCGCAGAGAGAGATGCTGGTGCCTCTTACCTGCCACACCTGAAATGACCAGCGGGTGCACCGGCGGGTGAAGACCGCCTGGAGAGGTGAGGGGGCCAGGATACAGGGCTCCAGAAGTGTGGGGGGCCCAGGAAGGGGGCGATGATTAGCACGGGAGGGGGCTAAGGAGGCTGACAGGCGGGTGCAGCCCGCCAGCAGACAGATAATAATTGGAGGGGGGGGATGGGAGGGAAAGGGGGGTCCCTGATGACCACTGAAGTGGGAGGGGGCTGAGGAGGGGGGAGGGCACCCACCGATCCACCCCTCCAGATCTGATTGGAGAGCTCCAATCAGATTTGGAGGGGTAAATCACTCTGATCGGCAGTTTCACTTTCAACTGCCAATCAGAGCGACTTTAGCCATGGGGGGACTAAGCCACCCCCCCGGGCTAAAGAATAGGTCCTTACGATCCTGCAGCTCCGGTGACTTGTCACTGACCCGGTCACTGAAGCTGCAGGAGCGCAAACAAGCCATGACATTATAGAGACATCATGGGTCAGGAAAGCACCAACTTCCATGATGTCTCTATAACATAAAAGGCTGGGAAGGGGTTAATGGTACATTGTGTTTGCTAACTGTATAAGAAAGCTAATGGATGTTTAGAAAACCCTAGAAAACCCTTGCACAAGTATGTTGGCACAGCTGAAAACGGTTTGGCTGATTACAGAAGCTATAAAATTGACCTTCTTTAGAGAAGGAGGTTGAGAATCTGGAATTACAATTGTTTGTTCTATGAAACTCTCAAAATGGCCAGAAAAAGAGAACTTTCATGTGAAACTCAACAGTTTATTCTTGTGCTTAGAAATGAAGGCTATTCCATGCAAGAAGTTGCCAAGAAACTGAAGATCTTCTACAACGGTGTGTACTATTCCCTTCAGAGAGCAAAACAGGCTCTAAACAGAATAGAAAGAGAAGTGGGAGGCGCCACTGCACAACTGAGCAACAAGACAAGTACATTAGAGTCTCTAGTTTGAGAAATCAACGCCTCATAGCTCCTAATCTGGCTGCGTCATTAAATAGTACCCCCAAAGGTCTGCAATGGTGTAATTGGTGTAAAGCAAGCATTCTTACGGTGGCTCAAGTGGTTAGCACTGTAGCCTTTGCAGCGCTGGGGTCCTGAGGTCCTGGGTTCAATTCCCACCAAGGACACTTAGGACAACATCTGCAAGGAGTTTGTATGTTCTCCCCGTGTTTGCGTGGGTTTCCTCCGGGCACTCCGGTTTCCTCCCACATTGTAAAGACATACAGATAGGATGTTTAGATTGTGAGCTCCAAGAGAGACAGCATTACTCATGTATGTAAAGTGCTATGGAATCAATAGCGCTATATAAATGAATAAATATTATTATTATTATTTCTTTGATTAAAGCAAAGTTTTACGAGAAAATTATTATTTCAAATAAAAATCATTATTTCTAACATTGTCAATGTCTAGACTATATTTTCTATTCATTTTGAATACTGCCCCACTCTCGCCATCGGCGGCCTCTCCTGCGCCCCACACGCTCCTGTCTTACCGGTAACTGCGGTCATGTGACCTGATGATGCTCAGTCACATCATCACAGGTCCTGTAAGCAAACGGAGCTTGCTGTGGCAGGCAGCGCTGGATAGAGAGAGGATAGGTGAGCATAATGATTTGTTATTTTATGAGTGGGTGTGTGAGTGTGTGCAAGCCCGCCGCCACAGCCGCCATCCATCCTGCCCCGCACGCTCCATCCTGCCCCCCACACTAACCACTCTGCCCACCGCGATGCTGCGCTGACAACTCTGCCCACCGCGCTGCTGCGCTGACCACTCTGCCCACCACGCTGCTGCGCTGATCACTCTGCCCACTGTGCTGCTGCGCTGACCACTCTGCCCACCGCGCTGCTGCGCTGACCACTCTGCCCACCGCGCTGCTGCGCTGAACACTCTGCCCACCACGCTGCTGCGCTGAACACTCTGCCCACCGTGCTGCTGCGCTGACCACTCTGCCCACCGCACTCACTGCTAACCACTGAGCCACCGTACAGTGCTAAACACTGAGCGACCATACTTTGCTAACACTGAGCACGCAGTCTTGCTAACCACTGAGCCACCACGCAGTGCTAACCACTGAGCCACAGCACAGTGCTAACCACTGAGCCACCGCGCAGTGCTAACCACTGAGCCACCGCGTAGTGCTAACCACTGAGCCACTGCGCAGTGCTAACCACTGAGCATGCGCAGTGCTAACCACTAAGCCACCGCGCAGTGCTAACCACTGAGCCACCGCGCAGTGCTAACCACTCAGCCACCGTATACTCTGCTAACCACTGAGCCCCTATATACTCTGCTAACCACTGAGCTGCTGTACAGTGCTCCATCCTCCCTCACCCCGCCACTTTGTCCTCCATCCTCCTCCTCCCACCGCTGTGCTCCGTCCTCCCCCTGCCTGTGCCATTCCATCCTCCTCCACCGCTTCCACCTCCTTCCTTTGTCCTTCTCCCCTCCGCCACTCCATTCTCCATCCTCCCCCTACCTGTGCTGCTCCATCCTCCCCCACCGCTTCCTCCTCCTTCCTTTATCCTCCTCCTCCCCGCAACTCCATCCTCCTCCTGCCTGTGCTGCTCCATCCTCCCCCACCCACTGCTTTGTCCTCTGTCCTCCTCCCCCCTGCCACTCTGTGCTCCATCCTCCCCCTGCCTGTGCCGCAAAATCCTCCCCCACCCCACCGCTTCCTCCTCCTTCCTTTGTCCTCCTCCCCTCCGCCACTCTGTGCTCCGTCCTCCCCCTGCCGCTCTGTCCCCCTCCTGCCGCTCTGTCCCCCCCTGTCGCTGTGTCCTCCCCCTGCCGCTCCGTCCTCCCCCTGCCTGTGGCCCTCCATCCTCCCCCACCCCACCGTTTCCTCCTCCTTTCTTTTTCCTCCTCCCCTCCGCCACTCCATCCTCCGTCCTCCCCCTGCCTGTGCTGCTCCATTCTCCCCCACCCACCGCTTTGTCTTCTGTCCTCCTCCCCCCTGCCACTCTGTGCTCCGTCCTCCCCCTGCCTGTGCTGCTCCATCCTCCCCCACCCCACCGCTTCCTCCTCCTTCTTTTGCCCTCCTCCCCTCCGCCACTCTGTGCTCCGTCCTCCCCCTGCCGCTCTGTCCCCCCCTGCCGCTCTGTCCCCCCCTGCAGCTGTGTCCTCCCCCTGCCGCTCCGTCCTCCTCCTGCCTGTGTCGCTCCATCCTCCCCCACCGCTTCCTCCTCCTTCCTTTGTCCTCCTCACCTCTGCCACTCCATCCTCCGTCCTCCCCCTGCCTGTGCTGCTCCATCCTCTCCCACCCCGCCGCTTCATCCTACATCCTCCTCCCCCTGCCACTCTGTGCTTCGTCCTC
Organism: Allobates femoralis; assembly: GCA_033576535.1. Lineage (NCBI taxonomy): Eukaryota > Metazoa > Chordata > Amphibia > Anura > Aromobatidae > Allobates > Allobates femoralis. The sequence goes on along the minus strand of JARQOC010000004.1, from coordinate 483,845,132 downwards.
CCCCTGCTGCTCCGTCCTCCCCCTGCCTGTGCCACTCCATCCTCCCCACCCCACCGCTTCCTCCTCCTTCCTTTGTCCTCCTCACCTCCGCCACTCTATCCTCCATCCTCCCCCTGCCTGTGCTGCTCTGTCCTCCCCCACCCCGCCGCTTCATCCTGTCCTCCACCCCCCACCGCTCTGTGCTTCATCCTTTCCCTGCCGCTCCATCCTCCCTCACCCCACCACTTCCTCCTCCTTCCTTTGTCCTCCTCCCCTCTGCCACTCCATCCTCCGTCCTCCCCCTGCCTGTGCTGCTCCGTCCTTCTCCGTCCTCCCCCACCCCTTCGTCCTCAGTCCTCCTCCCCCCTGCCGCTCTGTGTTCCATCCTCCCCCTAGCGCTCCTTCCTCCCCCTGCCTGTGCTGCTACATCCTCCCACACCCCGCCCCTACCTCCTCTGTCCTCCATCCTCCTCCCCCCTGCTGTTCTGTCCTCCCTCCTCCCCCTGCCACGCCGTCCTTTTCCCGCCGCTCTTTCTTCAAAGTTCCTCCCAATTCAGCCCTCACCGCCTTCCCATGCAATCTCTATTTCTATATTCTAGAATACCTGATGCGTTAGAATCGGGCTACCATCTGGTTTGATAAATAAAAGTATGAGTTTTCATGGAAAAACAAAATTGTCTGGGTGACTCCAAATTTTTAACAGTAGTGTATGTTATCACGCCTCCTGACGATCCCGCAGTAGCGGAGAAATGCGTCGAGGGTCCAGGTGGTCTGTGCGGAGCTTGGTGCTCCCCTCCCCAGCTTCTAATTAACACTATGGCAAAAGGTATGAACGTTACCATTGTTCTGGTTTAATATATGAATAATCTGTCCTTACTTGTGAACCTTTAGTGAGATTTTTGTGCTGTTAATGTTTGCTGGGATTAAGGGGACAGCTTATAGGGTGAGCCTTTGGCAGGGAAGGTGCGGTTTCTTTTGGGATAGATTCATAGAACTGAAAAATTCTTTGTATGCATAAGCATTTCTGTGAAGACAGTGTACAGTGTAGGCCTCTTAGTGAAGAGCACTCGCTCAATGAGCATGCGTTGTAAACACTTTATTTCTGTCGTCTTTAGTTTTTTTGCCTTGAAATCGCACGTAGTGACATTCTGCCATAAAAGGATCCCTTTCTTACATTTTATTACTTTTTTATGCACCTAGCACAGACCATATCGGCTTACATTTGCTCCTCAGATGTGGTTTTATCACAGCTGGTGACTGTTTGTCTCCTTGGGTGTTTGTACTGTTATCAAATTCCTTCTTAGAATTCTTGTATATATTTCTTGCTTTTTGAAATAAATTTGCATATAAAATTAACTAGTACTGGATTTTTTACTCACTATATCTACCACCTGATATCTAAGGGGGGTGATCTACGTGGGAATTTTAGGTTTAAAATATTGATAATCCAGTCTGGACGCAAAGTCCGCTGCTTTAGGGTTTAGGCTCTAAACAGAGTTGAAAGAGAAGTGGGAGGCCCCGCTACACAACTGAGCAACAAGACAAGTACATTAGAGTCTCTAGTTTGAGAAATCAACGCCTCACAGCTCCTAATCTGGCTGCGTCATTAAATAGTACCCACCAAAGTTCTGCAATGGTGTAATTGGTGTAAAGCAAGCATTATTTGATTAAAGCAAAGTTTTAAGGAGAAAATTATTATTTCCAATAAAAATCGTTATTTCTAACCTTGTCAATGTCTAGACTATATTTTCTATTCATTTTGCAACTCATTAGATAAATAAAAGTATGAGTTTTCATGGAAAAACAAAATTGGGTGACTCCAAACTTTTTAACGATAGTGTATGTTATCACGTTCTCTTAGGTACTAAAAGACTCTGGAATCCGGGACACCAGCAACCCTGGGATTCGGTGACAGGACAATTGTGTACAAGATAATTGTGTACGGACAATTGTGTACAGACAATTGTGTACAGGCCAATTGTGTCCAAGGACAATTGTGTACAAGGACAATTGTGTACAGGGCAATTGTGTACAAGGCAATTGTGTACAAGGCAATTGTGTACGGACAATTGTGTACAAGGCAATTGTGTACGGACAATTGTGTACAAGGCAATTGTGTACAAGGCAATTGTGTACGGACAATTGTGTACAAGGCAATTGTGTACGGACAATTGTGTACAAGGCAATTGTGTACAAGGCAATTGTGTACGGACAATTGTGTACAAGGCAATTGTGTACGGTTGTGTACAAGGCAATTGTGTACGGACAATTGTGTACAAGGCAATTGTGTACGGACAATTGTGTACAAGGCAATTGTGTACGGACAATTGTGTACAAGGCAATTGTGTACGGACAATTGTGTACAAGGCAATTGTGTACAAGGCAATTGTGTACAGACAATTGTGTACAAGGCAATTGTGTACAAGGCAATTGTGTACGGACAATTGTGTACAAGGCAATTGTGTACGGTTGTGTACAAGGCAATTGTGTACGGACAATTGTGTACAAGGCAATTGTGTACGGACAATTGTGTACAAGGCAATTGTGTACGGACAATTGTGTACAAGGCAATTGTGTACAAGGCAATTGTGTACGGACAATTGTGTACAAGGCAATTGTGTACGGTTGTGTACAAGGCAATTGTGTACGGACAATTGTGTACAAGGCAATTGTGTACGGACAATTGTGTACAAGGCAATTGTGTACGGACAATTGTGTACAAGGCAATTGTGTACAAGGCAATTGTGTACAAGGCAATTGTGTACGGACAATTGTGTACAAGGCAATTGTGTACAAGGCAATTGTGTACGGACAATTGTGTACAAGGCAATTGTGTACGGTTGTGTACAAGGCAATTGTGTACGGACAATTGTGTACAAGGCAATTGTGTACGGACAATTGTGTACAAGGCAATTGTGTACGGACAATTGTGTACAAGGCAATTGTGTACAAGGCAATTGTGTACGGACAATTGTGTACAAGGCAATTGTGTACGGTTGTGTACAAGGCAATTGTGTACGGACAATTGTGTACAAGGCAATTGTGTACGGACAATTGTGTACAAGGCAATTGTGTACGGACAATTGTGTACAAGGCAATTGTGTACAAGGCAATTGTGTACGGACAATTGTGTACAAGGCAATTGTGTACGGTTGTGTACAAGGCAATTGTGTACGGACAATTGTGTACAAGGCAATTGTGTACGGACAATTGTGTACAAGGCAATTGTGTACGGACAATTGTGTACAAGGCAATTGTGTACGGTTGTGTACAAGGCAATTGTGTACGGACAATTGTGTACAAGGCAATTGTGTACGGACAATTGTGTACAAGGCAATTGTGTACGGACAATTGTGTACAAGGCAATTGTGTACAAGGCAATTGTGTACGGACAATTGTGTACAAGGCAATTGTGTACGGTTGTGTACAAGGCAATTGTGTACGGACAATTGTGTACAAGGCAATTGTGTACGGACAATTGTGTACAAGGCAATTGTGTACGGACAATTGTGTACAAGGCAATTGTGTACAAGGCAATTGTGTACGGACAATTGTGTACAAGGCAATTGTGTACGGTTGTGTACAAGGCAATTGTGTACGGACAATTGTGTACAAGGCAATTGTGTACGGACAATTGTGTACAAGGCAATTGTGTACGGACAATTGTGTACAAGGCAATTGTGTACGGACAATTGTGTACAAGGCAATTGTGTACAAGGCAATTGTGTACGGACAATTGTGTACAAGGCAATTGTGTACGGACAATTGTGTACAAGGCAATTGTGTACGGACAATTGTGTACAAGGCAATTGTGTACAAGGCAATTGTGTACGGACAATTGTGTACAAGGCAATTGTGTACGGTTGTGTACAAGGCAATTGTGTACGGACAATTGTGTACAAGGCAATTGTGTACGGACAATTGTGTACAAGGCAATTGTGTACGGACAATTGTGTACAAGGCAATTGTGTACGGACAATTGTGTACAAGGCAATTGTGTACAAGGCAATTGTGTACGGACAATTGTGTACAACGCAATTGTGTACGGACAATTGTGTACGGACGATTATTTACAGACAAGTATAGGGAAAACAAAAAATTAAACGTCCAAAAAAAGGAAATACTTTATTCATCATTGATTTTAACGTAAGATTGCTTATTGAATAACAGTTTCAAAGCTTCTTCTATTCTTATTCTACAAATATTGCTGGTCTTGTCTATCGTGCCTGCATGTTGCTGATCGCTCGTAGATACCGCAGCTTGTCTCCTTGATTGTGATAATCAGCCACTTTCACACGCAGTCGTTCAGCTAGCTGGACATACTTGCTTCGTGGATGCTCAACATTCAGTACCTCAGCATTCTGGGCTGTAAGTCTATGAATTGCCATGTCACTAATGAGTCCGTTGAACAGTTTCCACACGGTAGGATGAGCACAAAGAAAGAGTGCTTGTAAGGCGTTATGAAACCCCTCGCAGCAATTCGTGGTCTTGGGGGCAGAGGCCAAAGCGTCAGCATAATGATTCCAGACCTCTGGAGTAAACCTTGCGTTTCGAAAGCGTCCACCTACTCCTGGCCCCCTAACGTAGGTATGCTCAAAGTAGGAGAGGAGCTGATTGGTAGCATCATCATCAAGGAAGATTTGGGCTAGTTCGTCATACCTTGCACTTACTTCGGCTGGTGGGACAAACGCCAAGGAGGCCAAAGATTTTACCTTGAGATTGAACTCTCCATCCTCAGCCTCAAATTCAGCCTTTAGGCCCAGCTCATTGACCTTTCGAATAATGGACTGGCTCAGATGAAAGAAGCAGCCAGAAATCGCTGCAGCTGGAAACTCATCTTGGAAAGCTGACATTGCTGCCATCTCAAAGTCAAGAAGAATTTTCTGGGGATTTGCACCTGGCATCAACCCTTTGAGCGCCGTGATCATTCGACGATAGGTTGGACCAGTCTTGTTTGGCAGCAGGCAGTAGATCAGGGGAGGATAGGAGTTGCCGACTTTTGCATGGAGAGAATACAGCTGAAAGAACATGGTTGGCACCACCTTGAACGTTCCATCGCCAAACCATGTCTCTCCTCTTTCGAAATAAGGCAACAGTTCATTGCTACCAATGGCAAGAATCCTGTGGGGGTCATCTCTTGCAGAGTCATATAAAATGATGTCGCTGTATTCCTGGGGGATAGCAAAATTGATGCTTTGAGGAGGAGTCAGCATGGTGTTTGCTCGCTGCCTGACCCGACGTGTATTTCGCTCAACGTCACTTCGCTTGGGCATTCGAGACAACACGTCATCAGACCTGTCTCGAAGAACCTGTCCAACAATGCTTCTAGTAGATGCTTGAGAGCTGATTGCTTCTTGCCTCAGAGCAGCCATTGTAGCTCTGGCTTCAGCTTGAACTGGATCTGCAGAGTGACTGTGCTCAGTCGGCTGTTTAACAATCGCGGCTCCAGATGTGTGCATGCGTGCGGGACACTTGAATTTGTTGACTTGCCTGCACCGCCATTCTTTGATGCTGTCATCACGTGTCCTGTGCAGGATATACTCGTGTCCCCCAAGCCTAAGGACATCTTTGTCTTTTTCAGACTTGCTCATAGTAAAAGTCATGGTGAAAGTTGCAAGGGGTGAGTAATGAAACTGAAAGTAAGCGTCATTGTGAAAGTGGCCTGTACAAGTGGCCTGTACACAAATAATTGCCTTGTACACAATTGTCCGTACACAATTGCCTTGTACACAATTGCCTTGTACACAATTGTCCGTACACAATTGCCTTGTACACACTTGTACACAATTGTCTGTACACAATTGTCCGTACACAATTGTCCGTACACAATTGCCTTGTACACAATTGTCCGTACACAATTGCCTTGTACACAATTGTCCGTACACAATTGCCTTGTACACAATTGTCCGTACACAATTGCCTTGTACACACTTGTACACAATTGTCTGTACACAATTGTCCGTACACAATTGTCCGTACACAATTGCCTTGTACACAATTGTCCGTACACAATTGCCTTGTACACACTTGTACACAATTGTCTGTACACAATTGTCCGTACACAATTGTCCGTACACAATTGCCTTGTACACAATTGTCCGTACACAATTGCCTTGTACACAATTGTCCGTACACAATTGCCTTGTACACAATTGTCCGTACACAATTGCCTTGTACACAATTGTCCGTACACAATTGCCTTGTACACTATTGTCCGTACACAATTGCCTTGTACACAATTGTCCGTACACAATTGCCTTGTACACACTTGTACACAATTGTCTGTACACAATTGTCCGTACACAATTGTCCGTACACAATTGCCTTGTACACAATTGTCCGTACACAATTGCCTTGTACACAATTGTCCGTACACAATTGCCTTGTACACAATTGTCCGTACACAATTGCCTTGTACACAATTGTCCGTACACAATTGCCTTGTACACAATTGTCCGTACACAATTGCCTTGTACACAATTGTCCGTACACAATTGCCTTGTACACAATTGTCCGTACACAATTGCCTTGTACACAATTGTCCGTACACAATTGCCTTGTACACTATTGTCCGTACACAATTGCCTTGTACACAATTGCCTTGTACACAATTGCCCTGTACACAATTGTCCTTGTACACAATTGTCCTTGGACACAATTGGCCTGTACACAATTGTCTGTACACAATTGTCCGTACACAATTATCTTGTACACAATTGTCATGGAACCCTGGGATTCATCTATTTCAAGTAAAAGATATATATTTAAAACTCGCCTGCATAGAATCCAATTAATTATAGAATATAGGTGCTGGTGTCACGGGTATAAAAAGTCATATCATGGGTCTTTTTTATGGATATTTTTAATATTGTAACTGGAAAAAGATTGGCATTGACAAATTTTGTTTATCAAACAAACTATAAAGGTACCTTTACACGCCGCAACTATCACTTGCAATCGGTATCAACCGTACGTTTTTAACAGTTGCTAACGATCGCCGATGCTGCATGTACATGGTTCCCCAGAAGTTCCAACAGATCCTGCGGGAAACATCCGGTTGAATCCCGACGCCGCTTCACACGCCGCAATCAGTAGGGAAATGTGTGCGTACATGTTCTGCGGCGCTAAAACATAGGCGTGACAGACTCGTGAATTCCATGACGCTACCACGCTGATTGGACAATGCAATAGCGTCATGATTGGCCAGCCCGCGCAGGAAGGCTGGCTAATACATGACGCCATTGCAATTGTGCAGTGTGTATGGACAGTTCTTTAAATATGGCGCCCTGTGAAGGGACAGACAATGGCAACACAGTAGCCCCCACCAATCATCGCTGATGGGGTGCAGTATCCAGCACACTGTGGCACGCCTCTGGGAAATCACTAGGTGATGCAGATTCCATCCCTATCATCCGTTTACACGCCAATACCAGGGCAATTCACCATCTGGGTTGCCTCTGATTTTAGAACACGGCTCAGAAACCACAACCCGGTGCAACTGCGAAAAACCCGATCACTTTCCCAAATTACACGCCGCAACTTCGTAGCAATTTCAAGGTAACCGTGACAAAAATCCCGATTGCCAGGCAGTTGCTACACCTCAGTGGCGGCGTGTAAAGGTACCTTAAAGTGGGTACAGAAAGTATTCAGATCCCTTTAAATTTTTCCCTTTGTTTCATTGCAGCCATTTGGTAAATTCAAAAAAGTTAGTTTTTATTTCTCATTAATGTACACTCTGCACCCCATATTGACTTTAAAAAAAAAACTGAAATGTAGAAATGTTTGCAAATTTATTAAAAACAAACAAACTGAAATATCACATGGTTATAAGTATTTAAACCCTTTGCTCAGTATTGAGTAGAAGCATCCTTTTGAGCTAGTACTGCCATGAGTCTTTTTGGGAATGATACAGCAAGTTTTTCACACGTGGATTTGGGGATCCTCTGCCATTCTTCCTTACAGATCCTCTCCAGTTCCTTCAGGTTGGATGGTGAACGTTGGTGGACAGCCATTTTCAGGTCTCTCCAGAGATGCTCAATTGGGTTTAGGTCAGGGCTCTGGCTGGGCCAGTCAAGAATGGTCACAGAGTTGTTCTAAAGCCACTCCTTAGTTATTTTAGCTGTGTTCTTAGGTTCATTGTCTTGATGGAAGATGTACTTTTGGCCAAGTCGTAGGTCCAGAGCACTCTGGAAAAGGTTTTCATCCAGGATATCTCTGTACTTGGCTACATTCATGTTTCATTCAATTGCAACCAGTCCTCCTGTCCTTGCAGCTGAAAAATACCCCATTAGCATGATGCTGCCACCACTATATTTCACAGTTTTGATTGTATTGGGCAGGTGATGAGCAGTGCCTGGTTTTCTCCACACATACCAATTAAAATTATTACCAAAAAGTTCTATCTTCGTCTCATCAGACCAGAGAATCTTATTTTTCATAGTCTGCGAGTCCTTCATGTGTTTTTTTTAGCAAACTCTATGTGGGCTTTCATATGTCTTGCACAGGAGAGGCTTCCGTTGAACCACTCTGCCATAAAGGCCCGGCTGGTGGAGGGCTACAGTGATTGTTAAATTTGTGTAACTTTCTCTCATCTCCCTACTGCATCTCTGGAGCTCAGCCACAGCGACCTTGGGGTTCTTCTTTACTTCTCTCACCAAGGATCTTCTCCTACAATTGCAAAGTTTGTCTGGATGGCCAGGTCTAGGAAGTCTTCTGGTGGTTCCAGACTTCTGCCATTTAAGGATTATGGAGGCCACTGTGCTCTTAGGAACCTTGAATACTGCAGAAATTGTTTTGTAACCTTGACCAGATGTGTGCCTTGCCACAATTCTGTCTCTGAGCTCCTTGGGCAGTTCTTTTGAGCTTATGATTCTCATTTGGTCTGACATGCACTGCGAGCTGTGAGGTCTTATATAGACAGGTACGTGCCTTTCCAAATCAAGTCCTATCTTTTAATTAGTGAAAGAAAGAATGCGCAAATAGGGTCTTATCTCAATAACACACTTTCACTTATCGATGTGGAATTTCTCATCTTTGTCAGTTGTGAAACCCACAACTGGTAGAATAGCGTACAAGCAGCTGCTGCAGGGACCGCACTCCCACCGGTGACCGTGGTTGTAATGTAGATTCTTGGACAAAGTGCTTCAGTGTCCGCGCTGCTGCTCCGAGACCAAAGAAACACAGACACAGGAATGTCTGGTACAGCTACAGCCTTTATTTTCCGACGCGTTTCGGAGCCTCCTCCCGAGCTCCTTCAAAAGGAAATGGACAGCATGTGACGAATAGGAGTGTCTGAGCAAAGAGTCTGAATACTTATGGCCATGTGATATTTCAGTTTTTCTTTTTTAACAAATTTGCAAAAATTTCTACGTATCTGTTTTTTTTTCAGTCAAGATGGGGTGCAGAGTGTACATTAATGGAAAAAAAAAGAAATTGCTTGAAGTTTTACCAAATGGCTGCAATGAAACAAAGAGTGAAAAATTTAAAGGGGTTTGAATACTTTCCGTACCCACTGTATCAACTGATACTATAAGATTTGTTCAGTGCGTCTCTTATCAGATACTGCATGAACCAGGCTGGAAACAGCGGAGAATTAAGGTGCATAGATTGTAAAACACTATTTAATAAGGAGCCAATACTGTTAAGGCCCAGTCTCACATAATGACGCACCAGCAATCCAAAATTATACCGAGATCGTTGTGAATTTTCTCTCCATAGCGTAGCACTGAGATCTTTGCTCATTGTCTTTGGCAAGCACAATGATGTAGCGTTCCCAGCGGAAGCACAACGAAGCAGGAACGACCCAGAGCAGTGTGTAACAATCAACTATCTCACAGCAGGGGCCAGATCGTTGGTGCGTGTCACACAGAACGACATCGCTATTGCATCATGGATTTCGTGACGCAACAGCGATCCCAATAGCAATCTCGTTAGCGATCTCTTTGTGTGTGACAGGGCCTTTAAGCTTCAGAATTGGGAGCCAGCTAGGTACTTGTGGTAAATAAATTAATTTTTGATCTGTTGATACATTGAATTTTGTGAACTTAGTCTGTCTCCTTTGGTGTTTGCCATCTTAAGATTGAATTCATGTTGTTACATATAAGTGTGCAGTAGCATATTATACAAATTGAAATATTAGATAAAGATAACACAAGTAAACACAAAATGCACTTTTCAAATGAAGGCCTTTATTAATAAGGGAAAAAGAAATCCAAACCTACTGGGTCTTGTGTAAAAAAGTGATTGTCCCCTAAACCTAAAAACTGGTTGGGTTAGCCTTGGCAGCAACAACTGCAATCAAACTTCTGCGCTAACTGGCAACGAGTCTTTTATAACGCTGTAAAGGAAGTTTTGCGCACTTCTCTTTGCAGAATTGTTGCAACTCAGTCACATTGTAGGGTTTCTGAGCATGAACCACCTTTCTAAGGTGCACAGCATCTCAATCAGATTAAGGTCGGGCTAATCCAACGGTGGCCACTCCAAAGTCTTAATTTTGTTTTTCTTATGCCATTCAGATGTAGACTTTATGATGTGTTTTGGATCATTGTCCTGCTAAATAAGCCAAGTTTGCTTCAGCTTCAGATCACAAACAGATGGCCAGACATCATTCTTCACATTTTTTTTGGTAGACAGCAGAATTCATGGTTCCATTTTGTCTTTTACCAAGTCTTCCAGGTCCTGAAGTAGCAAAACAGCCCAAGACCATTGTACTACCGGCCACCATATTTTACTGTTGTTATGATGTACTTTTTCTGAAATGATGCGTCACTTCTATGCCAGAAGTAATGAGACATACACCGTTCAAAAAGTTCAACTTTTATCTCATCAGTCCACAGAGTAGTCTTCCTTTGGGATCATCAAGATGTTTTCTGGCAAAAGTAAGATGAGCCTTTACAAGGTACGGTCTGCCATACACCCTTGCATGGCTAGTTTTACATGGCCAGAAATAAAAAATATAGGGAAGCCCCTTTTTTTTCTTTTTTACTTATTTCATGAAATAATTAAAAAAAAAAAAAATCGATGTGGAGCTTCACTGTAGTTTTGGTTTCCAGCCGGGTACAACTAGGAAGCCGGGGGGCTGGAATCCTCAGCATGAGAAGGCCCAATCTTTCTGTCCCCCTCCCCGACTGTGAATTGCAGCCCGCAGCTACCCCACAAAATGGCGCATTCATAGTAGCGCCACTTTCTGAAACTGTACCCGGCTTTTCGAGCTGTCATGATAGAGCAACATGGCTCTCTGACCTGAGGTGCACTTTACCTCACAGTGTGACCAGAAATTCACTAGTTTTGGGTCCCAGTGTGAAGTGGAAAAGTTCACCTCAGGTCACAAAGCCGGGTGATATCTTGCACCTGTGGTGCGCTCATGGGCACTACAGTTTAAGGCTCTGTCCGCAGTGGGGCATAGCATAGTGCACCTGCACAAGCCCAAGAGGCCTCTGCACAGGTATGAGAGGGGAAGATGAAACATGGATAATGCAGAAGGTGTTATCCACATCATTAAGAAGAAAAGGCAGGTCAGATGGGACGAGAGGCGGGAAGATGGCGAGGAGAGATGGACAGATCAAGCTACAATTAATCCCATTGGACTGGTAACAGGTAATTATCATACAAGGCGGGAAGTTTTAAAAACTTATTTATTAAGTGTATGGGGAAGTCAGGGAATAATAGCGACCTTCTTAAAATGCAGTATAGGAGCTCCTGAAATTTGTCGCTTTTAGTTTATAAGGCCCAAATCAGTGACAGGTTCACTTTAACCCTAGAACGCACAACCATAGAAATCTACACTTTCACATACCTGGGGCCTTTTAGGCTTGTGTGCAAATAACATGGAGTAATTCAAAAATAAATACTTTTCAAAGTTTATTTGAGATGTGAATATTTCAAAACATTATAATTATGTGCATAAAACAAAAAAAAGTTATTACAGCGGCTTAAAACGCCCAATATATGCATTCTATATAATTCTTTATATATTGTGAGACAGTGCGGGGGATCATATGCGAGGGGCACTATGTCTCCCCCAGAATGCCTGGTTAGGAGGCAGGGCGGGGTTCCTTGTGGACAGATTTTTGCCTAAGCTGCAGCAGCAGCAGAGATAGACTGGATAGGTCAAGAGTTCCAGGGGCCGTGTGCTATACTAACAGTCTAGCCCGGGAGGGCTGGGAACTCGGGGCGACCTATATTGGAAGGCTCATAACCTGAGGGAACCCGGTTACTTTATGTGTGGACTGTATCCTGGTGTACCCGGCTGCGACCAGGATTCCGGCAGCTTGTGCCATCGCTGTATTTATCAGCAATAAAACCAGGTACTGTTTGAACTGTTACCGGCCTCAACGTATTTCTGACCTGCAATCCCAGAACTGCCCCACATATCGTGGAGAATGCGGGCAACCTGAACTACAAACTGCATGTCCATACTTAAGCCGGCCACGCTACAGTTCAGGTCCGCCGCCAGTATGGAAGAAATCCTAAGGCAGCTGGTGATTACCCAGCAGCGGCAACAGAAGCAGCAGCTCCAAACAGCAGGAGCAGCAACGACGGCGTGAGGAGCAGCAGCTCCAACAGCAGGAGCAGCAACAGCGACACGAGGAGCAGCAGCTCCGACAGCAGGAGCAGCAGCAGTTGCGACAACAGGAGCAGTTTCAACAACAGCAGAAAATGAATGAACTGCTCCTGCAGCAAATTATGGCCCTCTGAGACCCGCCAGCAGCACCTCCCCGGATCGGCATGAGGCCCGGGACCGGGTCCCATCGGCGCTGAGAAAGCTGAGTCCGGAGGATGACGTGAAGCCTTCCTCACCGTCTACGAGCGCACCGCAGAATGAGAAGGCCTACACGGACCTCAGTTGGGAGGATGCACAGGACTACGCCAGACTCAAAGGTGAGATCCTTGCTAGATTGGGGGTCAATACTTATGTCCGAGCCCAACGGGTGTTTTCCTGGTCCTATGTGGAGTCCAAGCCGGCTCCCCCCCAGGCGTATGACTTATTGCAGTTGGTGAAACGGTGGCTTCAGACTGAGAGCTTGACTCCGGGACAGATGGTGGAAAGGGTGGTGGTCGACCGGCTGGTACGGACTCTGCCGGTTGCGATACAGCATTGGGTGGGGCAAGGGGACCCGGGTACCTTGGACCAGGTGGTTAGCTTGATAGAGCGATATACAGCCACCCAGGAGTTCATACGGGACTCTGCCCCACTGCGGCAGTTACGCCGGCCTCCGGAGCCGGGTAAAGGTGTACGTCCATCCACAAGGGACTCTCCTAAAAACGTACCGGCTGAGAGGATACCCCAGAATGGGGCTGGCAGGAGACCAGGCTCCCCAAAAAGGAGCTTCCGGCCCGGCGCTGCCACTGCTACGTGGTGCTGGCGGTGCAAAGGACCAGGACATGTGGCTGCCTATTGCCCACTAACAATAGAACCCATGGACTGCGGGTTCACACGCCGGGTCTCGATGTATGCCAGCCCCGTGTTCACCGCAGATGTGGTGGTTCCCCTAATGGAACCACATCTGTGCCCGGTGCTCATTAATGGACACAGAGCAGAAGCTCTCTTGGACTCCGGGAGTTTGGTGACGCTGGTTCGTGCGTCCTTAATCCCCGGGTTGCAACCCACTGGGGATTGATCGGGGTTCGGTGTATACACGGGGACCTACGTGAATATCCGACCACGGAGGTGACTCTATCCACTCCCTGTGGAGAGGTGACCCACGTGGTCGGAGTGGTAAAATCTCTACCCTACGGGACGGTGCTGGGAAGAGACTTACCATTGTTTTGGTCCTTATGGGGAAGGAGGAGTAACCCTCCCCTGATGCCAGGGAATCAGGGTGCTGAACCCGACGACCCTGAGACCGAGACACCTGCTGTAGGGGTCGCCAACATAGGGCTAGAGTGTTACCCCGATAGGTTCCCACTAGACGTATTGGCAGGAGAGGTCGAGGAGACCCCACCGATTACAGAGTTGGAAGTATCCCGGGGAGCGTTTGGGACAGCCCAGCTACAGGATCCCACACTGACCCGGGCCCGAGAAAGGGTAACCGAAGTAAACGGGGAAGCTCAGCATCCGGGGGCAGAGAATGTATTTCCACGCATGGTGATTAACCGGGAGTTACTCTATAGGGTGGACAAAATCAGGGATGAGGTCGTGGACCAACTGGTAGTACTGCAGCCACACCGCCGGGCGGTCCTAGAGATGGCCCACTCCCACCTACTAGGGGGCCACCTTGGGGCTAAAAAAACGCAAGAACGCATATTGCGGAGGTTCTTCTGGCCGGGCGTGTATGCGGATGTCCAGAGGTACTGTGACTCCTGCCCGGAATGTTAGATGACCACACCCATTGCCACCTTCCGTAGTCCATTGGTACCTCTACCAGTTATAGAGGAACCTTTTGAACGGATCTCAATGGATTTGGTGGGGCCTATAGTGAAGTCAGCACGAGGCCACCAACACATACTCGTGGTATTCGACTACGCCACCCGGTACCCGGAGGCGATTCCGTTACGCCGCACCTCGGCGAAACTGATTGCCCGGGAGCTGCTTGCTATGTTCTGTCGCCTAGGACTACCTAAGGGGATCCTCACGGATCAGGGGACTCCTTTTATGTCCAAAGTGACCCAGGAACTATGTAAACTGCTCAACATAAAACAGCTGCACACCTCGGTGTATCATCCCCAGACCGACGGGTTAGTTGAGCGGTTTAATAAAACCCTGAAGGCCATGCTAAAAAAAGTGGTAGCGAAGGATGGAAAGGATTGGGACGTTACTGCCCTATTTAATGTTCGCCATACGGGAGGTGCCGCAGTCGTCTACGGGGTTTTCTCCCTTTGAACTGTTGTACGGCCGGCATCCTAGAGGGCTATTGGATGTTGCCGAAGAGACGTGGGAACAGGAACCCACTCCCTATAGGAGTGTGATCGACCACGTGGCGAAAATGCAGGACCGGATCACAGCGGTCCGGCCTATTGTAAAAGAGCACCTAATGCATGCCCAAGGAGCTCAAAGCCGCAGGTATAATACACGGGCCACAGTTAGGACCTTTGAGGTGGGGGACCGGGTATTGGTCTTTGTGCCCACTACGGAAAGCAAGTTATTGGCCAAATGGCAAGGGCCCTATGAAATCCGGGAAAAAGTAGGGGAGGTAAATTACAGGGTATACCAGCTCGGGAAAACGAAACCTGTGCAGCTATACCACGTTAATTTGGTTAAAGCGTGGAAAGACCGGGAGTGTCTGATCATGGAGGCTTCCGATGCACCCGGAGACCCTTGCCCCTCGGCCACGAGGGAGACCGAAGGGGTACAAATAAGTGACACCCTCACTAAGGCCAACGACGGGAGGCTCGAAAGTTGGTACAGCAGAATCCTGATGTGTTCTCCAACCTGCCTGGGCGCACTTCTGCCATTCAACATGACATTCTCACTGAGCCCCGGGTAAAAGTGCGAGTGAAACCGTACCGGGTACCCGAGGCCAGACGGCAAGCCATCGCGGCCGAAGTTAAGCACATGCTCAAGTTAGGGGTGATAGAAGAATCCCGGAGCGAAAGGGCTAGTCCCATCGTGCTCATTCTGAAGCCGGACAGATCGCTGCGGTTCTGCAACGATTTTCGGAAGCTGAACGACGTGTCTAAGTTTGATTTATATCCCATGCCCCAGGTGGACGAGCTGATTGAAAGACTGGGGCAAGCCCAGTACTTCACAACGTTCGATCTGACCAAAGGTTACTGGCAGGTGCCGCTAACAGAGTCAGCCAAGGAAAAAAATGCCTTTGTTACTCCGGAAGGTCTCTATCACTACGTCGTGTTGCCTTTTGGGTTGCATGAAGCCCCGGCCACATTCCAGCAGCTCATGGACATAGTGTTAGAACCTCATCGGAAGTACGCGTCTGCCTACCTAGATGACATCCAGAAAGAAAAAGAAAAGGGCGCATGTGTAGACACACAGGGCTATTTGTATAAATAAAAAGTGCCAGTGCACTCACCTATAATGGTTGTGTACTTCTACACAACCAAGATTAAACGTGTGGGTGATGGGGCTCCGGGTTGCCTCTTTCTATTAGTGCTGCCTTCCTGCCGGTGTTTGCGTTCACAACTCCGTGCTCCGCGAATTTCACGTAATCCTACCGGACCAGATACCGCGTCACCGCAGGTCCTCAGTATGTTATATCCCGGTAATTAGGTAACCACAGGTCCTCAACACTCCAGATATGCCAGGCTGCTCCTGCTGCTTTGGCTCCATAGAGAGAACTCACATAAAAACAATAGTACAGCGGTCTCAGGGAGCGCCAAAGGAATACTGGACAAATTAGTGGATAAGAACCGACCTTTATTCTTCCTCCAATACCACTGCCACTGTCGATCTGACCAAAGGTTACTGGCAGGTGCCGCTAACAGAGTCAGCCAAGGAAAAAAAACGCCTTTGTTACTCCGGAAGGTCTCTATCACTACGTCGTGTTGCCTTTTGGGTTGCATGAAGCCCCGGCCACATTCCAGCGGCTCATAGACATAGTGTTAGAACCTCATCGGAAGTACGCGTCTGCCTACCTAGATGACATCATCATCTTTAGTCCAGATTGGCATACCCACTTGTCCCAGGTTCCGGCCGTGGTGGATTCGCTCAGGGCAGCAGGCCTGACGGCAAATCCAAAAAAATGTGCCATGGGGCTCGAGGAGGCCCGGTACCTGGGGTATGTGATTGGGCGAGGGGTTATCAAACCCCAAATAAACAAAATCGAGGCCATTCAAAAGTGGCCCCGACCGGTGTCTACCAAACAGGTGAGGGCGTTCCTTGGCATAGTTGGGTACTATCGACGCTTCATAGCCAACTTTGCTGGGCGAACGGCAGCCCTGTCTGACCTGTTAAAAGGGAAGAAATCTGCTTTGGTTCATTGGAATCCCCAAGCAGAGGCAGCCTTTCAGTCCATGAAGTTGGCCTTGTGTGGACAGCCTGTCCTCATCAGTCCTAACTTCAAACACGCCTTCGTTGTGCAAACAAACAGACGCCTCGGAGGTGGGGCTGGGGGCTGTGCTGTCGCAAGAAGTGGACGGAGAAGAGCATCCGGTCACTTACTTAAGCTGGAAATTGTCCCCGGCGGAAAAGAATTATAGCGTAGTGGAGAAGGAGTGCTTGGCTGTTAAATGGGCCTTGGAGTCCCTACGTTATTATTTGTTCGGGCAACAGTTCTGGTTGGTTACGGTTCACGCTCCCCTGGTCTGGATGCGAAATGCCAAGGAACGAAACGCTCGGGTCACCCGGTGGTTCCTGTCCCTCCAAAACTTCAATTTTACGGTGGAGCATCGGGCTGGCAAGTTGCAGGGTAATGCGGATGCCCTGTCCCGGGCGCCCTGTTTGATGGCTGGGGTTCAACCCCACAAGTTTTAACCGAGGGGGGGGTGTGAGACAGTGCGGGGGATCATATGCGAGGGGCACTATGTCTCCCCCAGAATGCGCACTGTCACATATTGAGCCCAGTATAGGGTGTGAGCGAAAGGGACGGTCCGCTCCCTCCGCTCCGGGTCTTGCAAGGTCCCAGAAGGAGACATGGAGTTATAAGCCTGGTTAGGAGGCAGGGCGGGGTTCCTTGTAGACAGATTTTGCCTAAGCTGCAGTAGCAGCAGAGATAGACTGGAGAGGTCAAGAGTTCCAGGGGCCGTGTGCTATACTAACACGGTCTAGCCCGGGAGGGCTGGGAACTCGGAGCGACCTATATTGGAAGGCTCATAACCTGAGGGAACCGGGTTACTTTGTGTGTGGACTGTATCCTGGTGTACCCGGCTGCGACCCGGATTCCGGCAGCTTGTGCCATCGCTGTATTTATCAGCAATAAAACCAGGTACTGTTTGAACTGTTACCGGGCTCAACGTATTTCTGACCTGCAATCCCAGTGCTGCCCCACAATATATATTTTTGTCTAAATGTTTTTTACATAAAAGTTGTAGCAAACATGGTGCAGGAATATTTAATTTCAAAAACTTTCCTTTTCAACTTTACTGATTAGCCCAACAATTTTCACATATTTTTTCGGAAGAATGTTCCATGCAGACATTTTGTCCACAAGTAATACAGAAATGCTCAGATTTCCTTTTCTTCTTTTCTGGACAAATATAACAGCACTTTTTTTTTCTCTTGTCTCTGGATGTTCCTGAAAATGTATACCACATCGGTTGCTTCGCTCCACCATGGTAGGCATCAAATGTTCATAGCAAAGTTCTGTAAAGAATAGACATCTCTTGTCCTTCCTGTTGGCATGGAATTCTGGATGAGTTTCACTATAAACAATATAGCTATTTAGGGCTGACACATCAAGGATATTATAAAAAATGACTACAGGCCAACATTTTGTCTGCCTCTTGCACGAATACTCTCCAATCATTTCATCCATCTTGTCCACACCTCCTTTTGTTTTATTATAATTCAGTATGATTTTCAGGTTTCTGTTTCCTGTCATCAGTGTCAATACTTCCATCATGATGCATTGTACTCAGTAATATCATGGATTTTTCTTTCTTTGCTTTATAAGATACCATTGTCGCTTGATTGCAGAAACCAAAGACACTCTCATAAAGTGGTCGCTTGGGATTGTGCTTCATGATTGGAGGAATTTCGCGGTTTGGCCTCATAGTACCAACAAGTGTGAGTTTTTTTCTGAAGCAAAAATTTGCCCAGTTCCAGATTGATAAAGTAGTTGTCCATTGTTATATTTTTTACAGAATTTAAAATTGGTACTGCAAGTGTTTTTACTATGTCAGAACATAGGTCTTTATGGACTGGAGCATCAGCTTCTTTGCCACAATAAATCAGACCATTCAGGCCATAATAACTTGTAGAATCACACATCCAGAAACTTTTTATGCTATACTTGGCAGGTTTACTAGGCATATACAAGATCACATGACCATGTAGTCAGGCAGAATCCACACTCTTCCCAGCAATAGTACAGACAAAAAGACTGAGGATCACATGTAAACCAAGTACAGGCCTAAAAGGTCCCAGGTATGTGAATATGGGGTAGTCCCAAAAAAGTGGTTTTATCGAAATGCCTATAACATAAAAACATATGAACAACTGGAAATTACTAACAACTATATACCTGAGGAATACCTAGAGTTTCAAAATTCTAAAGTAATCTTGCAGAAAATACAACACAAATAACCTGGCAGGCCTGCGAGGCCCCAGGTATGCGTTCTAGGGTTATGCAACAATAACTAGAAGTCTTTTTTACTTCACAGTGAATTACCGTATATACTCGAGTGTAAGCCGACCCGAGTATAATCCGAGGCCCCTAATTTTACCCTCCAAAACTAGGGAAACATATTGACTCGAGTATAAGCCTAGGGTGAGAAATGAAGCAGACTTTCATCATGGTAAATGACCCCCCATTACTGGTATATAGTCCCCCATCGCTGGTATATAGGAACTCCATCGCTGGTATATTGTACCCTCTTCACTGGTATACAGTCCCCCCGTCAGTGGTATACAGGCCCCCATCAGTGGTATACAGGACCCTCATCAGTGGTATACAGACCCCCCATCAGTGGTATACAGGCCCCTCATCAGTGGTATACAGGCCCCTCATCAGTGGTATATGGTCCCCATCAGTGCTATACAGGCTCCTATCAGTGCTATACAGGCTCCTATCAGTGCTATACAGGCTGCTATCAGTGCTATACAGGCTCCTATCAGTGGTATACAGGCCCCCCATCCGTGGTATACAGGCCCCCATCAGTGGTATACAGGCCCCCATTAGTGGTATACAGGCCCCCATTAGTGGTATACAGGCCCCATCTGTGGTATACAGGCCCCATTGGTGGTATACAGGCCCCATTAGTGGTATACAGGCCCCATCAGTGGTATACAGGCCCCATCAGTGGTATACAGGCCCCATTAGTGTTATACAGGCCCCATCTGTGGTATACAGGCCCCCATCTGTGGTATACAGGCTCCCATCTGTGGTATACAGGCCCCATCTGTGGTATACAGGCCCCATGAGTGGTAAACAGGCCCCATCAGTGGACAGCAGCCCCATTAGTGGTATACAGCCCCTCCATTTGTGGTATACGGGCCCCATCACAGGTTACTGCCCCCATGCTGCCGCACACCTTAAAATAACAAAGCATTTATTCTCACCCTCTGTCGCTATGTCACTGCTGCGTCCTCCGGTCCCTGGTTCTTCCTGCTTTCGCTGGCTTCTATTGCTATGACTGGCGCAGCAGCGATGACATGATCGCTGCTGTGACGGTCACATGACGCCGGCGAAAGCAGCATGGGGGGCAGTAACCATTGATGGGGGCGCAAACACAATGTAATATGCGCCGCTCCCCCTGCCGTTGATGGACAGGGGATGCAGTGCATATTGCATTGCACTAATGAGCGACCCCACGTGATCGGCCGCTCACTGTAAAGCCTTCCCCTGCCTCCTCCAGCCTGCGGACACCCCCCACACTCAGCCAGTACCACTGAGTCGTGTATAAGCCGAGGGGGGCACTTTTCAGCACAATTTTTGTGCTGAAAAACTCAGCTTATACTCGAGTATATACGGTATCAATTTAAAAGATAGATGGGAGAAAACTTGCTTATAAATGGAGGGAAAAAAGCTTGTTTCTTTCAAAAGAGTATTAAAAACTTTCTTGTGCTGATTTAAACTTTTAAGCAAAGTTTTTTGAAAAACTGATCATTTATGAACAAAGCACTGGTTATATTGATTCCTAAGGGAAACATTATTACAAGGCCAGACAAACGCTCCATTGACTGTGTTTTAACAAAATATAAATTATACATATATCTTTTAATTAGCTCTTAAACTGAAAAATGTACATCTGTCTTACAAGAAATATCTAATTTTTATCTATTACTGAGGAAGTCTTGAAATATTTTTTGCACCTTCCTTTTATTATGTCCCACTGCCATAAAAGTTGTCTACCATATCACCGCTGTAGAGCTGAAGGGCTGTGGCAGAATTATAAAGTTATACCATCATTAAGGCTGGCTTCACATAGCGGGTTTGATCTGATCCATGGCTATCCGTGTAAACCAGACAGCACCGAACCGGATTTTGGCCCCATCATATCCTATGGGGCCGGAAAGAAGCCGGATGGCAGCTCTCTGCCATCCGGTTTCTATCTGTCCGGGACAATCCGGGAGAATTCAGATTTCTCCCATGGACACAAAAACGTTGCTTGCAGCATTTTTGTGTCCGAGAAGAGAATATCTCCTCTAATTGCCTACTCCCGGATTCTCCTGGATCCGGGGCAATCCTGCGCTCCTAATATGGCAGACTATGGGGCCGGATTGCCCCGGTCCGGGAGGATCCGGGAACTGGACACCTGCGACTGCATGCCGCTGCTGTTTCAGGACCGCGGCTAGCTCCATGCGTATTAGCCCTCCGGTTCTGTGTGCTGATCCGATCCGGGGCTGTCAGGTTCACCCTGACAGCCACAGATCGGATCAAACCCGCTATGTGAAGCTGGCCTAAGATATGTCGTCACTTTGTGATTTTTGTGTGCATGACCACTTGGACCCAATCAATCCTGAAAATAAATTAGAAGTAGTATTGGTGCAGGTTTAAATCTCTTCAGAATTCTTACCCTGCTCATCAAACATGGTCAACAGGGAGTGCAAGGAGCTAAAGAAGGATTACTTAACAATTTCCAGTACAGGAGGAGGCCCAGAAGAAAAAACAGGAGAGGACATTTTCGACCAAAAGTATTCTCTCTTTTGTGAGTTAGTGAATCACATTACCTTTTCCAGCAACAAGTAATACAACACTCTCGTAAAGCAATATCTTGCTTAGTAAGCTCAACTTATTATGTTTTTTTCACACTAATTAAAACATAGAACATAAAACACGTTTCTTCACATTGTAAAAAACATACAGTATAAAGAAACTTACTGAACTTGAATATCATTCACTGAACTATTCACTCAGCTATTAACCTTTGAATATGGAACTCCTTTGATGTTCTCAAAATTGGGCTCCTGACACATGTGAAAGGAATATATGCCATGCATCAGTGTACACTGATAGAGTTCATCCACATAAAACGGCCGTGTGCCATTTCATTTATTTTTAATAGGCTAGCACAAAGACCCATGTTATTCAATGAGGCAGTGCAGATGACTGTTTAAATCATTGCTAATCTGTCTGTAAAAAAATCACAGAATGCTGCGATTTGACTCTGATATGGGATGAAACTGACCCATTCAAGTCTATGGGTTCGAGAAAAAATTGGATGCCACAGTATGACATCTGATTTTTGCAGATGCATTACAATTCTGTAACATAGGACCGCTGTAAATGGTCCTGTAAACTATTAATATCTGCTACTGTAAAATAAAAAAAAAAACACAGACTTCACATGGATGAAAAATGAAAAAAACATTATCCAACTTTTCTGAATGAAAATCAGACCGATTGTTTAGACTGTCATGTGCACATAGTGTCAGGATTCACTATCATGTAACCGCTCATATGCATTTTGCATATATGTATTCTCGTGAAAACTACATTCTCTTCCTGCTTTTCTTAAGGATCATGATTACTGCTTGAAGAGGCAAGCATAATGGAATCCTAAGGCCATGTGCACACAGTGAGTGTTTGATGACTTTTTTACCTCAGGATTTGTAGCCAAAACCAGGAGAGAATGATCAAATACAGAAGTGGAGCATTTGTTTCTATTAGATTTTTCCTCTGATTACTCCACGCCTGGTTTTGTATACAAATCCTGAAGTAAAAACTCATGAAATACTCAGCGTGTGCACATGGCCTAACAGTGTGTCTGTTAGGCCGGCTTCACACCACGTTTTTTTGACTGTCAGGTTCTGCCCGGTGTTTTGCAGGAAGCACCGGACAGAACCGGACAGCCAAATCTGCTCTCCGATCCTGCATTTTACCGGCTTCATTGCTGGCGCTGTCCAGTGCTGAAATTTTAGCACCGTGGCTGCAGGGGAAATTTCAGCCGTGGAGCTCTCGAGGAGCTGAAATTCAGCAGCGGAAGCTTTTAACAGCAGCCGTTCTTTCAGCACCAGGCGTCCGGGATCCGGCGCGATCCAGCACCATAGACTCCCTTGTTATGGGCGCCAGATCCAGGAGAATCTGGTTTTGTCCGATTTTTGCTTTGGACATAAAGAATGCTGCAGACTCCGGTTTTGCATCTGATGCAAAAATTGGACAGAACCGTATCCTCCCGGAAAAGCCCCAAACCGGGTGGCAAATAACAGCCATCCAGACCCATAGGGATACATGGGGGGCAAATTCGGATCCGTTCACACCGGACAGCCCGAACCCGAAAAACCATGGTGTGAAGTCGGCCTTAGGCGGCCGTCACACGGTTCAATATTGCGAACGATATCGTTTAAGCGATCTGCTTTTTGATCGCTTAAGCGATATCGTTTGTGCATCGCTACGTGCGATCAAGCGATTTTACAATGTAAAATCGCTTGATCGTTACATCGCAGATATGAGAGCCGGAGCTCATATCAAGCGATAATCGCTTGTTCAATCTGCTTCATCGTGGTGTGTGACACCACGATGAACGATCTCCCAGCGGCAGAGCCTATGCTGGGAGATGGTATCTATGGTAAACGTCGGGTTACTAAGCGCCGCACGGCGCCTAGTAACCCCATGTGTACCATAGTTACCAGCGATCTCGCTGCTCCACATCGCTGGTGAGTCTGTCTGTGTGACATCTCACCAGCGATGTGAACGATATTGTTAGCGATCGAACGTGCACGTGATCGCTTACAATATCGCTCACGATATTGTAGCGTGTGACGGCCGCCTAAGGGCCACTTTACACACACCAACTTATCTGCCCAACTTCTGACCAACTTACTGGTTGCAGTGAAATCATGGACACATTGCTCCATTTTGTGGCTGTGTACAAATGGAACAATGTGTCCATGATTTCACTGCAACCAGTAAGTTGGTCAGAAGTTGGACAGATAAGTTGGTGTGTGTAAAGTGGCCATTACACAATTAGAATTTGGCATGATACAATCTCTGATAAAACAGCCCTTTCACAAAAAAACCTCTTTAAATTGAAATCTATACATGGGAATGCAACATTACCAGTTTAATGACTCTAGTAATGCTTTAGTGGTTAACTTGGCATTGTGTGAAAAAGCCAAAAAAGGGAAGGACAGAAAAGTAGGGTGGATTTTGCTATGTAATTATATTGCCTTAAGGTGTGTTCACACACTCAGGACTAGAAGTGTTTTGGATGTAGCCTGTTTTTGCGGTGTCCAAAACACTGCATTGTACAGCAAAGGCACAGTGGATGGGATTTAGAGCAGCAGCATGTCAATTTATTCTTGCAAAGACACTAGTGTTCTGAGCGGGAGAACACAGAGAAAATACATTGCATCACTTATTCTGATTGTGTGCATAGACGGCGTGTTTTCTCACACAGAACAAAAGCGTCTCCGTAAAATAAATTATGCTGTATCCAGAATGCAGGCAATCCTGATTGTGTGCACATACCCTTACAAATCAACCCTCAGGCTTCCTAAACATGGTTGTGACAAAATAAATGAATAAAAATAGAAAATATATTATTCAGAAAAAGGCAGCAAAGGGTGTTGACTGTATACCCAAAAAAATATATAAACCCTCAAGAGACCACAGCAATGCAAATCTAATTTATAGTATGGACAAAAAAAAGACGTCAATAACTGTTTTCTAGAGTATAAATAATATCCCTATGGGTCACAGAGTGAAGCTGAAAAAAGAGAATTTTGTTTACTTACTGTAAATTCTTTTTCTTATAGCTCCTATTGGGAGACCCAGACATTGGGTGTATAGCTTCCGACCTCCGGAGGACACACAAGGCATTACACCTAAAAGTGTAACTCCTCCCCTACTGCCTATACACCCCCTCCCGGGAGAATCCCATCAGTTCGGTGCACAAGCAGGAAGGAGAAAAAATCACCCGCACCCAGCCCAACAGGACTGGGAAATAACAAACAGCCAACAGGGCCAACACGCGAGGTGAAACAACACCAGGCACTAGCAGAGAACAAAGCCCCAAAAAGGCACAGGGTGGGAGCTGGGTCTCCCAATAGGAGCTATAAGAAAAAGAATTTACGGTAAGTAAACAAAATTCTCTTTTTCTTCTGCGCTCCATTGGGAGACCCAGACATTGGGATGTTCAAGAACTATCCCAGGGCGGGAAAAAAAAAACAAAAGCAGGCCCATCATAAATGAGCAACCGCTGCCTGAAGGATCCGCCTGCCCACACTGGCATCAGCCGATGCCAAAGCATGGACTTGATAATCCTTAGTAAAGGTGTGAAGGCTAGACCATGTGGCCGCCTGACACACCTGAAGAGCTGAGGCTTGATGACGCAAGGCCCACAAGGCCCCCACAGCCCTTGTGGAATGAGCCTTAATACCAGCATGTACAGGCAAACCAGAGGAGACATAAGCCTCCCGAATAGGAGTCTTGATCCACCTAGCCAAAGAAGACTTGGAGGCTGGCTCACCCCTCTTCTGACCTATAGTCAGAACGAACAGGGCATCCGAATGACGAAATGACGCCGTTCGGGAAACGTAAATCCTGAGAGCCCTGACCAATCCAAAGTACGGAGAGACTTCTCATACTGGTGAACCGGATGCGGGCAAAAAGATGGCAGGACAATGTCCTGATTCAGGTGGAAAGGGGAAAGCACCTTAGGCAAGAACTCCGCCACAGGCCGAAGCACCACCGTATCCTGGTGGAACACCAGAAAAGGAGACTGACAGGACAAGGCAGCCAACTCCGAAACTCTCCGCAGAGAAGTGATGGCAACCAAAAAGGCAACCTTCTGTGAAAGCCTGGAAAGAGAAACCTCCCTAAGAGGTTCAAAAGGCGGCTTCTGCAACGCCGCAAGGACCAGGTTAAGATCCCATGGGTCCAAAGGACGTCTGTAGGGAGGAATGATGTGACTCGCCCCCTGAACAAACCTCTTCACCTGAGAAAGCGTAGCCAAACGCTTATCAAAAATAACCGACAGCGCCGAGATCTGTCCCTTGATGGAACAGAGCGCCGAACCCTTATCCAGCCCCGACTGGAGGAAGGCCAGAAGAGTTGACAGAGAGAAAGGCCAGGGAGAATTGCCGTGGATACGTCACCATGAGAAGAAAATCTTCCATACTCTGCGGTAGATTCCTGCAGAAACCGGTTTCCTGGCCTGTCTCATGGTAACAACGACGTTAGTGGAAAAACCACGGGACGTCAACAACCAGACCTCAAGCGCCACAAAGTCAGGCTCAGGGCCGAGGAATTGTGGCGGAAGAAAGGACCTTGAGACAAGAGATCCAGCCGATCCAGGAGCCTCCATGGATCCCCCACCGAAAGCCGTAACAGGTCCGGGTACCAAGCCCTCCTGGGCCAGTCCGGGGCGATGAGAAGAGCTCGCCTGCATTCCGCCCCGAGCTTCCGCAGGACCCTGGGTAGCAAGGCCAATGGGGGAAAGACATAGGGAAGACGAAAGCGGGACCAATCCTGGACCAGCGCATCCGTCCCTACCGCCAGGCTGTCTCGAGCGCGAGACATGAAGGCTGGAACTTGTCGATTCAGCGTGGACGCCATCAGGTCCACGTCCGGAGTTCCCCAAGTGCTGCAGATGTGCTGAAACACCTCTGGGTGAAGAGCCCATTCTCCCTCGTCCATTCCTTGCCGGCTTAAGTAGTCGGCCTCCAATTGTCCACCCCGGGAATGTGGACAGCCGAGATGGACGCGTCGTTGTCTTCTACCCACCGAAGGATGGATTAGACCTCCGCAAAGGCTTGACGGCTGCGAGTGTCTCCCTGGCGGTTTATGTAGGCTACAGTAGTCACGTTGTCGGATTGGATCCGAATTGGATTCCCCGACAGAAACCTCTGGAAGGCCAGGAGAGCCAGGTAGACCGCTCGAATCTCCAGGACATTGATCTGTAAGGATGATTCCTGCGTCGTCCAGGTGCCCTGAGCCCTGTGATGCAGGAACACCGCACCCCAACCCAGACGGCTGGCGTCCGTAGTGACCACCAACCAAGAGGTGGGAAGGAACGACCTGCCTCGGGACATCGACCTGGGCAACAGCCACCATCGGAGAGATTCCTTCGTCTCGGAAGAAAGGGCAATGCACCGATCTAGAGAGGACGGATTCTTGTCCCAGCCGCGCAGTATCTGCAGCTGAAGCGGACGCAGATGAAACTGCGCAAAAAAGACCGCCTCGATGGTCGCCACCAACTTCCCTAGAACGTGCATGAGACGTCTGATGGGAACCAAGTCCGCCTGCAAAAGGAGCCGGACTTCCTCCGCAATCGAGGACTGCTTGTCCAGGGGAAGGATCACCAGAGCCGGGACAGTGTTGAACTCCATGCCCAGATACAAGATAGTCTGAGTAGGGATGAGGACCGACTTCGGGGAGTTGACTATCCAACCGAAGGTCCGAAGAGTGTCCAAAGTGGCAGAGAGACTCATCTGACACTGTTCCGCAGATGAGGCTCTGATCAAGAGGTCGTCCAGATACGGAGTGACCGCGTGACCCTGCAAATGCAGCACTGCCACCATCGCAGACATCACCTTGGTGAAGATCCTCGGAGCCGAGGAGAGGCCGAAGGGCAACGCCACAAACTGGAGATGCTCCTCTTCCACGGCGAACCGCAGTCAACGCTGGTGAGCAGAAGCAATGGGGACGTGGAGATAAGCATCCTTCACGTCCACCGAAGCCAGGAAATCCCCTTGAGACAGGGACGCTATCACCGAGCGTAAGGACTCCATCCTGAAGGGCCTGACTCTCACGTGCGGTTGAGGAGCTTGAGGTCCAACACCGGTCGCACTGAACCGTCCTTTTTCGGAACCGTGAAGAGGTTCGAATAAAACCCCCGAAACCGTTCCTCTGACGGAACCGGAACCACAACTCTGCTCTGAAGCAGAGCGTCCAGCGCTCGCTGAAAAGCCGCAGCCCTCGCCGGAGGGGGCGAAGAGATGCTGAACCGAGTCGGAGGACGCGACTCCAGTTCTATCCTGTAGCCGTGAGAGACCACGTCCACCACCCACCGGTCCTGGATGCAACTTTTCCAGATGCTTCCAAAGCGGGAGAGCCTGCCACCGATCTTGGACGCTACCGAGGGAGGCGAAGAGTCAGGAGGAGGCAGGCTTGGCGGCTGAGGCACCGGCGGGCTTCTTCTGCTGGGCCTTAGACTTCCAGGACCTATGAGACCTCTGGTCCTTGTCCTGACGGGAGGAGGAGGAGGAGGATGAGGCTGGCTTGGAGGAGGGACGAAAGGAGCGAAACCTAGCATGCAGCTGACACTGACCGGTCTTCTGCGCCTTAGATTGCGGCAAGGAGGTGGATTTCCCCCCTGTAAACTCCTTGATGAGATCGTCAAGACGTTCCCCCAAATAGTCTATCTCCCGAAAATGGGAGGCCCTGGAGGAACTTTTTAGACGTAGCGTCCGCCTTCCAGTCACGCAGCCACAACATCCGACGTACTGCCAGCGAGTTAGCCGAAGCTACCACAGATCGACTAGCAGATTCCATGATTGCGGATCTAGCATAGTCTGTAAACGCCTCGGCCTGAGACGTCAGAACTGCCACCTCAGGGATTCCTGAAGCCACTGTAGGGATCTCCGAAAGACAAGCTGAAACCGCTTGCAGGGCTCACACAGCCGCAAAGGCTGGGGCAAAAGAGGCACCAGTGGTCTCGAAAATGAACTTCTGCAGAATCTGCCTGTCCGTGGGATCCTTGAGAGAGGATCCGTCCGCCACCGACATAACGGTATTGGCAGACAGCCGAGAAACCGGAGGGTCCACTCTTGGAGAAACAGACCAACCCTTGATCACATCTGGTGGAAAAGGATAACGGGAATCTTTCGGCTTCTTAGTGAAGCGTTTGTCAGGACAGGCCCGAGGGGTCTGAACTGTAGAGCGGAAGTTAGAATGATCCAGGAAAGATCCTCTGGACCTGGCTGCAGGGAGAAACTGATAAAGTTCCTCCGAAACGGAGGAATCCACCGGAGGAGCGGGAACCATCAAATATAGCACCGTATTGATAGAAGACACTAAGTCGTCCACAAAGAACCTTCATCCAGGTCCTCATCAGGGGCCCTGACGGAGTCTAAGTCCTCCTCCCCTTCCAACAGGGAGCCCCCGGCTCGGGAGCCCGCCTGCGAGGGCGCAGGGGAAACCAATCGACGTGGCCACTTGGGAGGACGCGGAGACGGTTCCAAGAGTCCAGAATTGTCGCCAGAGTCCAAGCCTCTAGTAGAGGAAGAACCACTACGACGCCTACGACGTGTGGCGGAGGCCCCAGAGGAACCCTCCCATCCACCTGACAAGGACTCCCGCAGGGCTATGGTCATAGCCGCCATAGACTATGACACAGAATCAGAAATGGACTGAGCAAAAACAGCCGTCCAAGGCGGAGACACCGCTGGATCCACCGGGTCAGGCGCCGACGCCAAAGACCCAGAGCTGGGGGGAGCCTCGTGCACTGAGGCAGTCACTTGGACTGCAGGAGCCGGCGAAATATCAGCCTCATGCGGGGCACAAGCCGAGCAATGAGGGAAAGAGGATCCAGCAGGCAGCTGGGCCTGACATGCTGTGCAAGCATGATAACGTGTCAGCACCCTGGGAGCTTTGATCCTGGAGCTAGACATGGTGTGCCCTTAGTGACCTCAATGAGAGACTCAGAGGAGGGGAAGTGGGGCGTAATGTGAAGTCAGGGGGGAAAATAGAGCACCACCAGAGACTGGGGTGACCTACCGGACCTTGAGTGCCCTCCAGAGACGTACCGACCCTGCAGCTACCGGTAAGATGCAGGGAGAGAAGCCCACAATATGGCCACCAAAGCTGAGAGAGGAGGCGTGGCCAGGGAGTGTCCCCCACCCACGCGCGAAACCAGAGGGCCGGTCCTCTCCCCCACTAACAAACGCCCCCAGGCTGTGAGGCAGCATTCTCCCTAGGAGAATGAGGAGCGGCCTGCCCGTGGCCGTCCTCCAAAGGGGCGGACACCACCCGAGAAGCGGCACCGCCCCATGAAGCCCCGGCGCGTCATCTGAGGCAGTAGGCCGCAAGCCGGGGCCTAAATTTAGCTCCGCGGCCGCCTGTCAGCAGGGGGCGAGCGAGGAGCACACAAAAAAATCGCGGACTAGCCGCAGCAGCGCCTGGCCAGGATCCCGGACAGCCAGGGGAGGCAGCGCTCCCTTCCCAGCTGTACAGACCAGCTGCAGAAGCAGCACGGACCCCCACAGAGTACCTCATTGGTGGTGCAGGGTCCGGTCCCTGTGGATCCCTCACCCAGGCCAGCAGACACCAGGGGAGCCGTGGACTGAGTGGATGAGCCCAAATGTGGAGGCCAGGAGGATCCCACTTCTCCAGAGCCACTAAAGGATGGAGAAGGATACACAGCATGAGGGCTCCAGCCCGTTGTACCCCAGGGGTACCTCAACCGCCTCCGCCCTGGGGAAGAGGAAGGAGACATGCTGGGGATCAAAAGATCCTCTTTGCTTCCATCCGACACTAAACAGTGAGAGAGCATGAGTGTAGAGTGTGCCTCCGTCAACACAAAGCAAAGAACTGATGGGATTCTCCCGGGAGGGGTGTATAGGCAGTAGGGGAGGAGTTACACTTTTAGGTGTAATGCCTTGTGTGTCCTCCGGAGGTCGGAAGCTATACACCCAATGTCTGGGTCTCCCAATGGAGCGCAGAAGAAAAAATAATGTAAGAGGCAGCAAACAGCAGCCCATATTGGGTAATTGAAACAAGTACATTCAGTTAACTTACAAATGAATCAAACAGATAAAATAGTATTACTAATGATAGCCAACTATAGAAAGAGAATGCTGGGATATTATACTGGAATGCATAAAAAGGGGCAATATAATGGCTGAAAAAAATGCCATAATAGTAAAGTACATGCAGTGTGACTGACCTGTTTAGTGAGTAAATGCCCACAATATGAGGGGGCAGATGGAGAATATGGGAGGGGGGGCAGAGAGTGCATATGGGGATGGGGGGGCAGAGAGCGCATACAGGTGGGGCAGAGAGAGCGTACAGTGGGGCAGTGAGAGCACACAGGGGGTGAGTGCACAGAGGGAGGACAGAGTGCACAAGTGGAAAAAGAGTGAACAGGAGTGAGACAGCTTAAAGGAGAGAGCACACGAGGGGAGAAGACAGCACAGGGGAGAAAAGACAGCACATGCGGAGAGTGCACAGGGAAGAGAGAGCACACAGGGGAGGCACTGGTCAAAGGAAAAAGCACAGAGGGTAGAAGACAGCTCGAGGGGGAGAGGCAGAGCACAAAGGAGTAGGAGAGAGTGGACAGGGGGACAGTGCACAGGGGCCAGAGACAGCCACCACCCCAAGTGCCACAGAGCCCTCCCCATTGTGACAGCATAGGGCCCCATCTAGTATACCACATATAATATTAAAATAAAACACAAACAACTGAGCCAAAGCAAATATTAGTTTACATGCAGGTAAAAGCATGTTCACACTAACCACCAAACAGACAAAACCTTACAAAAAAAACTATACATAACTGCAAAAATACCCTGCCATAAATAAATAAGTAAAAATCAACTGCTAATGAATAACACTAAGTACTCTGTTACCCAGCAGCTTTTTACTTATTTTTTTTCTTAGATTTTATCATATACAATATTAGCATTTTCATCAAACGTTTATATATTTTACATGCTTACAGTACAACTTTCCAACTAGTAAATACCATGTGAACCATTTTCCTCCAAGCTTCTCCGTTTGTCACATTATGTTTCAGCTCTATGATGTTTATTCCCGTGTCTGCCACCATGGTGTCCAGCCAACAGGTCTTGAGTCTTCAGCAACTTCTACTACCACTGACCATACCAAGCATCATGTCCTTCTCGAGGGAATTTGCTCTCATCACTTGACTGAAGTAAGACAGTTTCTGTTTTATCACAAAGCATTCACTGATCTCAGGGAGACCAGTCCAAGAAAGTCTAGTCGTGTGTTTGAGACTCCTAACCGAGGCTCCACAGACTCTATCTGCAGTTTCTGTTTTATGACTTTTTCTACCATGGACGTCTGTGGATTGACACATTACAGAACAACCTTATTTGTGGGCTTGGATGTCCATGGGATTAGAAGGAGTATCCTCCAGTACCACAGTCTGAAGAAATCAATCTTTCTTTGGTCACCCTTTTTGTCAAGGTCCACGTTTCGCACCTGTACAATGTGATTGGGAATGCAATGGTTGTGACCAATCGTTGTTTGGTGGTGATCGAGATGTCCTACTTCCCCAGTTGCCTCCATGTTCCCCAGTTGCTCCTTTGCCGCAAGACCCATTGCAAGCAGCGACTTGATTTCAGCTGTAGAGAGGCCGTTAAAATCAATGAGGAACACCAGGAAGATTAAACTGTCTACCATTTCTATTTCTTCATTGTGGATCTTGAAATTCACCTTCTTGCTGGTGGTAGTCATTCTCTTGGTGTTCTTCTTGTTCAGATGCAAATCAAATTGCTTAAATAGCGCCATCATATTCCACAGCACTTTATAGACATCACTGTCCCCACTGTGCTCTCTTATGGCCAGTTACTAATAGAAAAACATATATCCACTAAAGTTGACAACTCTACAGACAGAAAAAGCTCCTCCAAATAATGGCGTCAATATAGAGGTTATGTAAAAAGCTAGGTTTCATTAAACTAGAGGAGTGTCCTATGAACAGATAAAGAATTCTTCTCCTCAGGTTCTATTAAAGTACTGAAAAACACAAGCCTAATCAATTTAAGGCACCAATTAAAATTAAAAAAAAATAGATCCCTATCTTTTGCTGCAGCACCATTCCAGTAATCTCAGTGCAATGGTTCCCGGACAGTGTCTTGTTGTGTCACGTCTAGGCTGCAGCCAAGGTTCATATAACTAGATGTTCCATCAGCCTCCTTCAATTAATAACCAGCTTATCTACTGTATGTGCAGTGCAATGTAATTGGAGAAGACTGATAGACTGGTCTGGTCATATGCTCCTACACCAGCAGCCATTTTGAGAAAAGAGCTCTGTACAGTCTGTGATGAAAGCTGAACTAGCAAATGGAAGGCAAGAACCTTAAATACTATATATTAGTCAATACATAGAATAAAGAGGAAAGTGAGCAGTCCTTTAAAGTGTCCTTATATGGTTCAGAATAGTGATTACATTAACACCTGTATGTGTGGCCAATCCTTTTCTTAAAAGAAAACTTTTATTGTTTTTTTTTTTTTTTTCGGTAAATCTAATTTTTATTGAAATATAAAGAACAAGACATAACATACATATATAATCCTCCTTGATACATGGTATTCCATTCCAAGAAAGTATTATAAACAGACAATTCTCAATTTTGGGTTCAACGTCTAACAGGTTTCAACTTAATCATCTATATCATCCCATGATGATACTAATACTAAAATATATATTGCTTATTCTAAACAAACCAAAGTATCACATTTTCCAAGAGTTATAGTTTGATCTAATCATGGGAAGGCTGAGCCTCTCTAAAATTCCTGTAGCTCTGTATCGCTACCATCGAGTATTCTCAATATTTAAGTTGTTACCACCTATCCCCGCTCCATGGGACCTAGGCTATTATGGTCAATGTCTAGGGCTCCAATAAGAAGAGCCATCTATTTAAAGGCTTCTTGCAGTTATACTTTTCCATATTATTCTGTGTTCGTCGCATGTCGGGAGGTATGGGCTTGAAAAAACCATATATACTCTAAGGGAGGGTGAAATGGAGCAGAGAATAAAAAGGAGAAGAAAACAGGAGGAAAGGAAAAGAAAGAAAGAGGAGCCAAAAGAAGTGCTATTGGCAGACTCGGGGAAAGAAAAGCCATATACAGAGAAGAGAAAAAACAAAAAAAAAGGGTATGGAGAAGGGAAAAGGAGAATACCGATCAACCTGACCCCCGGTCAGCCAGAGGTCCCGCCATTATGTCCCTGAAGTCATCAAGAGTCCTGAAAAACTATCCAAGAAAACCAAATCTCAGAGAATTTATCACGGGATCCAGATGTATCTGCTGAAAGTTCTTCCATACGGTATATGCCCATCAATTCCTTGAACCAGTCAAGCAAGGATGGAACTCGGGTCGATTTCCAAAACCTCGGGATCACAGCGCGAGCAGCTGAGACACAAAATCGGAGGATATCTCTCTTTTGAAGTCCAATTGGACCATGAAAGATGGAGAGCAGTGCCGACTCTGGACAGCATTCAGCTTGTTTACCCGTTATCCGGCGTATGCATTGTATACCTCAGACCAGAACCGCCGGATTTCAACACAGTTCCACCAAATGTGCAGCATTGTACCAATTTCTTCTCCACAACGCCAACACGTGTCAGGAGTTACAGGGAACATACTCCGCAGGGTTGCCGGACATAGATACCATCTGGTGAGCAGCTTATAGCTTCTTTCTTGTGCTATACAAGCACTGGCTAGTTTGTGAGTAAATAAAAAGCTTTTCTGCCAGTCACTATCTGAAATATCACTTTCCAGCTCCCTCTCCCATGCACGTCTGAAATACAGAGTGCCTTGGTCCCTCATGGAGCCTAAAGCCTGATAGAGGGCCGAGATTTTTCGTGTCGTGGCGACTCAGATGTAAATAACTTCTCCAATATGTTTGGTTCCAATCTCACCCTGCACGACTGGTCGGCCGAGCATATATGCCCTGAGTTGAAAGTATTCGAACCATCGAAGTGGCCTCAAAGTATCTCTTGATTGTAGCTCTACCAATGGGGGAAGATTGCCATCTGATAGAGTCTGTCCCACTCGGGTGTCGTTCACACTCTGCCAGCATAAAAATCTCTGTCGTCCCAGACTAGGTAGGAAAGATGGATTGGAAAAAAGGGGGGTCAAAGGGCTAAGTCTATCATCCAAACGAAGTGTTTTCGTTACAGAGTGCCATGCCTTTAAGGTCGTCCGGGTCATGTCCGTCAGGGGTATCACGTCTGTCAAGTCTCTGGCGGGAATCCAAAGCAGATGTTTCAGCTGAACCCCCAGACCCTCCTGCTCCACCTCTACCCATTTTTTGGAGGACTCACAGTAGTGCCAGTCCAACGCTCTAACTAGCGAGGAGGCCAGAAAGTACGTTTGCACATTGGGCACACCGACTCCAACTCTGGACTTAGGTAATGAAAGAATGTTCATCCGTATTCTGGGTTTCTTACCTCCCCAGACAAATCTACATATCACTGATTGTAATTTGGAGAAAAAGCCTCTATCAAATGGAACGGGGACCGCCTGGAAAGTATACAAAAGTCGAGGCAAGACATCCATTTTCACCACATTCATCCTCCCAAACCAAGACAATTTCAACTGTCTATATGATGCAAATGCCTTCTCTATATTATTCAGATGGGGCCGGTAATTTACATTAAACAACTGTTTGAGGTTGTTTGGTATAAGAATTCCTAAGTACTTGATGGCCTCCCCCTTCCACTTGAACTTGAATTGTTTAGAAAGATGGGACACCATATCCCCAGACAATGAGATATTAAGTGCCTCTGTCTTAGAACAATTCACTTTAAATGTACTTAATTGCCCAAACCGCTCAAACTCTTTCAAAACAGAAGGTATAGATACCAATGGCTGTGAGACATACAATAGGAGGTCATCGGCGAACAAGGCCAATTTGTGGGGGTCCGTCCCAGCATGATCCCATGGACGCTTGTATTAGCCCTAAGTGCCGTAGCCAAGTGTTCCATTACTAAAATGTACAGCAGGGGTGACAGAGGGCATCCCTGTCTAGTACCGTTTGCAAAATTGAATGAAGAGGATAAGATTCCTCCTATCCTCACCTTGGCAGAAGGGGAAAAATATAAGGATAGGATTCCGTGTAAGAACCAAGGACCTAGGCCAAGTTGTATCAGCGCCTCCTTCATAAACCCCCAGTGGACTCTGTCAAAGGCCTTCTCAGCATCCACCGAAATTAGGCCTAGTGGAAGCGAACTGCTTTTGGCTTTAGCAATAAGGAGTAGGGTTCTAATGGTATTATCCCTAGCCTCCCGGCCTCTGACAAAGCCCACCTGGTCCGCATTAATTACAGAAGGGAGAAGTGGTGCCAATCGGTCAGCTAGTAACTTTGAGAAGAGATTTACATCCACATTCAGTAGCGAAATCGGCCTGTAGTTCGAGACTAAAGATGGATCTTTCTCCGGTTTAGGGATGACGCTGATATGGGCCTCCAGAGATTGAGGCACAAAATCCGATCCCTTTTTATTGGCTTTTAATCACTGTTTGATGCCGCGTTGCATTAATTTATTTATGTATAAAAATTATTAAGTTGTCTTTTATATACATTTTATTTTGCACACTCTAAAAATTAAGATTTTGGCAGCAATATTAACTGCTAGTCATGAGTGATACACTGTACATTTTTAACACATCTATGGATGACGAATATTGCATGGGTCTCCTTTAGTGATGAGCGAGTATGCTTGTGACTACTCGGTACTCGCACGAGTATCACTATACTCGGGCTACTCGGCGAGCACCGAGTAATCTCGCGATACTCGTGCTGTGCTCGTGGTCCTCATCCCTGCATGTTGGCGCTCTTTAGAGAGCCAGCCCACATGCAGGGATTGGCTGGCAGACCACTGCAATGCCACAGCCCTGTTAGTTGTGGCATTGCAGTGATTGGCCGGCCTGCACAGCGTGACCGAGCCTTTATAAGACCCGGCCGCGCTGTGCTCTGCACACAGCCATCCAGACAGTGAGTGTAGGGAGAGTGTCTGCTGCTGCTTAGGGACAGATTTGCGGCCCTCATAGGTAGATCCGGAGCAGGGCTGCAAACTGCTGCTGACCACAACAGTCCTTCTCAGGACTAATCTAGGAGGATATAGGCAGGGTGATCCAGATCGGAATCCAAGCTTTTCTGTGACCATAACAGTCACCAGACTGTTGTACTTACTAGCTTGATACAGGTTAGGGACTAAAATCCTACTCTCCTGTGACCTGAACAGTCACCAGACTGTTGTAC
Organism: Allobates femoralis; assembly: GCA_033576535.1. Lineage (NCBI taxonomy): Eukaryota > Metazoa > Chordata > Amphibia > Anura > Aromobatidae > Allobates > Allobates femoralis. The sequence goes on along the minus strand of JARQOC010000004.1, from coordinate 483,808,208 downwards.
TTACTAGCTTGATACAGGTTAGGGACTAAAATCCTACTCTCCTGTGACCATAACAGTCACCAGACTGTTGTACTTACTAGCTTGATACAGGTTAGGGACTAAAATCCTACTCTCCTGTGACCTGAACAGTCACCAGACTGTTGTACTTACTAGCTTGATACAGGTTAGGGAATAAAATCCTACTCTCCTGTGACCTGAACAGTCACCAGACTGTTGTACTTACTAGCTTGATACAGGTTACAGACTAAAATCCTACTCTCCTGTGACCTGAACAGTCACCAGACTGTTGTACTTACTAGCTTGATACAGGTTAGGGACTAAAATCCTACTCTCCTGTGACCTGAACAGTCACCAGACTGTTGTCGCTGTATACAGGAAAATGCGCAAGGGCGTTGGCAAGGAACAAGGAAGTGAACGTGATGGTGGTGCAGGCAGAGGCCGAGGTCGTGTGCAAGCACTAATTTCCCAACAACAAAGGGGCACATCTACTCGCTCGCACGTCCTGTCCCAAATTCTTGGGGCCCGCAGCAGTACACCGCTCTTGAACCAAGACCAGTGTCAACAGGTTGTTACTTGGATAGCGGATAATGCTTCAAGTCAGATGGGCACCTCCACAAACACCCTGTCTTCCACACGGTCAAGTGTCAGTAGCCGTGATACTGCACCGCACATTTCCCAACCTGATCCTCCTTCCTACCACCAGGCCGAGTACACGTCCACGGACATTACTGATCCCACACTAGGACACTCGGAAGAGCTGTTCACGTATCCATTCGCAGAATCTGGCCTCTCGCCAGCTCCTGTTGAAGTGGGTGATGAGGAAATGGTATGTACAGATGCCCAAATATTTGAGCAGCCACGTTCTCACGAACGTAACGTTGGCAATGTGTCTCAACAAGGGGTGGATGATGATGAGACACAATTGCCAGGAAGTCAGGAGGAGGATCAGGGTGCGGAAGAGGAAGACGACGTGGTGGATGATCCAGTAGCTGACCCAACCTGGCAGGAGGATATGCAGAGCGAGGACAGCAGTGCACAGGGGGAGGGAGGCGTAGCATTCCAACAGGCAGTACGAAGCAGGGTCATGTCCGCAGGCAGAAGGCAGGCAACCGTTCCCCGAACAACAACACGACTCAAGGTGCCTGTGCAAATGTTCGGTCTTCCCGAGTCTGGCAGTTTTTTAATTTGGCTCCAGGTGACTCTAAAAAGGCCATTTCAACACCTGCCATGCCAGCATCAGCAGGGGTACGAAAACTAGCAGCCTGACCACCACCAGCATGATCAGGCACGTCAGCCAAGCACCCGACTTTGTGGGAAGTAAAACAGAGTCGAGGAGCGGTGCTTGCTGATGTCACCGCTACGTCTTCACGTGTTGTGCGTGCGAGCCAATCCCCTGTCCATGCTGGCCGCGAACAAGCCTCCGGCCCTGCACCTGAAGTTGAAGTTGAACGCAGGCGCAAATACGCTGCCAGCGCCCCACATGCCACAGTCTTAAATTCTCATAGCGCTAGAAATGTTGCCTTTCCGGCTGGTGAAGACGGAAGCATTCCGCGACCTGATGGCGGCTGCTGTCCCACGTTACTCGGTCCCCAGCCGCCACTATTTCTCCAGATGTGCTGTCCCCGCATTGCATAACCACGTGTCCCAAAGCATCACACGTGCCCTGAACAACGCTGTTTCAGCCAAAGTCCACCTAACCACAGACACGTGGACAAGTGCTTGTGGGCAAGGCCGCTACATCTCCTTGACGGCACACTGGGTTAATATTGTGGAGGCAGGGACCCAGTCTGAGCGAGGGACGGAACACGTCCTTCCCACACCAAGGATAGCAGGCCCTACCTCTGTCAGGGTTTCACCGACACGCTACAGCTCCGGAATGTCATGCTCCTCAGCCTCCTCCTCCTGCGCATCCTCATCCACTGTACCCTCCACACCAGTCCCAAGCTGGAAGCACTGCAGCACTGCCTCTGCAAAGCGGCAACAGGCTGTGCTGAAGCTAGTCTGCATAGGTGACAAACCCCACAATGCAGAAGAGGTGTGGACAGCTCTGAAACAGCAGGCAGATCACTGGCTCACACCTCTGAACCTAAAGCCAGGAAAGGTCGTGTGTGACAATGGCCGGAACCTGGTGGCAGCTTTGAGGCGAGGCCAGCTGACGCATGTTCCATGCGTGGCCCATGTACTCAACCTGGTGGTTCAGAGATTTGTAAAGTCATACCCAGAGCTGTCTGAACTGCAGGTAAAAGTTCGCCGTCTGTCTGCACATTTTCGCAAGTCACCTGCTGCTTCAGCCGGCCTTGCCGGCTTTCAACGCCATTTGCGTCTTCCGGCCCACAGACTGGTGTGTGATGTCCCCACGCATTGGAATTCAACTCTGCACATGTTGGTCAGGATATGTGAGCAGAAGAGGGCAGTTGTTGACTACCTGCATCACCTAAGCCGTCGGGAAATGGGTCAAACTCCACACATAACACCTGAGGAGTGGAGATGGATGTCTGACCTACGTACCGTCCTCCAAAACTTTGAGGACTCCACCAAGATGGTGAGCGGCGATGACGCCATTATTAGCATAACCATACCACTACTCTGCCTTCTAAAACGGTCTCTGCTGAAAAACAAAGAGGATGCATTGCAGGCGGAGCGCGATGACTTGGAGCAAGAAACAGTAGTGGGTGTGGGTGATAACACACAGCCCAGCCTCATCTCATCACAACGTGCAGTGGAGGACTATGACGAGGAGGAGGAGGATGAAGACATGGAGCAAACTCTCTGGCCAAATTGAGGATATGAGAGTAAAAAAATCCCTGGTCTGTGGAGCGCTAGGACTCGAGATAAAATGGCACTAGGGTTATTTTTAGAAAATTATTTCTTTATTAACCTCTTACAGGCCACTACGCGTTTCTGCAGCAAAGTGCTGCCTTCATCAGGTGAAGCCTGTGGTGGCCTGTAAGAGGTTAATAAAGAAATAATTTTCTAAAAATAACCCTAGTGCCATTTTATCTCGAGTCCTAGCGCTCCACAGACCAGGGATTTTTTTACTCTCAGCTTCTTGCACTTGTGCACACCTGGCAAGAGCAGCTCTGGACAAGAGATACCATTAATCCTAGATTCTGAGCTCCATGACCTAGCAATACAACACGGTCACCGTTGAAGGACCTGTGGTGACATCAATCCGGTCACGTGACCGCGGCAGGAGCTGGAGCTCCCGGAGCAAATTTCGGTGCCTCCACTATACCTCCAAGCGGAGGTGGATTCACAGGCATAAGACCGCAGTTGTGCAGGGTTGCACAACCACCTCTGGTGAGTGGCCACACAGCCCTGGGCCTAAATCCACTTCAAAAACTTTCTTCACATGCGCTCCCACCCCCTCCCTCCTTTTGTCTTGCAAATTGAGGATATGACATGCACACCAGTAATACCCTCGATTCAGCGTGGCTGGCCAGAGGACAGGGGAGATGAGGAGGAGGAGGAGGAGGACAGCATGTTCAGTCATCGTGTTGGTCTGGATACTGAAGTGATGGCTGTTAAGAGTCTGGCGCACATGGCTGACTTTATGGTAAGCTGCCTGGCTCGTGACCCTCGCGTTCAGAACATCCTGGCCGACAATCAGTACTGGTTGGCAACACTCTTAGACCCACGCTACACGGAGAACCTTATGTCTCTCATTCCTGAGGCGGAGAGGTCAGCCAAAATGCAGCAGTTCCAGAAGGCCATAGTCATGGAAGTAGGCAAATCATTCCCTTCACAAAACGCTAGCGGCATAGGTCAGGAATCGGTGGACAACCAAGGCGTACGGCCAAGAGGGGCACAAGTCCAATCCGCCAGAGGTAGGGGAACAGTCTTTACGATGTGGGACAGTTTTCTCAGCCCCTCACGTACCACAGCCCCTGAGGTGCGGGGTAGTGCCACAAGAAATGCTAAGTTTGGCCAGATGCTGAAGGAGTACCTTGCAGATCGAACAACTGTACTGCGAGATTCCTCTGTGCCTTACAGTTATTGGGTCTCCAAGCTGGACACGTAGCATGAATTGGCTCTCTACGCCTTGGAAGTCCTGGCCTGCCCTGCCGCTACCGTTTTGTCAGAGCGTGTTTTCATGCCGCAGGTGGAGTCATTACTGATAAACGCACCCCCTGTCAACTGAAAATGCTGACAGGCTGACTCTGATCAAGATGAAGAAGGGTTGGATTGGGACAGACTTCACCACACCATCAACAAATGACAGCGGAATTTAAATTTTGTTATGGGAATTTGCCATGTACCTCCACTCACCCATGGGTACACACTTATGGACTTTGGCTAATCGCTGGACTGCTCCTCCTTCTCCACATGTGCCACCATGATGACCGTTACAATAGTTAGGCTGTTGTTTCAGGTATACCCCCAGTGGTAAATTTTTTCGCCCATTCTTTTAGAATGGGCATTACAACGACAGTAGACCCACTCCTTTTCAATGGGAAAAATGTTTTGAGGCCCTCATGGACGTCTCTATCCTGGGACAATGTGGAGCCTCCCAATTTTTGGCTGCCCTGCCAAAGGGCTATACTACAATACACCCACTTCAGGTTTACAGGCCCTCCTGCACGTCTCTATCCTGGGACAATGTGGAGCCTCCCAATTTTTGGCTGCCCTGCCAAAGGACTATACTACAATACACCCAATTGAGGTTTACAGGCCCTCATGCATGTCTGTATGCATGGGTCACTGTGGAGCCTCCCAATTTTTGGCTGCCCTGCCAAAGGGCTATACTACAATACACCCACTTCAGGTTTACAGGCCCTCATGCACGTCTCTATCCTGGGACAATGTGGAGCCTCCCAATTTCTGGCTGCCCTGCCAAAGGGCTATACTACAATACACCCAATTGAGGTTTACAGGCCCTCATGCATGTCTGTATGCATGGGTCATTGTGGAGCCTCCCAATTTTTGGCTGCCCTGCCAAAGGGCTATACTACAATACACCCACTTCAGGTTTACAGGCCCTCCTGCACGTCTCTATCCTGGGACAATGTGGAGCCTCCCAATTTTTGGCTGCCCTGCCAAAGGGCTATACTACAATACACCCAATTGAGGTTTACAGGCCCTCATGCATGTCTGTATGCATGGGTCATTGTGGAGCCTCCCAATTTTTGGCTGCCCTGCCAAAGGGCTATACTACAAAACACCCACTTCAGGTTTACAGGCCCTCATGCACGTCTCTATCCAGGGGCATTGGTGAACCTCCCAATTTTGGACTGCCCTGGCAAAGGAAAATACTACAATGGACCCAGTTCCTCAAAATGGGCACATTATGTCAAGACAGGGCTTCATGTACGTCTCTTCTCAGGGTCATCGGAGTGCCGCACAATGTTTTCACGTAAAATCTTTCATGTAATCACAAAAAGTAACATACACCAGCTATATCTCACTATTGGGTATGTGCCCTTAACATTTCCACCCTGAATATTCATTTTGGTGTAATTTTGGAAGGTTTTCTGGTAACTCCGTAAAATTGGCGTGAAACTCGGACAAGATTGTTCACAGCTGTGACTTTTGAGTGAGAATAGCTTCCAGGGGTCTTCCCCATAGTGTTGCCATATCATTTGAGCACTCTTCTGAGACTTTTGTGACATTTTTAGGGTTTCTACATGCTGCCGGCAGTCATTTCATAAAAATACTCGGGTCTCCCATAGGATAACATTGGGCTCGGTACTTGGGCCGAGTACACGAGTATCTCGGGATGCTCGGCCCGAGCTTCGAGCACCCGAGCATTTTAGTACTCGCTCATCACTAGTCTCCTTTAGTGTTTTTGAAAGAGCACCAGATAATTGTGTTTATGAGCATTGTACATCTTAATATAATGTACTTAGATTGCTTTTGTGTGCAAATATACAGTATACTGCAGGTTTATGTTGTGGAGGGACTACCTTTAACCGATAGCAGATGTGCTGTGTTCTAGATTAGTTTGAGTCCTCTTTTTGGCTTGTACGTTATACACTGGATTTGGGTGTATGGAATGATCTCTGGATTTGCTAACACTCCAAAGAGGGTGGATGCCAGATTTGTAATACAGCTGACACAAGCCTCTAAGGGCCGCTTTACACACACCAACTTCTGTGTCCAACATCTGAACAGATCTCTGGTTGCAGTGAAATCATGGACACATTGTTCCATTTGTACACAGCCACAAAATGGAGCAATGTGTCCATGATTTCACTGCAACCAGAGATCTGTTCAGAAGTTGGTGTGTGTGTAAAGTGGCCCTAACAGCAGAGAATGGAGCTAGTTTACTTGCTTTTAAACCATTTAGGAGCAGCAGACAATCTTTCACAGCAGCATTTAGAAGGTTGTGACTTCCATGCAAGCAATCGCAGATGTTTCCTGCATCACCAAAGCAGTAAACGTCCTTTTGAAGACCCCAATGGCCAAATCTTTGTGATCTTATGAAGTGCAGCCTGTAGCTACACTTCATAGGAGATTGTTAATTTAAGACAAATTCAAAGAAGTTCAGCACACTGGGTCCATGTTTCCTTAATGGATTATTTCTTTATTTGGTGCTCACATGAAAATTAAAAGCAGCATCTTGCGGGGGCAACCTAGTCAGACGCGTTTCGATAAACTTTATCAATGACATGGACCTCAAGACACACAGACAATATATACATTGACAATTAAAGACAAGTAAGCACACATGTGAAACCTCAGTCTATATGAGGTAAGTTAGGGCATAGTGTTCCCCATTGTAAGTGCAACCTGCAATCCAAGGAAAGACTGAAGGAAAACTCCTAGGAGGAAAATTCCTTAAAGGAAAACTCCTAGAAGGAAAACTCCTTAAATGTTCAATGTGAAACATGTACATCATTTCTTCCTTATAATGTCACAATGGTAATGAGATTTGTGACATAGCAAATGATTGCCTTCATGATATGACAAGAAATTGTTATTATGATGTACAGTTCACACAGAAAGATCACAATTTGTCAAAACACAATATGTATAATTCACAGTGCAGAAAACAAATATAGAGTTGTTCATAATTTTATTGGATATGTCCTTTATATATAAAAGGGGAGATGAAATACACTCAGTAAGATCATTGATGTTGTATGAATGTTGATAAAACCACAAATATCAATAAAAGTACATGAGATCACTTTTATAATTTAAACCTGCTGAAAATCTTGTTCCTAGAATCAGGATCCACAAACTTTCTCTGTTCAGAAGTTTGCGATCCCAGTCTCCCCCACGAACAGGCTTATGTGGTTTTATCAACATTCATACAATATCAATGATCTTACTGAGTGTATTTCATCTCCCCTTTTATATATAAGGGACATATGCAATTAAATTATGAACAACTCTATATTTGTTTTCTGCACTGTGAATTATACATATTGTGTTTTGACTAATTGTGATCTTTCTGTGTGAACTGTACATCATAATAACAATTTATTGTCATATCATGAAGGCAATCATTTGCCATGTCATTAATCTCATTACCATTGTTTCATTATGTGAAGGAATGATGTACATGTTTCAAATTGAACATTTAAGGAGTTTTCCTTTAACCCCTTCATGACCCAGCCTATTTTAAACCTAAAGACCTTGGCATTTTTGTCAATTCTGACCAGTGTCCCTTTATGAGGTAATAACTCTAAAACGCTTCAACGAATGCTAGCGATTCTGAGATAGTTTTTTCGTGACATATTGGGCTTCATGTTAGTATTAAATTTAGGTTGTTAATTTTTGCGTTTATTTGTGAAAAAATCAAAAATTTGGCATAAATGTTGAAAATTTAGCAATTTTCAAATTTTGAATTTTTATTTTCCTAAACCAGAGAGTTATGTGACACTAAATAGTTAATAAATAACATTTCCCACATGTCTACTTTACATCAGCACAGCAAAATTTACAAAACCATTTTTTTTGGTAACCACATCACATTTGAAGTCCTTTTGAGGGGTGTACATGACAGAAAACACCCAAAAGTAACACCATTCCAAAAACTGCACCCCTCAAGCTACTCAAAACTACATTCAAGAAGATTATCAACCCTTCAGGTGCTTCACAGGAACTAAAGCAACATGGAAGGAAAAAATGGACATTTTTATTTTTCTAACAAAAATATTCCTTTAGCCTCAATTCTTTCATTTTCACATGGGCAACAGGATAAAATGGATCCTAAAAGTTGTTGGGCAATTTCTCCTGAGTACAACAATACCTCATATGTGGTCGTAAACCACTGTTTGGGCGCATGGCAGGGCTCAGAAGAGAAGGAGCGCAATTTGTCTTTTGGAGCGAATTTTCCATTTAAAAAGTGAAATGGCACTCCTTCACTTCTGAGCCCTGCCGTGCGCCCAAACAGTGGTTTATGACCACATATGAGGTATCGGTGTACTCAGGAGAAATTGCCCAACACATTTTAGGATGCATTTTATCCTTTTGCCCATGCGAAAATGAAAAAAGGTAGGCTAAAAGAAAATCTTTGTGAAAAAAAGTACTTTTTCATTATTACAGATCAATTTGAAAAACATCTGGGGGTTCAAGGTGTTCACCACCCATCTAGATACGTTCCCTGGGGAGTCTAGTTTCCAAAATGGGGTCACTTATGGGGGAGCTCCACTGTTTAGGCACACAGTCGCTCTGCAAATGCGACATGGTGTCTGCTAACAATTTGAATTGAATAGAAAATTAGCTCAAATTGTTTGCGGACACCATGTCGCGTTTGGAGAGTCCCTGTGTGCCTAAACATTGGAGCTCCCCCACAATTGACCCCATTTTGGAAACTACACCCCCCAGGGAACTTATCTAGATGGGTGGTGGGCACTTTGAACCCCCAAATGTTTCACAAATTGATCCGTAATAATGGAAAAATATTTTTTATCCACAACATTTTTCTTTTTTCATTTTTACAGATAAAATTGTGAAGCACCTGAGGGTTCAAAATGCTCACCACCCATCTAGATAAGTTCCCTGGGGGGTCTAGTTTCCAAAATGGGGTCTCTCCAAACGCGACATGGTGTCCACTAACTATTTGAGCTAATTTTCCATTCAAATTGTTAGCGGACGCCATGTTGCATTTGGAGAGCCCTGTGTGCCTAAACATTGGAGCTCCCCCACAAGTGATCCCATTTTGGAAACTAGACCCCCCAGAGAACTTATCTAGATGCATAGTGAGCACTTTGAACCCCCAGGTGCTTCACAAATGAATCCATAAAAATGAAAAAATAATTTTTTGTGTGAAAAAAAAAGTGCTTTTCAATTTTTACGGATCAATTTGTGAAGCACCTGGGGGTTCAAAGTGCTCACTATGCATCTAGATAATTTCCTTGGGGGGTCTAGTTTCCAAAATGGGGTCACATTTGGGGGAGCTCCAATGTTTAGGCACACAGGGGCTTTTCAAACGCGACATGGCGTCTGCTAACAATTCCAATTGTTAGCGGACACCATGTCGCGTATGAGGAGCCCCTATGTGCCTAAACATTGGAGCTCCCCCACATATGACCCAATTTTGGAAACTAGACCCCCCAAGGAACTTATCTAGATGTATGGAGAGCACTTTGAACCCCCAGGTGCTTCACAAATTGATCCGTAAAAACTAAAAAGTACTTTTCTTTTCACAAAAAAATTATTTTTTAATTTTTACGGATAATTTGTGAAGTACCTCAGAGTTCAAAGTGCTCACTATGCATCTAGATAAGTTCTCTGGGGGGTCTAGTTTCCAAAATGAGGTCAGTTGTGGGGGAACTCTAATGTTCAGGCACACAGGGAGGGGATCTCCATATGCGATATGGTTTCTGCTAACAACTGGATCTAATTTTTCCATTGAAATTATTAGCGGACACCAAGTCGTGTATGGAGAACCCGTGTGCCACCAGCACAAGGGCAACTGGTAAAGTTGTGGTACAGCACCAGAAAATGGCGCCTCTAATAAATGCGCTATTTTCTAGGGTGGCTGTGGGTTGCAATTTGCAGCGTGGGGGCCCACGTTTGGGTCTCTCCACGCTGAGGATTCCAGCCCCTGGCTGGCAACCAAAAATACAGTAAAGATAATTTTTTTTGTTATTTCTAGAACTAATTCTAGAAAAAAAACAATGATGTGGGGCTCCGCCATATTTTTGGTCCAGCCAGGTACAACTTGGCAGCTACGGATTGCCACCAACCCCCAGCTGCCTCGTTGTACCTGGCTGGCAACCAAAAATACAGCGAAGCCCTTTTTTTTTTATTTCTAGAACTAATTCTAGAACTAATTCTAGAAAAAAAATGGCGTGGGGCTCCGCCATTTTTTTGGTCCAGCCAGGTACAACTAGACAGCTGGGGGCTGGAATCCTCAGCATGGAGAAGCCCAAGCGTTCTGGGCCCCCGATGCTGTTAATTGCAGCCCGCAGCCGCCCCAGAAAATGGCGCATTCATTGAAGCGCCATTTTCTGCCGCTGTACCCAGGCTCTTCCAGTTGCCCTGGTGCAGGTGGCAAACTGGGTAATAAAGGGGTTAATGCCAGCCTTTTTATTGGTAGCTGGCACTAAGCCCGAGATTCATTATGTCGGGCCAATGTTAGACCCAGCCATTAGGAATCTCTAATAGCTAAAGAAAAAAAAAAATACACCTCGCAGAGAAAAAAAATTTTATTAGAAAAAAACACATACAAATTCAGACTCCATCTTTATTACTCCCACTCTCTCCGACCTAGTCCAAAACGAAGGTCCCACAACGTTTGATCGCCTCTGCTACATCCAGAGACTGCAGCAAGGGATCAAGTGTCCTCTTGCTGTAGTTTCTGGGGTCACGGTGATTGTGCACTGTATGGCAGATCATTGCCATACAGTGCAGAATCCATGTGACCCCAAAGACTACAACAAGGGATCAAGTATTCCCTTGTTGTAGTCTCTGGGATCAGCGTCATGGTGCACTGTATGGCAATGATCTGCCATACCGTGCACCATGACGCTGATCCCAGGGACTACACACACAAGAGGATCACTTGATCCCTTGATTTTAGTCTCCTGGGTGATCTCTGGTCATAGTGCACTGTATGGCAATGATCTGCCATACCGTGCACCATGACGCTGATCCCAGGGACTACAACAAGAGGACACTTGATCCCTTGTTGTAGTCTCTGGGATCAGCGTCATGGTGCACAGTATGGCAATGATCTGTCATACGTGCACCATGACGCTGATCCCAGGGACTACAACAAGAGGACACTTGATCCCTTGTTGTAGTCTCTGGGATCAGCGTCATGGTGCACAGTATGGCAATGATCTGCCAAACCGTGCACCATGACGCTGATCCCAGGGACTACAACAAGATGACACTTGATCCCTTGTTGTAGTCTCTGGGATCAGCGTCATGGTGCACTGTATGGCAATGATCTGTCATACCGTGCATGACGCTGATCCTAGAGACTACAAGAGGACACTTGATCCCTTGTTGTAGTCTCTGGGATCAGCGTCATGGTGCACTGTATGGCAATGATCTGTCATACCGTGCATAATGACGCTGATCCTAGAGACTACAAGAGGACACTTGATCCCTTGTTGTAGTCTCTGGGATCAGCATCATGGTGCACTGTATGGCAATGATCTGTCATACCGTGCACCATGATGCTGATCTCAGGGACTACAACAAGAGGACACTTGATCCCTTGTTGTAGTCTCTGGGATCAGCGTCATGGTGCATGGTATGACAATGATCTGTCATACCATGCACTATGACACTGATCCCAGAGACTACAACAAGGGATCAAGTGTTCCCTTGTTGTAGTCTCTGGCGGTCATTTCCATGACGATTGGATCCTCTAAGTGCTGTGATCTCTGAGATCACACACAGGGGGGAGATCACACACATGGGGGAAATCACATACAGAGGGCATATCGGCGGCCAGGGGCAAAGCGGAGGGTAAGGGATCGGCGGCTCCCCCACTTTTGATTAGAGAGAGATGCTCTCTCCAATCAGATCTGAGGGCAGGTGACACAGGGCCCCTTCTCCAGCCAATGCCTGCTGCTGTCCAGCATCAGGTATTGGCTGTATTGTAATATCTCACCAACAGTGGTGTACCATTCACGGTCACAGAGGTCGTGGCTGCGACGGGGACGGACCTATAGGGGGCCCGGCGCCCGTGTAGCCAGCCACCCCCTGCACCGCGCGATCGCAGCGCTCTGCGCCCGGCGATCCCACCGCCAGCACCGGGCGCAGCACATGCCGCCACACAGAGTCAGGACAGTGCTACCTTTGACGCCGGTCAGGTGACCAGGGACTTGAGCGGTGGCTCCGCCCCCTCCTCCATCTCCTGCCCGGTGTCCAGGTAGCCATGTGTTTGGTACTGGCCGCTCATTGAATAGAAGAAGAGCGGAGGACAATGGTGAGAGAAGGAGGTGAGCTGGGGACACGGGAACGAGGCACACAGGAGAACGGGGGGCAGAGGAGGGGAGGAGGAGAGTTGGGGACACAGGAGAACAGGGGAAACAGGAGGAGGAGAGCTGGGGTCGGTCACAGGAGAACGAGGGACAGAGGAGGAGAAGAGCTGGGACACAGGAGAGCGGGAACAGAGGAGGAGGAGAGCTGGGGACACAGGAGGAGGAGAGCAGGAGACAGAAGAACAGAGGACAGAGGAGGAGGAGAGCTGGGGACACAGGAGGAGGAGAGCAGGGGAAAGAAGAATGGAGGACACAGGAGGAGGAGAGCAGGGGACAGAAGAATGGAGGACACAGGAGGAGGAGAGCGGGGGACACAGGAGGAGGAGAGCAGGAGACAGAAGAACAGAGGACAGAGGAGGAGGAGAGCTGGGGACACAGGAGGAGGAGAGCAGGGGACAGAGGAGAACTGGGGACACAGGAGGAGGAGAGCTGGGGACACAGGAGAACTGGGGACACAGGAGGAGGAGAGCTGGGGACACAGGAGAACTGGGGACACAGGAGGAGGAGAGCTGGGGACACAGGAGAACTGGGGACACAGGAGGAGGAGAGCTGGGGACACAGGAGAATGGGGACAAACGAGGAGGAGAGCTGGGGACACAGGAGGAGGAGAGCAGGGGACAGAAGAACGGAGGACACAGAAAGAGGAGAGCGGGGGACAAAGGAGGAGGAGAGCTGGGGACAGAAGAACGGAGGACACAGGAGGAGGAGAGTGGGGGACACAAGAGGAGGAGAACTGGGGACAGAAGAACAAAGGACACAGGAGAAGAGCAGCGGACACAGGAGGAGGAAAGCGGGGGACACATGAGGAGGAGAGCTGAAGACACTGAAGGAGGACAGCAGGGGACAGAAGAACGGAGGACAACAGGAGGAGGAGAGTGGGGGACACAGGAGGAGGAAAGCAGGAGACAGAAGAACTGAAGAGGAGGAGAGCTGGGGACACAGGAGAATGGGGGACACTGGAGGAGGAGAGCGGGAGACACAGGAGAATGGGTGTCAGACAAGGAGGAGATCTGGGGACACAGGAGAATGGGGGACACTGGAGGAGGAGAGCGGGGGACACACAGGAAAATGGGGGACACGGGAGGAGAGTGAGGAATACAGGAGAATAGGGGACAGAGGAGGAGGAGAGCTGGGGACAGAAGACTGTAAACACAGGAGGAGGAGAGAGGGGGACACAGGAGGATGGGGGACACAGGAGGAGGAGAGCGGGAGACACAGGAGAATGGGGGACAGAGGAGGAGGAGTGCAGGGGACGCTAAAGAAGGAGAGCAGAAGACTCCACTACTGGAATAGGCTAACATGTGGGATGACACTGGGTTTTGGAGTGAGTCTACAGTTTTGTGCAGTACTCACTAATCCTATTTTTCAGATCCCGGTAGGGCTGCATATATAAGGCTGTGTGCTGATGATAAGGATACGCAGTGGTTTTGACGCAGCGTCTTGTTGCTGCATTCAAAACCGCTGCGTAATACAGTATAAGCATAGTGGATGGGATTTGTAGAAATCCCATCCTGACTATGCTTAACCCGACTACAGCGTTCTGACAGCTGCAGTGTGGGTGTCCGCTCCTCCGCATCTCCTCCGCATGTTAATTTCATGCTTCGGAGTCGGAAGCGGTTCCAATCGGGTGACAGCGGGGAGAAGCCACCCTGCACCTGCCACACACGGTGAGTACAGGGCGGCTGCGGTCTCCCTGCAGGCACCCGCGGCTTCACTCAGGTCCGGAGGAGCCGCGTCCAACACACAGCTCCTCCAGACCGTGAGCACTTAGCCTTAGGCTGCATATATAACACAATATATAGAGAGATATAAGGCTGCACTGCATGGAGAGCTATGAGGCTGCATAAATAAGGCTGCAATATATGAGGCTGTACTATAAGGATAGCTATGAGGCTGCATATATAAGGCTGTACTATAGAGGCTGCACTACATGGAGAACTGAGCCTGCGTTATACTATATGGAGGACTGTGAGGTTGCATTATACTATATGGAGGGCTGTGAGGCTGCATTATACTATATGGAGGGCTGTGAGACAGTATTATACTATATGCAGAGGTTCTGAGGCTGTATTACACTATATAGAGGCCTGTGAGGTTGTATTATACAATATGGAGGTCTATGAGGCTACTATATGTAGGATAGTGGGGGTGCATTATAATAATTGGATGACTAGGATGACTATTGGGGCTATCTTATGAATGTGGGACTATGGGATGCATTATAATACATGGAGGACTATGGGGGTGTATTGTAATATATGGAGGAATATGGGGATGCATTATAATAATGAGATGGGCCATATTCCAGGAGGAGGACCATATATAGCAGGATGGGAGACATATTTAAAAGGATAAGCTTCATATTCCAGCAGGATGATCATATATAGCAGGGGTCAATTTGTGAGTCTTTATAAATCTTAGAACATTACATGGGGCCCAAACATCTGACCAATATGTGCTCGCGCGGGTGGAAGAGGGGGCCCAGGTCTGAATTTCGCACCGGGGCCCACCAGACTCTAGTTACGCCACTGCTCACCAAGTATCATTGGTGAGATATTACAATTACTCCGATTGGCAGTTTCAGTTTCACTTCACTGCCAATCGGAGCGGTTATAGACACGGGGGGCTAAGCCACCCCCTCTAGGGTAGAGTGGAGGTCCTTCCGTCAAATAGAAAAGGAATTCTCCAGCAGACAGCCAAATCTTCATAAAGTACTTTTATTAGTACATCAGACCGTGCATAAAACAAACAATGTTGAGGAGGGGAATGCTGGACGCGTTTCGGATGGCAAATCCTTTCTCAACAGATGTTGGCTGTTGAGAAAGGATTTGCCATCCAAAACGCGTCCAGTGTTCCCTTCTCAACATTGTTTGTTTTATGCACGGTCTGATGTACTAATAAAAGTACTTTATGAAGATTTGGATGTCTGCTGGAGAATTCCTTTTCTATTTGATTGAAGACTACAGACGTCTTAAAACTCCTTGCAGTACTGACCCAGGTGATCCTGAGCTGCACCACTTCAACCCACACCCCTCCCCTATTATTCAGGTCCTTCTGTACCTGCAGCTCTATTAACCCCTTAGTGACCGCGGTTAATAGAGCCGCAGGAAGGGAAACCCGCGATGACGCAGCATATGCGTCCAAGGTCGGGAACAAACTTGTTTTCATGACGCATATGCTGCGTCACGGGTCGGGAAGGGGTTAAGGTATTTTACTTCTAGGAGCTTTCCTTCAGTCTTTCCTTGTATTGCAGGTTGCACTTACAATGGGAACACCATGCCCTAACTTACCTCGTATAGACTGAGGTTTCACATGTGTGCTTACTTTTCTTTAATTGTCAATGTATATATGGTCTGTGTGTTTTGAGGTCCATGTCATTGATAAAGTTTATCGAAACGTGCCTGACCAGGTTGCCCCCATAAGATGCTAATTTTAATTTGTGAGCACCAAATAAAGAAATAATGAGTTGAGGAAACATGGACCCAGTGTGCTGAACTTCTTTGAATTTGTCTATGGACCTGGTGGTTACCAGACACTTTGCACACCTGGGATCGGATCATTGGAGGCAAGGTCGAGCTACCTGTTTGCATTCATTCATTCACTCATTGTTAATTTAACTATTCAGTGCAAAGATAAGGTATTCCACCATATTTATTTAGGGCAATCATAGACAGTCAAGGAATTAAAAATATTTAAAAAACAGACAGAGGTATGAATAACACAATGACTAACATAAAATCAGATCAACATCCCCAGGAGTAAAGAGACAAAATATAACATAAGTTGGTGTCAAATGTCAATTAACATATACTGTTCTATCATAGTAGTAAAGTAAAAGAGACCTAAAACAGGGCTAAATAATGCAACACCAAATCTGGGCCACAATGACATAAACTGTAAATGCAGAAAAGTTACAGTAAAGAGATATTTTATTAGAAATATTAGTGGTGGGAAAATGGCAGACTCAAGGAAGGAAAAATATCATCCCCTGCGTATCATTCTAGCTGGCTTTTCAAGCAGTCCTTAAGAAAACCAGATTAAACTTGTTTACCGTTTTGTTTTTCTTGCACGTGACCATTTACAAAAAATGTAGTGGATACAAAAACTTAGGAAATGAAACGTAGGAATCGAAAAAAATGTAGGTAAAAAGCCCTTAAAACATTGCAGAAGGAGCGTTAAGGGAAGGCCACACGGGGAAGAGTTTTTCAGCAGCATGTGCTCAAATACATGCAGATTTTGTACTGTAAATTGGCATGGATTTTTGGTATAGAATATCTGCATCTTCTGACCCTGGCTAATTTCCACTTTGTATCTGGTACAGCGTGGCCTACAAAGTGCTCCCCAAAAGTGCAACTAAATAGAGTTGGTCAATGTTTGGGGCCTTTTGAGGCAACATCTCCAGAAACAGAGGCTGTTTACTTTGTAAGTATAGAAACTTTTAAAATGTGTGCAGGTATGAAAATGTACAATACAGCATGAAATGGAATAATGCAGTTGAGAACATGAAATATAATAAGGCTATGCTCTTTATTATGCAGAAAGTATCTAAAACTGAAAGCCTGTAGTCGTGCAAGCACTCAAGTTACAAAAGGTCTTAGATTACAATATTTTTAAAAGACAATGATCTTTCCTGGGCCCTGGTAGTTTAAAGCGCATTCATCCCACTATGAACACCATAATTTGTGCAATGTTGTTTGGAGCAGAAGATGGAGCCAATCTGCATGGGAATTACACTAGTAAAACAACAGCACTACTGAGCTACAGGCAATGATTAGTTGTCTGGTAGAACTGCATTAATTTACAGTCTGTTATGGCCGCTATCTACGTGGGCCAGGATGAGCTACTTCTCTGAACTCATGGTGAGGGTTACACAATTTTATTTTCGGGTACATTGTGAATACTGTTCAGGACCATGAAGAAGCGTTAGAGAAATGATTTTCCGTGATTGACAACTTACATTAAAATAGACTGTAAGAAAAGAAATAGCGCAAATTGGGTGTTATTGAATTATAAAGAAGGGTACCAAAATAGGGTTAGGCTCACCTTTTATCGTTGTGAACAATCACAACCACTATGATAGCATGTAACTGGCTGCAGCAGACCCACGTGTAGACAAAACTGGATAGCAGAAATAATAGGGTTTTTCTTCTGCACTGCCAATGAAAGAACTTTCAGAAAAATCTAAATAGTAAATAAGGAGGACCTTATTTATTGACGTGTTTCATAGCAGCAAAATTGCATTACCTTGGTAATGTGATTTTATCTTGAGGAAGTAGTAAGTTGCTACGAAACGCAATAAATAAAATAATTTCTATCTACAATTTGGATTTTCTTGGAAGTTCTTTCATCGGCAGTGCAGAAGAAAAAACCCTATTCTTTTTCATCCGATTAGCATACATTAATGCTACACACCATGATGTGCAGAATGGATTTGGTGGAGGAAGATACAGGCAGTCAGAATTAGTAAAACAACACTAGTAATGAGCTGCAGGCACTGTTTGGTGGGCTGATAGTGCTGCTGTATATTACAGTACATCATTAATGCCTCAGGGTACCTTTACACACGGCTACATTTGTAGCTTGTCACCAGGTTACTTACTGGTTGCAGTGAAATCATGGATACATGGTTCTATCTTGTTGCTGTGTACAAATGGAATCATGTATCCATGATTTCACTGCAACCAGTAAGTTACCTGGTGACAAGCTACAAATGTAGCCGTGTGTAAAGGTACCCTCACAGATACCTGGTAAGGGTGACAATTCTATTTACTGATATCCTCTGTATAATGTACAGGACACTGAAGAAATTCCTGTCCTCTACATAGAAAAATTTATAGTAATTGACAACAAGCAACTTTATATAACTGCTAAATGTAAGCCATTACTTGTACTGGTTTTCTGCCCATTTGTTAGAAAACAGAATTTATTTTTTCTTTTTGGGTTCACATAAATAATGGACTCAAGTTAAAAAAATTTCAATTTACGATGGCCGCCCTAGAACAGATTACAACCGCTGGCAAAAATTATGGAATCACCTGGCTCGGAGGATATCCATTCAGTTGTTTAATTTTGTTGAAAAAAAGCAGATCACAGACATGACACAAAACTAAAGTCATTTCAACTCTTCAACTCTCTGCCTTGAAGAAACACTAGAAGAAATGCTAGCCAGTAACGGTTACTTTTGTAGACCAAACAGGGGGAAGATTATGGCATCACTCAATTCTGAGGTAAAAGGTATGGAAACACCCAGTCAATTTTAATTTCCAAAACTAAGACCTGCATCAAATTAGATCTGCTTGTTAGTCTGCATCAAAAAAAGGAGTGATCACACCATGGAGAGCTGTTACACCAAGTGGACTGACATGAATCATGGCTCCAACACGAGAGATGTCAATTGAAACAAAGGAGAGGATTATCAAACTCTTAAAAGAGGGTAAATCAACACGCAATGTTGCAAAAGATGTTGGTTGTTCACAGTCAGCTGTGTCTAAAATCTGATCCAAATACAAACACTATGGGAAGGTTGTTAAAGGGAAACATACTAGTAGACCAAGGAAGACATCAAAGCGTCAAGACCGGAAACTTAAAGCAATATGTCTCCAAATCAGGAAATGCACAACAAAATAAATGAGGAGCGAATGGGAGGAAACTGGAGTCAATGTCTGTGACCGAACTGTAAGAAATCGCCTAAAGGAAATGGGATTTACATACAGAAAAGCTAAACAAAAGCCATCATTAACACCTAAACAGAAAAAAAACAAGGTTACAATGGGCTAAGGAAAAGCAATCGTGGACTGTGGATGACTGGATGAAAGCCATATTCAGTGATTAATCGCGAATCTGCATTGGGCAAGGTGATGATGCTGGAACATTTGTTTGGTGTCGTTCCAATGAAGAGAACATGCAAATTATCACAGTCATTGATGATATGGGGCTGCATGTCAGGTAAAGGCACTGGGGAGGTGGTTGTCAGAACATCTTCAATAAATACCCAAGTTTACATTGATATTTTGGACACTTTTCTTATCCCATCAATTGAAAGTATGTTTAGGGATGATGAAATCATTTATCAAGATGATAATGCATCCTGCCATAGAGCAAAAACTGTGAAAACATTCCTTGAAAGAAGACACATAAGGTCAATGTCATGGCTTGCAAACAGTCCGGATCTCAATCCAATTGAAAATCTTTGGTGGAAGTTGAAGAAAATGGTCCATGACAAGGCTCCAACCTGCAAAGCTGATCTGGCAACAGCAATCAGAGAAAGTTGGAGCCAGATTGATCATGAGTACTGTTTGTGACTCATTAAGTCCGTGCCTCAGAGACTGCAAGCTGTTATAAAAGCCAGAGGTGGTGCAACAAAATACTAGTAATGTATTTGAGTGTTGTTTTATTTGTCATAATTCCATAATTTTTACCTCAGAATAGAGTGATTCCTTAATTTTTCCGCTGCTTGGTCTACAAAAGTAACCATTACTGGCTAGCACATTTTTTTCAAGATTTCTTTTAGTGTTTCTTCAAGGCAGAGAGTTGCCATTTGAAATGACTTTAGTTTTGTGCCATGTCTGTGATCTGCTTTTTTTCTACAAATTAAAAAACTGAATGAACACCCTCCGAGCCAGGTGATTCCATAATGTTTGCCAGAGGTTGTACTATGTAACTTGAGGCAACACCTTCCAGCCTTAAAAACTGATCCTCTCAAGACAAGTGAAATATGACAAGATGAGGACTGCTGTGCCAGACAGATTGGTTTCGCATGTCCTAGCACTTACAGGGAATTTGGTCTGCTAACTTTAATGACTTCCAGGTCTGGGTCACTGGAGTTGAGATTATTCATGTTGGTGCGTTGAACACAGCTGGAGTTCACAGAGCTGTTTGCATTAGATGAACTGACCGACTCTGCACTCGAATTTACACTGTTCCTCTTCTCTTCTGAAATTAAATCAAACATGTATTAAATACATTTGAATCAGAAAAGGCCTCCAGTTCAGAAGATTCATGCAACATTGAAATTCAATTAAAAGCAACCTGTGAGATATCCTAGGCCCCTAAATTGTCAACATGTATTTATAGGATCCTTTACATACTAATAGGCTCCATGTCATAGTTTTTTAATATTTGAATAAACCTAAAATAATTTTATGACTGGGCTTTCGATATGGTAAATAGTAGTTGATTAATCTGGAGAAAACAACGCCCCACAATTAATCATTCCATTAATTACCGTATATACTCGTGCATAAGCCGACCCGTGTATAAGCCGACCCCCCTACTTTTGCCCCCAAAAACTGGGAAAACTTATTGACTCGCGTATAAGCCGAGGGTGGACTCCAGCACAGGTATACAACCCCCAGCAGTGAGGTATACAGCAGCCTCCCCAGTGGTAGTATACAGCAGCAGCCCCAGTGGTAGTATACAGCAGCAGCCCCAGAGGTATATACAGCCCCAGAGGTATATGCAGCCCCAGAGGTATATGCAGCCCCAGAGGTATATGCAGCCCAAGAGGTATATGCAGCCCCAAAGGTATATACAGCCCCAGAGGTATATGCAGCCCCAGAGGTATATGCAGCCCCAGAGGTATATGCAGCCCCATATGCAGCCCCAAAGGTATATGCAGCCCCAGAGGTATATGCAGCCCCATATGCATCCCCAGAGGTATATGCAGCCCCAGAGGTATATGCAGCCCCAGAGGTATATGCAGCCCCAGAGGTATATACAGCAGCCCTAGTGGTGTATACAGCAGCCCCAGAGGTATATACAGCAGCCCTTAGGTAGTATACAGCAGCCCCAGTGGTGTATACAGCAGCCCCAGGGCTGTATACAGCAGCAGCCCCAGGGCTGTATACAGCCGCAGCCCCGGAGGTATACAGGCCCCCCCATCAAGCTCCAGGGCCCCCCCCCTTGCGCGGCAGCCTGTAAAGTAAAATCATACTTACCAGTGTCCTGTCGCGCCGTCCGCAGCTTGCCGACACACGATCCCGGGCTTCAATCCGCGTCTTCCGGCTTCCGACTTCCTGTAGTCGCGGGCAATGACGTCATTGCCCGCGACTACAGGAATGCGGAAGACGCGGAATGAAGCCGGGGATCGTGTGTCGGCAAGCTGCGGACGGCGCGACAGGACACTGCTAAGTATGATTTTACTTTACAGGCTGCCGCGCAAGGGGGAAGGCCCTGGAGCTTGATGGGGGGGCCTGTATACCTCCGGGGCTGCGGCTGTAAAATTTATATACTCGTGTATAAGCCGAGGGGGGACTTTTCAGCCCAAATTTTGGGCTGAAAAACTCGGCTTATACGCGAGTATATACGGTATGTTATGGAGCTGCAGAGGACATAAGTGACATGATTTGCAAGTGTAGCGTCACCGCCAGCTCTTTGCAATTCTTTGCCTACCTGAGTAGGCGCAGTAAGCTGGGTATGCACTCCTTGGGTTCATCAGCCCACTGTGCAAATCTAGAGAGGCAGCGGTAAGGCTGGCTTCACACCACGGCAGCGTCCGATCTGGGGCTGTCAGGGATGAACCTGACAGCCCCGGACCGAATCAGCACACAGAACCGGAGGGCAAATATGCCCTCCGGTCCGGTATGCAGCCGGACGCAGCTGTTGCTGCTGATGATTCAGGACCGTGGCTCGCGGGGAGCAAGCCGCGGTCCTGAAATAACAGCGGCGTGCAGCTGCAGGTGTCTGGTTCACGGACCGGGGATCCTAGAAGAACCGGGAGATGCCAATTTGGGGAGATTTTTCTCCCCGGCCACAAAAACGTTGCAAGCAACATTTTTGTGTCCGGGAGAAGAATCCGACTTCTCCTGGATTCTTCCGGAGAGATGGAAACCGGATGGCAGATAGCTGCCATCCAGCTCCGTCTGGCCCCATAGGATACTGGTTTACAAGAGACAGCCCCGGATCGGATGCTGCCGAGGTGTGAAGCCAGCCTAACACTGGGCTCAGCCAGCTCTTATCACTGTTTTTTTGGAAAGCTTATGACTGGCTGAGACCTGCATCACTGCTGCCTTCAAGGACATGCACAGCTCACCGATGAACCCAGGATTCATACACCTGAGCTCACTGCACACTATAACAGAGGCAGAGATGTGCGAATTGCCGGAGATGGCAAGAATCTTGCAAAGCATGCATCATGCAGCCTATCCACAAAGACAAGAGTGGCGGTAGAGAGGCAGCACTGTATCACAAGAAGGCTCAAACACAGCTCCACAGGTATACAACCTTATGGTATTAAAAAAAATGTAAAATACACATTTCCCAAAATTCAATCTACCTCTACAAATGTATATGGAAAAAAAGCACAGAATGTTATGCAGATCACTGGCAAAAGTGATTAAACACCCAATCAATTTTAGATATTCACTCCCATCTTGATGGATTTAAGGTATCTAGCAAAGTTATGAGAGTAAGGCTGGAGACACACTGTCATGCATCAAACATGGAGCGTGTTTAATGCACGACAGTGATGAGAGTGTAATGCATGTTTTTGGGTGTGTGTAGTGAGTGTGCCTGCCTATATTCATGTGAGTGTGCTGCGAGTGTGAGGTTTGAGTGCATATGTGCTGCATGTGATTGTGATGCTGTCCGTGGTCCTGAAGGACTGCGGACAGCATTTGTCGGGGAATTTAAAGTTCATGGCTATTAAAGCCACGGATTTTAAATTTCCTGCGGTGTTGTTACAGTAACCAATCATCTTGTACTGCTGTGACAGCAGCGGTACAAGATGATTAGTTAAGAAACAGACAAATAGTCAAATTTAATGAATTTCTGCCTTCCTGTGGCTATTAACCACACCAGCAGCCTCTGCGCGGCATGTCTTCACAGAGGCTGCTGATGCAGCTCTTAACACAGTGTGCGAGGGGTTAATAACATGCTGGTGTGGGGGCAGCATGTGTCAAGACAGTGTCCTCACTCTCTTGATACATGGTGTCATCACACCACGGCTCTTGAGGGGTTAAATCCTAAGTAAAATGAAAGCCCCTAATTGTCGGGTTCATTTTCAGAACAGTTAATTTTTAGGTTACACACTGGAGCTAGTCTTTAGGTGACACACATGTGGTGTTGCTGCTAGAAGGTTGTGAGGGGAATACTGTGCTAAACCCCCCTATAAAATTATTAGATATTATAATTCTAGGGGCCCAGCGCAAACACTAACCTATTTTCAATGGCTTAACGATACACCTAATAATTATCACAATAAAACTTGTTGTTTACCGTCAGCCGGATATTTATTAAAATACTTTAATCTAAAAAGTATAAAATCAATAAAAATAATTAAAAACTTATGTATAAATACAGTTTTTCTTTATATACAAGAATTTGTATGGCTTTTGTGCTGTCCTTTTCTTCTTATATATGTTAGATGCCGCTCTTTGTGGGTCAATTTTCTTCAGTCTATATATGAGGAGTCCTAAAAATATATATTATATCAACATTTGATTTGACCTTGATATTTTGTACCCTGAAAGGCACCTAGAACATGAGAGATATGAGGAATCCAAATCATACAAAAGCACACTAGTATGTGGGAATACTAGATTTAAAATATATATACCCTGCAGGTTACAAGAGGAGTCAAAGCTCTCATAACAGGAGGAAGACTAAAAAATGTGCAAGAATATACACATCCTTACAGGTATTGCTATATAAATAGTATAATACGGATATTGAATATTGGAGACAAACAACTAATATATTACCGTAAATTTCCCAATAGCCAAAGGATCATAAGGAAACAAAGATAAATTAAAGAAGCATTACAGAAAGAGATCCCCCAGAGGTAAGGGGATATTTATCATAAACTCAGAAACTACCGTATATACTCGTGTATAAGCCGACCCGTGTATAAGCCGACCCCCCTACTTTTGCCCCCAAAACCTGGGAAAATCTATTGACTCGTGTATAAGCCGAGGGTGGACCCTAGCACAAGTATACAGCCCCCAGCAGTGTGGTATACACCAGTCCCAGAGGTAGATACAGCAGCCCCAGTGGTAGTATACACGCAGCCCCAGTAGTATATACAGCCCCAGTGGTAGTATATACAGCCCCAGTGGTAGTATACAGGGCCCCAGAGGTATATAGCAGCCCCAGTGGTAGTATACAGTGCCCCAGAGGTATATAGCAGCCCCAGTGGTAGTATACAGGGCCCCAGAGGTATATAGCAGCCCCAGTGGTAGTATACAGGGCCCCAAAGGTATATAGCAGCCCCAGTGGTAGTATACAGTGCCCCAGAGGTATATAGCAGCCCCAGTGGTAGTATACAGGGCCCCAGAGGTATATAGCAGCCCCAGTGGTAGTATACAGTGCCCCAGAGGTATATAGCAGCCCCAGTGGTAGTATACAGGGCCCCAGAGGTATATAGCAGCCCCAGTGGTAGTATACAGTGCCCCAGAGGTATATAGCAGCCCCAGTGGTAGTATACAGGGCCCCAGAGGTATATAGCAGCCCCAGTGGTAGTATACAGTGCCCCAGAGGTATATAGCAGCCCCAGTGGTAGTATACAGGGCCCCAGAGGTATATAGCAGCCCCAGTGGTAGTATACAGTGCCCCAGAGGTATATAGCAGCCCCAGTGGTAGTATACAGTGCCCCAGAGGTATATAGCAGCCCCAGCGGTAGTATACAGGCAGCCCCAGTAATGCAGGCCCCCCCCAGCGTCTCTCCGGTCACCTGTAAAGCAAGCTATACTTATCAGTGTCCCGCTCGCACCCGCCGCTGCCGACATCCACGATCCTCCATCTTCATGCGACTCCTCTTCCTGTTTCCTGTGCGCGTCGCCGGGAATGACGTCATTGCCGGCGACGCGCACAGAAACAGGAAGAGGAGTCGCATGAAGATGGAGGATCGTGGATGTCGGCAGCGGCGGGTGCGAGCGGGACACTGATAAGTATAGCTTGCTTTACAGGTGACCGGAGAGACCCTGGGGGGGCCCTGCATTGCTGGGGATGCGGGGGCTGCTGTATACCGATGTATACATCGGTATGTACCGATGTATACATCGGTATACAGCACTGACTCGCGTATAAGCCGAGGGGGGTACTTTTCAGCCCAATTTTTGGGCTGAAAAACTCGGCTTATACGCGAGTATATACGGTAAATATCAAGGTCAAATCAAACGTTGATATAATATGTCTTTTTAGGACTCCTCATATAGACTGAAGAAAATTGACCCACCAAAGAGCGGCATCCAACATATATAAGAAGAAACACCCAATTAGCACAAACGCTAATCAAGTACGGCACAAAAGCCATACAAATTCTTGTATATAATGAAAAACTGTATTTATACAGAAGTTTTTAATTATTTCTATTGATTTTATAATTTTTAGATTAAAGTATTTTAATAAATATCCGGCTGACGGTAAACAACAAGGTATATTGTGATAATATTAAGTGTATCGTTAAGCCATTGAAAATAGGTTAGTGTTTGCGCTGGGCCCCTAGAATTATAATATCTGATCATTTTCAGAACAGAAGAATCCGGCAGCGGGTCTTTACGCAATTAGCGTACAGCACAGTGATACAGGCTCCTGCATGGAGCTGTCCGAGGTGCTGTACGCTATTTTTGTACAGCACAGACACGGCATCTCCGTGGCTGAGCTGTCCGAGATGCTGTAATGTCATTCATTACATATCCTCCGCTCTGTTACCGTAAATGCAGAGCTGTGAACCGCTATGTGTTCAGCACCACGGCGGCAGGGACAGCTCCACATTTACAGTAACAGAGCGGCTGATACTGTAATGAATGACATTACAGTATCTCGAACAGCTCAGCCACGGAGATGCCGGTCTGTGCTGTACGTACATAGCGTACAGTATCTCGGACAGCTCCATGCAGGAGTCTGTACCAATGTGCTGTACGCTAATTGCGTAAAGACCCGCTACCGTCTTCTTCTGTTCTGAAAATTAACCCGACAATTAGCGCTTTCATTTTCCTTAGGATTTAACCCTTCAAGAGCCATGGTGTGATGACACCATGTGTCAAGAGAGTGAGGACACTGTCTTGACACATGCTGCCACCACACCAGCATGTTAACCCCTCACACACCATGTTATGAGCCACATCAGCAGCCTCTGTGCAGACATTCTGCGCAGAGGCTGCTGATGTGTTTAATAGCCACAGGAAGGCAGAAATTCATTAAATTTGACTATTTGTCTGTTTCTTAACTAATCATCTTGTACAGCTCTTGCCACAGCGGTACCAGATGATTGGTTACTGTAACGGCACTGCAGGAAATTTAAATCACGAGTGCGAGTATCGCACCCTGTTGTGTATGGATGCGAGTTTGATGCACACCCATATACTGTGAATGGGCACTCACGCGTGGAAATATCGCGCAATTGCAGCATGCTGCGATTGCATTCGCATTTCCATTGCATTGCGAGTGTAATGCGAGAAAATCGCATTGATGTGACCGATATCATTTAAAGATACAGGTCCGAGTGCAATGCGATTTTTTTTTCGCACTCCACTAACGCGAGTCTTGCGCCAGTGTGCCTTCAACCTAATCGTGAATGCACCAGATTTATGAATGAAATGCATCATTTTGGGCTCAAAATGTAGTTGCACATGTACACGAGGCATAAGGTGATTTAAATTGGTGCATAGTGAATTTTGATAAAAAGGTTTAAGGGTATGTGCTGTGAGGTAGCGAGCCGGGGGACTCGCTTGCTGCGTAATGACGCCAACACATGTGTATAATTTTTCACATAATTACCCGTTTGTTTCTCAATAGCATCAATAACCGGGTTAGTACATTTGACATTTAACACATACACGTCACATAATACATTGATATTACATAGAACATTGCACATATACCATTATTGTAACCCGGGACCGGTAACCACCTCTCTCCCCATTGGAGCTCTAACACTTGCTCCCGTGGTAGCTACGGCCTCCGGCCTATCTACATTTCACATACATTACATCAGTTACCATATCATCGGGCCCTATGGATCCCAATGGCGGAACCTGCTGCCTGGCTTTATTTCCCCAGCTTAATACTACCCCGGAGTCAGGACTCCAGCTTGACCGGGTCCTCACACACAGTATGTGATCCATCCTATAAGCCACCATGGACCACACACGTCCTTTCACTCGCTTACAGCCCATCATACAACACCCATGGACTGCGGCTCCTCTGGGTTCAGAACAGAGATTGGCAAACCCTAGTAACCCGTGGGGTGAACCACACGCTACCCAGTACGGGAGCCCTTCTAACCCCTGCTTCTGACCTCTCGTACACACATTCCGGTTCATCAGGTCCTTTAACTGAGTACTCCGACTCGGACCCAAAGGCGGTCTATGCCCGCCTGGCACACTACATAAAATCGCCTCCCTAAGGGCTACATACGATCGCCTCCCGAAGGGCTACATTCATTCCGGTTCATCAGGACCTTTAACTGACTACACTGAGTCGGTCCCAAGGGCGGTCTATGCCCGCCTGGCACACCCACCTGGGCTATCAGCAATCACTCATTACATTCCATTCCTCAGGGCTTCCTCAATCTCATGAGCCACTCACTAGTCACATTAAACCTCATTGTGTTCAGGATAGGCTCAAACAGCATTATCACAGGAAAACCGGCCAGTGTGCACAGGATCATACCGTGATCCTGCATGTGATGCGCCCCGGCCATGAGGACCATGCCGGCGGTGCCTCACAGTGCCATTAGGATGTTTTTGCTGCGTTTTTCCTGTGGTTTGTGCATGCAGTTTACCATTGCTTTTATGGTAATGTATGCTAATTTGTTCCTGCGCTTTTGGTTCCCAGCAAAACCAATGTGTTTCACAGAAACGCTGTGCCCACACATTGGTTTTGCAAGTGTCAAGAACTGTCAAATCCCTGCAGTTTTGGTGAGGATGGGAGAGAGTTGACATGTTCTATTTTTCCTGCGTTTTTGCTGCAGTCAATGGAAAAATTCAGGAAAAATTCAGTGGCAAAAAAGCAGGAAAAACGCAGCAGCAAAAACGCAGTAAAATGCTCAAAAAATGCTATAAAAACGCAGCAAAAATGCTGAACACAGCAAATCTCCTGGCAAGAACTCTAGGATCCTTGAAAGCAGTTCAGGTTTTGCTGCGCTCAGGACTGGTTAAAAAACGTGCTGTGGACACATAGCCTAAAAGGCAAAATGAAGAAAAAAAAAAAACAACATCGTCCATGTCTCGTTATCAAGATCAGTCTGTAAAGCAAACAGATTTAAAGTAAAGCAGGACACAACTATCTTTCCTTTACGGGTAATATTTAGGACTTCAAGCATTTCACAATGCAGATCATTATTTGCAGTCAAATCTTTTAATGGTTTAAAGTGATCCTTAACCCACAAACTGCCCCCCCCTTATCTTTAGACCTGTCCCTGCACCCCCTCTTATCATTTCTAGCCATCCCTTTTGCAGAAAAAAATCGCTTTTGTAAAGTAGAGAAAAAGTTATATTACTTTGTCCTGTGTGAGTTCTCTGTTTCTGTGGAAGCCGCAGTGGGCGGGGCCTGTGTGCTGCTGCCTTGTAATTATGCACGCCCCTCTCTGCTTCTAAGAGCCTGGCCGCGTCATGAAAGGGGCGGGGCTCCGGCATGCCGCGATTTACCCCCGCCTCTTTCATGACGTGGCCAGGCTCTTAGAAGCAGAGAGGGGCGTGCATAATTACAAGGCAGCAGCTGACAGGCGGGGCTATTTGCAGCTTCCTCAGAAACAGAGAACTCACACAGGACAAAGTAATAACTTTTTCTCTACTTTACAAAAGTGATTTTTTTCTGCAAAAGGGATGGCTAGAAATGATAAGAGGGGGTGCAGGGACAGGTATAAAGATAAGGGGGGGTCAGTTTCTGGGTTTAGGATCACTTTAAAATATTAGACAACAACACTATGCTATTAGCACTTTTCCACTCCAAAGTCACATTTCGCCATCAGGCTCCCAGAAGTCTCTGGTTTTGAGGTCAAGGTTGTTGGCCGACATATCTGTTATTACATATGATATACAGTATATTTATGTTACACAAATGTGATTTATTTTCCCAGATTCCGTCAAAAGCAGCAAATCTGAAATGCTAATACTTCTAACTATAAAAAATAAATAAACGTTTTTACAGTGTAAAACATTCATAAAATATGACTGAGGACTTCAATATGAAGAGTGAGCAAATGAGCAATACCCTATATACACTATAAGCATGATTCATTACTTTTCAACTAAAATAATCACTGACTATTATGTCGTGGAAAGTAAAAAAAAAAAAAAATCAAACATACCACACACTAACATATATATGTGTATATTATATACACACAGAGCAGGTGGAATAAGTGAACACGTCACCAATTTTGTAAGTAACTAATTTCTAAAGGTGACCTTGACATTCATTTCTCATCAGATGTCGGTAGTAACGCGTCCAAACCACACAGAAAGAAATCATACCATAGATATCCATAAATGAAGTGATGTGTAATAATAAGAAATGACACTGGGGAAAAGTATTGAGCATGCTTACTGAAATTTATTTAAATGAAACCTGACATCAGGTTTTCCCCATATAAAGTGTGGCCTCTCCATTTATGCTCTTATATACAACATTCTAGAATGCTGTCAGTGGCGTAGTAACATGAAGCTCATGGGTCCTTATGCAAAAGCTCCAACTGAGCCCCCAATTATTGCAAGTCTTCAATAGCATTGGTCATTTCACATAGGTCAAAGGGACATTTGGGCCCACCAGAACTCAACCGCCTAGGTGCGATCGCAAACCCTGCACCTATAGTAGTTATACGCTCCTGAATACTGATATATATATAATTATATATATATATATTTAGATCATGATTAAGGCTTCAGTTTTAGCCAAAACGCGTCACTCTTAACTGTCCTATGGACTGATCTGACTGCCGCACACTGTGCATTATTTTTATAAATTTTTCTTATGGATTTGCAAGAAAGTGAAGTTTTATGTATTTTTCCTCTACGTGCTGCCGTTTTTCCCCATCGCTGGGTCAATCTCTGCCTTCTGGATCTGAAAATTAGACCCTTAATGTGAGAGGTTTTAATACCCTCCAAAAACGCTCTCAAATCCTCTTTGACATGCATAAACAGAATGTCCAAATTTTATTACTTCAGGAAACGCATTTTAAACCTGGGTCCTTACGTAATTTTAAAAACAAATTCTACCCAGTATGGCTCCATAGTACCAACACTGACTCTAGGTCGAAGTGAGTATCTATAGTGATCCACAAAAGCTTGGCCCATACGGTAATAGATTCTAGACTCGATACAGGGGGGGATGTATATCATTCTCAAATTACGTGTAGCCACGTACATTTTGACTGTCGTTGGTATTTGCCCAACAGGGACCAAATTAAAAATTGCAGATCTCACCTGACTCACAGATTTCGCTGAAGGTACAGCGATTATCAGGGGGCCAACTTCAACTCTACCATGGATCCAAACACTGACTCCACCTCAGGGAGAGGTGCAATCCCAATCAAACGACTGTGGGTGTTCAAGAAACTCTTCCACACTCTCCAGCTTTTTGATATCTGGCAGATACTTAATCCCCAAGGTAAGGATTATACTTACTACTCCCACATACACAACACTTATAGTCGTATTGACTTGTTCTTTAATGTGACCCTGCTGTCAGTATCAGAGGCCTTCTATCAGACCATGCCCCGACATTTTTGAGTTTAACATTACAAGACACTTCCCACAAGCCATAGACCTGGAGCTTAAGTAGTAAGCCATGGTCCATGAGCTTGACCCAACTTCACAGCCCTTCAAATGGGAAGCCTTGAAGTGCTGTCTGATGGGAACATTAATAAAAAAACGGAGCCAGACTTAAAAAGCTCAGACTCGAATCAATCAACAAACTAATCTCCCAAATTCACGCCTTGGAGACAACACAAATGGACACTGACTCAACCAACACTAAGAGACCTCATCCTAAAAAATCAGGAACTTAGAGGACTATTGGACCAGAAATTCAAACGACAGACGGAGAGAACCAAATGTTACTACCACAGGGTCTCTAATAAGGGTGATCGCCTCCTAGCATTTATGCAACACCCCAGATCAAACTACACCTACATCCCCAAGATCAGGTCTGCAAACAGAAAGGATACCTATAACCCATATGAAACTTTAGAGGTTCTGCCCTTATTTTAAAGACCTTAAGGGGAGATACTCAGTGTCACGATGACCTAGTCAGGACCTGCAGCTCTCTGGCGCCCCTTTAGCCTGCTGGCCAAATTCGGTATTGCCAGAGGATAAGAAAGGAGCCCAGCTGCCCTAATTTAGGTTGTCTACTGTGGCACGTGATGTGACAGAATGTATACCTCGATCCAGTCACCCTCAGGCCCACAATATCACAAAAATACAAAAACGTTATCTGCCACCACCGACCTTTTCCAGGTGGATCAGTAACCTGTATGATAACGTAAAACGAACAGTGAGGTTGTGAGAGCTCGTTCATAGGACAAGGAGATCGAGACTAGTAAATAATATTTTACTCCTGAAGATGGGCAGTGATTATATAAAAGATTTACAAGATATTACATACGAGACAATATACATGTATGCATAAACAGTTATAAAAACAAAAGGAATAAAAGAGAACTTGCCAGACCTAGCCACGCATGGATAAACGTAGTTCCGTGGGGGGGGCCGCTCACCCAGAAAGGTAGGATTCCGTCACACAGCTGGTAGTGTCTTGCTATGTCTGGCCCCTGGATAGAATCACCCAAACATGGCTTCTCTGGTTTTATTAAAGGCAGGGGAACCTGTGGCCCCCCCCCCTCGTAGAGTGACCACACCCCGGTGGGCTTGTCCTCTGAGACCTCCTCTTTCACCATGCTTAATAAATCTTCATTCTTCATATATGGGGATGGGGTGGGCCCACAAATATGATATATATCTCATATTTAATGTCATTTAATTCTGAGAATATTGATACTAAATAGGACCTACTTATGATGTTCAGAAAGCCAGAACTCATTTCCTGGGTTCCTGAGTGTTACATAGATATACAAGACATATCATTAAATGCGCAAAACGGTGAATAATCTAAAAATATGAATTATGTGTATGTGGCATGAACGGGTCTTCTTAAATTCGACATTGAAAAACTGTAGGTTTAAACAAAGGATCTTCTGGACGGACACGTCTGGTTCAAACCTGTATAAGCTCTGCTCCTCTTAGCTTCAGGATTTTATGGGGGGGTCGTAAATAGTTCTGACTGGGGGTCGCTGGGGAAAGCAAGCAAGGATCTATGTAACTTACTCACAAACCAAAAGGGCGGAGAGATGAGAGAGCTATTGTTGGCTGACTCTTCAAGCATCTTAAAATCATGAGCAAGATTCATAACATTCATGACACTCAGACATGGCACCAGACGATCTACTCAAGAAGACTCAGGAATATATTAAATCCACAGCACTCCCTTCCCTGGGGAAACTAGATGTAGAGGCCATTGAAGCTGAGATTACAGAACACGAGATTCAAGCTGCCATTAAATTCACCCTGATATCCAAATGTCCCAGACCAGATGGGTTCACCCCAATCTTCTATAAAACAGTCCAGGCCCAACTACTGCTCCAAATGCTAGCCACATTTAACTTCATATCCGATGGCACTGATTTTGCTCTGCAATTGTTGGAGGTCACATAAGTATTTTATCCAAGCCTGGGAGAGACTCTGCCCTAGCCGGCAACTATAGACCTATCTCCCTATTAAACATGGATGTAAAGCTTTATTCAAAGATCCTGGCCAATCGCTTAGCTCCTCTACTCCCCTCTATATTCAACATGGGCCAGGTGGGCTTTGTTACAGGCCTCGAAGCTAGAGACAATACAATTAGGACCTTGCTTCTGATCAACAAGTCCAGAACTCATAACCTCCCCCTTAGTCTGTTGTCTGTAGATTCTGAAAAAGCCTTTGACAAGGTCCACTGGGGTTTCACGAGGGAGATGCCCATCCAAATTGGTCTAGACCCTAAGTTGTTACATAGATTATTCTCACTATACTTTGCACCAACAGCTAGGGTTAGGGTCAACGGCATTTTGTCAGCCCCCTTCACGGCTGTGAACAGGACTAGACATGGTTGCCCACTGTCACCACTCCTCTATGTGGTGGTCATGGAACATCTGGCTAATGCCATCAGGGGCAACGACAGTATACATGGCATACAGATAAAATGGTGCCACCATAAAACAGCTCTGTTCGCAGATATAACCTTCTTCTATATATATCCCAACCGAGGGGCTCGAACCCATCTATCTTAAAGGAACTTGAGGTGTTGGTTCTTTGAGCAACTTTAAGATGAATTTCACAAAGTCGGAGGCGCTGAATATATCCTTGTCCCCAAATGAGGTATCCTTCCTGAAAACAAGCTTCCACTTCAAATGGAAAACAGATGCCATCAAATTTTTGGGAGTTCATATTCCCTCCAACTTATCGAAACACTACTCACTGAAATATCAGCCCCTATTATTTCAACTGGACATGCAGCTATCCTCATATAAGATCACTCAAACTATCCTTCATGGGAAGGATAAACTTGGTTAGGATGGACATCCTTCCTTGAACATTGCATATTTTCCAAACTGTTCCTATTTCACCCCATAGAGTCT
Source organism: Allobates femoralis (assembly GCA_033576535.1). Classification (NCBI taxonomy): domain Eukaryota; kingdom Metazoa; phylum Chordata; class Amphibia; order Anura; family Aromobatidae; genus Allobates; species Allobates femoralis. The sequence continues at coordinate 483,774,206 of JARQOC010000004.1, read as the reverse complement.
TCTACTCCAGGCTTCGCTCCCTTATAGGGAGGTTCTTAAAGGGAACCAACCACCCCAAATGACCCCCCCCGGACTGTTAATATGTGTCCCTACACCCAGCACACTCATTTGGGGCAATCGTTTTTGCTAAAAAAACTGTTTAGTAGAAGCTAAGATATAGCTTTATGAAGTTTAATAAATTCAGCCGACTGGGTATTACCTAGTGCAGTGTTCCTGTGCCTGTCAGCCTCCTCTCCCCTCCTCCCTTCAGTGAAGCCCTTCTGTGCAAGCCAAAAATGCCCCGCCTGTCTGCTGCTGCCTGATAAATTATGCACGCCCCTCTCACCTTCTAAGAGCCTGGCCGCGTCATGAAGGGGGCGGGGCTAAATCGCGGCATGCCGGAGCCCCGCCCCCTTTCATTTTCGGCTTGCACAGAAGGGCTTCACTGAAGGGAGGGGGGAGAGGAGGCTGACAGGCACGAGGACAAAGCTAGGTAACACCCAGTCGGCTGAATTTATTAAACTTCATAAAGCTATATCTTAGCTTCTACTAAACAGTTTTTTTAGCAAAAACGATTGCCCCAAATGTGTGTGCTGGGTGTAGGGACACATATTAACAGTCCGGGGGGGTCATTTGGGGTGGTTGGTTCCCTTTAAGGGAAACAATGAGACCCAGGGTGAGCATGAAGACTTTGTCAACCACTGTCGAGCTCGGAGGGGTGGGCCTGTCTGACTTCCACAACTATTTTCTAGCCAAATCGTTGGTCAGGTTATTAAACTGGAAATATAGACACCACACTAAATGATGGATAGCATTAGAACAAGAAGGACTGCATACTCCCCTGCACTGCCTCCCTTGGATATACCTTGTAGACCTACAACAAATTGGCTCTGCAACTGACCTCACTGCAGAAACTTTGAAAATTTAGCAGTCTTATGTAAACCACACTCCCATAAGAGGGACCATGTCCACTTGCTCCCCTCTCTTTGAACCCCACTTTTCATCCAGGGATACAAAGGATGTCTTTCCTGGGTTGGACTAGAGTGGAAGATGTTTGCATGGAGCAAATTCTCCATAACAGCGAGTTCCCCTCCTTTGAGTCGATACAAAGGCTCTCGCTGACAACACCTCTGAAATGGTACAAGTTACTCCAATTGTGCTCTTTCTTCTCCTCGGCAGTCCAGTCAGGCAGGATCAGATCTCTCCCCTCCCCCTTTGAGGAGTTGTTCCAAAATGATTCCCCCCTCCCACGCAGTCTCCGCAATTCATTGTGTTATTGCAGAGGAAAAGGTGGCTGGGAAGCTGCCCTTACAGCTAGCCTGGGAAAAAGAGTTGGGTAAAGAAATTGGTTTAGTTAAAAAAAAGCTTTCTCTTCATACACAAGATAATAAACACATGCGGGGCACAAGAGAGAAATTATAAGATCCTGCTTAGATGGTATCACTGCTCTGATCGGTTCCATGTGATCTTCCCCTCAACCTCAGAGCTATGTTGGCCATGTGAAACGGAAGAGGGATATATGCTACATATGGTGAGAATGCCTTAAAATTAAGAACTTTTGGGAGAGAGTATTCTGGAACTACAGCCTCATCAGAGGCAAACAAATAGTGGGCAGTCCTGAGATGGCCCTGTTGTCCGTGTACCCTGTACCTATTAAACCTATAAAACGGGAAATCCTCTGCTTCTGTCTCTCAGAGGTCAGGTCTGTCATTCCACGGTACTGGAAATCCACAGAACAACCACCTCCTATAGCTGATTGGTATGAGCAGATGGTTGACATTTACCGGATAAAGGAACTGGTGGCCGAGAGCTCGGGGTCTATGGATAAATTTAACGTCACATGGACAGAATGGATCTTGTTCCGGTACTCCCCGACTTCCCAAAATAATTTTCCCAGTTGCCCTAAAGCCGAGAGGCAAAGCTTAGATGTGGAATCCAGGGGACCCAGATGACCCCAAATACCCATCCCCTCCTTTCTCTCTTTCCCTCCCTCTTTTTCATCCTCTCCCAGTCTCTAGTTCACTCTTTTCTTTTGCACACTCTTCTACTCTCTTATGTCTGTGTTTTATGCTTTTTTATAACCTGCAGAATATCCAAATACCAAAAGATAGCAGACTTTATAGAACTCAGAGTGAGTCATCTAGCCCAAAATTCAATGGGTTGCCGACCCACTTGTACAGAAATTTAAGATAGAGCAAAGGAAAAAGCTACTTATAATGCCTAGGATAGGAGTCGACACCTCATAGGCACCCGAACTACAGATGACATTGGAATATTGCAGCTCTTATTCTCGATTGTTGGACTCCCCATACTACCACCAGCCTTTTCCCAATAATGCTCACTATACATTTTTCTGCCCATGAATATTGTGGTTGTTATATAATTCATGATTGTATATTTTTCTAATTTGTACTCAATAAACAAAGATTGAACCAAAATAAAAATCAGACAGTCACATTGTCTAAAATATATACCGTATATACTCGTGTATAAGCCGACCCGTGTATAATGGGGGGCGAGTGCCAGCAGGAGGGGGGCTGCCTGTATACTACCACTGGGGGCTGTATGCACGGCTCTGTTGACGGGCAGGGGGAGACATGCATATCTAATGAGCGGCACCACGTGACAGGCCACTCAGTCAGCAGCCTCCCCCCGCCTCCTCCAGCTTCCCCAGCACCCGGACACAGCCCCCACACACCACATACCATATTGACCCGTGTATAAGCCGAGGGGGGGACTTTTCAGCCCAATTTTTGGGCTGAAAAACTCGGCTTATACACGAGTATATACGGTAAATGTATTTGCATTTTGCAGAGAGAAATAAGATAAGTATTTGATCCCTCTGGCAAACAAGACTTAATACTTGGTAACAAAACCCTTGCTGTCAAGCACAGCACTCAGATGTTTCTTCTAGATGATGAGGTTTGCACACATGTCTGGAGGAATTTTGGTCCACTCCTCTTCGCAGATCATCTTTAAATCATTTAAGGCCGCTTTACACGTCGCAATATCGTTCCGATATTGCATACAACTTCACGGAAGCATGCACGTTTTTGGCACTTGTCCAAGATCGCATGGGAGATGTTACACGTATCAACCACACCTCCAACCAACGATGATCCGGCGTCCCAGAAGTCAGAGGCCAAGTCGGCAGCCGACTTTCAGATCGTAGTTGCGCTGTCACACAGCACAACTACATAAGCAATGTGGGCATATTTTTCCCACAGCTCAGGACATAGGCGTACCTTATTTAGTTTTTTACCGCGCCCAGAACACTCCGATTGGACGCCGAAAGAGCGTCATGATTGGTCAGTCATCTCAGACAACATGGTGGCGACATGGATGCAATTGACCATTCTATCATCTGAAAAATGATGGAATATGTGATGCGTGTCAGCTGCAGCAACACACTGCAGTGTCGCTAAACTATCAAACCAGCATGCTACTGTTATGCAGTGTTGTTAAGGGTAAATTTAGGGCAATTTGCTCTGTCTACTGTACAAGTTGTTCACCTACACACAGGAAGTGTGGACATGTGTATGTACCTCACATAGCATTATCCCATCTATGTGTGTGGCTAATGTATGTATGTGTTTACACATATGTGTATATGTCTGAATCAGACACGAAAACATTGACCATGTGTGTTGACACGTAGCCATGTCTACATGCAGCAATCTGGACAGGAAAACACACAAAAAACATACAGCCTGTTGTTAAACCCAACCCATGTGTAGTGTACCTGTGCATACAATGGTGCAGGGACACTCAAATAACATTGTTGTTGGACACCTCAGAGCACAACATAAAATGCTATATGTCACATACGCTGGCCAGCTAAGAATAAAATAATCACACACGTTCGTCTGATCATAACCAATTATATTAGTAGAGCGTCCACACAAATTAAAAAAAAAACACACAATACACATATGACAAAAATGAAAGAGGGCATAATTCTGCCATACCTTACAAAATAATGTATGATACAAAAACAGTCACAAATAATAACACATGGGACAGTGTGGACCCATCACACTCCCCTTAGATCTGGTGGTCCTGCCAGGCCGCTGCCCCAGGGCAATTGAAATATGAGCAGTAGCTGTCTCTGCTGCTCCTGGCATCCTGCTGATGTCTGCCCTGGCCCAACGGCTGGAATGGTGCTAGGCCAGGGTCGTTAGCACGCCACTCACCTGGAATGAGTTCCCCAGTTGTGGAGTCCACACTATCCACATAACTTGCTGGCGTGTATGATTGAGTATCCCTGCGACACAGAAAGTTATGCAGCACACAACACGCCATCACTACCATTTTGATAGATTCCTGTTTCAAATTCAAAGCACTTTGAAACACACGGAATCTATTGGCCATGATCCCGAACGCATTTTCAACCACACGACGTGCCCGGGATAGTCGATAATTGAAAAGACGTTGCTCAGGGGTCAGAGTCCTCTGGGGATATGGCCGTAGTAGGTTTACGTTAAGTGCGAATGCCTCATCCCCCACAAACGCAAAGTTGAGATGTTCCATGGTGTCATCATTTGTGGGTAAGTTCAGGCGCCCGCTCACAAGGTCTCGACCAAATGAGGTATGGCCCAAAACACTCCATCAGACACACGCCCGTTCATCCCACATCCACAAGAGGAACTCATAGTTGGCATTAACCAGGGCCATGAGGACCACACTAAAATAACCTTTGTAGTTAAAATAGTATGACCCACTGTTGTGGGGTTGTGTGATCCTCACATGCTTGCCATCCAACACCCCCCGCAGTTTGGGAATTGCCACCCCTCCTGGAAGCCAGTGGCAACTGCCAACCATTCCGCGGGGGTTGTTGGAAAACGCATATAGGTTGGCAAGAGACACCTCACAATGGCCTCACAAGTCTCAGGGATTAGGCGGCTCAGCAGTGAGCGCGAGACTGCAGCAGCATACTGCAGGTCAGTCAGCGTACGCCCTGTAGCCAAGAAACGCAGAGTTACAGCCAACCGCTCCTCTGCTGGAACTGCTGGACGCATCACAGTGTCCTCACGGGCAATATGTGGTGTAACCAAATCCAATAGGTATTTGTAAGAGTCCTCGGACATCCTGAGATAGTTTTTGAAGTCCTGCGGATTCGTGTCCTCCAGCTGATGCACAAGCCGCATGTGAGTCAGGTGGGGCCTTTGCAGGAGCCAGTCCTGAGACCACAAACGCTGTTGTCTATGCCTCCGCAGTCTCTCATTCCTCTCATCTGCCAACAAGGTATCCTCAACCATGGCCACAGCCACTACTGCCATTGCGGAATGATGCATGTCGTCCAATCAGTGTCAGCAAGGATCTGCAAATCAGACAGGAAAATGTTACAAATATAACCACATACAGTGCTTACATCACTAAAAATAAACAACTTGGACATCTACATAATCCTGTAACACGCCTACACTGCACACTTACATGGTTGGCGTGTTATGTCACACACCATATAATGCTTTGCAACCTAGTTTAGAGTTCACACTACAGTATGACATTTGACCTAACACCTTCAACACATGTGAACCCATCATGGGAGGAGTAGCCCAGGTGGCAAGTGGCAAGTTTGAAGTGTGTTAATTTTGGCCCTCACATATTAATGATATTGACCATTTGGAGGCGAATTGCGGCCGCAGCTACTGCAAAGACAGTGTTACCCGGGGAGGTGCCTTCCAAACACGGCGGACAGCGTGGGGATAATCAGGACAACACCCCCCAACCACACTCCTCCCCTCGCTAAGTCTGATAACAAACACCCCCTGTGCCTCAAAAACCTTGCTAGGTCTCAAAGGAAATAACCCAACCCCCCCTCTACTCGATCACTGGCATGGCCGGAACAATCACACTGGCACGTAGGCCAACGTCCACCAGGCATCCACTGTCACCCATACTAATCCTCATGTTCAGCCATCACATCATGGCCATGCTCAAACACAATAAAGCCCCAAAGTGTGGGCCATGGCTGGTGTGTTAAAATATGTATGTAAAAAAACTCGTTACCACACACCAAACCAAATAAAAAAACCAGCAACATTACACAACACAAGAGGCTACAGTTGCCAGGTGCATTATTGTGTCATCCTCAAATTGCCTGATGTTTAAAACACAATGATGCATGGGCTGGAATATGTTTGCATGCAATGTGTGTGGGCAAACGCAGTTGGCACATTTTTGCACATTTGCGTATAGCCCATAATTGGGTTTTTCTAATCAATGTACTTCACAACACTGGTGTAGCCCACACAACATGGAAAGCAGTGACTAAACCAAAAAAAACCTCTTGCACACACCCACACACAGTCACAATTATGTGGCCTATAAACGAAAAGGAAGTTGGAACACTTCACAAATGGCCAAGATGCTCCTACTGGAACCTAATGCCAATTAGACATGCAGGAAGATTTACAAATCGCAGTTAAGATGGAAGAACATCCCCATACAATTGTGTGCAGCAGTACTTAAGGCCACTTTACACACACAGATATCTGTGTCCAACTTCTGAACAGATCTCTGGTTGCAGTGAAATCATGGACACATTTTTCCATTTTGTGGCTGTGTACAAATGTAACAATGTGTCCATGATTTCACTGCAACCAGAGATCTGTTCAGAAGTTGGACACAGATATCTGTGTGTGTAAAGTGGCCTTTACTCAATGGCTCTGGGCAGCAAACTGAACAACATTCAGCTGTGGGCCACTTTTATCTGAGAATCCACCAATGACAACCCACTTGCGTCGTCCAATGGTATTTCATGGTAAAATAATGCCCTATGTCGCAGATTGGACAACTCTTCTGCGATGTCATTGGCTGAGTGACCTTTAAAGGAGACGTGTGGAACATCCGGCCACAAACACATGGCAACAGAATGTGGTAGCGTCTCCTCTTCTGGCACTGCAGGACTGATGGTATGTATTGCTGACTCAGCTTCGTCATCATCTCTTTTTGTGTATGGGGTGCAATTAACATTCACTCCCATACTATGTAGGAATGTTCATGCACTGGGCTTACGCCACGTATGTGTCCTAATGGGCCATGTGCCCTTCATAACTGGTTTGCAAAATCACACATTAAGGCAACATTCCTCTTAATGTACCTTACGCCATTTTCAAACATGTACGTAGCTGTCAATAATATGGATGCATCTCAGTATAAAGGGCATGTTTTTCCCAAATTCCCCAAAATCAGGCATGTTTCTGTGGATAGTGAGTTATACATCAGACATAACAGAATGTGCATTGGCTGGGAGGCTTACACAAAGTTACCCTAAATGTACATTAGCAACATCCATTGCCATACAGCCATATGGACACACTGTTGGGGCATGTAGCTTAATGTGATTTCCCTGGCATGGGTAATGTTTTAAAAGGCAATTGCGATACACATTTTTTGGCCCAAAATTGAAGTGTGCACAGGGCCACATGTACCCATGTTTACACACATAAAAACACATGATACATGCATGTGTCTGCTTACACCATTCCTTTCATGTTGCAGATGGCAGAGAATCAGGATTTTGTCCAGGCCTTCATAGCCAAATACCAGGAGCTAGAGTGCTTGTGGCGGACAAGATCACCAGACTATAAAAATGCAATGGTGAAGAGAGTGGCGTATGAGCAGCTCATCACCCTCTCCCGGCAGCACAAACCTGGGGAGAGGGTGGATATGAGGTTTGTGCAGAAGAAGATCCGGAACCTGCGCACAGTGTATAAGAAGGAACTTAATGAAGTTGAGAACTCTATGCGGTCCGGGAGTGGAGCGGGGGAGGTTTATGTGCCACGCTTGTGGTACTTTAACCTCCTCCATTTCCTCCGGGACCAGCATCTCCCTCCGACTACACTGTGCAACAGGGACCTTGCACAAGCCTTCTCCGCCACTCTCCAAGCCCCGGCTCCGCCACAAGAGGTACGTCCTAATGTTTTATGGTCATCACACTCTGCAATGGTGGTTGGATACACTTGTGTTGTGTGTCACTTGATAAAAATATGAGCGTGTGTTGTTTCCCACAGTGCACAGTTGCTTTGGGTGTTTGACCTTCATTTTTTGCTTTATTTAAACTTGTGTGCTTGTGTCAACACCTATGCATGACCATGGTGGTTACTTATGTGAGTAGAGTAATCACTGTGTCATGTTACACATAGCCATATCTGAAGGCCACTGTAATGGGCTAGGCTTGTAAAATTAACATTTCACACTCAAACAGGACACATGCATGCTTGTTCTTAATGCATTGATGATATAGTAATGTGTAAATCTAGCTTATTTGTTTTTTTTCAACAGAACCCTCAAGGCGTGGGGCCCAGCCTGGAGGGGGCACCCATTGGGGAAGACCCCCCAACATCTGGGGGGGTGGAGCCTGATCCCAGTGCCGCCATACAGCACCCTCGGCCCAGTGAGGGGGTGAGGCGGAGAAGACCAGTGCCACCCCCACCCAGCTGGGTGACTGGGCTAAGAGGGTGCTGCTGAACATTGAGCAGATCCCTTGGACTGGGATCGGGTTGCTAGTGAGTGAATGGGTGTCCCGGCTGGGCCATCAACAATGGACGGACGTTAAGAGGATAATATACCTAGCCCTGGAGGCGTCGGAGAATGGGACACTGAACTCCCAGACCATCTTGGCTCAGCCCCCCAGCAGCCGTCAGTGTCCCATCAGACAATAGGGTATAATGGTGTGCACACCGCGTAGGTGGTGAGTGGAGGTGCCAACTAACAGGATTTCTTCAATCCCAGTAAATACAAATATGGATACAAAGTTGCACACTCCTTTAGATGTTTTTGATGCAAGGTTTATTATGAACAGTTAATGGCCACAGATGTCATCTGTGGCCATTAACTGTTCATAATAAACCTTGCATCAAAAACATCTAAAGGAGTGTGCAACTTTGTATCCATATTAGTGTCCCATCAGCCGCCGCCGCTGGCTATGTTTAGCCCTGGACTAAATCCTGAGGTGCCGAGTGATCCATTAAGACATTTCCCTCGGCACCGACCACACCCACTTCCTGCAAGGGATGTGTGTGAGGCTGCCATCTCAGATCCTGCAGCTGAATATGCTCATTATTGAGGACGCTACCAACAATAGTTTGGTGGCTCTTTGGGTGCTTTTTTTTTGGCAGTATAATCTTGCCCATTTTATTTTGTCTAATTTTTGTTTCCTTTTGTTGTAAATAAATTTTTTGTATTGCAAAAAACTGTGTGTTATTTGCAACATACTAATGGGTACTGCAATTTAAAATATGTAAAATGTATGACAGTGCACACACAGCTGTGTCAGACGGTTTCCTCACACACAACCATCACCACAAGGTCAGGTGCATTGATGATGTCACATTGCAAAGGAGTGTGTTCCATGAACTGGTTAATGGAGATGTGACGTCCCAAAGAAAAGTTTAAACAGAATGTACCAATCAACCATGGCCCAAAATGCCTAATTTTGACCTTGCACATAGGTAAACAGTGGTGTACACACATGTTTGGTCCTTAGGCTGAACCAAGCCAACTATAGCATTGTGTATGTGTGATTGTAGGGCGCCACTGTTATTTGTTTGGATTTTTGTGGGATGCACAAGACATATGTTGATTTTGAGGCCACAATAGAGATAGGTCCCTTGTTCTTGGGTGGTACATGGTGTTCACATTTTGTTTGGTACACTTAAAGGGAACCTGTCTCCCCAAATAACCTTTCTAACCTATTAATACCTGTCCCTGCAGCCTTACAATACATTCTAACAAATCCCTGTCTCACCTTTTTTACTGATCTACGAGTACAATAATGTAGTTAGCAAACTTACGAAATTTCTGTCACAGGAGCGTTCCTCCAAGACATTTTGACCGGTAGGTGGGTCCCCTGTGCTGCGCCACCCCTGCCCTAATGGGCGTCATCATACAAATGCAGAGCTCGGGCACGATTTCAATATCGCGCCCGCAATGTCACCGCTGCGACGCGGTCATGTGACACCGGGATCGCCGTGTCACTTCCAGTCGCACACAGGCAGAATTCACATGCAATCTGCGCATGTGCGAAGTCTGCCTGTGGGTCATGTGACCGGAAGTGACGTGTCCCGGCGTTACATGACCGTGTCGCAACGGTGACAGTGTGGGTGCGATATTGAAATCGTGCCCGAGCTCTGCATTTGTATAATGACGCCCATTAAGGTGCATTAGAGCAACGAGGCAGGGGTAGCGCAGCACAGGAGACCCGCCTACCGGTCAAAATGGCTTGAAGGAACACCCCTCTGACAAGAATTTCGTAAGTTTGCTAACTACATTATTGTACTCGTAGATTAGTAGAAAAGGTGAGACAGGGATGTGTTAGGCTGGGTTCACATTTGCGGACTCCTCCGCAGCGTTCTGCAGAGGGGATCCGCAATGTGACCGCAGCGGCCGCCAGCTCCTATCTTTATAATGGGAGCGCACGGTGCTGCGCTTGACAGCGCAGGACTGTGCGCACCCATTCACTCCCATATGTGATCTGACGCCTGCGCACAAATTACACAGTCTCGTCCGCACCAGAGACGCGACATGTTACATTCCTGGTGCGGACGAGAGTGTGTGATCTGTACGCAGGTGTCCGCCTGCGCACAGATCACATATTGGAGTGAATGGGTGCGCACGGTCCTGCGCTGTCAAGCGCAGCACCGTGCGCTCCCATTATAAAGATAAGAGCTGGTGGCCTCTGCGCACACATGGCGATTCCCCTCCGCAGAACGTTGCGGAGGGGAACGCTAATGTGAAGCCAGCCTTAGAAAGTATTGTAAGGCTGCAGGGACAGGTATTAATAGGTTAGAAAGGTTATTTGGGGTGACAGGTTCCCTTTAAGTATTGTTACTAGGTTAAATTTCACACACACAACTTGTTGGGTTATGCTCGGAATTTTTATTTCCAAACATCTTTTTTTTTTTTTTTTTTTTTTAAAGCCAAAGTATTTTTGGTTTTGGTCACATTGTAAAAACCAGTTTTTTTTAAATGCAAAACCTTTTGCAAATTACAACAATAAGGCCAGAGGCTAACAGAGCCTTTGTCAGGCCAACAACAATAACACATTGTGTTACAACAATAAAACAAGGCTGTGAAATATCACAGCATACACAAACTTGTCAACATGACAACAGCACATAGTGTTGGATGCCAACACAAAAAAATTAGTACAGCAATGTCAATTCGGTGCCCCACCAGGGCCATGGCTTTGCTGGTGCAGCAGAAACTGGTGCATCATGGCACCCAGCAACTCGAACTGTAATGTTGCCTCTCGAAGCTGCCGTTGGGCCTCTTGTTGGGCCTGCATGAGGTCCATAAAAGATGGGACACCTATAGTGTTTAAAGAATGCCATCAGTTTTTCAAATTACACTTGTGTGTTCATTATCTTTTATGGTGTGACCAAACAGAACTTACCCACTACAGCAGAGGCACCATTTTGGGAGGAGGGTGATTTGCTGATGGCCCAAGCCAGGGCTCGAGCTGTTGGCCCTACACCGAGAGAAAAAAACAACATAGATGTGATGTATGTGTTATTTGACACATTTTATAGCATACTGAAACCCACACAAGCACTATTTGTAGGGCTTGCACACTTACCAGACTGAGTCAAGCCAGCAGGGTCACTGGGGGAGTCAGGGGGTGATGTGGAGTAGGCCACCATGAAAGCCTGTAAGGCAGATTTCCCTGTTGATGGGGGTTGTCCTGGAGATAGTGAGGCCGGTGAAGATGCCACATGTGATGCCCCTTCAGCTGGTGCAGGGGAGGCCAGTGTCGATGGTCCCGGTGAGGCACCTTCACCTGGGGAGGCCGGTGTGCATGGTCCCCATGAGGTACCTTCAGCTGGGGCTGGGGAGGCCGGTGGCGATGGTCCCGGTGAGGCAACTTCAGCTGGGGCTGGGGATGGGGGTGGGGATGGCTGAGGTGAAGGGGGTTGCCCTGGTGGCGGTGAGGCCGGTGGAGAGGCCTCATCTTGTTCATCAGCATCTGTTGGTTAACAAGGGAATATTTGTAGCACATTTATGAAGTGATAGGCACAGAGTGTGATCTGTGGCTAATGGCCTTTGTGTCAATATCACATAATGTAGCATACATTTGTAGATGGCCTACAAAAGGACTGCAACTTCATGTGCCCAATGTTGGCAGCTTCAGATATATGTTTACAGAAGGGAGTTGGTGTTTGCACAAACCAAACACATGTTGGCTATGTATCATGACTAATTTGTGTGGCCACTCTATAGGGTCAGGAATGATTGTCGCAAGCACTTTAGGACATTCCCTTAAACCGACACATGTTACGACTAGCAGAGACCAACAATGACAGGGTGCACTTGCATGTTGGCTAAAGCAGGTATATTGTGGGCTGACTGAACATGTGTGTATGTGTTATGACATCATACTCACCACGCAGAGTCTGGATGTGGGTGCGAATGGCGGCCATGTGGTCCCTCGCCTTGTATTTCATGTCTGATACCTTTTTGATAATTTGTTTCTGCGTGCGCTCCACTTGCAGGTTCCTCAGCAGGGCACGCTGGACTTTGCGCACAATGCGCATCTTATGCAGCCGGGGGTGCTGATGTGGTAACTCACACCAGTAGTCCAGTCTGTCGAGGTAGCCGAATAGCAGGAGTAGCTCTGGCTATCCCCATGCTGCAGAGCACTATGCCGCAGCCGTGTTTATGCATGGGACTGGAATCCACCTAGAAGGCAGGGCCTGCTGCAACATGACGTCATGATGTCATGGCGCTGAGTGCGGTGTAAACTTGTCAGTCCGCAAAGGAGTCGCCCACACATAGTGGCACAGGGAACGCCACGCTGTCATATAATATGAAAAGCACAACGCTTATGCGTTGCTCATGGCCACACATTGCAAAAAAAGTGTTTACAGTTTGGATATACATTTCAAAGATGTGCGGCGTGTGAGTTTGGAGATGACAGCTAGTATCAAAGAGCCCTTTAATATATTGACATGGCACTTCGCCCAAGTATGTTATCATTTTGGCGACGAGATGTTCATAGCGTCGTAAATAGGCAAATAGGCGCCTTAAAAGTCATCATGAAGAGTACAGGAGGTGTTTAACAATGATTGCCCTTGTATCCATGTATTTTCACAACATTGTGGAGATGCAGAAGTGAAAGAATGAAGCGCGCTACAAATACAGAATCCAATATGGCTCCTTGGCCTGGTCCATCCAATCACCATAGAATACTAGCCACCAATCAACGTAGGTGGGCGGCATACAAAACAACCTACAGGCACGCCTACGGCCTTCCTTGTGCAACCTTACAAATCGCACTCCAAATCGTAGTTGCGCCGTCACACAGCACGATCGCAGATCGCATAGCCAATATTGCACGGTTGGAGAGCATGCACAATCTCATTGCGATATCGTACTTGCGTTGTTATCGCGTTGCGTTGCCCATTTACACGACACAACGCACCAACGATAACAACTGCAACGGCTGTACCACGTGACTTTTTATCGTTGTTGCGTTGCGATATCGCGACGTGTAAAGCGGCCTTTAGATTTTCAGGCTGTTGCTTGGCAACTCGGAGCCTCAGCTCCATTTATACGTTTTCTATGGGAATAAGGTCTGTAGACTGGTTTTGAGCCACTCCTTTGTTGTCTTGGCTGTATGTTTTGGGTTTTTGTCATGCTGGAAGACCCAGCCACGACTGATTTTTAATGTGCTGGCAGAGGTAAGGAGGCTGTCACTCAGGATTTTAGGGTACATGTCTCCATTCATTGTCCCATTGATGCAGTGAAGTAGTCATGTGCCCTTAGCAGAGAAACTCCCCAAAACATAATGTTTCCAATACCATGCTTGACTGTGGGGATGGTGTTCTTTGGGTCATAGGCAGCATTTCTCTTCCTCCAAACTTGGCAAGCTGACTTAATGACAAAGAGCTCAATTTTTGTTTCATTTGACCGCAGCACCTTCGCCAAATCACTCTCAGAATCACCAAGGTGTTCAATGGCAAACTTCAGACGGGCTTACACATGTGCCTTCTTGAGCAGTGGGACTTTGTAGGTACTGCAGGATTTGAATCCATTATGGCGTAATGTGTTACCAATGGTTTTCTTGGTGACTGTGGTCCCAGCTGCCTTGAGATCATTAACAAGTTCCCCCCATGTAGTTTTAGGCTGATCTCTCCCCTTCCTCATGATCCTGGATACCCCATGATGTGAGATTTTGCATGGAGCCCCAGATCTATGTCGATTGACACTCATTGTGCATTCCTTACATTTTCTTACTATTGCACCAACAGTTGTCTCCTTCTCACCCAGTGTCTTTCTTATAGATTTTTGTAGCCCATTGCAGCACTGTGCAGGTCTAAAGGCACTGTCACATGCCACAATCTCGCCAGCCGATGTGTGGCGATATGACGTGCGTGCTCACATTTTTTGGGCCCGCCTCAGATCGCCGATGGCGGCGTCACAAGCCGCAATATCGCCCTGAAGCTAAGGCGATGTGTCGCTCCGGAAATCGCCTCACCTACAGTGGAAGCAATCTTGCCTCATTCCATCTCCGCGTCACACGCCGCAATTGCAAAGGCAATGTGGGCGTACATGTTCAGCGCGGCGAGGAGATAGGCGTGCCACAGTGGTTTACACCGCGCCCCATACACGCTCATTGGACAACACAACTGCGTTACGATTGGTCAGCCTGCTATGGAAGGCTGGCTAATACATGACGCAATTGTCTATCAGAGTTTGTCACAAATACACGCGTGTGTCGTCAATTGTGGCTCCTGCAACACACACACACTGGCCAATGGCACACATCTACGATGTGTAGCCCAACATCTGAGCTGTCATGTGTGGCACTATACTCCATACAGCGCAACTTAATACACGCGGACAACATAGCTTGCGCTATTCAATGGCATGCGTAATTGCACTGAGTTTGCGGACGGTTGTGTAGCAGAAGATATGTGTGGTGCAGAACAGACAGCTCTTCAAATATGGCGTGGTGTCAACTGACAGCCAATGGGAACACAGTAGCCCACACCAATCATCTCAGACGGGGCGCGGACTGCAGCACGCTGAGGCACGGGAAATCACAGAAATCGCTCTTTCCATCTCTATCGCCCTGTCACACGCCAAAACACAAAAAAATCGCCTTGGCGATATTGCTCAATTGCTGAGCACTGTTCAGCAATTAGGCGACGGGCGATTTATCGCCGCAAAATCACCCAATCACACATTGCCACCATGAGGCAATTTCACAGCGATTTTGCCGGGGCGACACATTGCTTTTCAGATCGCCAGGCGATATTGACGGTACCTTCAGATCTTTTCCCTGAAATCCTTAGAAAGCTCTTTGATATTGCCTATGTTTTAAGGTACTGTCACATGCTAGAATATAAGTGAACGATATCATTAGGTATGTCACGTGACCGCGATCCTTTCGACATCGTTAGTGCGTTGTCACACGCAAAGATATCGTTACATTCGGCAATGCGCCAGCTACTTGGAGAAGAACGATTGAACGATGTTAAACAGCGGCAGGAATAGGAGAATTATGAACGACATCGTTCAAAAAGGTGTCACACTGAACGATGTTGCTGCTCCCCAAAATGTTAATTGGACGATGAACGATAGGTTTGAGGTTAGGATCTCAAATTTTTGATGAACGATCCAACGAATTATCCTTCCAACATCTTTCGTTTACACGCAACGATGCACAAACGATATCATTTGAACGATAACAAATCCGTGACGTTTCAACGATATTGTTAATGATATCGTAGCGTGTGAAGTGGCCTTTAGAGGTTAGCGTCTGACAGATTGAGTGTGTGGGCAGGAGTCTTTTATACAGGTGACAATTTAAGACAGCTGTCTTTAATGCAGTTAACAAGTTGATTAGGAGTGTCTAAAAACCGCTTTACACGTTGCGATATCGGCGTCCAATTTCAATGAAAAGTCACGTGGTTCGATCGTTGGAGCCGATATTGTTCCTGCGTTGTATGGTGTGAACGTCCAATACGATGCAGGAACGATGTCAATGCGATATCGGGGATTGAATGAGCGTGCTCTCCAATGCTCCGATATTGAATGGAGATTGGAGCCGGATCGTGCTGTGTGACAGCCCTACTCCGATGTGAAGTTCAATGTCACCCATTCACTTCCATGTTAAATGGTCGTTCCTGGGTTGGGGGGCGTAGACATCGTACGGACGTTGGATCCAGAAATCGCAACGTCTAAACCTCCGATGCGATGCGGGAGAAACGTGCACTAAATGCGCGCTCCCGCGCCATTGAATTGCGATATCGTAACGATATTGCAAAGTGTAACCCCACCTTAAGTGATGTGTAGGAGCCAAAACTTCTAATAAGGTTGGTAGGGGATCAAATATTTATTTCCCTCTGCAAAATTTAGATAATTTAGAGAATGTGATGTGGATTTTATTTTTGATATTTTAACTCTTACTGTTAAAATTAACCTACCCTTAAAATTTTAGACTGTTCATGTGTTTGTCAGTGTGCAAACGTACAAAATCAGCAAGGGATCATTTGATCATTAATTCCCCCACTGGAGGGGTGTGGCCTAGGAGCTCATGGTGCTGGACGTGTATCTCTGAGCTCCTGCAATTTCCCGGGCTGACGGCAACTTACAGTGAGTCCACAGCCTCCATCCAGACTCCATCCGGTGGCAGGTGCTTCCCTGATCTCCCCAGGTATGCCTAGAAACTCCTCCAGGCAGTGGGCAGCAACGAAAAGGGTCACAGACTTTTTCGGCCCTGATCAGTCTCAGCACCCACAGGCTAAGAAGGCTCCAAGGTCTCCTCCCTCCTGCTCCTGCACCTCCCACAGCCCAGAGGAGAACGCACCAGCGACCCGAAACGGCAACGCACCTGCGACTCAAAACAACAACGCAACTGCGTCCCGAAATGATGACGCACCTACGACCCGACGGGAACTTAAAAACCTTTTGGGATCGCTGCAGCGTTCCCTACAAGACGATAGGCGGGACATGTTGGGGGAAATTCGCAAGGATCTGTCCTCTCTGGGAGAAAGGACGGATCACATTGAAGAAAAACTGGCCGAATATGCGGATGCCCATAACGAGCTGGCTACTGACTATGGCCTGATGGCGGAGGAACTGAAACAAGCTCAACTCAGGATCTGCAGCCTGGAGGACAGGGCCAGAAAGGGGAACATCAGGGTTAGGGGGATCCCAGAGGCGAAGGAGTCTGAGAACCTACAGAACATTGTCCAATCATTATTGACCCAACTGCTCCCAGATGCACAGGGAGGAGAGCTGGTGATTGCTAAAACTTTCAGGATCCCCAAATCCCCACACGTCAATAAGGCAAACCCAGAGACATTTTGATCCAACTTGATAAGCCGTCTCTTGCTGATGCTGTACTACAGGCCATGCGGAAGAAATTCATGCTGACCTCTCCTTTCGCGGGCATATCCATTTTCCCAGATTCTCTCCGCGGGCACCGTAGCCAGGAGGCACGAATTTGCTCTCATATTGCAAGATCCTGTGAGACCGAGGCCTCATGTACTCCTGGGGGTCTCTGGTCCATATTCGCTTCCGATACAAGGGATCTACACAAATCTTTCGTTCACCCAGCCGCTTAGGGTGAGCCCTTAAAGACTGGGGCCTGAGCCCAGACTCTGAGAAGACTCTGGCTCCAGCCCTAAAACATCTGCCCATACAGTTACCAAGGGATGGGAGAAGGCTGTTTGACTCTGACTCTGAAAATTTACATGCCCGGTGATTGTGGCTCTTAGGACCTGGCTCTGGTCCTTGGTTTGGACTCTGCCGGTCCCTTTTTCGGGTCCGCTTTGCGATCTGAGAATTTTTTTCCCCCACGAGTGAGTTTTGGTCACTCTTTTGAGGCACAAGGATTTTGGCGCCTCATGTTTCGCTTACTGTTTTTTGGACTGTTTTGTTTTTGCACTTTTTCTTTTTCAGACCTTTTTTGAACCCCTGTCCTTATGGCCGGGTACCCTTCCTTATAACCTCTGTTCTTTTCTCACCCCTCCCCCTCTCTATCCTGGAGGTCCCAATGATGATGATGATTTATGGCTTATATGTGGTTGGGTTGGGAGGAAATGTTTCCATCTTAGTTGCATAATCTGGTATTCTGAGTATTGCTGTCTTGTCTCTGAATGCTAACAGCCTAAACTCGCCCGCCAAACAGTCGATGGCCCTGAGGCAGTTTGGCAAATTTAGGAGTGACATAGTCTTTATTCAAGAAACCCACCTACTAGCTACAGATAACTTTAGACTACAATCTAAAACCTTCCCCTTCCAGTTTTTTGCTAATAATCCCCTGAAAAAAGCCGGTGTGGCTATTCTCACTAGGAACTCGGTCTCCTTCCAGCTGACTGAATCTTTCCCGATGCGGAGGGGAGATACCTGATCCTTTCATGCTTGATTAATAATACCCCCTCCGTCCTTGTATCCCTATATGCACCTAATGTGGGACAAAAGTCCTTTTTGAGTTCACTCCTGGATAGGCTTACCATGTATGGCCGATGTCGCACGATAATAGGTGGCGACTTTAACATTCCCATGGATAAGAGTCTTGATTGTTCTGATATAACTGCTTCAAGGGGAGAAATGGGTCCTCTCATGACGGAGCACGGCTTACATGATATATGGCGATACTTCCACTGTACAGAACGTGACTACACATACCTATCTCCTCGTTATCATACGTATAGTAGAATTGATTATATTTTTGTAAATGATGCTTTATTACAACCCTGCACTGCCGCCGCTGTCGACAGCATTACCTGGTCAGACCACGCCCCCACCTCCCTACAGATAGTGGATCCCTCTGCCGTTCGCCCTCCCTTTCTCTGGAAACTTAATTCATTCCTCCTGATGGACCCCCGGATCTCCAAAGAAGTGACTGATCACTTGACGGAATTCTTTAAATTAAATGATAATAGTGAGGTGCGTGATGATACCCTTTGGTTTTCCCACAAGGCTGTGCTTATAAGGTCTTCTTATAAAAACGGCATCATTTGTTAAAAAGCAGCGTACAGCTGAACTCAATGCCACTCTGTGCTCCTTGCGGTCCTTAGAGAAACAACATAAGACATCCCCCTCGCCTGCAGTCCTGTCCTCGCTCACTGAGGTGAGAAATAATCTCCGCACTCTGCTCCTCCATAAAACGGAAAAAAACCTTAAAATCCTTAAAGCTAAGTATTATGGTATAGGTGACAGGGCCGGGGCCCTGCTGGCCAGGTGGGTACAGAAGAGATTGGCACATTTTAGGATTTCACATCTCGTCAAACCCTCTGGACAGCAGATTCGCCACCCTGTAAAAATAGCAGAAGAATTTCGACACTACTATGTATCCCTTTATAATCTAAATAAAGATCCTAATACCCAGCAACCTACCCCTGAAACTATTGCAGCCTTCCTTGATAAGGTCCATCTCCCTAAATTGTCCCTGCATCAATTGGCCCTCCTGGATTGCCCCTTGACTGCCCCTGAAGTCTCTCAGGTGATTAGATCCGCTATAAAACATTCCGCGTCTGGCCTGGACGGGTTCCTGTTTTCTTACTACGCATATTCTCTCCTATCCTTCTACCATTCCTACAGAGGCTCTTCGAGTGCTGGCGGTCCAGTGGAGAGGCTGGAAGGGAGGGCTTGGAGGCGATCGTTGCTACCCTGCCCAAACTGGGGAAGCCACCTACCGTGTTTCCCCGAAAGTAAGACAGGGTCTTACATTCTTTCTGTGGCCAAAAGTGGCCCCCTGTCTTACTTTCGGGGGGGGCCTTACATTGGAGGCCCCACCATCCATCCATCCATCCACACACTGCAGCCATCCATCCACACATTCCCACACATACATACAGACACATGCATACACATATATACACATATATACACACCATACACACCACACACACCACACACACACATAGCACCGCTTCTTACCGGGTCCGGTGTGGGGTCCCCGATGGTCCTGTGCCGTCCTCTGTGCTCCGGTCCGGTCCCCGAGATGATCCGCTGCCGTCCGCCGTGTTCCGGTGCCGGTCCTAGGCTCCATGGTCCCTGCTCTTCCGGAGTTCAGGCCTAGCTCCGCCCAGGTCATAGTGTGGGCCAATCAGCATAGCGGCGCTGACGTCAGAGGCAAGCGCCCGATGACGCTTGCTTGAGCGCCGCTATGCTGATTGGCCCACACTATGACCTGGGCGGAGCTAGGCCTGAACTCCGGAAGAGCAGGGACCATGGAGCCTAGGACCGGCACCGGAACATGGCGGACGGCAGCGGATCATCTCGGGGACCGGACCGGAGCACAGAGGACGGCACAGGACCATCGGGGACCCCACACCGGACCCGGTAAGAAGCGGTGCTATGTGTGTGTGGTGGTGTGTATGGTGTGTATATATGTGTATATATGTGTATGCATGTGTCTGTATGTATGTATGTAAACCCCCCCCCCCCCCCCCGTGTTTCCCCGATAGTAAGACCCCCCCTCCCCCCTACCCTGCCTTACAATCGGGGGGGGTCTTACATTAGCAGACCCCCCGTCCCCCCCCACCCTGTCTTACTTTCGGGGGGGTCTTACTATCGGGGAAACACGGTAGAAGTACCTTTGTCAATGTTGACATAAAAGAATTCTTATAAATGGACATCATAACCCAGCATTACCTAAGCCTAAATAAATAGAAGATCCTTATATTAGTGTTTAAAAAAAAAAATAGTCACCCTATACATAAGGACAGTATGCAGCATTCCAACCAAGCAGGGGAAAAAGCAGAATAACTTATAAATGACTGACACATAAAAACAGCCAAGATGGAGTTATTAGTTTGGACACTCCCACATTGGTCAAAGAGGCCACTACTGACAGACATGAACTACTATAAATAGGTGGAGATTGTCAGGGGGCACTCATCCTGAGAAAGTAGGACACTCTCCTACGAAACACGTCAAGACTGCCTGCTTATTCCACTATCGCTCCTTCTGCCGCACAAACAGTTCCAGAGCCAATCCTTGCCCGCCTTCTAACCTGACCGCTGACATAGGAGGAACCCGGAAGCCGGGCGTAACACCGCTGGCCACGGTGCTTGCTTGCTTGGTCGGCGCCAGCACACAGCGACCAATGAGCATAGCGCCTCACTTCCCATTGAGATACATGGAGGACTTTGAGTTTCAAATTTACCGCTGTAAGTGAGGCGCTATGCTCATTGGTCGCTGTGTGCTGGAGCCGACCAATGAGCATAGTGCCTCACTGCCCATTGAGATACATGGAGGACTTTGAGTTTCAAATTTACCGCTGTAAGTGAGGCGCGAAGCTCATTGGTCGCTGTGTGCTGGCGCCGACCAATGAGCATAGCGCCTCACTGCCCATTGAGATACATGGAGGACTTTGAGTTTCAAATTTACCGCTGTAAGTGAGGCGCGAAGCTCATTGGTCGCTGTGTGCTGGCGCCGACCAATGAGCATAGCGCCTCACTGCCCATTGAGATACATGGAGGACTTTGAGTTTCAAATTTACCGCTGTAAGTGAGGCGCTATGCTCATTGGTCGCTGTGTGCTGGCGCTGACCAATGAGCATAGTGCCTCACTGCCCATTGAGATACATGGAGGACTTTGAGTTTCAAATTTACCGCTGTAAGTGAGGCGCGAAGCTCATTGGTCGCTGTGTGCTGGCGCCGACCAATGAGCATAGCGCCTCACTGCCCATTGAGATACATGGAGGACTTTGAGTTTCAAATTTACCGCTGTAAGTGAGGCGCTATGCTCATTGGTCGCTGTGTGCTGGCGCCGACCAATGAGCATAGCGCCTCACTGCCCATTGAGATACATGGAGGACTTTGAGTTTCAAATTTACCGCTGTAAGTGAGGCGCGAAGCTCATTGGTCGCTGTGTGCTGGCGCTGACCAATGAGCATAGCGCCTCACTTCCCATTGAGATACATGGAGGACTTTGAGTTTCAAATTTACCGCTGTAAGTGAGGCGCAAAGCTCATTGGTCGCTGTGTACTGGCGCCGACCAATGAGCATAGCGCCTCACTTCCCATTGAGATACATAGCGGTCTTTAGAGCTGTGCATGGCCAGGCACTTGGTTCTGTTTTCGGCCACGGCGCTCGGCTCTCGTCGGTCGGAGCTTCAAAGTCTGTAGCTCCGGCCCGCTGTATTCTCATTGCCTGGCGCTTGTAGCCACCGCCGGAGCTGGCGTTCTGGTGGGGTGTACGTGGGCAATGGCTCGCTGCTACGGCTCAGAATGCCTCGCAGGTCGCGTGGGCGCCGCGCGCCCACGGCCACAACAACGGAGACAGTGCCGAAACTTACGGAAGTGCGTTAGGGGAATTATATATTAGATTTAATGTAAATCCAAATCAATTTGCTTTTTAAGGCCACGTGCACACATTGAGCATTTGGTCAGTATTTTAGCTCAGTATTTGTAGCCAAAACCAGGAGTGGAACAATCGTAGGAAGAAAATAGTAAGAACATGTTGCCACTTATGCATTTTTCACCCACTCCTGGTTTACCTGCTAAGGTAAAAAACTCACCGTATACTCAACGTGTGCACATGGCATAAACTTCAAAATTGGCATGAAAAATTACAGTGGGGGAATTAAATTTTTTTTTTTTAAATCATTTGGTCTTTTATTAAGATTTAAGTATAATAATACAACATAAATGGGATAACATTCCCGAACAATAGTACAATAAATATTGACACAGACAATAAAAGAAGAAAACAAAAAAAAGGAAGATAAGGGATTAGAGGAGGGGGAGGGGAGGAAGGTCCAATCACCGGTGTATACTCATCAAAAATCAATAGGGTATATTAAATTGCATTAAGAAGGATACAGTGGTGGGAGGAATAGTTGATTTAAATCCACGAAACGAATAGTGAGCAGCATATCAGCTAATGATCAAGTTAACAAGCTGCCAAACTGGTGATAAGATCAATTGGAGTTAGAGCCATATGTGGAGGATAGCCATGGGTCCCACCATCCCAGCCTCTCAGACTTAACGGCAAGATCATGTGCCAGGGTGGTTTCGTGTTGCAAGTGCAGCCCAATTTGTGAGGTCAATTTGCCCTTGGAGGGTATGGAGAGAAGCCTCCAGTGTCTGGATAGGCATAGTCTAGCCGCAATTAAAATATTGGTTACAATGGGGTGGAGCATTCCAGGGATGTTCTCAAGGCCGAGGCCCAGCAGAGCCATGAGTCCACCAAGGTCGAAGGGAAACCCAATGACCTCGGAGATCAGTAACTCAACTATGTTCCAGAACCCCTGGACCCGGGGCCAGAGCCACATGTTCCATGGAGCCCACCTCCAGGCCACATTTCCAGCACTAGGAGGCTGAGGACCGCTGGATTTTTGCCAGTCGAAGGGGCGTCAAGTACCAGTTTAACTGGATTTTCTTCGCCTGTTCCAAATGTAGGATACAAGACAAAAACCTAGAGGTGTGGTTTGTGGCTCTAATCCAGGAGTCCAAGGGGGCCGAGAAGGAGAGCCTTTGCTCCCAAATTGTCATATAAGGGAGCTTTTGCTGAGCACCAGCCAAGAGCAAGGCCCGGTACAAAATTGATACCCCATGAGTAGCAGAGCATTGGGGTTTAAAATATCTTTGTAAGCGATCATTAACAGGGGATTCGTCCCATGACGGCACACGGCATGTGGAGAGGAAATGACGAACCTGGAGATATTGGTAAAATACTACATTGGGGAGAGCATAAATACTGTGTAGTTCTGAAAAGGGTCGGAGGTCAGGACCATCCATTAGGTCATATAACGTTATATTAGGTCATATAACGTATAATATTTGAGGCCACCCAGCGAGACAGAGACAAATCCGGTATACTACGTTCTATGGCCCCGAGAGAAAGAAATCTAAATAAAAAGGCAAGATGAGAGTAGCCCACAAGGTGCCATACTTTCAGTAGGGCAGTCATTGTTCTCAGAATACCGCCGGGGGAAAGGGCCGGAGAAGGCCCATCTCCAAGAGGATCCTAAGGGACCCTGAAGGGGCATGATGTGCCTCAATTTGTAGCCAAGGTATGGGGGGGCAGCCCCCGACCACCAAATTTTTGCACACTCCAAGAGGGCCGCTCTATAATACGTCAGGACGTCCGGGACTCCCAGTCCCCCAGCAGCACACGGAAGAACCATCACTTTTTGTTCCAAATGAACGAGTTGATGAGGCACTGAAGGCTAGAGAGACAGGTACGAGGAAACAATAGGGGTAGACAACGAAAAAGGTAAATCAGTTTTGGGAGAATAATCATTTTGGTAATGTGTATGCGGGCAGTCCAGGAGAGGACCAAAGGGGAGATTCTGTCAAGCTCCCATGAAATCTCCCGCTGCATTCTATCAAAGTTTTTCTTAACAACAGAGTGCAGACGGGATATAAAAACCCCAAGATACATGAAACCCTCATGAGACCAGGAGAAGGAGAAACGTCGCTGAAGACGCTCCTGTACAGGTTTAGGTACATTAATAGGGAACAGCACAGATTTGGACATGTTAAGTCTATAGTAAGATGCTGCTGAAAATTCCCCGAGGACGGACATGATCTCCTCCAGTGAAGATGAGACATACAAACAAGAGAAGACCACATCATCCGCATACAACCCAATCTTATGCTCCCGCCTCCCAATGACAAGTCCATGAACACCGGCATTGGCCCTGACCGCAGCGGCCCATGGCTCCATAGCCAGGGCAAAAATCAGGGGAGAGAGCGGGCAGCCCTGTCTCGTCCCGTTGGTTATATCAAAGCTACTTGACATGAAGCCAGAGGCTAGGACAGAAGCAGAGGGGAGTGAGTATAGGGCCATAATGGCCGCCTTAACTTGTCCTGTGATGCCAAACTTACTCAACACCTCTCCAAGGTACCCCCAGTGAACTCTGTTCGAACGCTTTTTTCGGCATCTGGAGACAGGAGAACACCGGGGGCCCCGGATCTCTCCAAGACATCCAGGATATTAATTAGACGTCTGGTTCCGTCGCGAGCCTGTCTGCCCGGGACAAAACCAACCTGATCAGGCCACACTAGAGCCGGCAATACCCCCATGAGCCTGTTCGCCCAGATCTTGGCATATATCTTTATGTCGCAGTTTAGCAACGCTATAGGGCGGAAATTTCCTGGCGTAGTACCGTGTTTCCCCGATAGTAAGACCCCCCCGAAAGTAAGACAGGGTGGGGGGAGACGGGGGGTCTGCTAATGTAAGACCCCCCCCCCCGATTGTAAGGCAGGGTAGGAGGGAGGGGGGGTCTTACTATCGGGGAAACACGGGGGGGGGGTTTACATACATACATACACACATACAGACACATGCATACACATATATACACATATATACACACCATACACACCACACACACCACACACACAACATAGCACCGCTTCTTACCGGGTCCAGTGTGGGGTCCCCGATGGTCCTGTGCCGTCCTCTGTGCTCCGGTCCGGTCCCCGAGATGACAAGCTGCCGTCCGCCATGTTCCGGTGCCGGTCCTAGGCTCCATGGTCCCTGCTCTTCCGGAGTTCAGGCCTAGCTCCGCCCAGGTCATAGTGTGGGCCAATCAGCATAGCGGCGCTCAAGCAAGCGTCATCGGGCGCTTGCCTCTGACGTCAGCGCCGCTATGCTGATTGGCCCACACTATGACCTGGGCGGAGCTAGGCCTGAACTCCGGAAGAGCAGGGACCATGGAGCCTAGGACCGGCACCGGAACACGGCGGACGGCAGCGGATCATCTCGGGACGACCGGAGCACAGAGGACGGCACAGGACCATCGGGGACCCCAAACCGGACCCGGTAAGAAGCGGTGCTATGTGTGTGTTGGTGTGTGTGGTGTGTATGGTGTGTATATATGTGTATATATGTGTATGCATGTGTCTGTATGTATGTGTGGGAATGTGTGGATGGATGGCTGCAGTGTGTGGATGGATGGATGGATGGTGGGGCCTCCAATGTAAGGCCCCCCCCGAAAGTAAGACAGGGGGCCACTTTTGGCCACAAAAAGAATGTAAGACCCTGTCTTACTTTCGGGGAAACACGGTATATGATGATAGGTTTTTGTATAGTCATGCTTTTCCATTAACTGTGGATATATTTAGTTGGGTATTATGATCTTACACGGATCTCATTATGAATGATTGATTCTGACAATAGTTCTTTCACAAGGATCCTCTATATCGCACCGTGGGTGCAGACAGTCTGCTGTGACCATCATTTTTACCGAAGAGCACACTATATATGCATAATTGATTAGTGATCCTATCTATTATAACATGGGTGCAGATAGTCTGTGGTAACACTCACTTTTACTAATGAGTATACTGTTTGTACACTTTTCTGCAGTGATCCTCTATATTATCACGTGGGTGAGGATAAACTACTGTGTCTATCACTTATAGTGAAAAAATGTATTGTATTAAGAAATTGATTTGTTTGCTTTTTAGAAGCTGAAAAATTTGGCGTCTTGATTTAAACCATTAGGAGCTAGGGTATTTAAATTCATATATCCATTCCGTCTAACTTGACATTTTTGCAATATGGTTCCCTCCCCCTAATTCTTTTATATTTGCTGTATTGCGAAGAGGCGGTTTGTTATGGTTTTAGATTGGTGGAATTCTTTATAATTCTTACTTAGGGGATGACCCTCAAACCCTTTCTTTATATTTCTCACATGCAGGGCCGTATCTAAGGGGAACTTGAGCCCCGGGCGCCGCGGGGGGAGGGCGCTACTGGGCCCCCTCCTGCAGCACCCATTGATTCCCCGGACGGCCGCGTATTGCGTGCCCCCCCTCCCTGCAGTGAGAGCCGGCATTCATCTCCACTTGCACTCTGTGCTGAGAGGACCTGTGCTGATGTCAATGGAGGGGAGGAGTCAAGGGTCACATGATCACCTCCTCCATGTATACAGGGCTGAGGACGCTGTTGTGCTGTTTGTCATGATGAGATGGATAAGATGAAGGTTATGTGTGGGGTCGGGAGGGATTTACAGTGTGGATGTAGCAGAGTCATGTGTGTACAAGGTGTATGGAGCGGAGCCAGGTGTGTACAAGGTGTATGGAGCGGAGCCACGTGTGTACAAGGTGTATGGAGAAGAGCCACATGTGTACAAGGTGTATGGAGCGGAGCCAGGTGTGTACAAGGTGTACGGAGCAGAGCCGCGTGTGTATGAGGTGTACAGAGTGGAGCCGCGTGTGTACGAGGTGTACGGAGCGGAGCCGTGTGTGTACGAGGTGTATGGAGCGGAGCCGCGTGTGTACGAGGTGTATGGAGCGGAGCCACGTGTGTACAAAGTGTATGGAGCGGAGCCACGTGTGTACAAGGTGTATGGAGCGAAGCCAGGTGTGTACTAGGTGTGCGGAGCAGAGCCGCGTGTGTACGAGGTGTATGGAGCGGAGCCGCATGTGTACGAGGTGTATGGAGCGGAGCCGCGTGTGTACGAGGTGTATGGAGCGGAGCCACGTGTGTACAAAGTGTATGGAGCGGAGCCACGTGTGTACAAAGTGTATGGAGCGGAGCCACGTGTGTACAAGGTGTATAGAGCAAAGCCAGGTGTGTACTAGGTGTGTGGCGCAGAGCCGCGTGTGTACGAGGTGTATGGAGCTGAGCGCGTGTGTACGAGGTGTACAGAGCGGAGCCGTGTGTGTACGAGGTGTTCGGAGAGGGGCCAGGTGTATACAAGGTGTATGGAGCGGAGCTGAGTGTGTATGAGGTGTATGGAGCAGAGCTGAGTGTGTATCAGGTGTACGTAGCGGAGCCAGGTGTGTACGAGGTGTGCGGAGCCACGTGTGTACGAGGTGTACGGAGCTGAGCAGAGTGTGTAGGAAGTGTACTGAGCAGAGCTGCGTGTGTACAAGGTGTAAGGAGGATAGCCAAGTGTGTACAAGGTGTACGGAGTGGAGCCTAGTGTGTACGAGGTGTAAATAGCGGAGCCCAGTGTATACGAGGTGTACGGAGTGGAGCCGTGTGTATGTGAGGTGTACAGAGCAGAGCCAGGTGTATACGAGGTGTACAGAGAAGAGGTGAGTGTGTACATGGCGTATGGAGCGGAGCCACGTGTATGCGAGGTGTACAGAGCAGAGCCGTGTGTGTACGAGGTGTACGGAGCAGAGCTGAGAGTGTACTAGGTATACGGAGCAGAGCCACGTGTGTACGAGTCGTGCAGACCAGAGCCAACTGTGTACTAGGTGTATGGAGCAGAGTTGCATGTGTATGGGTCATGCGGAGCAGAGTCGCGTGTGTACTAGGTGTACGGGCCATTCATTATACTGTATGTAGGTCCATTATATTGTATGGAGGGCTGTGTGTGGACCACAGTTGGAGATCATACTTTGTCAGTGTAGTTGAGGGGCTTACAGTAGGGTCATCAAACTGTGTGTATGGAGGAATTCAATGCGGGGCATCATACAGTGTTTGGGGGGCACTTTTGTTGGCATCACATTTTATAGCTGTAACGAAAGAGGAATCATGGGGCTTCAATAGGAGGAAAATTACTTTGTAAGGGCTGCAAAGTTGTGAGATATGTTATTATGTGACCCAGGCAAATATTTTTTGGGGGGGGGCAATAAGAACTTCTACTAAGGGGCTCCATGATTTCTATGTAGGCCCCTCATGCAGGATGCATTGTCCCTCTGCTGCAGGACTGATTGGCCATAACTTACACATCAGGTCCAGTGCCGCCCCTCGGTATATACAGGCATCCAGCCATGTTTCTCCTGGGCAGCAGTTGATCTGTGGCACTCGTCCCCCTTCCCACTACCACATCCTTTGCTCAACCTAATTGGACAGCCCCTGCTACTGGCTCTGGACAGCCCCGTGTGCGGTGCATGTGATTGACTCAGCGTTTTGAGTGAAGGAGGCATGGTCTGTTGGGGAAGATGCGCCATTTTCCCAGCTCAGTTTGTTGATGCTCAGACTGCAGATCATTGAATGTGGTGTGTGTGGACGATGCTGAATGGTTGACATGACGTTTGTGGGGGATGAAGCATTCCCACTTCAGGTTCACCTACTACGGCCATATCCCCAGTGGACCCTTACTTCTGAGCAGTGCATTTTCAATTACCGGCTATCCCGGGCCCGCCGTGTGGTTGAAAATGCTTTCGGGATCATGGCCAATACATTCCGAAACTGGAATCTATTGATGTGGTAGTGCTGGCTTGCTGTGTGCTGCATAACTTCCTGCGTCGTAGGGATCGGTCATCATACACGCCGGCAAGTTATGTGGATTCAGTGAACCCCAAAACAGGGGAGGTCCGTCCAGGGGCTTGGCATGAGACCGACCATGGTGTGGCGCCACTCCAGCTGCTGACCCATGGTCGGACTCAGCAGGATGCCAGGAACAGTAGAGACGCTTACTGCTCCTACTTTAATGGCCCTGGGGCAGTGGCCTGGGAGCACCAGCAGCTGTAGTGTGGCTGGTGTTGTCAGGGCTGCACATGGTGGCCATGGTGTGGGTGGTGCACACTTTAACATTTTTTTCCCATTTATTCTGTATTTGTGTGCCAATGTGTTTGTTGTGAGTTTCCAATGTAA
Organism: Allobates femoralis; assembly: GCA_033576535.1. NCBI lineage: Eukaryota > Metazoa > Chordata > Amphibia > Anura > Aromobatidae > Allobates > Allobates femoralis. Next base: position 483,744,756 of record JARQOC010000004.1, on the reverse strand, counting down.
CATGATGGTTTAATGTACATTGTATTTTTTTGATGTTGCAAGGCTTTTGACATTAACAAAATAATACACTATTTTTTTTGGATCCAAATAACAACATGAGAGACTCATTACTTGGGGATGGAGGGCAGGTTAACCGAGCTTTCTGGTATGCCCAGTGCTTTGTCACCCATTGTCACCTATGGCTGGGTACCAGACACATTATGTGTTGATATGCATGAGCCAGGTTGAGCTATTTGTCCTACAGTGTATGTGGCAAATGTGTCTACATATCTATTGTGGTGTGGTGTGGGCATAGGAACACCTGGACACAACCCATTGATCCAGGCCATGATATTGTGGCCATGTAGGTTGACACGATTTGTGGTACACATGTGCACACACACACATAGTCGAGTGGTGCCATGGCAGCTGGACAATGCCATGGACAAATGTAGGCACATAAGTTAGCAGTATTTTGCCTATATTCCTACCTTCAGCTACAGACACACACATAGAAAACCACATAGTATAATAACGCACTGACTGTGTAGCTCCAAACCGCTCCTGTGTGATGCGTGAGCGTCTCCTAAGTGGATGTAAGCACACTTGTACACGACACACGCGTCTATTCCGTGTGACAAGCCAAACACAATTGCGTCACGTATTCGCCAGCCTCCCTGCGCAACCTGGCCAATCAGGACGCTATTGCGTTGGCCAATGATTGTAGTTTGGGCGCGGTGTAGTGGAGTTTGCCACGCCTATGTGTTCGAGCCGCTGCACAGGTACGCCCACATTCCCTTAGTGATTGCGGCGTGTGAAGCAGCGTCGAGATTCAACCGGATGTTTCCCGCAGGATCTGTTTCAACTTCCGAGGAGCCACATTCCCTTAGGTTGAAGAAGCATTTGCGGCGTGTATATACGGCATCGGCGATCGCTATCAACCGTCAAAAACGTGCACACGCACGTTCGGTTGCCACCAATCGCCGATGATAGTTGCAGCGTGTAAAGGTACCTTTAAGTATAACAACTGCCTTTCAAGTTCCACGCCATCAAGTGGGGACCTCTCACCCAAGAGTGATAGCATGGATCTTGAGATAGCAGGCCCTTATCTGATGGAAGAATCCAGGGATCTGATATAGACATGGCTCTGAGCCATGAAAACCATGGTCTTTCGGGCCAAAATGGAGCGATGAGGATTACTCTCACTCTCTCCTCCCTGATCACTACCAGAAGCAGGTTTATTGCAGGGAATGCATAAGCGAGATGGAAGGCCCAAGGGTACTGGAGAGAGTTGACCATTTCTGGATGTTCCGTCACATTCAGGGAGGTAAACCTCTTGACCTGCCTGTTGGCTCTGGTAGCAAACAGGTCTATCTCGGGAAGCCCCCACAAGTCCACTATCTTGTTGACGGTCCGGTGACAGAGGACCCATTCACCTTGATGCACAGTATGGCGACTCAGGAAGTCCACTCAGGTATTGTCTACACCCCTGATGTGGAGGGCTGAGAGGGACAGGAGCTGGGCTTCGGCCACTTCGAGTATTTCTACCGTAGTAGACATCAGACTCTTTGATTGAGTTCCACCTTTGTCAGTTGATGTATGCGACTGACGTGGTGTTGTCTGACAGAGCTCTGATGTGAGGCCCTTGCGGCTGTGGGAGAAAGAGATGCAAAGCATGTTTGATGGCCTTTAATTCTCATAAGTTTGAGGAATCATTGGCTTTGTGCAAGGATCACTGGCCCAGGGCTAAGTGGTCACCCAGGTGGGCTCCTCATCCCCCAGGGCTAGCATCTTTCATGATTACCCAAGAAGGCCTAATTACCCATGAGACTCCCCTAGAAATATTATCCAGATCCAACCACCAGGACAGTGGTCTAACCACTTCTAGGGATAAATTCAGGCGGCCATTAAGCCGTCCTTGCAATATCTCTTCTGCATAGATAATCTCCTGCTGTAAACACAGAGTATGAAATTGCGCTAATTGAACTGCTGGAAAGCAAGATGAAAGGGACCCCAATAGGGACATAGCATCTCTTAAGGACATGTGAGGGTGTTCTACAACCCCTCTGACTTTAGCCATGATATTCGCCTTTTCCTCTTCCAGGAGGAGACACAGATGACTTACGAAATCTAGGTGAAGACTCAAAAACGACTGTTGAGTCAGTGGAACCAGTCTGGACTTCTCCAGGTTGACGATCCAGCCCAGAGCCTGTAAGGATGAGATTGTGTTAGACAGGCGAGTCCTGCATTGTGTGGAAGAGCTTCCCAGTATTAAAAAGTCATCAGGGTAAGGCACAATGAGCGTGTCCTGCTGACGTAAATAGGCCATGACCTTTGATATCAGCTTGGTGAAAACACGGGGCGCAATAGAGAAGCCAAATACCATTGCAGGGAAATGAAAATGGCGTGTACGTCCGTCCATGATGACTGCCATTCTGAGATATCGTTGGTAGTCGGCATGTATGCCAGATGGTAATAAGCATCCTTTAGGTCTAGGACGGTCATGTAGCATCTAAATAAAAACTTAATTGTAGATCCTATAGATTACATTTTGAAAGTATGGGAATGAAGAAAAGAATTCAATTTATTCAAATTGATGATAGTTCTATAAGAACCATTCGGCTTAGAGACCAGAAACAAAGAGGAATAAAACCCCCTTCCTTCCTGGTCCACTGGAACTTCTATAAGCACATGCTTGGACAACAAGCTGTGGATCTCTAATTCGAGAGCCTGTTGTTGTCGGTGAGACGGTGAAGTGGTCACTACAAAGGAATCTTGAGGAGTCTGACGAAAATCCAGTTTAAGACCTGATGAGATTATACTAAGTATCCAGGCATTACATGTAATACCCCATTGTTGGGCAAAAAAGTCAACTTGCCACCCACCGGGAGATCAGGTCTAGCAGGATCTTTTGCCGCCCTTTGAGGAGGAGCCTCCAAATAGGGCACCTTTTGGTCTCCTTGGTCTCCCACCAGTCACGGTCTCAGTATGACTTTCTCTGACCGAACTGATGCCTCTTTAAGGTCCTCCTGTAAAATGGAACAGATGGATGAGGGAACCCCTTTGGTTAGAATTTAATCAGTAACTTGCCAAACAGGTACTCACCTTGGAATGGCAGTGCGCACAATTTGGATTTTCACTGTGCGTCCCCCCTTCACCCCTTGAGCCAAAGGCATGTCGAACAGAGTTTATAAGGCCTGCTGATCCGGCCACCAGCCGCAAGGAGTCCGCCGAGGCATCTGCTATGTAAGCTGAACCACCTCGAATTAATGGGATAGATGACAACAACTTCTCCCTGGGACCACCCCTCTTAAGGCACAGTTACACACACAGATAATTGTGCAGAGATTGTTCGCAGATCTCTGGTTGCAGTAAAATCATGGACACATTGTTACATTTGTACATGGCCACAAAATGGAACAATGTGTCCATGATTTCACTGCAACAATTATCTGTGTGTGTAACTGGGCCTTTAATCTGGTCTTCTAGTTGATCTACCCAAACCAAAATGGATCTTGCCGTAAAAGTGTCAGATATGGCTGGTTTAAAGGCCCCTGTGCAAGATTCCCAGGAGGGTTTAAGCAGCATCTCTGCATTACAATCTAATGGATCTGACAGCAAGCCCGAGTCATCTACAGGCATCTACAGCAGCATCAACCTTCAGAACCTTGGACCAGGTCACCAAATCCTCATCATCGAAGGGGTATCTTTACTTAGAGGATGAAGGAAGGGAAGCACGTCTTTCCTGTTTGTCCCATTCCCTACGGAGCAGATCTTTAAAGGCTGCAATCACAGGGAATGATTGTCTGTTTTTCTCATAGAGTCCTTCAAACATTATATCTTGCGTGGATTTGCGCTCCTTAGTGTCTGTCACCCCCATAGTATTTTTTACAGACTTCACCAAGTTATTCATGCTTTCAATTGGAAAGCAGGATTTTACCTCCTCATCAGATGATAATGGTGATTTTGGGGGGCTAGGAGATCCAGCCTGGTTGCTATCTGAGGAAGAGGCACAGGGGGAAATGGCCTTTTTATACTTAGTTTTATGTTTCCTAGGAAGAATCACATCCCTGAAGGAATGGAGTTCCTCTCTAATCATGGCATGTCCGTCCGCGATTTTAACTGAGGACTCTTCCAGTAGTGTCTGGTTTATAGAAAGCTGACACAGTCGCTTAAAGTGAACCTGTCACCTCCTAAAAGCTACCTAACCTATCAATACATGTCCCTGCACCTTCCTATTACCATTTTAACTATCCCTCTCTCTGTTAAATGCTTGCTTTCAATCTGCTAAAAAACGTTTTTATACTTATTAATTAGGATGATAATGAATCGGGGACTATATGCAATACTTCCCATGGACGTGTTGGTTTGCAGCCTGAATGATCATTTATCATGCCCCGATGGGCGTGATATTGTAATAAGATTCCTCTCTACCCCAGCCTGGGTCGCACGTCGCTCTCCAGTTCAGGGTATGACGCAAATCGCGTCATTAGGTGCCCCTCTGAAGCCCCTGGAGAGGACATCCGAAACCCAGAAGTCACGGCCGCTGTAGGCGCAGGGCGGCTAACTCCGGCGGTCGATGCACACACCCCATGCCTCCCGCACCACAACAGTGGTGGGGCTGCAACCCGAAAGTCTTGGCCCCTGGGAAGTGCAGGGCAGCAAACACTGGTGCCCAATGCCCGCACCCCATGCCACTTGCATTCTGTCTCTTACCGCACCATCCTGCGCGGTAGCTCCTGGAGGCACAGGGTGCTGAAATCGTCGTCCCCCTTCCAGACGAGTGCAGCCTGTTCCTCCCATTCCCACTAGTCAGCGTGGCCGTAATCCAAATGCTGACCTCGTGACATCCTTCACCAGATGAAGGGAGAGTTTGTCAGGCAGGGCTCTCCCGACGCTGCTTCTGCAGTCCCAGATCCTGTCGTTCCCACAGAGACTGACACAGAGGGTGATTGGGCCCAGGTAAGCCTTCTTGCTGCAGGTTCTCATAAGTACAGGAAACCAAATTGATGAGGCGAGGGGGACCGTCCCTTTTTATCTGTAGGTTTCCTGTACCTATGGGTGGATCCCCTCTCTCAAGTGGGTGCTGTCATGGCAAGAAGAAAATGAAACAATTAAGCCAAAAATGAATTTTTTAGGAAAAAAAATACTTTTTCATTTTCACAGCTTAATTTATGAAGCACCTGGGGTTTGAAAGTGCTCATGGCACATCTAGATAAATTCGTTGGGGAAGTTTCCCAAATAGAGTCACTTGAAGGGGGGTTTCCACTTTTTAGGCACATCAGGCGCTCTCCAAATGCGACATGTCAGCTAACAATTCCAGCTAATTTTCCATTCAAAAAGTCAAACTTCGCTTCTTCTTTTCTGAGCCATACGTACAGTGCACCCAAACACTGGTTTGTGACCGCATATGTGGTATCGGCACACTCGGGAGAAATTGCAAAACAATTTTAGGGTTAATGTTCTCTTGTTACCCTTGTGAAGATGCAATATTTGAGGCTAAATTAAAAAAAATTTTGGAAAAAGTAAAATGTCAATTTTCTTTTCTTTCCACATTTCAATAGATCCTGTGAAGCACCTGAAGAGTTAATTAACTTCTTGAATTAGGTTCTGAGTAGCTTAGGGCACAGTTTTTAGAATTGTGTCATTTTTGGCTATTTCTGTCGTGAAGAGTCCTCAAGGTCACTTCTAATGTGATATGGTCCCTAAAAAAAGTGGCTTTGTAAATTTTGTTGGAAAATTAAGAAATTGCTATTGAGCTTTGAACCCTTCTAACTTCCTAACAAAAAAAAATATTTTCAAAATTGTGCTGATGTAAAGTAGACATGCATGAAATTTTATTTATCAACTAGTTTGTTTAATTTAACTCTCTGGTTATCAGTATAAAAATTAAAAGTTTAAAAATTGTAAAATTTTCACCAAATGTTCGTTTTTTTTTTTCAAAAATAAAAACTGAAAAATTGTCCCAAGTTTACCACTAACATGAAGTCCAATATGTCATGAAAAAAAGCATCTCAGAATCACTGGGATCTGTTGAAGCGTTCCAGAATTATTACCTCCTAAAATGGGCGAGTAACAAAGTAAACACACATTACAATATGGGGATCATAGCTAATTTTGAATTTAAGGTAAAGTATTTCCCTCCCTGTTTTTATTTTTAAATCTTTTATTTCAAAGGAAGAATTATTTGCATCCCATGCTTTAATGTCTGTATACTCTTTTAGGTCCTCCCCTACCCAGGATCAAACCATGCTCTGTGCACGGTCAGAAACAGCATTTAACAGTACATAGCAGGGACACATGTATAAGATTATCTCAGCCCAGGAGTATTTTTTAAGCACATCTAATTTTGGAAATTATTAATTTTAATCAATATATCTTGGAATATATCTTTAAATTTAACTTTGTTCATGCGAAAAGAACCTTAAACCCTTTCACTCCCCAGCTTGTTTTCAGGTTATTTTTTGCCATTCCCAGTGTCAGGAGATGTGGTATGATTAGACCATTTCCTTGTACGGGCAGACACAGCCATTACACAGTACAGAGCAGGGACACATATATAAGGCCCCTTTCACATCAGCGTTTTTCACTGATTGCAGCAGATCTGGCAGGTTTACCACATCTGCCGCCTAATGGCCGCAATTGCGGCAAGCCCCATGCATTTTCTATGGGGCTTGCGGCAAGTGCAGTATTGCCATGATCCAGCAAATCCGGCAGTTGCGGCCGCGGAAATAAAAGCAGTCAGCTAAGGCTATTTTGTGTGGACGCAACTGCCAATCACGGCAATACCACACATGCCGCAAGCTAAATAGACAATGCATGGGACTTGCTGCAAGTGCGGCCATTTGGCGGCAGATGCGGTAAATCTGTCAGATCTTCCGCAATCAGTGAAAAATGCTGATGTGAAAGGTGCCTTAGATTATCTCAGCACAGGAAAAAAAAATTTAAAACATCAAAATATGGAAATTATTATTATTCCAAGATCTATTGATTGAAATGAACTTTAAAATTACCTTTGTTCATGGGAAAACCTGTCAGGTCGATTTTACCCCGTAACCTATCACTACCTATCTGTGAACCTTCCTAGCACATCGCTAACCATCCCTTTCTGAGAAAATAATGTTCTATATTGGCTATGAAAAAGAACTTTGATACTCACATTTTCGCAGGCAAAAGCAGCATCCAGGCTACGGTCTGTAGCCTGACTAGGTGGTCTCCAGGGCTCCGTCTTCCTCCTCGCTGCTTTTATTATGCCCTGATGGGTGTGAAAATTCATCCTCGAGCACGCTCCTGATTCTAAATTCCTGCCTTCTCCTTCTGTATATTATACGCATCTGGACGTCATTTCCGGTCTGGTGCATTGTGGGGCTGTACAGGCCGGCTCCGGAGCATACGCAGTGTCGCATACTTAATAATCAACTACAATGCACCGGACTAGAAATGAGGTCTGGCTGGTGTATCATACCCGGAAGGAGGTGGGAATTTCAGACCAGGAGCGCGCTGGAAAATGAATTCTCACGCCCAGCGGGGCGTGATAGCAGCGAGGAGGGGAGACGGAGCCCTGGAGACCACCCAGTAAGGCTACAAATTATAGCCTGGATGCTGCATTTGCAGGTGAAAATATGAGTATCAAAGTTATTTTACACAGTCAATATAGGACACTATTAGGTGAGACAGGGATGGTTAGGGAAGTGCTGGGAAGGTGCAGGAACAGGGAATAATAGGTTAGGGAGTAAAAATGACCTTACAGGTTCCCTTTAAGATAAGGCAGAAAGACCTACAAGCAAGCAACAATTGAGGTAGGCTGCAGTAAAGGAGGAAATCCAGTATTTGGAGACATCCATGGCTTTCAGACTTCAGGCAGTCATTGCCTGCAAATAGGGATGAGCGAGTACCGCACTATTCAGACTCACTATACTCGCAACGAGTGGGTCCCGATACTCGGTACTTGTTGCGAGTATAGCAAGTCCGATTACTTTCGCAGTGTATCTATAGATACACTACTGTCAGCACTTTGCAATCTGGCCAATCAGGTGGCCGCTAGCGATCACGTGGTTGTGACGTGTCGCCATCTGATTGGCCAGATCGGTACCGGCCATCTGATTGGCTGGAAGTCACAGGTCCTTGTCCGGTGATCGCAGGTGTTCTGGGACGGTCCCAGTGCAGGCATCAGACAGGTGAGTATGTAATTTTATTTTTAACAATTTTTATTCACTTTTAGGGTACTTCCGCAGTGTATCTATAGATACACTGCGAACGTAATCGGACTACTCGCTACTCCTGAGTACTCATAAGATACTCGGAGAGTAGCGAATACTTGAATACCGCTACTATTCGGCGAGTTCCGAATAGTAGTGAGTATACTCGCTCATCCCTACCTGCAAAGTATTAAAAATTAACATTATATTTATGGTAAAGTTACTTTGTCCAATTACTTATCAGCCACTGAAATGAGTAGGCTGTGTTGAGCATTTGTTGCAAATCCTAAACATTTCAAAAGGATATTTTTGCTCAATCCTTTTCTAATTAAACCAGAAAATCTGCACTTCAATTGTATCTCAGTTGTTTCATTTAAATTAAAAATTAGCGGCATATAGAGCCCAAATCATGAAGATTGTGTCAGCCTGAATATTTCTGGAATAGCATATCATTTTAGTTTTATTCTACCATATTTTCACAATATAAATTCTTTGGAAAATAATTATGAAATATTTCTTGCTACCAGACTCTTGGAGAAGTACTGTAGCCTCTAGAATTTTCCTGTTGAAGGAACAGTGTGAGGCTTCTTGTAGAATTTGAATTTGTACCATTTTTGGGGACACTTTGATCACTTCTTATTTCATCTTTTGTGAGTCATTATCACTTAACAGAAATTCTGTCTTTGAAAAAAAAAAGAAAAACATGTTCCTCATTTGGCATACAAAACATGTTCATCATTGTATTGTTATGTTTATTGTGGCCACAATGATACAAACAAATTTTTTTTTTTTACAATAAATTCCAAATTGTAAAGAATAATATTTTAAGCTTAATTTTTCATCAACAGAGCTATGTGAGGACATTTCTTTTCACAATTCTAGTTTTTATTGGTTCCATTGTAAAGTTTATGAGACTTATTTTATTGCTTTTGTTCAATTTTCTTTTTTAAAAGAAATGATCATAAAACAGCAATTTTGGCTTTTTTAGGAGGTTTACTGGCCAGGATGAATACCATGCTTACTTAGATCGTTATGCACATGTTGATACAAAATATATACCATTTATTTATATTTTATCTTATTACTTGTTATCCTCTTGTACCCCCTTACCAACATATGACATAGCATTATTATGCCACATCTCCAGTCTCCCGCTTTGATGATGTCTCAGGAGTACAGACTGCATTTCTTTTTTTAAACCAATACATTTTTATTGAGAGTTTAAGAATTTGCATACATAATAAAGTCATACATTTACTGTGGTGATATAAACAAGGAAAAGGAAGGGGGAGGAAGGGAGGGGAGGGAGAATACAATGCAGCAGAGCGATATAGTCTGTGTACCCATTCTGGAGATACAATAGAAATAAGGAGGATAACAGTAATATACAAAGTTAACTGACTTACATATGGATATACAACTCCTTTCCAGATAATATCAGACTGCATTTCTTCAGTAGATGATGACTGTTAGGCCTCAAGGCAATCTGATAAAACATTGGATTAAACTCACACCACTGTTAAACTATGAGGCAGTGTATATATGCAAGTTTTTTTCTCATGCCTCACTGACATGACCCTTTTTTTTAAATAAATGCTGTGTTTGGCAGAGTGTCTCGGATCACCCTCACCCATACAAGTCTATGGGTGTATGTGAAACATTGCACTGTGCTCGGCAGACTTGCGAGTTCAGCGCGGTATACACTGAGACTGGCAACGGAGATGAGGGAGATATTAATCTCTCCCTCTCTTCTGCACCTGAATTCACAGTATAAAGACAATCAGCTCACGCTTGCAACAGAGTAGGAGCCAAGTGTCATTAACATATCAAATCTGATGCTCTCACATGATGTCATATGCTGGTGGAACACTGACCTTAGCCAGTATTTGCTTTTAATAGCAGTTAGTAAAGCCCCAGGCACAAACCTGGGGAAGATGGGGTTGGATTCCGTCATCTGCCTTTATTGGCTTCTCTGCAACTGCTGATGGATTGCCAAGACAGCCAAGGATCTGCTGATGACTGAAGTGTCTGCCATTACGGATCTCCTGTGAAGACCAACCTGTGATTCACTTTCATAGATATTTATTAAATTAGGGTTTTTTATTGTATACTACAATATTATTACTATTTATTATTATTTGTAATTTCATCACTCACTACTGTGTCTCATAGGTTGTATTTTTTTCACTTTAGTAAATGTTATGGTCAATATAGTACCCCTGTTTATGAAACGTATAGCTACATATACTATACTTTTGCTATAGCACATCAGTGTTATCATCATGCGCTCTACCGACCGGAACCAAGAAGGGAACTCCTCTTTTGATGCCCATTACGAACACGACACAATCCCTTATTTGGACTAAATATGTATCTATTTAAGCTCCCTATTAATCTATATTTCCCTTTCGCTCCGTAAAGAAGATAAGGGGAAAAGTACATTGGGGATGGAGGTTTGTTCCAGGGCACAGCATTATTCGGGTAAGGCACCCACTTCATTAGCTATGGTACATTATTTGCATCAGCACAGCATTATAGCAATATAGGGAACTACTAGGGAGATTTTTTTTCCCCTGTTCCTAATTGCTGATGTTGTGTACTGCTACTGTGAACTGGAGACATTATCTATTATATAATTGCCGTAGCTGACTTCCGTCGGAGCGGCGCTGCTTCCGGTGGCTTGGTTAGTGAGCTGTTTCTTTCTCCTGGACTCTGTCCGTGGCCACGTAGCGGCCACGGCGACTCCCGAAGCAATGCCCGCAAAGCGGGCATTGCGAGTCGTTGCAGCCTAGCGAAGCAATGCCCGCGAAGCGGGCATTGCGAGTCGCTACACCGCTAACCAAGCCACCGAAGCCGAAGCCCATACTACTGTAGTGTACACCGCTATAGTATACTACAGTCCCATGCCCATAAGCGCCATGGGACTGTAGTATACCATCACGCTGTACACTACAGCCATCGCGCTGTACACCGTCGCAGAACTCCCACTACCCTAAGCCCATACTACTGTAGTGTACACCGCTATAGTATACTACAGTCCCATGCCCATATAAGCGCCATGGGACTGTAGTATACCATCGTGCTGTACACTACAGCCTACACCGTTGCCGAACTACCACTACCCTCTGCTACAAGCCCCCTGCCGACCCCGCCGCAGCAGCCCCTACCCCTAAGCCACTACCCCGACCTCTGCCGCAAGCCCCTACCCCCTGCCGCCCTAACCACCAGCCCCTACCCCTAAGCCACTACCCCGACCTCTGCCGCAAGCCCCTACCCTGCCCGCCCTAACCCACTAACCGCCGCAGCAGCACCCATACCTCTAGTCACTACCCGGCAAGACCCCTACCGACCCCGCCGCATGCAGACCCCTACCCCTAAGCACTACCCCTGTGCCCACAGCCCTACCCTAAGCCTACACCCTGCCGCCACTAACCAGCGCCCTACCCCCCTGCCGCCCTAACCACAGCCCCTACCCCTAAGCCACTACCCCGACCTCTGCCGCAAGCCCCTACCCCCTGCCGCCCTAACCCACTTAACACTACCGCCGCGCAGCCCCTACCTCTAAGCCAACCTACCCCGCCGCAGCACCCCTACCCTAAGCACTCCACCGCCGCAGCAGCCCCTACCCCTAAGCACTACCCCCTGCCGCAGCAGCCCCTACCCCTAAGCACTACCCCCTGCCGCACCTAACCCAGCAGCCCCTACCCCTAAGCACCAACTACCCCGACGCCTCTGCCGGCAAGCCACTACACTACCCCTGCCGCCCTAACCCACTACCAACTCCGCCGGCCCCTGCCGCACCCTCCCGCCCGCCCCCACAGCAGCCCCTACCCCTAAGCACTACCCCCTGCCGCCCTAACCAGCAGCCCCTACCCCTAAGCCACTACCCCGACCTCTGCCGCAAGCCACTACCCCCTGCCGCCCTAACCCACTACCCCGCCGCAGCAGCCCCTACCCCTAAACCACTACCCCGACCTCTGCCGCAAGCCCCTACCCCCGGCATCAGCCCCTACCCCTAAGCCACTACCTCCACCTCTGCCGCAAGCCCTAAGCCACTACCCGCAAGCCCCTACCCCCTGCCTACCTAACCCACTACCCCGCCGCAGCAGCCCCTACCCCTAAGCCACTACCCCGACCCCCCAGCATCAGCCCCTACCCCTAAGCCACTACCCCGACCCCCCAGCATCAGCCCCTACCCCTAAGCCACTACCCCGACCTCTGCCGCAAGCCCTACCCCCTGCCGCCCTAACCCACTACCCCGCCGCAGCAGCCCCTACCTCTAAGCCAATACCCCGCAAGCCCCTACCCCCTGCCGACCCCGCCGCAGCAGCCCCTACCTCTAAGCACTACCCCCTGCCGCCCTAACCAGCAGCCCCTACCCCTAAGCCACTACCCCGACCTCTGCCGCAAGCCACTACCCCCTGCCGCCCTAACCCACTACCCCGCCGCCGACCCCGCCGCAGCAGCCCCTACCCCTAAGCACTACCCCCTGCCGCCCTATCCACCAGCATCTACCCCTAAGCCACTACCCCGACCCCCCAGCATCAGCCCCTACCCCTAAGCCACTACCCCGACCCCCCAGCATCAGCCCCTACCCCTAAGCCACTACCCCGACCTCTGCCGCAAGCCCCTACCCCCTGCCGCCCTAACCCACTACCCCGCCGCAGCAGCCCCTACCTCTAAGCCAATACCCCGCAAGCCCCTACCCCCTGCCGACCCCGCCGCAGCAGCCCCTACCCTAAGCACTACCCCCTGCCGCCCTAACCAGCAGCCCCTACCCCTAAGCCACTACCCCGACCTCTGCCGCAAGCCACTACCCCCTGCCGCCCTAACCCACTACCCCGCCGCCGACCCCGCCGCAGCAGCCCCTACCCCTAAGCACTACCCCCTGTCGCCCTATCCACCAGCCCCTACCCCTAAGCCACTACCCCGACCCCCCAGCATCAGCCCCTACCCCTAAGCCACTACCCCGACCCCCCAGCATCAGCCCCTACCCCTAAGCCACTACCCCGACCTCTGCCGCAAGCCCCTACCCCCTGCCGCCCTAACCCACTACCCCGCCGCAGCAGCCCCTACCTCTAAGCCAATACCCCGCAAGCCCCTACCCCCTGCCGACCCCGCCGCAGCAGCCCCTACCCCTAAGCACTACCCCCTGCCGCCCTAACCAGCAGCCCCTACCCCTAAGCCACTACCCCGACCTCTGCCGCAAGCCACTACCCCCTGCCGCCCTAACCCACTACCCCGCCGCCGACCCCGCCGCAGCAGCCCCTACCCCTAAGCACTACCCCCTGCCGCCCTAACCAGCAGCCCCTACCCCTAAGCCACTACCCCGACCTCTGCCGCAAGCCACTACCCCCTCCCGCCCTAACCCACTACCCCGCCGCAGCAGCCCCTACCCCTAAACCACTACCCCGACCTCTGCCGCAAGCGCCTACCCCCCGGCATCAGCCCCTACCCCTAAGCCACTACCTCGACCTCTGCCGCAAGCCGTAAGCCACTACCCCGCAAGCCCCTACCCCCTGCCTACCTAACCCACTACCCCGCCGCAGCAGCCCCTACCCCTAAGCCACTACCCCAACCTCTGCTGCAAGTCCCTACCCCCCGGCATCAGCCCCTACCCCTAAGCCACTACCTCGACCTCTGCCGCAAGCCATAAGCCACTACCCCGCAAGCCCCTACCCCCTGCCGACCAAACCCACTACCCCGCCAGCAGCAGCCCCTACCCAAAAGCCACTACCCCGACCTCTGCCGCAAGCCCCTACCCCCTACCCCGACCTCTGCCGCAAGCCCCTACCCCCTGCCGCCCTAACCCACTACCCCGCCGCAGCCACTACCCTCTGCCGCAAGCCCCTACCCCCTAAGCCGCACCTAACCCCCTACCCCCGAAGCCGCACCTAAACCCCTACCCCCCCTGCCCCCTAAGCACCTAAGCCCCTATCCCTAAGCCCCGCCGCCTCCTAAGCTTCCGCCGCTAACACCTAAGGCCCTACACCCGAAGCCCCCGCCGTTCCCTAACCTAACGCCCCCGTCGATCACTTACATGCCTTCTTCGATCCACACGTCCTTCGTCCGGCCAGGCGTCCTCTTCCTCCGGCCCCGCCGCTCTTCTCTCTTCTTTCCGCCATCTCCGCCTCTTCGTCCGACCCCGGGGATCTTCTGTCTTCTTTCCGCTCCGACGTCCTCTTCACTTCTCATTAAGATACAATGGACGCTAAATCCGCCATTCTATCTTAATGAGATGTGAGGGCCTCTTCTGATTGGTCACTGTCTACTGCCCTCAGCCAATCAGAAGAGCCCCTCATTTCCCATTGACATACATTACCGGTGTGTCGGCGATTTTATGGCCGCCCACCTGGTTCTATTTGTCGGCCCTAAAATCGCGGACACACCGCTAATGCATGTCTATGGACAGTCCGCCCGATTTGGGATTGAACGCAGACCAATCAGAATTCGAGCTCACTGCCCATAGACATGCATTAGCGGTGTGTCCGCGATTTTAGGGCCGACAAATAGAACCAGGTGGCCGGCCATAAAATCGCCGACACACCGCTAATGTATGTCAATGGGGAAAAAAAAAGGCGGACCTGAATGAGAACTGTGTCTCACTCTCACTTAAAAAAATAAATAAATTTAATAATAAAAAAAATAATTTAAAAATAATTAAAAAATAATAAAAAAATAAATAAAAAATAATAAATAATTAAATAAAAATAATAATAAAAAAAAAAAAAAGGCGGACCTGAATGAGAACTGCGTCTCAGTCTGACTTAAAAAAATAAATAAATTAAATAATAAAAAAAATAATTAAAAAATAATTAAAAAATAATAAAAAAATAAAAAATAATAAATAATTCAATAAAAATAATAATAAAAAAAATAAATATATGCTAATTATATCAGCCCTTCCAGCGGACCTGAATGAGAACTGGGTCTCAGCCTAAATAATAAATTTAATAATAAAAAAAAAAATTAAAAAATAATTAAAAAATAATAAAAAAATAAATAAAAAATAATAAATAATTCAATAAAAATAATAATAAAAAAATAAATATATGCTAATTATATCAGCCCTTCCAGCGGACCTGAATGAGAACTGGGTCTCAGCCTAAATAATAAATTTAATAATAAAAAAAATAATTAAAAAATAATTAAAAAACAATAAAAAAATAAATAAAAAATAATAAATAATTCAATAAAAATAATAATAAAAAAAATAAATATATGCTAATTATATCAGCGCTTCCAGCGGACCTGAATGAGAACTGGGTCTCAGCCTAAATAATAAATTTAATAATAAAAAAAATAATTAAAAAATAATAAAAAAAATAAATAAAAAAATAATAAATAATTCAATAAAAATAATAATAAAAAAAATAAATATATGCTAATTATATCAGCCCTTCCAGCGGACCTGAATGAGAACTGGGTCTCAGCCTAAATAATAAATTTAATAATAAAAAAAATAATTAAAAAATAATTAAAAAATAATAAAAAAAATAAATAAAAAATAATAAATAATTCAATAAAAATAATAATAAAAAAAATAAATATATGCTAATTATATCAGCCCTTCCAGCGGACCTGAATGAGAACTGGGTCTCAGCCTAAATAATAAATTTAATAATAAAAAAAATAATTAAAAAATAATTAAAAAATAATAAAAAAATAAATAAAAAATAATAAATAATTCAATAAAAATAATAATAAAAAAAATAAATATATGCTAATTATATCAGCCCTTCCAGCGGACCTGAATGAGAACTGGGTCTCAGCCTAAATAATAAATTTAATAATAAAAAAAATAATTAAAAAATAATTAAAAAATAATAAAATAAATAAATAAAAAATAATAAATAATTCAATAAAAATAATAATAAAAAAAAAATATATATGCTAATTATATCAGCCCTTCCAGCGGACCTGAATGAGAACTGGGTCTCAGCCTAAATAATAAATTTAATAATAAAAAAAATAATTAAAAAATAATTAAAAAATAATAAAATAATAAATAAAAAATAATAAATAATTCAATAAAATATAAATAAAAAAAAAAATATATGCTAATTATATCAGCCCTTCCAGCGGACCTGAATGAGAACTGGGTCTCAGCTTAAATAATAAATTTAATAATAAAAAAAATAATTAAAAAATAATTAAAAAACAATAAAAAATAAATAAAAAATAATAAATAATTCAATAAAAATATAATAAAAAAAATAAATATATGCTAATTATATCAGCCTTCCAGCGGACCTGAATGAGAACTGGGTCTCAGCCTAAATAATAAATTTAATATAAAAAAAATAATTAAAAAAATAAAAAAATAAATAAAAAATATTAAATAATTAAATAAATAATAATAATTAAAAAAAAATTCTAATAATAATGATATTACTGCTAATAATAATGCTATTGATGCTAATAATAATGCTATTAATGCTATTAATAATGTTATTAATGCTATTATTAATGCTAATAATGCTATTATTAATGCTATTAATGCTAATAATAATGCTAATAATGCTATTAATAATGCTATTAATGCTATTAATTATGCTAATTAATGCTATTAATGCTAATATTTATCTATTAATGCTATTAATGCTATTAATAATCTATATCTGCTAATAATATTGCTATTAAGCTCTTAGCTAATACTAATGATTAATGCTATTTTTTTATGTATTAATATCATTATTAATGCTATTAATGCTATTAATAATGCTATTATATAATGCTATAATCTATTAATGCTATTAATAATGCTATTATGTCTATTATAATACTATTAATGCTATTAATCCATAATATGCTATTAATGCTATTAATAATGCTATAAAGCTATTAATTAATGCTATTAATGCTATTATTAATGCTATTATAATGCTAATATAATGCATTAATGCTATAATAATGCTATTAATGCTATTAATAATGTTATTAATGCTATTATTAATGCTATTAATGCTATTATTAATGCTATTAATGCTAATAATAATGCTATTAATGCTATTAATAATGCTATTAATGCTATTAATTAATGTATTAATGCTATATTAATGCTATTAATGCTAATCATTAATGCTATTATGCTATTAAAATTAATGCATAATTATATATGCTATTTAATGCTAATATGTAATCTATTAATGCTATATTAATGCTATAATATAATATTATGCTATATTATTAATGCTATTAATGCTAATATATCTATTAATGCTATTAATGAAATCTATAATCTAATAATGCTATTATAATCTAGATAATATTTACTATTAATGTATATAATGCTATTAATTAATGTATTAATGCTATTAATGCTATTAAAATGCTATATGCTATTAATAATGTATATGCTATTAATGCTAAAATTATAATGCTATATAATTAATGCTATTAATGCTAATAATATGCTATTAATGCTATTAATTATTAATGCTATTAATATGCTATATTAATGCTATTATCCTATTAATAATGCTATTAAATGCTATTAATAATGCTATTAATGCTAATATATCCTATTAATGCTATTATAATGCTATTAATGCTATTAATATTTATGCTATTATATGCTATTAATAGCTATTAATTATATGCTATATTCATGGTAATTATATAATGCTATTAATGCTATATAATATAATGCTATTAATGCTATTAATAATGCTATATTATAATAATGCTATTAATGCTATTAATAAGTATTTTATGCTATTATTAATGCTATATAATTAGCTATTATTAATGCATATTAATGCTAATAATAATGCTATTAATAATGCTATTAATGCTATTAATGCTAATATTTATCTATTAATGCTATTAATGCTAATATATGCTATTAATGCTATTAATAATGCTATTAATGCATATTAATATATGCTATTAATGCTATAATGCTAATATTTATCTATTAATGCATTATATAATGCTATTAATGCTATAATAATGCTATTAATGCTATTAATAATGTTATTAATGCTATATTAATGCTATTAATGCTATTATAATGCTATATCTATATTAATGCTATTAATGCTAATAATAATGCTATTAATGCTATTAATAATGCTATTAATGCTAATAATAATGCTATTAATGCTATTAATTAATGTATTAATGCTATTAATTAATGCTAATAATGCTATATTAATTATTAATGCTATTAATAATGCTATTAATGCTATAATTAATCATTATTAATCTATTATTAATGCTAATAATGCTATTATTAATGCTAATTAATGCTATTAATGCTAATAATAATGCTATTAATGCTATTAATGTTATTAATTGCTATTATTAATGTAATAATGCTATTATTAATGCTATTAATGCTAATAATAATGCTATATTAATGCTATAATAATGCTTTATTAATGATTCTATTAATGCTATAATGCTAATATTAATGCTATTAATGCTATAATAATGCTATTAATGCTATTAATAATAATGCTATCAATGCTATAATATTATATAATGCATTATTAATGCTATTAATGCTAATAATAATGCTATTAATGCTATTAATAATGTTATTAATGCTATAATTAATGCTATTTAATGCTATTAATATGCTATTAATGCTAATAATAATGCTATGCTTATATTAATGCTATTATAATGCATTATTAATGTATAAAATGCTATTAATGCTATTAATAATGTTATTAATGCTATTATTAATGCTAATAATGCTATTATTAATGCTATTAATGCTAATAATAATGCTATTAATGCTATTAATAATGTTATTAATCCTATTATTAATGCTAATAATGCTATTATTAATGCTATTAATGCTAATAATAATAATATTAATGCTATTAATGTTATTAATGCTATTATTAATGTAATAATGTTATTATTAATGCTATTAATGCTAATAATAATGCTATTAATGCTATTAATAATGTTATTAATGCTATTATTAATAGCTAATAATGCTATTATTAATGCTATTAATGCTAATAATAATGCTATTAATGCTATTAATAATGTTATTAATGCTATTAATAATGCTAATAATGCTATTAATAATGCTAATAATGCTAATAATAATGCTATTAATGCTATTAATACTGTTATTAATGCTCATAATACTGCTAATAATGCTATTAATACTGCTATTACTGCTAATAATAATGCTATGGCTTATATTATTGCTATTGATGATGCGATTATTATTTAAAAATGTTTAAAAAAAACAATAAACATATTTTAGATACCCGATGCATTTGCATCAGGCTAACAGCTATAACTACTATAATCAAATTAATGCACGTTCTAGAATCCCGATGCATTTGCATCGGGCTCACAGCTAGTTGATATCATATTATAGTTGCCATTCTGTATTTTTTGGAGGTATCATATATATCTAGCATTTGATACCGGTATACTACAAGTGTATCTCAAAGAATTATTAGAATATCATAAAAAGGTTATTTATTTCAGTAATTCGATACATAATAATAATAATATAATATAATATATAAAGCTGTGTGTGTGTGTGTGTGTGTGTGTGTGTGTGTGTCACACGTCTGGACCCCGGAGCGTCATAGGCTATGTTGTGAGGTGAAATTTTAACCCCGTGCATTCCAATTCACCAAACAATTTTGCCCCTATCTACATATTGGGGAAAGAGTGACAGTTACCAGTTGACAGTTGTGAATGAGAGGGGCTTAATGATAGCGCCAAAGACTAACAGCATATACCAGCATATAGTCACTAAAGTGGGGCCCCAACATGAGATATTCACCACACACAGGGACATGTATACAACAACACACGCACACAAAGAGTAACAGCAAGTGTATAGTCGCTAAGGTGCAGCCCCAACATTAGATACTCACCACGCACCCGAACAAACACACACACACCACAAAGAGACACACACCACAAAGAGACACACACCCACCCCACGGGGACACACACACACCCTATAGCAACACATGCACTCACCCCACAGGGACACACACACAAAGAGACACACACAACGCAGACCACACACCACACAGACCCCCCCTACAGGGAACACACACACATAGCCACCCTATAGCGACACATGCACTCACCCCACAGGGACACACACACCACAAAGAGACACACACAACGCAGACACACACATCACACTGACCCACCCTACAGGGACACACACACATAGCCACCCTATAGGGACACATGCACTCACTTCACAGGGACACACACACACAACCACACAGACCCCCCCCCCCACAGGTACAACACACACATACACACCCTGTAGGGACACATGCACTCACCCCACAGGGACACACACACACACCACAAAGAGACACACACAACACAGATACACACACACCACACAGACCCCCCCCACAGACACACACACACATACACACCCTATAGGGACACATGCACTCACCCCACAGGGACACACACACACCACAAAGAGACACACACAACAGAGACAAACACACCACACAGACCCCTCCCCACAGGGACACACACACATACACACCCTATAGGGACACATGCACTCACCCCACAAGGACACACACATACACACACCCCAGGGACACACACACCACACAGACACACAGATGTGCACAAATCACCTCACACAACTCGCCTCATACGTGTGTTATCTTTAATTTCCAAACATAAACATCTGATTAAAAACAGCCAAGGTGCAACACATGTGCCATATAGAGAATTAAGGCAGATGTCAGTCACATGAGCTGTTTATTATGTGTATGTGTGAGGTAACATATACTGCCCGGCCAGGGGGAGGGTTTACTGTTGGCTGGAGATTTATCAGGCTGCCTATAGTAACCAATCACAGCTCAGCTTCTATTTTCCTACAGGTCATTAATATGACATATTCAAATCCTATTTTGTTATAGCTAACATCAGTTATTTATTAACCCGGGCGTAGCCGGGTACTACAGCTAGTAATATTATAAAGTGAAATGCATACATTGTATAGTCATTACAAACAGAGTGATCTATTTCAAGTGTTTATTTATGTTAATGTTGATGATTATGGCTAACAGCCAATGAAAACCCAAAGGTCATTATCTCAGAAAATTAAATGTAGGGAGGATGAAGGGTTAAAAACCATGCTGCCGTATTCTACGAGGCATCAAAGGGTGAATATAATATTGATTTTAAGAGCATTTGGGCTTCTCAGGAGTGAACAAACGTTGATTAGCAGAAATAATCAAAAGGCTCACCTTAGGTGTGGAACGTGTTGTTTGGACGGAAAAGTGGTCCACAGCTCATTATAGTGGTGAAAGCATGTTTAATTTCTTTGGGTTTGATGGGAAACATTATGTTTGTCGACAAACCGGGGAAAGACTGAGCCCAAAATGTTTAAGGAAGTCAGTAAAAGGTGGTGGAGGAAGTGTCATGGTTTGAGAAATGTATTCTGCTGCAGAGGTTGGACCTCTCATACAGCTACATGGCAGAGTGAATGCGTGTGTGTGTATCAGAACTTTCTTCAACAACACGTAGTCCAAAAACATTGAAACAATGAAATGGCCAACCCAGAATCCTGATCTAAACCCAATATAAAACCTCTGGAAAATCCTTGGTGACAAAGTTATGGCCAAGAAACCCACAACAGTCACAGAACTGGGGAAGAGACTGGAAGAGTGGACCAAAATAGCACCAGAGCAGTGTGAGAGACTAGTGATGTCCTGTGGCTGCAGATGTGCTGAAGTTATTCAAAGCAAAGGCCTGTACACTTCATACTGAATGGAGACAGTTGTACCATTCACAAAATTTAGTTTTAATTTTATTATTATTATTATTATTATTATTATTATTATTATTATTTATAGAGCACAATTGATTCCATGGTGCTCTACATGAGAAGGGGTTAAATACAAGCAAGTTAAAATACAATGAACAAACTAAAAGTGATAGACTGGTACAGACGGGAGAGAGGACCCTGCCCTTGTGGGCTTACATTCTACAGGGTAATGGGGAGAGAAACAGTAGGTTGGGTCTGCTCTGGAGGAGGTGGAGCACCGGGTTTGATGGTGTTGGAGTGCCAGATCCAGTGCCTGTGGAGCACCGGGTCCAGAGGTGGTGGAGCGCCGAGTCCACTGGTGGCGAGGTGGTACTGTGGTTATTGTTGGCTGTAGGCTGCTCTGAAGAGATGGGTTTTCAGGTTCCGCTTGGATGCTCTGAGTGTCAGGGACAGTCAGACGTTTTGGGGTGCAGAATTCCAGAGAATAGGGGATGCTCGGGCGAAGTCTTGCAGGCGGTTAGATGAGGAACATACAAGTATGGAGGAAAGAAGGAGGTTATTTGAGGATTGAAGATTACAAGTTGGATGATATCGGGAGATTACTTCAGAGATATATAGGGGGGAGAGATTTTGGATGGCAATGGCTTTGTAAGTCAATGATAGTAGTTTGAATTGGATACGCTGGTGAATTGGGAGCCAGTGGAGGGATTTGTAGAGTGGAGAAGTGAAGGAATAGCGAGGAGAGAGGTGGATTAGTCGGGCAGCAGAGTTAAGGACAGACTGGAGAGGTGTGAGAGTGCTAGCAGGGAGGCCAACAAGAAGGAGGTTGCAGTACTCTTTCTGTGTGCTACAGTCATTGCTGTTCTCTAATTATGATCATCACATTTTGTGTAAAATAAAGGTTTTAAGTTGATAAACTTTGCTTATTTTGGGAAACATTGTTCTAGTGGCATGGTGAACCCCTTACACAAAAACACAAAAACCTTCAGATGCTGATCAATGTAGATTACATTCTGTCTAAAAAAAATCAAGTGATCATACATTGTTCTCAAATTTTGATTGCCTGTGTACATGTGTCCTTCCTATTTACTGTGTAATGGCCGTGTCTGACCAAACAGGGGCATGGGACTGATCATACCACAGAACCTGGGCCAAGGTGGAAAGTGTGTAAAGACATTACAGTACGGGATCATAGCTGCTCGTTTCTGTGAGGTAAACCATTTCCTTCCTGTTTTTCAACATTTACCTCACAGAAAGCAGCGGCTACAATCTCATCCTGTCCGGTCTGTAAATTTTTTTGCCTCCGCCCCCCCCTTCCTGCTCAGGAGATGTGGTATGATCAGACCCTATCCCTGTACGGTCAGACACAGACATTACACAGTACATAGCAGGGGCATGTATACAGTATAAGATTATGTCAGCACAGGAACAATTTTTAAACACATTTAATTGTGTACATTTTTATTATTATAGGATCAATTGATTAAAATGTACTTTGTTCGATGGACAATGCCTTTAAAAACTGGAAAATGTTTAGTTTTTGCATTTTTACTTTTTGCTCTCTTTCTTCCAAGAACCAAAGCTTCTTTTAGTTTTCTGCCAACTTAGCCACATAAGGACTTGCTTTTTAGCAGGATGAATTATAGCTTTGAATGACACTATTTTTTTTTACCACATAATATGCTTTAAAATGGGAAAAAAAATTGAAATGCTGTGAAATTTTATAAAAAGCTCCCACAATACCACCATAGAGATTTACGGTAGTTTTTGTTTTTATGAAATTCACTGTGCAATAAAAATGGCCAGGAAATATTATTCTTCAGGCCTGTAAGATTACAGTGATACTAAACTTGCATATTTTTTTTTTTTTTTTAAAAAAGGTGAAAAAAAATTATACAATGAAATTTGTAAAACAGTAAGTTATCTTTGTGTCACTATTTCCCAAGGTCTTGCTTTTTGGATTGGCAGATTTAGTGGATACCACATTGGGGTAGATACATTTTATTCACTTATTTTAGCATTTTTAGTAAGCTGTAGCATCCAAATATCTGCAATTCTGGCTTTTCTTTTTTTTATATAATGTTATAGTTTATAATAATGTGGCAAATTACTGGTATGTTATCAAATCCTTAACAACCAACAATACACATATAAATGGTGGTTGCTAAGGGAACATAACCCTCCTCGTCTGAAAATCCCAAGGGTGACAGCTGAGACCCGATGCACTGGACCCTACCATGTTTTGAAACCGATTGGGGTGCCGATTAACCCCTTAAACACCAATTGATTTGATATTTTGATCGATTTGGAGATTATATACATATATATATATATATATATATATATATATATATATATATATAATAGAAAAAAATAAATCAGCACAAACTCTCTTTTAAGTAACGGGTGCAAAAATCCTGAAAATTGCAATGTCCAGTGCAAAACAGTATACTTCCCAAAAACCAGGCAGCACTCCAAAAAATCATCCAAGATGACAGCTTTAATGTAGCCCTTTGTGGCGCAATGTTTCAACCTATACCAGGTCTTTTTCAAGCATGCTTGAAAAAGACCTGGTATAGGTTGAAACGTTGCGCCACAAGGGGCTACATTAAAGCCGTCATCTTGGATGATTTTTTGGAGTGCTGCCTGGTTTTTGGGAAGTATATACCTATATATATAGTGCGTGTGAGATAGCGCCCCTGGGGAACCCGCTTGGCAGCATAATTAACACCAACACATGCTTAAGTGGAACAAATGACCACCCGCATATTTTGTAACACACATAAATCATAAGCTGGGAAGAACATAGACGTTGTACATAAGCATTCTTTGCTTCAATATTGCATAAAGCATCATTACATATACCATCAAGCACATTTTACATTTACCTTACAATATATTTACCATTACATAATAACTTTGTCAACAGAACCTCAAGGCGTCCCCCCCACCAACCCTTGCAGACCTCTGTCTGGTTCGAATAACGGATATGGCCTAGCCATCTACAGGAATCATTCACCACCCTATTATAGGGATCCTCAACCCTAGGGAGTCTCTACCTACATTACACCCATAACGCTTACCACCGGGACCCTGCTCGACATACTAGTCAGTCCCAAGTTACATCACACATATCATGCAGGGTAATTATACATACACCCTTGTGATTACACATAAACCTTCACACATAGTCAACGGGACCATATCACGACTTCCCAGTCAGTCCCAATAGCGGTTATGACCGCCTGGCCCTTGAGCCGTCTCAGTCTCCATTCAACACATACAGACTTCAGCCTGTCACAGGGCTCATACAAACACACACAGTCCGGCATGGACTACCACCCTCTCTGGTCAGAGGGGCAGGCATCTCCGGCGTGGAGAGCCCGGCTTTTTGCCTCACATCATGCAGGATCCGTCTGGTCTAGTTCCCATCTCCAGTCTGACTCATACACAGACACCTGGCAGGTTAAGTCCTGCTCTTCACACCCACCTGACACACGCACACCTGGGACTGATCAATTAGCACACACTGCTCTCTCTTGGCCACTTATTTGGCTCATCTATCCTTTAGCTGTCAACCCACTGTGTACTGGACAGGTTTCACACAGCACCTGTGCTGAAATCCCATGTGATGCACCCCGGCCATGGGTGACATCACCACAAAATATATATAGATATATATTTATTTATATAGAAAAAATATAGGAAAAAAAGGAGAATTTTGTGTACTCACCGTAAATTCCTTTTCTCTTAGCCTCTAATTGGGGGACACAGGACCGTGGGTGTTATGTTGCTGTCCACTAGGAGGCGACACTAAGCAGAATCTGCAAAAGAGTTACGTGGCTCCTCCTCTGCAGCATATACAGCTTAGAGCAGGAAGTGCTTCTCCAGTTTTGTGCTAAAGCAGTAGGAGAATGAACAGAAGAATGACAAGAATCACAGTAAAATAAGGCCTGTTAAGTAAACAGGCAGCCATATAATAACAGTAAGGTAAAACCTGTAACCGAACAGGCAATTATGTAATAACAGTATAAGCAGGCCTGGAAAATAAACAGGCAACTATATAACCTCTCAGGAGTAAGATGAGAACCTAGTAACAGCCCGAAACGGGTAACAGGGTGGGTGCTGTGTCCCCCAATTAGAGGCTAAGAGAAAAGGAATTTACGGTGAGTACACAAAATTCTCCTTTGCCTCATTGGGGGACACAGGACCGTGGGACGTCCTAAAGCAGTCCCTGGGTGGGAACAGCAATGGAAATCACTACTGAATAAAAACAACAATGCACCTACAGGTGGGCTACTGCCGCCTGGAGGGTACGGCTTCCCAGACTTGCATTTGCCGAGGACTGAGTGAGAACGTAAAACGTTTGGTAAGCATGTGCATGCTGGCCGCGCGGCTGCCTTACACACTGGTTGTGCTAACTCCTGGTGCCTAATAGCACGGTAGCCTATGAGACCCCCGCGGTCATGGAGAATGTGCTGTGTCCGTGGCTGGAAAAGATACAGCACCATGGATGAAAGGTGCTACCTAAATAAATAATAATAATAAGAGTAATAATATCATTAATGATATAAAGTATTCAGTAATACTTATTCATTTAATTCCTTTTTTTTTTTTTTTTTTTTTTTAAATAATGCAATAAGCACCCAGCCATCTGATAAGGTATGTGTAGAGCCTGGCCTGTCTGCTGTGTTTATCCTTCTGGAAGAAGGAAAGAGAGGTTTTTTCTTTTTTAAAAGGAAACTTGTCCTGGGCGCGTACATGCGTAGGGTTCTGACCAAGGCCCAGTAATGTAGAGCTTTCTTGTCCCGATGAGCTGGCATGTGGCTTAGCGCCGTCAGAAATATATCTTCTGGTAGGCGGGCAACAAAAGACACCACCATCTTAAGGGAAAAAACTAACCGGACTTACATGAAAACGCTACAAATTCAAAAACTCTGCGGAGAGAGGTAATTGCTATCCAGAAAACCACTCCCTGTGTGAGAAGACGAAGGGGATTTTTCATCATGGCTTAAAATGTGGTTAGCGTAAAGCCGCGAGGACGAGGGACAAGACCCCCGGGTCTAAAAGACTTTGACAGGGAGGAACAAGTCGGCATACTTGAGGTCTGGCAGTAAGACGGTGCCGAGAAGGAATGAAAAAGGGGTTGAAGCTTGTCGTTAGAGAGGACCTAAGGACAGGCGTGAGTATAGATGCGATTGGATGAAACTGGGACCCCTTGAGAGGGACCAGTGCTAAGGTGAAAGCCCAAGAGAAGAAAAGAAAATGGCCTTCCATGTTGATGGGATAAGTCTTCTGAAACCGGTGTCCGCGCCTTGACTGAGGTCGCGACAACGTTATGTGAACACCTGGGTCTCCAGGGTCACGTCGTTGAATTTAGAGTCGATGAACTATGATGATAAGACGGCCTTGAGAGATCAGGTCTGGACGATCCAGTAGGCCGCATGGCACTTCTGCTATGAAGTGGACGAGATCGGCATACCAAGCGCGCTTGGGTCAGTGTGTGTGTGTGTTCACAAGGATGATTTGCTGACAGTCCGGATTGATTATCTTCACTACCCTGGGATAGTGGTAGCCTGAGGAAAATGTAGTGGAATTGGAATTGGGTTCAGTCCAATATCAGACCTCCCGCCGTCCATGACTGTGGGTCGTGGGACCTGGCTATGAAGCTAGGCACCTTGGTAATGAGGTGTGACACCATTACTGGTACTTCTGGAGTTCTCCAGTGATGTCAGAGTTGTTTAAAAACATCTGGATGTAGGAACCCTAATCTGAGGTAATCTCTCGGCATCTACAAGCGGTAGAATGACAGCTAAGAGTACAGAGTTTGAGAATTCCGCCTATTGAAGAATGTGATAAACTTCCTTTATTGGCTGGGAACTGTGGGATTTGCTCTAGTGAGTGAACATATGCCACAGCCGTGGCATTGTCAGACTGCCTTCTGACATGGCAGTCCGCCAGAAGAGGGGATCAGGTCTGCAGTGTTGGGACGATGAGTATCGTTGATTCCAAACAGGACCATTTGTTCCTAATGTTGAGATGTAGGTACAGTGCACGTCAACTTGGCAGAAGAAAATACTTCCCCTGTGTACTAGTGAGTGGCTGAGCCACCACAAGAGATACTACATGGCTGGTACTGGAAGGAGACACCTCCTGAGGTGATCGTACAATGGTATCTCATGACGTGAGCATGGAGAACTGGGAAGTCTTGAGGAGCAGCTGCGTCAAGGAATAACCACCAGTGCTGCCGCCGTCCTGCTTCTGACCCTCAATTCAGGTCCGACAGGCTGAGGAAACCGTTGAAGGAGAGTGCGGACCTCTAGTTAAAGTGCCTATGTCTAGTCTCAGAAAAAGTTTGACCGGAACTTCAAATGTATTGAACTGTATTCCGAAAATACGAAGACTGCAGTGAAAGCTGGGGTAGACTTGTGGAGGATGCCCAGCCAACCAAGTCTTAAGAAAGTGTTCCTCGTAATAGAGACGCTGCGTTCTCAATCCGTGAAGGTCGTGTGTTGAGAAGTAAACGTCCAGGTGTGGAAGAGAGACCTCGTCCCTGGAACGCAGGAAAACCAAGCGGCTGCCATAACCTTTGTGACCACAATTAGGAATCGTCTTTGTAAATTGTAAATATGATAAGCGGCTGCAAGAGGAACATGCAGGTATTCATCCTGTATATCTAAGGATGCAAGGTATTTTCCGTGTTCCCTAATAAAATATCATTATGGAGCGGAGAGGATCCGTCCGGAAAAAAACTGTCCCAGGTATGTTTGTCTAGCTGTGTCAGTCTAGCACAGGATGTACTGCACGTTCTTGTTTATGGACTACAAGGGAATTGGAGTAGAGCCTTTAAAAAACCTCGCTGTGCATGTAGCACCGGCATAGAACCTTTTAACACGTTCTGCGTGTAACACAGGCATAATGAGCCTCTGAATTTAACGGGAGCTTTAATTTGGAGGGTTGTCTGTGAGCGCTATATGTGCGTTGATCGAGTTTGTGTCGATCTAGACAATGATCCGCTAAATGAATTCCGAAAAGGTTGGAATCTGGATTGCCGACGGTGAGTGAGGCACCGTTTGGTGCTGTGCGATTGGCATTCCCAAGGTATGGTAGCGGACTCTGAGGCCTGCTGTAGTGTTCTGTTCAGCAGAGCGGTGTCCCTACAGGAACCTTGTCGTCCGATAGGGTACCGTACGAACCCTGCCACAGAAACGCAACCCAATAAAACTCCCGTATGGAAAGCGGGGCCCTGAAGGTCCCATGGGTACGGTCTTGTGTCCTTTGAGACACAGATGAATGTTCGAAGTATCGACATTTAGCTTCCTGTGAGATGGAACGTTGATTTAGAGATGCATGAAGGTCCGAGTCTGGGGTTGGATTGCGAAAAACTATCAGACGTCGGAGCCATCATCCTGGTGCATGCTAGTCTCCATAAACTGCGACAGTCGCAGACGTAACAACTGTCTATCTAGATGTAGCATTATGTGCTCTGATAGGTACTGGCATCAGTGGCTGACCCGGTGTAAGGAAAGCCAGGCTGTGCCTATTAGAGTGTCACCCACACTAGGCAGAGGAACTCTGCTCGCTGGGTGAGAGGCATAAGAGGTAAAACGTCAGACGAACATAGGCGAAGCCGTGGCACTGTAACGACACAGACTAAACACATTACATTCATAGGGCATTGGTGGATCACGTGTCCCCTGTGCGTACTGAGAATATGCTGACGCCTAATTTCTTCACTGACATTATGTACAGCTGCTGAAAAAAGGTTTACAGCAGCACAGAGTATGTCAGGAGAGATCTTGTAGGGCACGGTACACTTATTGTGATGTCAGTGAGGGTAGCGCTGTGCTGCAGCAGTTAATTGTATTCACAGCAGCACAGAGTATTTCAGGACAGAATATGACAGTTTGCCCACTTTCTGTACTGGCCCTCTATACTTATGGAGTCCGGAGGGAGGTATCACACATGGCACAGACATGATGTACAGGGGGAGAGGAAACTGCAGCAGGGAACTATATCCCTGCTGGCAGTCCTGCATCTGCCCCACAGCCTGTCACACCTGGTGTGCAGGGGGGGGAGAGAGCTGCTGCAGGGAAACCATCCCTGCTTTTCTGTATATGCCCCCATAGCCTTATGTGGCCGCTGTGCTGCAGTGTTTACGCCTATAATGGCGCCCAGAGCCGTTTTGGCGCCGCCAGAGGGAGAAGGAGGGGGCAGGAACCTGAATGGGCGCGCAATACAAGCGCCCAAAGGGACTTCCCGCCCCTCTCTGTGATGCGGCGCCGCGTCATTTGACGCTATCCGGAGGGCGGGCGGTGGGCGGGGATAGGCGGCGTCTTCCACGCTAGGCCTGAAGCCGGGGCCTAGCGTGAATTGAGGCCCCGCAAATGGCGGGGGTCGGCGCGGAGGTCCGGAAAGCATCCGGAGCCGCCGCCATGGAGGATCCCTGCCTCCCCAGGTACCTTGCTGCCTGCCTTGCAGGGGCAGCTTGGGGGGGAGCTGGGTACCCTCTTCCCCCTGCCTTGACTGTGGGAGCTGCAGGGAGAATGGGGTCCTATGGAAGGAAGTGCAGGGCTGAGTGGGGCTGAATCCGGACCCCACCGGGATCCTGGGGAAGATAAGTGCAGCTGCAATTGTGAGCCTGCACTCCTGCAGGCAGCCAGGTGCCTCAGCATAATGCCCACAGGGTGATATGCTCCAGAATCTCAGCCCAGAATGCAGCATGTGCTGCTGGGCCCTGTGGTGCCACAGCCTAATGACCAATAGGGAGATTAGGGGTTCGTCTCTGCGCCTGTCTGCAGCTAGAGGCCTAGGCCAGAATGCAGCATGTGCTGCTGGCACTTGTGGTGCCACAGCCTAATGACCCATAGGGTGATTAGGGGGTCGTATCTGAGCCTGTGCTTCTGCAGGCATCCATCTAGAGGCCCAGGCCAGAGTGCAGCATGTGCTGCTGGTACTTGTGGTGCCCCAACCTAATGACCCATAGGATGATTAGGGGGTCATCTCTGAGCCTGCGCTCCTGCAGGCATCCATCCAGAGTCCCAGTCCAGACTGCAGCATGTGCTGCTGATACCTGTGGTGCCTCAGTCTAAGCACCCAGAGGGTGATTAGGGGGACGTCATCTGGCAGGTAGTCCAGCTCTGGCTTCAACTCAGGACCCCGAGGGAGTGAGGAAGGTGGATGTTATGCTGGGCTGTCTCAACTTTAACCCAGCAACCCAACAGTGGGAGGCCGAGAAAGGAGCACGGCATATGTAAGGATTCTCAACTTCAACCCAGCGCCCCAACAGTGGGTGGCCGAGGAAGGAGCATGCCGGGGGTCACACCGGACCCACTTTTCTTCATTGGAAGAAAAAAGGATGAGAAAAAATAGAGAGTAAAAATGGTCGTGTGCCTCCTTCGACACTAAGCAAAAACTGGAGAAGCACTTCCTGCTCTAGGCTGTATATGCTGCAGAGGAGGAGCCATGTAACTCTTTTGCAGATTCTGCTTAGTGTCGCCTCCTAGTGGACAGCAGCATAACACCCACGGTCCTGTGTCCCCCAATGAGGCGAAGGAGAAAACTAAAAAACAGCACGATTACTCCATAAAGTGGACCTTTATTTACTGTGGCGTGGCGACATTTCGGACTACATGTCCTTCTCTTGAGAAAGGACATGTAGTCCGAGACGTCGCCACGCCACAGGCATTAAAGGTCCACTTTATGGAGTAATTGTGCTGTTTTTTCCTATATTTTTTCTATCTGAATGGACACTTGGACATGTGTTGGAGAAAGTGTGCACACTTCTATGTAAAAAAAACTTTGATGCTGTTCCTTTTTTATTTAATGATATATCTATAAATAGCTCAATAAGAAAGGTAAATAAAGCCCCCCTACATGGATTAACTGCTACCAGTATGTTGATAATGGAAACAAAAACTGGTCTGATGGAGCTCTAAAGGAAGGGGCAAAGGGGAATTATATTAAGCATCCAAACCTTTTTATTGAAAGTCCTTTATATTTACAACGCGTTTCAACAGGCAATGTGATATCACCTGAGGAAGACAGCACATTGCCTGTCCAAATGCATTGTGGCATATAAGGGACTTTCAATAAAAAGATTTGGATGCTTAATATGATTCCCCTTCCTTTAGCGCTCCATCAGATCGGTTCTTGTTTCCATTGCTTCCAATTCCCCTTGTGGGAAGTTTGGCAGGAGCTGCTGCGAGGGAAGAAGTATGCATAATGCTGAAGGACCTTGGTTGCTGGGTAACTGAATGCAACAGGGATAGGACCTGTGGTGACGAAGTTCTGGGTAGCGGGATCATGTGACTGCCATATCCGGAAATGCCGCAGGAGCGGTGGCTAGGAATAGATACCAGAGCCCGACACAGGAACATCCAAAATCTTCACTGGTGTTGTGCAGGGGTGCACAACACCATAAGGTGAGCGGCCATTTGACCCCTATTTTAGCCCATGATAAAAACCATAGGTGCTCCTCATTGCGCCCCTCTTTTTGTTTTATTACCAGTGTGGAGATGTGACCCTTTTAACTACTTATAGTAAAGGTTAGATTTTAAAAGAAAAGACGCACCACCTGGATTCCTTGCTGGACCTTGCTTATATATATACAGTTAGGGCCAGAAATATTTGGACAGTGACACAAGTTTTGTTATTTTAGCTGTTTACAAAAACATGTTCAGAAATACAATTATATATATAATATGGGCTGAAAGTGCACACTCCCAGCTGCAATATGAGAGTTTCCACATCCAAATCGGAGAAAGGGTTTAGGAATTATAGCTCTGTAATGCATAGCCTCCTTTTTTTCAAGGGACCAAAAGTAATTGGACAATGGACTCTAAGGGCTGCAATTAACTCTGAAGGCGTCTCCCTCGTTCACCTGTAATTAATGAAGTAGTTAAAAGGTCAGGGGTGGATTCCAGGTGTGTGGTTTTGCATTTGGAAGCTGTTGCTGTGACCAGACAACATGCGATCAAAGGAACTCTTAATTGAGGTGAAGCAGAACATCCTGAGGCTGAAAAAAAAGAAAAAATCCATCAGAGAGATAGCAGACATGCTTGGAGTAGCAAAATCAACAGTTGGGTACATTCTGAGAAAAAAGGAATTGACTGGTGAGCTTGGGAACTTTAAAAGGCCTGGGCGTCCACGGATGACAACAGTGGTGGATGATCGCCGCATACTTTATTTGGTGAAGAAGAACCCCTTCACAACATCAACTGAAGTCCAGAACACTCTCAGTGAAGTAGGTGTATCTGTCTCTAAGTCAACAGTAAAGAGAAGACTCCATGACAGTAAATACAAAGGGTTCACATCTAGATGCAAACCATTCATCAATACCAAAAATAGACAGGCCAGAGTTAAATTTGCTGAAAAACACCTCAAGAAGCCAGCTCAGTTCTGGAAAAGTATTCTATGGACAGATGAGACAAAGATCAACCTGTACCAGAATGATGGGAAGAAAAAAGTTTGGAGAAGAAAGGGAACGACACATGATCCAAGGCACACCACATCCTTTGTAAAAGATGGTGGAGGCAACGTGATGGCATGGGCATGCATGGCTTTCAATGGCACTGGGTCACTTGTGTTTATTGATGACATAACAGCAGACAAGAGTAGCCGGATGAATTCTCAAGTGTACCAGGATATACTTTCAGCCCAGATTCAGCCAAATGCTGCAAAGTTGATTGGACGGCGCTTCATAGTACAGATGGACAATGACCCCAAGCATACAGCCAAAGCTACCCAGGAGTTCATGAGTACAAAAAAGTGGAACATTCTGCAATGGCCAAGTCAATCACCAGATCTTAACCCAATTGAGCATGCATTTCACTTGCTCAAATCCAGACTTAAGACGGAAAGACCCACAAACAAGCAAGACCTGAAGGCTGCGGCTGTAAAGGCCTGGCAAAGCATTAAGAAGGAGGAAAACCCAGCGTTTGGTGATGTCCATGGGTTCCAGACTTAAGGCAGTGATTGCCTCCAAAGGATTCGCAACAAAATATTGAAAATAAAAATATTTTGTTTGGGTTATGTTTATTTGTCCAATTACTTTTGACCTCCTAAAATGTGGAGTGTTTGTAAAGAAATGTGTACAATTCCTACATTTTCTATCAGATATTTTTGTTCAACCCTTCAAATTAAACGTTACAATCTGCACTTGAATTCTGTTGTAGAGGTTTCAATTTCAAATCCAATGTGGTGGCATGCAGAGCCCAACTCGCGAAAATTGTGTCACTGTCCAAATATTTCTGGCCCTAACTGTATAGGGCAAAAGGGTGTTGATTTGAACTTTTATGCTTGTAAAGGTTTTTTTCCATAATGTTACATTTTTTCACTTTTTCTTTATTTTACTTGCACCCTAAGGCTATGTTCACACAGTGTATTTTTGCTGCAGATTTGGGGTGAGGCTTTACCTTGGTATTAAGTAAATCCATGCTAATCCTTAGGATTAGCTGTCGACACACATTGGTTTTATTTTAGTGCAACAACACATATTTTGCTGTCAATTTGAAAGATAAACATATCAATTCTTTTTCTGCATTTTTTCATAGTTCTATGGGCAAAAACGCAGAAAAAATGCAATAAAAATGCGTCAAATCTACTGGAAAAAAGCAAACCTCCTGTGAAAAATCCAGGACAAGCTGGAAACACCTCAGGTTTAGCTACGGATTTGCAAAAACAAAAAACAATGTGTTTGGACATAACCTAAGAGCCCCTCAACATTGTAGTGTCCAATCGCTTGTGGAGTACAACGCCATGCTGATGCATGGCTCCATATTGCAGAAATGATCATCTCCTGTGAACGCCTGCACTCAGCAGCCAGCATTCACAGGAAGTCAGTTATGACAGCGATCATCATCTGACCCCTCGCTGTCATGGCAACACACTGGCAACTTGTGATCACGTCTCGGGGCCACCGATGGCAGCAGGAGATAGTGTGATCCCCACTGCAGAGTGTTAGATCGTGCTATCTGAGGTTGACTCTCGATCTAACAGAATAACAGGTGGGTGAGGGTCAATGATATTATATTAGATATTATATATATATATAGATCAAGGAATATGAGCTCAAGCCCAAAGTCAGGGATATGACCAAGGTCGAACGTGTATGTCTTTGGTCGTGACGGGACAACGTATGTGATAAGTGATAAATACTTCATGCGTTTTCAGACACAACAAGTCAATCGAGAATTGGAAAAGCCACAAGATTAAAAGTTTAAACTGCTGCCTAAAGCTAGCTTCAAACCACAGTTTTTGTCTGTTAAAGTGGATCCTGTTTTTTGCAGGATCTCCCTGACAGAACCTGACAGGACAGAATGTGTAGAAAGTGTGGCCAAATATGGTCCCAGATCCTGTTTTTAGCAGGATTTGTTTTCTGCCGCTGTCCATGGTGCTGAAGTCTGCCTGTGTCAGCGATACAGCTGTTCTTGGTTTCTGAATTTACAGCATGTGCTCGAAGTACTGCTGTCCATGGTGCTGAAGTTTGCACTGCAGGATTTCTGAGCATACTCTGTGCTTAAAATCAGATCCAGGAAACAATCCGATTTATTCACGGATCCGGCGTCCATAGACTCCCATGTTATAGGCATTGGATCACCCCGGATTCGTTTCTTTCTGGTTTTGTCCGATATTTTCACCAGAGCCCAAAAAGGCTGCAGGCTCCGTTTTTGGGGACGGTGAAAAACCAAAAAAAAAAACGAATCCGGCACAGAATACACAAAATCGGATGGCCAAATAGGACCAATCCAGCACCATAGGGATACATAGGAGGCAAAACTGGATGCTGTTCTATCCTGTTCAAACCAGACAAAATAGGATCCCAAAAACCATAATGTCAAACTAGTCTTAAGGTACCGTCACACGCAGCCATATCGCCGGCGAGATCACTGGCAATTCCCAAATTCGGCGATGTGGAAACCACATCACATGTGCATAGTCACATGTGACTGGGCGATTCTATGGTGAGACATCGCTGGTGGAGCGTCGCCTGATTGCCCTGCACTGCAGTGAAATCAGGCGATATCCACCAGGCGATTTCAATGGATTGTGCCATGTGACAGGGCAATAGCGACGTACACAGCGTTCCTGAAATAAATCCTGTAGGCGTGCTTGGATGTTGTTTTTTTTCGCATCGCATCTGCGGCGATTGGTGGGTGATACTGTGTTCTGATTGGCTGGCCGTGTCCGAGGCGCCTTATTTGATGATCCGTATGTTCATGCAAGGCTGATGAAGTTCCGTCCACCAATTGCAGTCATAGGGGTGTGGTGAAACCCACTCTAGCATGCCCCTATCAAAACAAAATGCCCACATCGCTGCTACGATTGTGGCATGTGATGCGGCGATGTGTGAAGGGAAGATCGCTTCCGGTCTTCTGCAAGCAATTTCCGGAACGCAGGATCGCTGAAGATCACACGCGAGATCGCTACGTGTGACAGCTCCACAGCGGTCTTAAAAAAGTGCCCGAAATGTGTGCGCTCACGTCAAATAGCCAGCGAAATGGAAGCCATATTGCGACGTGTGACGGTACCTTAAGGCTGATGACTTTCAGTTATAAAATCCATTCTGATTGAATCCAGCTTTCACTAAAGACCCAAGAAATTTCCAAAATAGGAAGGCAAGAATATATCTTAATAATTCCTCCCACGTCTCCGCAGAAAATACTTCTGTAAAAATCATGACATGCAAAGCAGAGTTTTGCTTTTCAATCTTCAGTTGAATACCAATTCTTGTAAAACACACTTTTATCATTTGTGAGGACAATTAGCAAGTAAGAAATGTTATCAATACAGAAGGCAGTAGAAAAATAAAAATATTATGGCCACTTTACACACACCAACTTATCTGTCCAACTTCTGACCAACTTACTGGTTGCAGTGAAATCATGGACACATTGTTCCATTTGTACACAGCCACAAAATGGAGCAATTGTCCATGATTTCACTGCAACCAGTAAGTTGGTAAGAAGTTGGACAGATAAGTTGGTGTGTGTAAAGTGGCCTTAGTTGTCTATATTTTTCCTTCCAGTTCAACTTCCATACACTTTAATAATGACTAATGTGTTGTAAAGATGTCAAAATTTCAAACTAAAGAAGTTGTCCAGGGAAAATATCTAAGGGCCACTTTACACACACCAACTTATCTGTCCAACTTCTGACCAACCTACTGGTTGCAGTGAAATCATGGACACATTGCTCCATTTTGTGGCTGTGTACAAATGGAACAATATGTCCATGATTTCACTGCAACCAGCAAGTTGGTCAGAAGTTGGACAGATAAGTTAATTTATAGGTTGCTGTGGGGCAGATTGCCAACACACACACACGAACCAGCAAAATTGGACACTCATCTTTTTAACAATGGAGCAGCAGTGCACATGTCAAGGAGTTCCTCCATCCATTCTCTAAGGCTATGTGCCGTCGGTGCTTCTTCTTTATGCACTGAACTTGGAAATTATAGGCCAGTAAGCTTAACCTCTACTGTGGGTAAAATCCTAGAGGGTTTTCTAAGAGATGCTATACTGGAGTGTCTGAAGAATAATAACCTCATGACCCATTATCAACATGGTTTTACGAGGGACCGTTCCTGTCAAACTAATCTGATAAGCTTCTATGAAGAAGTAAGTTCTGGACTGGACCAAAGAAATGCAGTGGATGTGGTGTATATGGACTTTTCAAAAGCTTTTGATACGGTGCCACAAAAAAGGTTGATACATAAAATGAGGGCAATAGGGATAGGGGAAAATATGTGTAAGTTGGTTAAGAACTGGCTTAGGGTGCCTTCACATTTCAGGACGTTTGCGCCGCGGACGGTGCGGCTCTGTGTCCCAAAATCCGCATGCTATTGCGCACCCTATCTTTAACATGGGATGCGCAGTCATCCGCACATAGCTACGTTCGTTCGCGTTCAGCTGCGTAACTATACGCATGCGGACGGAGAAGAAGATTTTATGCCGCCAGGGAACGCGGCTTGTAGCATTTTTCGGCGCGTCCAAAAAAACGCAAGTGTCCGCATGCGCACGCTGCAGATACAATTAACATTAGCCCCCTATGAGACTGTACGCATGCGGATGGTTTTGCGCACAGCTGCGGATGAAACGCATGCGGACACCTTAGTGCGCATGCTCAAAAAGAGTTTTTGGCGTCCAGCATAATCTCCGCCCATGAACTAGCGAACGAATGCAGATGGAAAACGCATGCGCAAGGCTCAAAACGCAGACAAACGCATTTGAATGTTGCGGACCTGCGTGCGCAAAGCTATGCGCATGCGTATGTAAAACGCAACGTTTACATGCGTTCGCATGCGTTTTCACCTGTGGCTGCGCATGCGCATGGGACGCAACGTAACCGTCCTGAAATGTGAAGCTAGACTTAGTGATAGGAAACAAAGGGTGGTTATTAATGGAACACACTCAGAATGGGTCACAGTTAACAGTGGTTTACCACAGGGGTCAGTGTTGGGCCCGCTTCTATTTAATATATTTATTAATGACCTTGTAGGGGGCATACAGAGTAGAATCTCAATATTTGTAGATGACACTAAACTCTGCAGGGTAATCAATACAGAGGAGGACAATTTTATATTACAGGAGGATTTATGTAAACTAGAAGCTTGGGCTGCTAAATGGCAAATGAGCTTTAATGGGGATAAATGTAAAGTCATGCACTTGGGCAGAGGAAACAAAAGGTATAATTATGTGCTTAATTGTAAAACACTGGGCAAAACTGTCACTGAAAAAGACCTGGGTGTATGGGTAGACGACAAACTCACATTTAGTGGCCAGTGTCAGGCAGCTGCTGCAAAGGCAAATAAAATAATGGGATGCATTAAAAGAGGCATAGATGCTCATGAGGAGAACATAATTTTACCTCTATACAAGTCACTAGTGCGACCACACTTAGAATACTGTGTACAATTCTGGTCTCCGGTGTATAAGAAAGACATAGCTGAACTAGAGCGGGTCCAGAGAAGAGCGACAAAAGTCATTAGAGGACTAAGGGGTCTGCAATACCAAGACAGGTTATTAAACTTGGGGTTATTTAGCTTGGAAAAACGAAGGCTTAGGGGTGATCTTATAATAATGTATAAATATATGAGGGGACAGTACAGAGACCTTTCTAATGATCTCTTTACTCTTAGGCCTGAGACTGGGACAAGGGGGCATCCTCTACGTCTGGAGGAAAGAAGGTTTAATTATAATCACAGACGCGGATTCTTTACTGTAAGAGCAGTGAGACTGTGGAACTCTGCCACATGCTGTTGTAATGAGTGAGTCACTACTAACATTTAAGAAGGGCCTGGATGCCTTTCTTGAAAACTATAATATTACCAGTTATACATACTAGATTCTTTGATAGGGCGTTGATCCAGGGAATTAGTCTGATTGCCATATCTGGAGTCAGGAAGGAATTTTTTTCCCCAATGTGGAGCTAGTGTTGCCACATGGTTTTTTTTTGCCTTCCTCTGGATCAACATGTTAGGCTATTGGTTGAACTAGATGGACTTAAAGTCTTCTTTCAACCTTAAAAACTATGTTACTATGTTACTATGTTACTATATACGCAAATGCTGCAAAAGCAGCACAAAACTATTACATTTGTGCACATTACAAATGCAGCACAAAAACACAGCACAATTAAGGGGACACACAAACACAGACAGAGAGACAAAGATAGACAAACAGAAAATTTCTCACCATCCCCTGGTGATCCTGTTGTTTCTTCCTCAGTACACTGACAGGAGATGTCTTTATCATCCTGGCAGAACCTTGCAGCATGTCACATGCTGTGTACGCTCTAGATCTGATAGGACTATACCCATAGCGACACCCTGCGACAATCGCCGTCAAAATCTCTCCCAATTGCGGCGTGTAATTGGGGAATTTGGCGGCGATATGTCGCCTTGCCCTGGTCGCCTGATTTCAGAGCAGTGCTCTGAAATCAGGCAACTGGAGAGAGGCAGCATATTGACGCCAAATTCCCCAATTACAAGCCGCAATTGGGAGGGATTTTGACGGCAATTGTCGCAGGGTGACATATCGCAGTCAATATTTCTCGCCGTGGTTGCGGCGTGTAAAGGTACCCTAAAGGGAACCTGTCACCTACTTAAAGCCTCCCAGCCTATCACTACCTGTCCCTGTATCTTCCTATTACTGCTCTAACTATCCCTTTCTGCTCTAAATCTGACCTTTGATGGTTTAATAAAAGGTTTTTTATACTCACTAAATAGTATGGTAATGATCCGGGGGGTACCGTTGCTAGCCCCCCAGGGTGGTGTCCTAATGTCTCCTTCGCCGCCTCCTTTGTTTTGTATCACGCCCCGATGGGCGTGATGTTATCATCTCAATGCACGCTCTCCCCGCCTGTCCGTCGGCTGAGTTTCAGAAATGACGCTGAACGCGTCATTTCCCGTACTCCATAGCGCGACTTTGGGATCAGCAGTGCGCATGCTCTGTGGAGCACTGTACATCAGCTGAGCTGTGATCAGCTGATGTACATGCATCCTCAGAGTGAAGCACACTGCGGAGCCCGAACGAGGAGGGACTCCTGGACTCTGCAAAACAAAGGCTGTTTTTACAGCTCCAATTGTCCAACCAACAATCAAGAAGGGATCTAAAATGACTTATATGGTGTGTACCAGTGGCGTAACTAGAGTCTGATGGGTCCCGATGCAAAATGTGGACCGGGGCCCCCCCACGTGCACATGTTGGTCAAATGTATGAGCCCCGTGTAACGTTCTAAATCCCATAAAGACTTACAAATTGATCCGTCTTCTCTTTAATTTGGTATTAATGTCCATCATCACTATATGGTATATATATGGTCCTCCTCCTGGAATATGGCCCTTATCCTGGTATATATGGTTTTCCTCCTCCCGCCACCATAGTCCTCCAATGATTATGCAACCCCATATCCCTCCATATATTACAATGCACCCCCCATAGTCCTCCACATAGTATAATGCACTCCATAGCGTAAGTCTCCCCCACCATCACGAGCCTCCCTCCTCCACCAGCAGCCTTTCACCTTCACCCCCATCACCAGCCTCCACCAGCAGCCTCTCTCTCCCTCACCCCCATCACCAGCCTCCACCAGCAACCTCTCTCCCTCCTTCCATCACGAGCCTCCACCAGCAGCGCCTCTCCCTCCCCCCATCACCAGCCTCCACCAGCAGCGCCTCTCCCTCCCCCATCACCAGCAGCCCCCCCTCCCATCACCAGCCTCCACCAGCAGCCTCTCTCCCTCCCCCCATCACCAGCCTCAACAAGCAGTCTCTCTCCCTCCCCCCATCACCAGCCTCCATCAGCAGCCTCTCTCCCTCCCCCCATCACCAGCATCGACCAGAAGCCTCTCTCCCTCCTCCACCACCAGCCTCCACCAGCAACCTCTCTCCCTCCTCCACCACCAGCCGCCACCAGCAACCTCTCTCCATCCTCCATCACCAGCCTCTACAAGCAGCCTCTCTCCCTCACCCCCATCTGCAGTCACCACCAGCAGCCTGACTCCCTCCCTCTATCACCAGCCTCCACCAGCAGCCTCTCTCCCCCATCACCAGCCTCGATCAGCAGCCTCTCCCGCCATCACCAGCCTCCACCAGAAGCCTCTCTCTCTCCCCACATCACCAACCTCCTCCAGCAGCCTCTCTCCCTCCTCCATCACAAGCCTCTACCAGCAGCCTCTCTCAACCCCCCATCACCAGCCTCCACCAGCAGCCTCTCTCCCCCTCCATTACCAGCCTCCACAGCAGTCTCTCTTCCTCCTTCATCACCAGCCTCCACCAGCAGCCTCTCTCCCTCCTCCATCACTAGTCTCCACCAGCAGCCTATCTTCTTCCCCATCACCAGCCTCCACCAGCAGTCTCTCTCCCCCATCACCAGCCTCCACCAGCAGCCTCTCTCCCCCCTCCATCACCAGCAGACTCTTTCCCTCCCCTCATACTCAGCCTCCACCAGCAGCCTCTCCCCCATCACCATCCTCCACCAGCAGCCTCTCTCCCCCCTCCATCACCAGCCTCCACCAGCAGCCTCTTTCCCTCCTCCATCACCAGCCTCCACCAGCAGCCTCTCTCCCTCCTCCATTACCAGCCTCCACCAGCAGCCTCTCTCCCTCCCCCATCACCAGTCTCCACCAGCAGCCTCTCCCTCCTCCATCACCAGCCTCCACCAGCGCCTCTCTCCACTCCATCCCCAGCCTTTACTAGCAGCCTCTCTCTCCCCTCCATCCCCAGCCTTTACCAGCAGCCTCTCTCCCCCCTCCATCACCAGCCTCAACCAGCAGCCTCTCCCCCATCACCAGCCTCTCTCCCCCTCCATCCCCAGCCTCCACCAGCAGCCTCACTCCCTCCTCCATCCCCAGCCTCCACCAGCAGACTCTCTCCCCCCTCCATCCTTCAGCCTCCACCAGCAGCCTCTCTCCCTCCTCCATCACCATCCTCCACCAGCAGCCTCTCTCAACCCCCCATCACCAGCCTCCACCAGCAGCCTCTTTTCCTCCTCCATCACCAGCTTCCACCAGCAGTCTCTCTCCCTCCCCCATCACCAGCTTCCATCAGCAGCCTCTCCCAACATCACCAGCCTCCACCAGCAGCCTCCCTCCCCCATCACCAGCTTCTACCAGCAGCCTCTCCCAACATCACCAGCCTCCACCAGCAGCCTCTCCCCCCCCATCACCAGCCTCCACCAGCAGCCTCTCTCCCCCCTTCATCACCAGCCTCCACCAGCAGCAGCTCTCCCTCCTCCATAACCAGCCTCCACCAGCAGCCTCTCTCCATCCCCCATTACCAGTCTCCACCAGCAGACTCTCTCAACCCCCCACATCTTTAGCTCTATGAGCCGTCACCTGCCCTCCTCCTCCTTGCTTCCGTGTTCTCCTACACGGCACTCTGCTGAGCTGAGTCATCTGCTGAAGCGTTAGATGACTTCAGACAGGCTGCAGCATCGCAGAGCAGGGGGCAGATTGAAGCTGTCGGACCCCGGAATGCCAGCTCAGGTAATTCCTGGGTCAGACAGCGACGTGTGAATAGAGGTGCGTGCTCGCCCCATCCTGAAACCCCCTCCTCTGTACAGACAGCGGATATGCTAGACTGTCTACCAGAGGAGGGGCGTTTAAAAAAAGAAATAAAACATTTGTGTTCATCCAGGCCTGACCGGGGCCCTCCCCCTGCCGTGCCCCATCGCAATTGCGACCCCTGCGACCATGGTAGTTACGCCACTGGTGTGTACCCCTCCTTAACAATAAAAAAAAACATATACTGCAGCTAATGAGCCCTTTCTAATTGTTAGTATGTATTCACTCGCTCTATATAGATACATATATATATGTATATGTACAGTATACAAATAAATATATATATATATATATATATATATATATATATATATATATACAGTTGTAGCCAAAAGTATTGACACACCTGCAATTCTGTCAGATAATACTCAGTTTCTTCCTGAAAATGATTGCAATCACAAATTCTTTGGTATTATTATTTTCATTTAATTTGTCTTCAATGAAAAAACACAAAAAGAATTGTCCTAAAGCCAAATTGGATATAATTCCACACCAAACATAAAAAAGTGGGTGGACAAAAGTATTGACACTGTTAGAAAAATCATGTGATGCTTCTCTAATTTGTGTAATTAACAG
Organism: Allobates femoralis; assembly: GCA_033576535.1. Taxonomy (NCBI): domain Eukaryota; kingdom Metazoa; phylum Chordata; class Amphibia; order Anura; family Aromobatidae; genus Allobates; species Allobates femoralis. Next base: position 483,701,193 of record JARQOC010000004.1, on the reverse strand, counting down.
CACCTGTAACTTATCTGTGGCACCTAACAGGTGTTGGCAATAACTAAATCACACTTGCAGCCAGCTGACATGGATTAAAGTTGACATAACCTCTGTCCTGTGTCCTTGTGTGTACCACATTGGGCATGGAGAAAAGAAAGAAGACCAAAGAACTGTCTGAGGACTTGAGAAACCAAATTGTGAGGAAGCATGAGCAATCTCAAGGCTACAAGTCCACCTCCAAAGACCTGAATGTTCCTGTGTCTACCGTGGGCATTGTCAACAAGAAGTTTAAAGCCCATGGCACTGTGGCTAACCTCCTTAGATGTGGACAGAAAAGAAAAATTGGCGAGAGATTTTAACGAAAGATTGTGCGGATGGTGGATAAAGAACCTCGACTAACATCCAAACAAGTTCAAGCTGCCCTGCAGTCCGAGGGTACAACAGTGTAAACCTGTACTATCCGTCGGCATCTGAATGAAAAGGGACTGTATGGTAGGATACCCAGGAAGACCCCACTTCTTACCCCGAGACATAAAAAAGCCAGGCTGGAGTTTGCCAAAACTTACCTGAGAAAGCCTAAAATGTTTTGGAAGAATGTTCTCTGGTCAGATGAGACAAAAGTAGAGCTTTTTGGGCAAAGGCATCAACATAGAGTTTACAGGAGAAAATGCATGGCATTATGAAGTCTGAAGACTACCAACAATTTTGCAGCATAATGTAGGGCCCAGTGTGAGAAAGCTGGGTCTCCCTCAGAGGTCATGGGTCTTCCAGCAGGACAATGACCCAAAACACACTTCAAAAAGCACTAGAAAATGGTTTGAGAGAAAGCACTGGAGACTTCTAAGGTGGCCAGCAATGAGTCCAGACCTGAATCCCATAGAACACCTGTGGAGAGATCTAAAAATGGCAGTTTGGAGAAGGCACCCTTCAAATATCAGGGACCTGGAGCAGTTTGCCAAAGAAGAATGGTCTAAAATTTCAGCAGAACATTGTAAGAAACTCATTGATGGTTACCGGAAGTGGTTGATCGCAGTTATTTTGGCTGAAGGTTGTGCAACCAAGTATTAGGCTGAGGGTGCCAATACTTTTGTCTGGCCCATTTTTGGAGTTTTGTGTGAAATGATCAATGTTTTGCTTTTTGCTTCATTCTCTTTTGTGTTTATTCATTGAAGACAAATTAAATGAAGATAATAATACCAAAGAATTTGTGATTGCAATCATTTTCAGGAACAAACTGAGTATTATCTGACAGAATTGCAGGGGTGTCAATACTTTTGGCCACATATATATATATATCTCTATCTGTATACTGTATACAGATATATATATATAGAGAGAGAGAGTGAGAAAGGTATATAAAGATATATATACATGTAGACAGCTATTTATATATCTTTATATATCTTTCTCACTCTCTCTCTATATATATACCGTATATTATATATATATATATATATATATATCTGTATACAGTATACAGATACAGTGTATGTATATATATACTGTATATATATACACAGTATATATATATGTATACAGAGAGAGAGAGAGAGAGAGAGAGAGAGAGTACATACTAACAATTAGAAAGGGTTCATCAGCTGCAGTATATGTGTTTTTTTTTATTGTTATGGAGGGTACACACCATATAAGTCCTTTTAGATCCCCTCTTGATCATTGGTGGGATAATGGGAGCTGTAAAAACAGCCTTTGTTTTGCAGAGTCCGGGAGTCCCTCCTCGTTCAGGCTCAGCAGTGTGCCTCACTCACTCTGAGGATGCACATACGTCAGCTGATAACAGCTCAACTGACGTACGGTGCTCCACAGAGCATGCATACTGCTGAGCCCGAAGTCACGCTATGGAGTACCGGAAATGATGTGTTCAGCGTCATTCCCAGAACTCAGCCAATGGACAAGCCAGGTGGGGGAGAGCGCATTGAGATGGAAACATCACACCCATCGGGGCGTGATACAAAACAAAGGAGGCGTCGAAGGAGACATTAGGACACCACCCTGGGGGGCTAGCAACGGTACCCCCCGGATCATTACTATACTATTTAGTGAGTATAAAAAACCTTTTATTAAACCATCAAAGGTCAGATTTAGAGCAGAAAGGGATAGTTAGAGCAGTAATAGGAAGATACAGGGACAGGTAGTGATAGGCTGGGAGGCTTTAGGTAGGTGACAGGTTCCCTTTAAAAAGCATCACAAACAAACTGTGGGAATACCCATGCATTTGTGGTGCTTTTTTGGGGGGTTAGAATGGAATCTATGAGGAAAATGCAGCCCAAAAATGGGCACACAAACACAAAAGCACAGACACATTAAAAAAATGCAAACAATTTCTGCACCAAAAACACAGCACCCCAAAACTCACATGTGAGCACAGGTTTTGTAATAACACATAGATATTCATTACAAAACTGTGGGTGCTGCGTTTTTGGTGCAGAAACCTATAAAAAAAATGCACCAAAAGCGCACAGTGGGCACTTAGCCTAAGGCTCTTCCAGGAAATGCAGGACGCTGAACTTGGCAGCACAATAAGGAATGAAGGGAGCAAACATGTTCACTGCTGCTCCATAATCAAAGGGATTACATGATCCAATTCTGACATTTGGTGCATCAGGCCCTACCATGCCAATAGATGATAGGGATAGATGATAATGTCTCTTGACTAGACAATCCCTTTAACGGAAACTGAAGAGTTAAGTGATGTTTTATGTACCAAACGTGGTTTGTGTACACATTTAAAATGGAGCCAAACCCTTTTATTTAGATGAAAGAAACACAGGTATACATAGGCTAAACATACTTATATATTGGTTACATTTTGTTCAAATAAAAAACAAAACAATAAATACACATTTGTATTCGCCTGCAATGTAACAGTATTCTTTTGTCCAACCACAAATTAGCAAGGGATGGATATTTAAATAAGTAATATGTTAATGACACTGAATAAAAAAGTACATTTAGGTATTACCAACATGGTAAATTGGGGTGGGGGCTGTGACACACCCACCTTTCTCTGTGGAATGTGGTGTGTGGAAAAGCGTTAAGGGTCTCTCACTGCAGGAAGGTGGCTTTGAGTCAGTGCTCCGTTTACGAGACAAATGCAGCTGAGAGTTTGTCTGTGGCATCTCTGGCACTGTGGAAAACATCTATAAATAAAAGAAGATTCAAGAGGTCAGCTGGTTAGAAAACGCAGAGGGGAAATGGCAGACGAGTATGTTGCAGCACATGACTAACAGTGTAAACAATGCAGGTTTAATTTTGGTTGGTGAAGACAAGTCTAGGGAGATATAGAAAGAGTAACAGGAGAAACACAATTACAGAAGAGATACAGTTAGGGCCAGAAATATTTGGACAGTGACACAATTTTCGCGAGTTGGGCTCTGCATGCCACCACATTGGATTTGAAATGAAACCTCTACAACAGAATTCAAGTGCAGATTGTAACGTTTAATTTGAAGGGTTGAACAAAAATATCTGATAGAAAATGTAGGAATTGTACACATTTCTTACAAACACTCCACATTTTAGGAGGTCAAAAGTAATTGGACAAATAAACATAACCCAAACAAAATATTTTTATTTTCAATATTTTGTTGCGAATCCTTTGGAGGCAATCACTGCCTTAAGTCTGGAACCCATGGACATCACCAAACGCTGGGTTTCCTCCTTCTTAATGCTTTGCCAGGTCTTTACAGCCGCAGCCTTCAGGTCTTGCTTGTTTGTGGGTCTTTCCGTCTTAAGTCTGGATTTGAGCAAGTGAAATGCATGCTCAATTGGGTTAAGATCTGGTGATTGACTTGGCCATTGCAGAATGTTCCACTTTTTTGTACTCATGAACTCCTGGGTAGCTTTGGCTGTATGCTTGGGGTCATTGTCCATCTGTACTATGAAGCGCCGTCCAATCAACTTTGCAGCATTTGGCTGCATCTGGGCTGAAAGTATATCCCGGTACACTTCAGAATTCATCCGGCTACTCTTGTCTGCTGTTATGTCATCAATAAACACAAGTGACCCAGTGCCATTGAAAGCCATGCATGCCCATGTCATCACGTTGCCTCCACCATGTTTTACAGAGGATGTGGTGTGCCTTGGATCATGTGCCGTTCCCTTTCTTCTCCAAACTTTTTTCTTCCCATCATTCTGGTACAGGTTGATCTTTGTCTCATCTGTCCATAGAATACTTTTCCAGAACTGAGCTGGCTTCTTGAGGTGTTTTTCAGCAAATTTAACTCTGGCCTGTCTATTTTTGGAATTGATGAATGGTTTGCATCTAGATGTGAACCCTTTGTATTTACTGTCATGGAGTCTTCTCTTTACTGTTGACTTAGAGACAGATACACCTACTTCACTGAGAGTGTTCTGGACTTCAGTTGATGTTGTGAACGGGTTCTTCTTCACCAAATAAAGTATGCGGCGATCATCCACCACTGTTGTCATCCGTGGACGCCCAGGCCTTTTAGAGTTCCCAAGCTCACCAGTCAATTCCTTTTTTCTCAGAATGTACCCAACTGTTGATTTTGCTACTCCAAGCATGTCTGCTATCTCTCTGATGGATTTTTTCTTTTTTTTCAGCCTCAGGATGTTCTGCTTCACCTCAATTGAGAATTCCTTTGACCGCATGTTGTCTGGTCACAGCAACAGCTTCCAAATGCAAAACCACACACCTGGAATCCACCCCTGACCTTTTAACTACTTCATTGATTACAGGTTAACGAGGGAGACGCCTTCAGAGTTAATTGCAGCCCTTAGAGTCAATTGTCCAATTACTTTTGGTCCCTTGAAAAAGAGGAGGCTATGCATTACAGAGCTATGATTCCTAAACCCTTTCTCCGATTTGGATGTGGAAACTCTCATATTGCAGCTGGGAGTGTGCACTTTCAGCCCATATTATATATATAATTGTATTTCTGAACATGTTTTTGTAAACAGCTAAAATAACAAAACTTGTGTCACTGTCCAAATATTTCTGGCCCTAACTGTATATACAAAGCTCAATACTAATACAATCTGTGTAATAAAAGATAATGAAGTACTCTATTCCCAAAAAAGTCACATTTTATTATACACAACATTAAAACATCCCCAAAACTTGGGGTTAAACAAGAAGTTATTCAAGGAAAGATGTACAGATGATGATCTCGTATACTAGGATTATACATAAAGAGGAATCAATATAAAGATTGAATATATAGCATAGATACACTATGGCCACTTTACACGTTCCAACGTCGGCCCGATATTAGATCCGACGCCGCGGGAGCGCGCTTTTTCTGCCCAGATTTCCAAGATCGCATCGGAGCTTTACACAGCACGATATCGGCAGGCAACGCTCCAACGATGTCTACGCCCCCCTTGTACGGCCGACCCAGGAACGACCATTTAACATGGGAGAGAATAGGGGACGTTGTACTTCACATCGTAGTTGGGCTTTTACACAGCCAGATCCGGCTACAACGTCCAACCAATATCAGGCCGTTGGAAAGCACGCTCATTTGATCCCCGATATCGTTTTGGCATCGTTCGTGCATCGTATTGGACATTTATACTAAACAACGCACGAACGATATCGGGGACAACGCACGCACCACATAACTTTTGGTCGGAGTTGGACGCCGATATCGGGACGTGTAAAGTGGCCATTATACCCACAAGGATATTGTAGAGAAAGGAATATAGTATCTATTGTTCCACAATTCTAGGGTATATGCTAATGCCTACATAAAGTGCAAATATCATACATCCAACCTGAACCAAATGATACCTGAACTAAACACCCTGTGTTTGTGAAATCACTATTCTTCACAGAAATGCTATATTGCTCAGAATAGTAATAATAAAGTGCAAGTGGTTCATGCTATTCACAAGCCAATTCGAAATGTGGTCAGATAGAGACTATTAATATGTGCCAAAGTAGTGAGACCCAGCCCAATGTGCATTTCGCAATTTGTTTTTCAAGGGCAAGGTAGTGCTATAGTTTTGATAAATTCACAGTTTTATTAGCAAGAGATGATAACTAGATAACTAGTAAACTTGCTATCATGCTTTGTATAGCCCTACCCAAACAATGATTGCAACTTTCTGCCTATAAACAGTCTACAAAGAGAGCTGCTGATAAGTGATGTAGGTGGGGTTATAAAGAGCTCAGTATTCAGAGAACTAGTACATCTACAATGATAAAATAGTGATTATAGTAATACTGCAGCAAACAGTCCTATAAGTGATACATCACTAAAATCAGTGTCTATGCCCCGATATCATGCTGCACTCATAAGCGTAAGCCACATATATAATGCGTATGATGTGGTACTGGCAGTGACGATTGGATTCAGGGAGTTTCGTAGGGAGGAATTAACATGGTAACATATATTTAAGATTGAAGGAAGACCTTAAGTCCATCTAGTTCAACCCAATTACTGAATTGCTGGTTCTATTTTATTAATACTTTACATTTCTTTTTACTTATCATCTCTGTCTGGTGCAATCCCCATTAGGAAATGAGCTCCATAATTGACAATGCTATCCAGTGTACATCTTGTCACATGTATGCAATCCTTGAACAGCCGGTCGAGGGTGCATACTGCTGTGTGAGATGTGAGTACGTTGTGCTATTTGGAAGCCCAGATACTGGATCTAAATAAGCAGCTGGCAACACCGAGATCCATAGACAATATGGAAAGGAGTCTGCTGGTCACTGGGATAGATGTGGGGGAGCATGGAGCTGCAGAACAGTGAGGCAGCTAGCTGAGTGACAGTTAGAATGCGGGGTAGAGAGAAGAGTGTCAGGGAGGCTAGTTCTGATCTGGCACACCCAATAAAAAGTTGGCAGATGAGAGGGGTTTCAGTACAGGGATAGCACTACTGCAGCAAGGCATGTCCTCTGAAAGCCAGAGGAGTGTCTGCTCCAATAAGGGGGAAAACAGGAGAGCAGGGCAGGACAGACAGAGATCGTCAAACAGTGTGCTGCCTACCTGACGCTCGAGTCTGGCACATCGCTGATCGGGTTGACAGATTACTGGGAGTGGCTGGTGAGGACCCTGTGGTCATGGTGCACATAGGCACAAATGACAAAGTTAAAGATAAGTGGAAGGTCCTTAAAGATGATTTAAGGGAATTGAGTTACAAGCTTAAGGCAGGGACCTCCAAGGTAGTATTCTCTGAAATATCGCCTGTACCACGTGCCACACCAGAGAGGCAACGGGAGATTAGGAGATGAATAAGTGGCTCAGGAATTGGTGTAGGAAGGAGTGGTTTGGGTTCTTGGAAAACTGGGCCGACTTCAACGGGAAGAGTGCACTGTACTGGGGGGGAAAATGGCTAGAAGGTTGGAGGAGTGTTTAAACTATGGATTGGGGGAGGGTATTCATTGTACAGGAGGGAAAAATAGTGTAAATAGTAACCTGGGCACAAATAATAAAATTGGGGTTGGCATGGCGGATGGGGTTAGACCAGTTAATATAGTAAGAAGGAATAGAGGTAAAGAGAGATGCATAAAGTGCATGTACACTAATGCCAGAAGCCTCACCAACAAAATGGAGGAATTAGAATTAATTTTGTTGGAAAATAATCATGACATGGTAGGGATATCAGAGACATGGTTGGATGAGAGCCACGACTGGGCTGTTAATTTACAGGGCTATAGTCTGTTCAGAAATGACAGTACAAATAAACGAGGGGGAGGTGTCTATTTATACGAATTAAAGATCTAAATGCATGCTTCGATATCAAAAAGCAGAAATGTATCGTTCTCCCCTGTAATATTCAGATGGAGAATGCAGTCTCCAGATAGAAATATATAATTTCCTGCACAAATGCGAGTATATACAGTGTGTGGTATAGTGGTGTGGTAATACCCCTGTGAAGAGGAACATAGAAATAAAAGGGTGCTCTAAAGTAAATAAAGCTTTGTGAACTATAGGTTCAATTGTATGCACCGGTACCATAGGGCGGTAATATATCGATCCTCCTATATTATCTAATTAGAGAATGAATTTTTCTGATAGAAAAGGTACAGAATGAGAATGCATGCATATATATACAGTACAGAGCAAATGTTTGGACACACCTTCTCATTCAAAGAGTTTTCTTTATTTTCATGACTATGAAAATAGTAGATTAACACTGAAGGCATCAAAACTATGATTCAACACATGTGGAATTATACACTTAACAAAAAAGTGTGAAACAACTGAAAATATGTCTTATATTCTAGGTTCTTTAAGGTAGCCACCTTTTGCTTTGATTACTGCTTTGCACACTCTTGGCATTCTCTTGATGAGCTTCAAGAGGTAGTCCTTGAAATGGTCTTCCAACAGTCTTGAAGGAGTTCCCAGAGATGCTTAGCACTTGTTGGCACTTTTGCCTTCACTCTGCGGTCCAGCTCACCTCAAACCATCTCGATTGGGTTCAGGTTTGGTGACTGTGGAGGCCAGGTCATCTGGCGTAGCACCTCATCACTCTCCTTCTTGGTCAAATAAGCCCTTACACAGCCTGGAGGGGTGTTTGGAAACATTGTCCTGTTGAAAAATAAATGATGGTCCGACTAAACGCAAACCGGATGGAATAGCATGCGGCTGCAAGATGCTGTGGTAGCCATGCTGGTTCAGTATGCCTACAATTTTGAATAAATCCCTAACTATGTTACCAGCAAAGCACCCCCACACCATCTCCATGCTTCACGGTGGGAACCAGGCATGTAGAGTCCATCCGTTCACCTTTTCTGCATCGCACAAAGACATGGTGGTTGGAACCAAAGATCTCAAATTTGGATTCATTAGACCAAAGCAGGATTTCCACTGGTCTAATGTCCATTCCTTGTGTTCTTTAGGCCAAACAAGTCTCTTCTGCTTGTTGCCTGTGCTTAGCAGTGGTTTCCTAGCAGCTAATTTACCATGAAGGCCTGCTGCACAAAGCCTCCTCTTAACAGATATTGTAGAGATGAGTCTGCTGCTTGAACTCTGTAAGGCATTGACCTGGTCTCTAAACTGAGCTGCTGTTAACCTGTGATTTCTGAGGCTGGTGACTCGGATGAACTTATCCTCCGCAGCAGAGATGACTCTTGGTCTTCCTTTCCTGGGGCGGTCCTCATGTGAGCCAGTTTCTTTGTCGCGATTGATGATTTTTGCAACTGCACTTGGGGACACTTTCAAAGTTTTCCAGGGACTGACTGACCACCTCATTTCTTAAAGTAATGATGGCTACTTGTTTTTCTTTACTTAGCTGCTTTTTTCTAGCCATAATACAAATTCTAACAGTCTATTCAGTAGGACTATCAGCTGTGTATCCACCAGACTTCTGCACAACACAACTGATGGTCTCAACCCCATTTATAAGGCAAGAAATCCCACTTATTAAACCTGACAGGGCACACCTTTGAAGTGAAAACCATTTCCAGTGTCTACCTCTTGAAGCTCATCAAGAGAATGCCAAGAGTGTGCAAAGCAGTAATCAAAGCAAAAGGTGGCTACTTTGAATAACCTAGAATATAAGACATATTTTCAGTTGTCTCACACTTTTTTGTTAAGTATATCATTCCACATGTGTTAATTCATAATTTTGATGCCTTCAGTGTGAATCTACAATTTTTATAGTCATGAAAATAAAGAAAACTCTTTGAATGAGAAGGTGTGTTCAAACATTTGGTCTGTACTGTATGTATATATATATATCCTCTATGATAATTGAAGGAAATAGATCATATGTCATTTTTGATGTGATGTTTCCTCTAGTATATGATAATGATCTATGTATAACACAAATATCCGCAGCTAGAAACCAATGGCTAGAAATCGCATTGAATGAAACTAGGCACCCAGAGCCTGGGGCGGGCTGGCCCAGGTGGCAGGGGGGCAAGGGTCCCCCAGGCTGGTGATATTGGCCTTATCTAAGGCCGCCCCCACACTGAAATGGGCCGGTCCGGCTCTGCTTTGCAACCGCAGCCGCTAACTTCACAGCAGCCGGACAGCCGAAGCGTCGGGCAACGTGGTGAGTGGGCAGACAGCACGGCAACCGCCTTGCTCCTCACCAATGAGGACAACAATGCCTCCCAAGGTTAGGTGCACCAGCCCGCCCCTGCCCAGAGCCAATACATTTGGGTGGCTCTGTAGAGTAAATATGCAAGTACGATAAACATATAGGGAATATGAATACGTGAGTTCTTAGTCCCGACAGATACAAGTTAATCTGATGGTCTCTAGTGATGAAATTAATACATCTATGGGTTAGATAAATAGTTTTGTCTGACCTGAGATATATTAAATAAGATAACAAAACAAAATCTTCACTATTGATGCCAAAAGATAAATTATTTAATCGCCCCTTACAGGTCAAGGACGTGGAACCGACTCCCATTTTAGCCAAGGGGATTGTTGTTTCGGCTGTGTCTTTGGATCTTCTGGAAGAGTTTCGTGGATCTCCAGAACAGGCCCCTGACACTACTCCTGCCCAAAAATTATTGTTCCCTGCCAAATTCCGCCTCCAAGTCCTTAAGGAATCCCATGATTCCGTCCTTGCAGGGCATCCTGGTATCAATAACACCATCAGACTTATAACCAGGAATTTGTGGTGGCTAACTATAGTAGAAGACTGTAAGGAATATGTACTGGCTTGTGAAACCTGTGCTTGCGTTAAGTCTCCCCGCAACCGCCCTGCCGGGTTGCTCCAGTCCTTGCCTACCCCTGAGGGTCCTTGGACTCATATCTCCATGGATTTTATTACTGACGTACCACTTGTATCTGGGTAGTGGTAGACAGATTCAGCAAGCAGTGTCATTTTGTTCGGCTGTCCGGGTTACCTAATTCCGAGACCCTGAGCAAATTATTTATTAATCATGTTGTGCAATTGCATGGTGTTCCTGTGAATAATGTTTCTGACAGGGGCACCCAGTTCGTTTCTAAATTTTGGACGGCATTCTGTAAACCGATTGGAATTGACTATTCCTTTTCTTCTGCCTATCACCCTCAAACCAATGGTAAAACCGAGCACACTAATCAAGCTCTCGAGCAGTATCTACGTTGTTATGTCTCTGAGCATCAATCCGATTGGGTGGAACAGTGCCACTAGCAGAATTTGCCATGAATAACCAGTACCAGGAGTCCATCAAGACCACCCCTTTCTACTGTAATCATGGGCTGCACCTGCGCTTTGGTTCATTTTCTTTTAGGCTTTCCGACGTCCCTGGGGTAGAAAGGTCCAGAGATCAGTTAAAGACTATCTGGTCTGAAGTGAACAAAAACTTGAAGGGGGCTCAGACTAGACAGGCGTCTTCCGCTAATAAACGGCGCTCCAAGGGTCCGGACCAGGGAGTTGGGGACAAAGTTTGGCTTTCTACGAAAAATATTAAGCTCAAAGTGCAGTCTGCCAAACTAGGTCCCAGGTTTATTGGTCCGTATGAAATTATTGACGTGATTAACCCTGTAGCCTTTCGTCTGAAGCTCCCTCAATCATTCAAACTGTGCAATTTATTCCATAAGTCCCTTCTCAAATTGTACCGATCTCCGGTTCAGCCTGTCCAGTCCCCTGCTCCTCCGGTCTTGGTCGGGGGTGCCGTAGAATACGAAGTTCAACGGATCCTTGATTCCCGCTTAGTGAGAGGATCCGTGCAGTATCTGGTACATTGGAAGGGCTATGGTCCGGAGGAGAGGTCCTGGGTGCCTGCCAGTAATATCCATGCCAAGGGTTTGATCAGGAAGTTTTATCTTCTTCATCCCAATAAACCAGGTTTTGTGGGTCCTGAGGCCCCTCGTAGAGGGAGAGGGGATACTGTCACATCACCATTGGACTCGGTGGCTGGTGTTCCTGCCTCGGCTGCTGGGAGGTGCCTTATTCCTTCAGCTGATGGTGCCGGTGATAGGAGGGCCTTGTCCTCATATGGATCTGCTCATTCGATGTCTGCCTCTGTCGCTGAAAGCCGCCGTGTTTCTCCTTTGGGTGATGTTGGTTGCTGAGGAGCGGGCCCTGTAGAGGTGTCTGATAGGCGCAGCATTCGTTCTTCTGTCAGAAGTGGGGTGGTTGGTGCCAGTCGTGCATCACCATCTGGCCTGGTTGTAGGGGCGGTCCGGATGAGATCATCAGGCTGTGAGCTCCAGCCTATGGGAGGTAACCGCGCCCTTCAAATACATTGGAGCCTGTCTTGCAGGCTGCCAGATATAGTTTTGGTTCCCCAGTGATATAGTGTGTGTTTAGTTTTGACTCTGACCTTTGCCTGGATTTTCGACTCTTCTACAGCCTGACGATTTTGAACCTTAGCTGCCCTCTCGGTTTTGACTCGGACTCCTGACTACGTTTTTTGGGTCCTGATTTTTCCCTTCCTGGCGACCTTCCTGCTCTGCTGCTCATAATAGGCAGCTACCCCCTGGGCTCCGCTGTAATTCCAGATCCCTGTATAGGGGTTAAGGGTCTCGGGGTTTCTCGGGGTGCTGCCTTACCAGCAGCTCAGCCTCATAGTGGATGGTCGTCACAGGAATCCATCGTACTGTTGGATACCGCGTTGAAGTCTCCAAATATGAGTAATAGGCCTTTTTGGGAGTCATTCATAGTTTTGGTCAACTTTTTTAAGAAGGATATTTGTCCCTTGTTGGAAGCATAAACATTTACAAGTGTGTGGGTTATGTCGATAATTTTACAATTGAGGATTATAAACCTGCCCTCATCATCTCTAACTACATCTATTTCCTCAAATTTGAGGGTATCTTGATGAGGATGGTAACCTTTGCTTTTTTTTTTTGTTGGAATATGGGTAAATGTGAGGGTAGTTTTTATTGGTGAATTTTGGCAGATTTTCCAAATTGAATTTAGTTTCTTGAAGGCATGCCACATCGATGTTGTGTCTCGCAAGCTCTCTCCATACTAGGTATCATTTTTGGGGAGTATTGACACCGTTAATGTTAAGTGTCATATACTTATTAACCATCATCTGGATCTAATGCTTGAGTGACTTGAGCAAGGTGTAGAATAGGTGAGATGGGGTGGAGTTTAGGGTGGATATGTGAGGTAAGGGGTCGGTGACTTCTAAATTTATTGGTTAACAAAACAGTTGGAACATAAAAATTTAAATGAATAAGAACTGTAAACATTAGATCAATTATTAGATTCTTGATGGAACTAATTCACAGTGGAAGGGTTCAATGGAACCGGTGGTGGTCTTCCTTTGGGACTAATGTTCTAGCCTTATGTGCCTAGGTTTTGACCAGAATTAAAAGTGGTAGCTGAAATTCTGGGTAGTTTAGTAAATTTTCAGGTGTTGGTTAAATGTAGGTCCTTGAGGATTTTTAGGCCTTCCTCCTTTTCCTCAAAAGTATTTTTTTTTGCTTGTGTGGAAAGATCACGCTTGTGGATGGACGTCGCCAGCGGTATGGGATTTCTTTCGCCGAAAGGATGTCGGTTACTGGCGTTACATTTTTAAATTTTTTCATTGTCTCTTTGGATATTTCTGTGAAAACCCGGATTTTTTCATAAGGTGGTGTAAGGGTCTTATTACGTCTCAAAAAGTTTGTCACTTCGTCTCTTGTTTGATAGAAGGTGAACGTCACTACGACAACCCTTGGAGTTTCTTCTGGTAGGTACGTCGGCTTCCGCAACCTGTGCGCACTTTCAATCGCATATTCAATTTCTGTTAGGGAAGGAATGGTCTTCTTTATCAAGTTCTGCATGAAGGTGAGAAGTTCTGAGTTTTTTTTATCTTCAGATATTCATCTGAATTTAAGGTTGCTTCTCCGGTCCCTATCTTCCCTATCAGCGAGCTTGTCTTTAGGAACTTTATTTCACCTCTCATCTTGTATTGCTTTTTCTTGAATTCTCTGTTGTCTTCCTTCAGATCCACAATAGCTCTTTCAGTACCTTCTGTTCTAGATATGATTGTCGCTAATGAGTATTGCATTTCATCGAATTGTTCGGTGAGGTCCTCCTTTAAACACTGTTTGTAAGCTGTAAAGAGTTTAAGGAAAAAGTCTCTGTCTAGAGTCATGGCTAGGTCCTTTCCTGGAGGGATATCTGGCTAGTCCTGTGTTGAGACTCCTAAACGAGGCTCCACAGACTCTATTTGCATATCTGTCTAGAGGCTGTCCTACGTCGAAATTCAATAAAGGGTCGTCCTCTGAATATTCCTTTCTCAACCTTTGCCTTAAGGGGCTCTGGAATTGGGTGTCGCATTCCAAGTCTGTGTCATCAGGAAGTCTGGAATTCAGTAGGATTTAGGCGGCCGTCACACGCTGAGATATCCTTAGCGATATTGTAAGCGATCACGTGCACGCGCAATCGCTTACAATATCGCTCACATCGCTGGTGAGATGTCACACAGACAGACTCACCAGCGATGCGGAGCCGCGATCTCGCTCGTTACTATGGTACACATCGGGTAACTAGGGCCGCGCGTCGCTTAGTTACCCGACGTGTACCATAGTTACCATCTCCCAGCATAGGCGCGGTCGCTGGGAGATGGATCATCGTGGTGTCATACACCACGATGATGCAGATCGTTGCATCGTTCATCGCTAGATCTGAGAACCGAACCTCAGATCAGCGATGTCACGATCAAGCGATTTAACATCGTAAATCGCTTGATTACATGCAACGATATCGTGCCCGATATCGCTTAAGCGATCAAAAAGGAGATCGCTTAAACGATATCGGGCAAGATATCGTTCCGTGTGACGGCCCCCTTAGAGAGAGTTTCCATTTCCTTTCTTTTGGATTTGGTTTGGAAGGGTTTGTGTATCCTTAAGTCCTTTGAGGAGGATCTCCAATCTCCTGATTCGATTTCTGGTTTATCCAGTACTCTCTCCTATTTAAATTTGCTGTGAGTCTGGGGCGAAGGTGGTTGTTTGCTCTTCTGGCTTGCTTTATGACTTTCTAGAGGTGGGTCACTATTTGGCACTTTACCACTGAAGTTGGGTTTGAGTTTTGGGGGCATGTTTTGGTCTATTTGATACTTAGGAGGATTAAGCAGTTACAGGTCTGGGTATTTGAGTAAGGTTGTATATGGAGGAGTGAAGATAACAAGAGAAAATCATACTTCTCAAGGTCTTATCTGGAGAGGGTAGCTCTTCAGAGTGTTGAACTCCAGAAGCGGAGAGTTGTGCAACCCTTTAATTGCAAAAGTGCATAGAATACCTGTCTGTATATTCAGGAGAGACAACTATCTCAAATTTGAAAAGAGATTAAGGGGAAAGCTTGAAAATTGGAACATAGACTAGATATATAGCTAGACAGAGAAATATACGACCATGAGATGGGAAATAGATAAAATTAAAGTACCTTGTGGATGTGGCTTGGGTTCGTGCAGTCAAGAATGAGCTGGGTCAAGGTTTAGTTGTGAGTCTTTGTTTGTGCAGGTCTTAGATGGGTGAGAAGAGACCACTACTCTGAGTTATTTTGTAAGAAATCAGAGAGACCTAAATGAGACTGATGCAATGCTCGTAATTCAAAGATGTCAGTGAAAATAGTTAGATAACTATTCAAAATACTTTTCAGATTGCCTCTAAGTTCCCTATGGATGACAAACTGTCTTCAGGCTATGACAGCTTGTGCTAAAAAAAAGTTATGCACATGATGTTTAGGGGGAAGAGAGGCCTGAAGATTAAGTAGCTTTTACCCAATGAGGAGCAGAAGCATCACCTCTTCTATGTAAAAATTAGTATATTAAGATAATTCTTGTAAACTCTATAGTGGGAGTAGATAAGTAAAAAAAAAATAGGTAAATTGTAGCTAGTTAATTTGTAGATAGACTACCACCAGCTATGGCAAGAATTTGGTCAGGTCTTAGTACAAATTAAGTGTAGGGAACAAACTGACTTAAAGCCAAGTAGCTTAGTTATATAGAAGTAGGTGGCACTATTTATCACTAAAGACTGAGGTTAGAGTACAAATTTTAACAAAGTTTAACAGTCAGTTGATAAAGGAACCAAAAAGCTGTTAGTTATGTAGTTTGAGTTGGACTGAGCTTAGTATCCAGTAATAGCAACCTGCTATAAGTTTTGGTAGTCAACAATATATATGTTTCTATTGCAGGTGACTAATAGTTTAATCTAGGTGTTCAGTGTAGGCAGCAATAAGTTATAGCTGGATATTTACTTTCAGTAGTTGTCAATTGTACCAGGTTGTTCACTCACAGCAGCTATCAGTTATACCTGGCTGTTCAATGCCAATAGCTATTGATTGTATATAGCAATTCCCTAAAGGTACCTTTACACACCACTATTTTTGGCGGCGATAGGAGGCAATCTAACGTGCGCGTGCACGTTTTTTAAACAATTTTTTTTTTTTTTTTTTTTTATAATTCTTTATTTTAGAAAAGTTTTGAATTTTCATAACATGGAAGAAAACACACATTACTTCTCAGTCCGTATATCCAAACAAATATCACGTAGATATGGTGGCCAAACCAGTTAGGCCCAAACTCACAAATACTATATATTTTTATGCGTCTACAGAGTAGACACTGCCTTAAAGTGTTAGGATCTACAACATAATGTTCCATTTAAAACCTTACATCAATATTCAATCTTCACAGTAGAAGTCATTGCTGCAACATCATATATTGACAGTTGACCAAGTAAAAGGGAGAGAGGAAAACCAAAGAGAGAGGAAAAAGAACAGTAAGAGAGTAGTCATGAGGGGGGGTGGGGGGAGGAGGGGGAGGATGGGAAGGGAAGGGGAAAGGGATGGTGTCAGATTATGTGGAAACGCGAAGCCTCTACGCAGGTGAAAAGGTGCGACCCCACTAGACCAGCCAAATTAATTGGCGAGTACGCCAAGGAAGGGTTTTCTAACAGTCTCTATAAGTCTTATATAAATCAGATTGTTGAAACATCATCCAGGAAAACCACGTATTACGGAAAGCTACATAAGTGTCATGGATTGAGGAGGTCAAGTCCTCTAGGTGCATGAGGTCGTTCACCCTCTCCAACCACACTGACACGGAGGGGCATCTCTCCGTCTTCCAGAGCATTGGAACACACGATCTAGCCGCCATAACTAAAAATCTCAACAATGAACGCTTATATTTACGAAGGGGCATCTGACAGTGATGTAACAAGAAAAGGGCCGGGCCCAGGTCAGCTGTACACTTTTGTGACAATCCTGCCGATCTTTGTCACTTCAGACCAAAACGGCCTAAGCTTCCTACACTCCCAAAATATGTGGAGTAGGGTACCGTCTGCCTCGCCACACCTCCAACAACTCGGATCAGTAGAAGGAAAAACCCTGTGTAATTGGGCAGGAACTCTATACCATCTTGTCAATATTTTATAATTCGCTTCCTGCAGTCTCGAGCATATTGATGTGGAGTGAGCTACAGTAAATATATCAGATCTCTGGTCCATTGACAGCTCCAGACCTAGATCAGCTTCCCACTTAAGCATAAATTGGGGAACCGGCAGGTCCGGGGGGGATATCAAACACGCATAGATCCTCGATACCGCATGTCTACAGTCATCTGCATCTAGACACATATGTTCAAATAACATCTTTGGCCCTATAAAGGACGACTTTGGAGGAAACCTCCGGAGGTAATGCGTGAGCTGTAAGCATCTCCAGAATCCCAAAGCCCTCTGGTCCGTAATTGAGTTAAGTTGTTCAAGCGTGGGCCAAGTGTCACCAACGCCCCAACTCTCAACTCTGTCTAGTCCCGCCGCAATCCAGCACTGGAAAACAGGGTCATCTATGCTGGGTTTAAAATCAGGGTGACTCAGGATCGGACATAAAGTCGAGGTGTGTGGAATCATCAAGGATCTGACCAGGGTATAGTCGCATACCTTGAGGGTAGCCCCAATCGTCGGGTGGTCGCAAACCGTCTCATCTCGTCTGATTGATGTCCAAGGCAAGGTCTGTAGTCTTAGGGAAGTAGAGTCCTGTTCAATCTGTACCCAGATTTTGTTCTTTCCGTGTCTACACCAGTCTACCACCCGTGTGAGATGACTGGCTATGTGATACAATTTGATATCTGGCAAATTCACGCCACCCTCCCTCTTACGTCTGTGTAAAATAGATCTTGCCAATCTCGGTTTTGTATTATTCCAAATGAATCGTGTCTGAATTTGTGAGATTATCTTAAAAAAGGATGACGGTATGCTGACGGGGAGTGTCTGTAGGTAATATAAGATCTTCGGAAGAATAGTCATTTTAAAGAGTTGGCATCTACCCGTCCACGTAAAGGTGGACGACAACCACCTCTCGCAGTCGGCTCTAATTGATTTTACCAAAGAAGGGAAATTGGCATTATATAAATTTCGGACGTCCGGTGTGATTAGCAATCCCAGGTAGCGGAGGGCCTTAGGTGACCAGTGAAATGTAAAGGTGTCTTTTAATCTGTCTACCAAGCTGTCGGGAAGGGAAACATTTAATGCCTCCGATTTAGCTCTGTTAATTTTAAAATTAGTGAGATAATGAAAAGTCTCCAATTCTTTCAGCAAGTTTGGCAGAGAGATCTCAGGGCGCGTCACAAAAAATAAAAGGTCGTCAGCATATGCGGCAATTTTGTGTTCCGTCGACTTAATTCGTAGGCCAGAAATATCTCCATTCATCCTTATATGACGTAACAAAGGTTCCAGGGTCAGAATAAAAATCAGTGGGGACAGCGGGCATCCCTGGCGAGTGCCGTTGGCAATATCAAAAGATTCTGAGAGGACTCCGTTGACCCTCACTCTTGCCGATGGGACGGAGTACAGGGACAAGACCCATTCAAGCATCTTTGGTCCCAAACCGATATGAGACAGTGTCTCTTCGATGAAGGACCAATGTACACGGTCGAACGCTTTTTCGGCGTCCGTGGATAACAACATCAATGGGGGGTTAGAGAGTTTTGCATTATAGATTAAATTTATGGCCTTGGTGGTGTCATCCCTGGCCTCTCGTCCCAGAACAAACCCAGTCTGATCTGGATGAACTATGCTTGGTATGAATGGGGAAACCCTCACCGCCAAGATTTTAGCAAATAGCTTAAGATCCACATTTAATAAAGATATGGGGCGGTAGCTAGAGCATACCAAGGGGTCCTTCCCTGATTTGTGAATTACTGTGATGGTGGCGCGTAGCGCATCTCTCGGGAGTGGGACTTTTAACGACATGGCATTGAAGAATGTTCTCAAGTGTGGCAGTAGGGACTTTTTTAATTTTTTATAGTAGCCAATTGTAAACCCATTGGGGCCAGGTGCTTTACCTGATTTGGTCGAGGACAGTGCATCTATAATTTCTTGGTCCGAAATCGGAGCATCTAGGGATTGCAGCGCCACATCCGGAAGTTTTGGCAGCCCCGAAGATCGTATATACTCTTTAATACGTGTCTTAAGTGTATTGCCAGACAGGGATGACTAAGTGGTGTCTAAATTATACAGGGCAGCGTAGTATTGCTTGAAGGCCTCAGCTATGTCCATGGGGAGTTTTGATCGTCGTGAGGTAGTGGGATGTGTTATTTCAGGCACATACGTAGTCGCCCTGTGAATTCGTGAGGCCTTAGCTAAAGACCTGTCCGCCTTATTCCCATACTCGTAGAAGTGACGACGGCAACGGGAAAGCACGCCCTTCGCCTTATAGAGCAACACAGAGCGTAGCTTTTCTCTAACGTCGAGCAGCTCTTTCCTCAAAGCCGGAGGTTCTGCCGTTTGTGTCTCGTCTCGAGCTCTCTCAGTTTGGACATAAGGTCTCGGATCTCAGTGTCTCTACTCTTCTTCAGTCTAGCCCCGTGTTTTATTAAGATGCCTCTTACTACGCACTTATGAGCTTGCCATGTTGTCACGGGTGACATGTCAGGAGCGGTGTGTAGGTCAAAATAATCTGCAATCGTTTTTGTGACATCCGCCAATATTACCGAATCTTCTAATAGAGAGGCGTTCAACCTCCACTGCCACTGCCTAGGAATTGGGGAGGCAAGAGCAAGAGAAATCGTGACCATAGCATGATCCTAAAAGGAGATCGGTTCTATTGTGGCGTCAGTTAAGTGCGTCAGGTCAGCGTGTTTCATAAGGAAAAAGTCGATTCTAGAATAAGTATCGTGTATTTGAGAGTAAAATGAAAAGTCTTTACATGTCGGGAACAGTAGACGTGATCATGTAGTGCAAGATGTAGTCTCCTACTTGCTGCCTTAGATAGACTAGTTTTACCCCTGGAGGTGTCAAGGTCTGGTTCCAGCGTGACATTAAAATCTCCCCCCAGGACCAGTATCCCCTCTGCAAATGCGTCAATCCTGTCCAGGAAACGCAGGAGCACAGATATCTGACCCGAGTTGGGGAGGTATAGCGAGGCAAAAGTATATGTCTGTGAAGCAATCTTACCTTTGACCATGAGCATCCTCCCATCTCCGTCGCCGTCAGAGTCTATGAATTCCCAGGGCAGTGATCCTGCTACTGCAATGCTGGTACCGGAAGAGTGAGAATTAGTTGAAAAGCTGTGATACACCGAAGGGTACCAGTGGCTGGAGAATTTGTATGGCTTAGCCGCACAAAGATGTGTTTCCTGGAGAAAGGCAACATGTATTTTGTTATTTTTCAAGTAATTAAACAGGATTGATCTCTTTCCCACATCGTGTAAACCCTGTACGTTCAGCGTACCTATTTTTACCTTTGTTAGGTCATTATGCGACATTCTTGCGAGACTGGTAAAACCGAGGCTCAAAGGTAAAAATAAAGCTAAAATAGAAAGGAGAAGGGGAGGGGGGATGGGAAAAGACGACAAGGGAAGAGAAGGAGGGAGGGAGAGACAGGAGGTGTATGTAGAAAAAAAAAAAAAAAAAGGGGGGGGGAGGGGGGAGTAAAACAATAAAGAAAAGGTTAGACACTACTCGTCCCAAGGGGACTAATAGGGGAGACTATAGAGACTTCACAAGTCTATGCCGTGAAGATCGGCTTTCACGATCCTCTCAGAAAAGAAAAAGATGAGAGGATCGTAGAGAATGTGATCGACCACGGATAACGACCCGCAGTCCCGGGACAAATTCGCAATACGTTGGTCAGTTAGATATCCCGCTAATATCAACAACCAGTTAATATTGAGGGTGAAAAATCTATCCTATCGGACGCCAGCGACTCTCTGGCACTAAACAGAGATAAGTAAACGTCCAAATAACAAAAAAAAATAACAGCTGGTGCTTACTACTCCATACGTCCAACCTCCCTAACATATCTCGATCTTATCAGGGGGGAAAAATCACATCAAATGCATGCATTAATAGTCAAGAGTCAGGTTGGGAGATCGGCAAACGCCTCGTCTCTTCCGCCCCTCGGGCTGCCAGGCTGTGACGAGGGCGTACGTGGAGCATTGCCACTCCGTGTCTTCCTCTTGCGGACAGCATCTGAATGGGAACTGCGTTGGCGGCCCATTGTTGCGAACCTCTGAAATCCTTCCAAAGAGAGCCAATCCGGGATCGGGATGGATGGGATATCCAAGAACGAAAATAGTCCAGGAAGGTCATCCCTATGCCAAAGATAATATGTCTTGTTGTTTCTTCTCACAATAAGATGGAAGGGATGACCCCAGCGGTACGTGGCTCCCCGCTCTTTAATCTTCACAAGTAAGGGGCGCAGCTGCCGTCGCATATACAAGGTGCGACTAGAAACATCTGGGAAAAGGCGAACATTTACGTTGTCAATCAGAATGTCGCCAAAGGACCAAGCCACTTGTATCAGAGTATCCTTGTCTGTAAAATTATGAAGTCTACACAGAACATCTCTGGGGTTGTCTGGGTCAATTGGGCCAGGGCGAGATACTCTATGTATCCTATCAATTTTATATGATGAGCCTGGTGATCTTTGTGTTACCGTATTAAAGATGTCTAGAGTCCTGTCAAGGAGCATATTAGCTGTAATGGTCTCAGGCAATCCTTTCAGGCGTATGTTGTTGCGCCTTTCTCTATTCTCCTTGTCATCTGCTTGTAGAATCAGGGCAACAATATGTGCATTAGAGCGTGTAGCATGTCTCTCCAAGGCAGTGACTCTCTCTTCAATGGCAGCTATGGTCTCAGACACAGCGGTGGATTGTGACTTTAGAGTCTCTATATCCTCCTTAATGGGGCTCAGGGCTTTGGCTTGGGATGCCTCCATGCGGGCCATTAAACAGTCTAGGTCTTGTCTGGTGGGGAGAGCAGCAATCATGCTCCTAATAGCCCTCAGTTCAGAGTAGGAGCTGCTGGACTGGTCTGAAGCAGGCACCATTACTGCAGCCTGTGTAGGGGAGGGGGGAGTATCCCTCCATGTCTCCTCGGTCTCCTCTCCAGTGTCTGCAATCTCCTCTAATGTTTCCACAACTGCAGACTCCCTTGATCTCTCCTTCCCCTTATCTGAGGAGCTGATAACAGCTGTTACCTGGCTTCCAGTGTTTTGTTTGCGGGGGTTTCTCTGTGGCAGCTGTGAAGGTGACTGTGCCTTCTGCTTCTGAGCATGAGGTCTTCCCTGTGCCATTACAGAGGAGCGTGCTGCCTTTCCTCCTGCTGTCCCAAACAGTTTTGCCATGCCTGCCTCTCTCCCTTGCTCCTCAGGAGGTGTCAGGGCTGTCACAGCATCTTCAGGCTTCTTTCTCCGTGACATTGGAGCAGAGATTGTGAAGTTGAATAGCTCTATAAAGTCCGGGTCTGCAGAGCTTATGGAGGTGCTTCCTCACACTTCCATGGCCAGGTCACGCCCCGCGTGCACGTTTTTCATGCTCGCCTCAGATCGCCGATGGCGCTTTTACACGCCGCAATTTCGCCTTCAACCTAAGGCAATGTGTCACCCCGGAAATTGCCTACCCCACAGCGGAACCAATCTGGTGGAGTTCCCTCGCCGTTTCACATGTTCAGCGCAGCGAGAACATAGGCGTGGCAGACTGGTGTATACCGCACCCCAAACACGCTGATTAGACAACGCAATAGCGTTCTGATTGGGCAGCATGCGCTGGAAGGCTGGCTAATACATGACACCAATGCCATTGTGTGGTGGTGAATGGACAGCTCTTCAAATAGGGCGCGGTGTCAAGTGACAGCCAATGGGAACACAGTAGCCCACACCAATCATTTCAGGCGGAGCATGGACTCCAGCATGCTGTGGTAAGCTTACAGGAAATCAATAGGCGACGCAGATTCCATCACTATCGCCCGTTCACACGCCAAAAGCCAAGAATGTCGCCTTCATGATTGTCTCTGATTTTGGAGCAGTGCTCTGTAATCGGAACCAGGCGACAACTTTTTTATCGCCACCAAATTCCCAAATTACACGCCGTAACTGCGATGCAATTTGACGCTGATGGTGTCGGGGCGACATATTGCCAGACAGATTCCTCATATAAAGGTACCCTAAGGGATTCCACTACCAAAATCAAATAATTAAAGTAGATTATTTACCATCAGAAGCAATGGCATATATCTGTTTGCTGCCAATAGTAATTAGTTATATTTAGTAACTTAATGCCTACCACTAGTAACCAGTAGTGATTAATGTATTATAATGCATCAGTTTCTCTGTTGTACATATCCCTGAGTGCAGATAGTGTAGATTAAACTGGGCTATCGGGGAGTATAGTGGGCGTCATTAGGCAGGCAAGGCTAGGGTTAACAGACCTGCTGCAGCAACTGCGCCGCCACTGAGATATAGGCTGTGGCACAGTCGCCTCAGCAGGGCGCAGAGTGTAGCTTGTCCTCCCAAAAAAGGCAGATGACAGCCGGTTGGTAGACGCCAGTGGGAGACGTCCGTCCGCAGTCTGCGAGGCTCGGGTGGTGGAGGCCCACCGGCCTCTCTTGGCAGGAGAGTCACCCCTCTGCTCCCGGTGTCCTTCTGGTCTGTCTGATACCACTGGTCCCGGAGCGAGGTAGTGTCACAGGGGGATGAATCTAGGGATCAGCGATGCTTGTGTGTGGCGCAGACCCACGGTCTGTTTTGATTGTAGCTGTGTCGCGGTCTTCAGTACTTGCAGTCCTGGTCTCCGGGCAACGTCAGCAATTCACAGCAGCCGCAAGTTCCAGCGCTCATGATCTTGGACTTTGAGTGACATCAGAGGCAGTCTACAGCTTCAGTTGTTATAGTGGATCACTCCGCTGCCAGGCACTTGATTCAGTGATATCGGTGTCAATAAAGTAGTCCCCACACTAGCGAGTATCGGTAAGCTACTTTAATAAGAGGTGAGTGGAATTACCCTTCTTAAGTGCGGGACTTCATGGGCTTGCTTTAGAGTTAGGGGGAGGCACAAAAGATCAGGCCAAGGATTTCTTGTGGAAATGGTGGGAGACTAAGCAGGCAACTCAGCTCACTGATCTAGGTGGGATCCAACCGGGATTCTAAGGATGGAGCTCACCTGGTTGATGTACAGAGCTCCAGTCTTTAAACAAGGTGTCAGAAATCTAGGTACCACTCTTCTTGTCCAGTATTGAGTAGATGTGGGCTATAGAAGAAGAGAGGGAGGGCCTGTGGAACAATGGCATTGGCACCTCATCTGTTTCAGGGACCCAGATCTCCAGACGGTGTAAAATGGTCAATCCTTTGTCTATCTGGTCCAGAGATGGTTTAAAGTAATCCTTAGGAAGTCTTAAAGTCGGTCCAATTGTTTGGTTGAAAGTTTTAGCCTTAAAAAAGGCTAAAATCCCTGTATCTTTGATATAGGCACAAGAGCTCCAAGTTTTATGTAGTCCAAATTTTGCACTTGAGCCAAATTATGCCACTAGTGGGAGGCTTATGTGTTTGTGGCGGGACAAAATGGATAAAGCTCTACCATCATTAACTAAAACAGAGTGCAATACAGAAAATTGTAAATAACCAAGGTAGTAATATAAATTGGTCTAAAATAACCTAAGCATAAATGCACTGTTTGCAATTTGAAGAGGATATACATTAGTTTTTATTTGTATTATTTTTTTTACTATGCGCTTAAGAACTAGCAATCAGGTAATTGGTAGGTGCCCAGAGCAATTCTCCACCAGCACAGAGCAGTTACAGACTGTTCCTGCTGACGATTGAACAGCTTCCGCTGACATGTCAAAAGAGGGGCTGTTTCTTTTTCTCTCAGCTCTGTTAATGGGGCATGAATGTGGACATCACACTGATTGACAGCTGTCTCCCTGCTGCCTAACCGTAGGAAGCCAGTTGTCAATGAGCATGATGTCGGCAGTCGCACTGCGTCAACAAAGCAGCCTAAAATAATAAGAAAAGCTGCTGTGTTGATGTGGAGCAGGCGAATCACTGTCAGGAGCAGTCAATCACTGCTTTGTGCTAATGCTGGTTACAACAGGAAGGCAGTAGCCTCCATTAGCAACTAACTACATTTTTTTTTTCACTACGTGCCTGAAAACTAAGTCTTGGACGACCCTTTTAAAAGGACACTGTCAGGTCATTTTTCAGTATGAAATGAATATTACCCTTGATTAGTGCCTGGACAGACCTTTTAAAACATGTAAAATCATTATTGTACCGTTTGTAGTTTCCATATTATCAGCATTGTCAGACTCTACAGGCAGCTCCTGGATTAGTCCTCTCCATTATAAGCAAACAGGAATAGTCCGGCTGTGTTATAAACTGTTATGTAATTATGCATTCCCTCTCAGCAGCTTTCTCCACCCTCCTCCCGTTGCTAACAGCGCAGTGTCAGGTTTCACTTACAGGAGGTCTGTTCTGTTGAGGACACAGAGGGAGAGAGCTATTACAGATTTGCCTTATCTAGACTTCATTTGCTTCTCTAAGCAGGTATCCCTGCTGTGACAGTTTCTGTGTTGTATTTGACCTTTTGTGATGCTGCAAACACAGAGAGCAGAGAGGAGAATACAGCTACCCTCAGTGATCTACTGTGCAGTGATGTGAATAGGTGACATGCATATTCATCTTATGGGGAGTGGACAGTAGAGAATTAAGTGGATAATTCACTGTAATTGACATATGAAATGAATCTCTTTATTAAAAGTTTACAGAAGATATGAGGGAAATATAAATAAAATACAAATAGTGTTTAGGGCAAGGAATTAGAAAATGATAGCACGTACATATGGATTTTTTTTTTTGTTGCAATAGTTTTTATTAAACATTTGGAGTAAATTACAAAGAATCCAAATTGGTAAGAATACGTAGAGAAAAACAATTGTGTAAAATATACAAAGTACGTTCACGTCATTCTTGCAAACTCTAACATATATTGAAATAGAAGGTAAATAAAGTTAAATCATAAATCATAAAGGGGAAAGGATAAAATGTATTCAGGAAAGTGGGAATCGGGAAGAGGGGAGAGGAAGGGGGTTTTTTGTGCCCAGAAGATTCCATTCTGATATCAAGGTCACGATGAGTGGCATATTCTAGTATCTGCATAGGAAATGAGAAACCATGTAATTATAATGAGATTTGAACATTATTATATGGGGACGACCTCCATGGGTCCCACCAAGAGAGAACCTTGTTGCGCTTGGATGCGTCATGAGCCAACATGTATTCATGTTGAAAATGTAGATTAAGTGTATCATGTAAGTTATGTATAGTCGGAAGTGTCTTTGATTTCCAAAATCTTGAGACACACAGTCTAGCTCCCGTCAGTACATTCGAAACCATAGGCCTCAGTGGAGTTGGCCACTCCTCTAATCCTAAGCTCAGAATAGCTAAGGAGGGCTCCAAGTGGAAAGGCACACCCGTTATGGACAAAAGCAGATTGGACACCTCCTGCCAGAAGCCACGCAACACATCACAACTCCACCACATGTGTAGTGAAGTCCCCGGCTCATCACAACCCCTCCAGCAAGTCTGTGTGTGATTAGAGTTCTTTCCCTTATATTTCGCTAACACAGTTGGGGTGACGTACCATTCGTAATGTATTTTTTTAATTTGTTCGAGGTGGTTTATGCAACTTGTATATTTTGAGCATCTCACCGATGCTTCCTGCCATTGGGTTATTGTAAACTCTTCCTGCAATGCTGTTTCCCACTTAATCATGTAGGGCAATTTTTCTGTAGAGTTCAGTCGAGCTAATGCTCCATACAGGACAGACACCCCGTGAGAGCCCCAGGGAGCGGATTTAAAAAATCGTTGTGTTGCTCCATCTACCGTTGACAGATCTACATTTGGCCAGGGTAATGAGCCCAGAAAGTGGCGCAACTGTAGATACTGATAAAATGTAGTTTTGGGGAGAGAGTATCTGTTTGCCAATTCAGCGAAAGATTTCATAGTGGTATTGTCAAGAACCTGGTGAAGATGGGTGATTCCTCTGGATTTCCAATGATGAAGAGAGAGAGATCCTACTAACGTTTCGGCCGCTTGGATAGTTATGGATTTAAATAGGAAGGCCAGCAGGGAGTGAGCATGTTGTCTCCAGAGACGTAACAAAGTCAGCATTGGTTTAAGTAGTGTCAATCCCTCCGATTGCTTTAGCAGGTTCATTTCTAATAAAAGTTTGGTGGAGTGTCGAGGAGCATAATGTTTCTCGATCGCCATCCACAGCGGGCCAGGAGCATCTGCCCACCAGTAACTTGCTGATGCTAGATGCGTTGCAGTGTAGTAATGTGCCAAATTCGGGATCCCCATACCTCCCAATTGAACTGGTAGAGAAAGGATTTTCATGCTCACTCGGTGGCGTTTGTGGTCCCAAATGAAGTTGTTAAGGGTGGACTGTAAAATTGTTATCAGGCGTTTTGGGAACATTAATGGTAAGCAACGAAAAACGTATAGAATTTTAGGGAGGTAAATCATCTTTATAATATTGATTCTGGCTATCCAGGAAAGAATCAATTGCTTGTGTGACGAAAGGCCTGTCTTTATCGATCGGAGTAGTGTGTCAAAGTTTTGGCGAAGTAAACCCCCGGTCTTAGCAATCGTTATCCCTAAATATTGAATACCTCTAGGAGACCACTGAAATGGGAAATTTGTTTTCAGTGAGGCAGCTAGGGCATGTGGTATCTGAATTGGGTAGAGTAGTGATTTAGTCACATTCAGCTTATAATATGAGGCAGTTGAGAATTCGGACAGTAAAGACATTATCCTGGGAACGGTAGCCGTGAGGTTTGTACAGATGAAGATCACGTCATCCGCGTATAATCCTATTTTATGCTCCACTCCTCCCACACACGGGCCAGAGATCAATGGGTCCTGTCTCACTCTGGCTGCCAACGGCTCCATGATTAGAGCGAAGATCAGGGGAGACAAAGGACACCCTTGTCTGGTGCCGTTTGTAATCAAAAGGGAGTCTGAAAGGAATCCCGATGACTTGACCCTGGCTGTGGGGGAGGAGTAGAGAGCAAGTATAGCAGTCTTGATGTTGCCCACCAGTCCAAACCGATCCAGAACTGCTGCTAGGTACCCCCAGTGCACTCTATCAAAGGCTTTTTCAGCATCTAGTGACAGAAGTGCACTGGGGGCCCCCCTCCGCTCCAACAACTCAAGTAGTTCAATCACACGGCGTGTCCCATCAGACGCCTGTCGCCCTGGGATAAATCCCACCTGTTCTAGGCCAACTAGGTCCGGTAGCACCCCTGCCAAGCGCTGAGCCAGAATTTTTGCGTAAATTTTTAAATCACTGTTCAGGAGAGCAATTGGACGGAAGTTTGGAGGGGAATCGGGAGGTTTTCCTGGTTTTGGGATCGTGGAGATCCTTGCTTCCAGTCCTTCAGAACAAATCTGACCTTTAGTTCTCCAAAAGGAGAAGAGGGTAAGTAGGTGAGGTAAAAGACGTGGTAAAAAGGTAGTGTAGTATTTATAGGAAAACCCATCTGGGCCTGGGGCCGAGGATTTCTTCATCGAATTAATTACTGACACTATCTCCTCTTTCGTGAAATCCGCATTTAATAAATTGAGTTGTGATTCTTTTAGTTTGGGTAAGTGTGCTTGGGCTAAAAAGGATTCAATTGTTTCAGGATTTGGCTGTGGGGTGTTGGGGTCCTCTTTCAGGTTATAGAGGGAAGCATAATAGTCTTTAAATTGGGCTGAGATGTCTAAGGGGTTTCTGATTTTCTCTCCTGTGGAACTCAAGATATGGTCAATTTTTGTGGACGCTCTTTGTTTTTGTACACGTTTGGCTAGAAGTTTACCTGATTTATCTCCCATGCCGTAAAAGTGGGCCTTAAGTTTTTTAAGGTTATGTTCTACTTTGTGTAGTAAAAGGGATTTAAGGTCTCTACGAGTAATGTCCAATTCTGATCGTATTTGTGGAGTTTGGGATTTTTTATATTGTTTTTCCAGAACGGTTAGTTTGTCAGTAAGCTCCTTAAGTTGCGCATCTCGTTTACGTTTATCTCTAGCTGCCAATTGAATAAATTGGCCCCGTAAAACTGCCTTATGTGCATACCACAGTATTTCTGGATTGGTGTCTTGAGAGTGGTTAATTGCAAAGTATTGGTCAAGTTGAGAGTCTATATATGTTATGTTGTCAGGAAGGCTTAAAAGATATTCATTTAACGACCATGTCGGAGATGGAGACACTTGAATATCATCAACTATTTGGAGATGGATCGGGGCATGGTCAGACCAGGTTATATGTCCGATTGTGGTCTTTTGGCATTTTGGAAGTAGGGAGTCTCCTACTAGAAAGTAATCTATTCGACTATATGTTTGATGTCTAGGGGACAGAAAGGTATAATCTCTCTCTTCACCATGAGTGTAGCGCCAGATATCGTGAAGGTGATGGTTGTACAACAACCTACTCAGCTCACCCCGGCAGATAGAGGGTGACGAACAGTCAAGGCGTTTGTTCACCGGGACATTGAAGTCTCCAGCCACAAGGAGGAATCCCTTAGCTAGGGAGTCCAGTGTAGTGAATAGGGATCGGGCGAATTTTAGTTGGCCTGTATTAGGACCATAGACCGAAACTAGGGTGTATAGTTTCCCATTTATCAAAGCTTTAACCAATAGGAAGCGACCACGGGGATCCGCCACTTTCTCCACAAGCGTAAATGCCAGCGCTTTGTGAACAAAGATAGCTACTCCAGAGGTTTTGTTGGGTGCGTTAGCAAAGTATTGGCTGGGAAATCTAGTTGATTTCATCCTAAAGTTGTCCTCCTCTAAGAGGTGGGTTTCCTGCACAAATAGGATGTCAGCTTTAAGTTTGGCAAGTTGTTGCCATACCAAGGTTCTTTTTTTTGGGGAATTTAGCCCATTTACATTTATTGAAGCACAATGAAAACTCATGTTGACCTGATCGTAGTAAAAGGTTCGTGTATCTTAACAAGTAATAAGCAATGTAGTACGAATTAAGGACCTTATAAATTGTATAAGCTTTGGCACTAGAGAAAGGGAGGGGAAGTAAGGATAGGAAAAATCTGGGAGGGCAAGGGGGGGGAGACAGAAGACAGAAATTAAAAAATATTACACGTATGATATCCCGTATTTCAACTTCAAACAACACCTCCCCTGGAGTTCTTGGGAGAAATCAATCGTGATGATATTTAATTATATACTAGTTAACCAATGTAGTCACGAGTTCCAGCAGGTAGGGTCAAGTGTGAGTCAGATCAAGTTCTGAGGCAGTGGTGAATGATGACGTGTTAAGGAGAGGAAAAGAAATCAGTAGATAGGTAGAGTCTTGTATATTAGAAACGGAAAAGGTGAGTGGTTTAGAGGTGTGTGGGGAGAAGTGATGTTAGGGCAAAGACCCTCGAGGGGGAGATAAAGGAATAGATAGAGATTAGAGGTATATAAAGAAACGTAGGTCAAGAACTGGAGGAGAGGGAGAAGAGAGAGGGAGATAGGAAGTTGGTAGGAATTATGAAGAGAGGAATAAAAAGTAAATGTGAAGTTGAAACACTCTTTTCTTTCATTAACCGTATATCAATAACAGAACCACAAGTAACAAAAATAACTCTTAATATGAGTGCTTGTAAAGCACTCTCAGGCCCAAATGTCTGTATTAGTTATCAATTAATACTTAGGGAAGAAGGTGGGCACTCGTGTGAGGGGTAGTAGGGCAGTATAGAGCCCTAAGCACACTTCCAGATTGTGTAAATGTACACCAAAGTCTGAAAGTGTGGCAGAGAATTTGACAATAGTCATACCAGCGATGGAATCCAGTCCCCGGGGACATATAGTCACTTCAAACCCGATCCACTGGAAGGAGAAGCGTTTGGACGGGTGTCACGATGTCCTGGACTATTGGATGGCGATCCGGTCTTTGTCATCAGGCGCCAGTCAATCAAAGCAGCTTTCATTTTAGTAGGGGAGGCAAAAAACTGTCGTGATCCTTTGTACCGGAAGGATACATTGACTGGTGATCCCCAAGCGTAATTAATTCCCCGTTCTCTTAGGATTGCACAGTATGGGGCAAAATCTCTCCGTCTTGCGAGAGTGCCAGGTGATAGGTCAGGAAATAGGGACCATGAGGCAAATGGAGCGTCTGTTATTGGGTTCCTTCTCAGAGCATGCAGTAAAGGATCTCTCAGTTTTGGCGTCGTTAGATAAACCATAATATCCCTGGGAACATCAGGGGGAGCTTTCTGTGAGCGGGGAAGCCGATAAGCTTTCTCAATGTCTAAATCTGCTGGTGCAGCTGAGGGCAGAATGATCCTCAAAAAAGGTTTCACTAGAGCAGATAAATCTTCCTCCTCTCCTGATTCAGCTACTCCTCTGACCTTAATGTTAGCCCTTCTCAGCTTGTCCTCCAAGTCCCATAGTTTCGCTTTAGTGATCCTAAGGTCAGAAGCTAAATCTTGGTAACTGTCTGCGAGTTCATTATGGGCACCAGCAAATTCTGCCATTTTTTCCTCTAATATGCCAGTGCGGTTATTCATGGCAGCCATGTCAGATCTGATCTCTCCCACTATGCTCCGTATGTCTCCTTGTATGGAAGCCCGGAGATCGCTCAGTAGCCCTTTGAGGGAGCCATATGTGATCACTGTAGAGTCCTCATGCTTTTCCTTATGGGACCTGCTATTTGAGTCTCCATTAGAGCTGGCACGTGAGCTCTGTGAGTGGGGAGAGTTAGGAGAGCGGGAGATCTCCTCTCTCGCCGGCGCCATGTTTGTTTTTCTGTTTGCGGCCCCGGGGCGTTCAGGAGAGAAGAAATCTGATACCTTTTGAGCTGTGTTGCGGTTCCTGGAGCCTGCCCGCGGCATCACAGAGGGTTGAGGTAGAATTTCCTTCACAGCGGGGGAAGATTAAGGTAGGTAGGAGCCGCTAATTCCCGGGTTCTGGGGATCGCTGATGGAGCTCTCTGACTATGCGTCCAGCATTGCTCCCGGCAGGACACGCCCCTATCCATATGGATTTTTGACCTGACATTTTTCCTTTAAGTGAAACCTGCAAAAATGCATTGCATGTTGTAAATACATCTATATGCGTTTTCATCTCATGCTCTTATTAGGGAATGTTATACATCTTCTTAATGGACTTTGAATAGAGCTTATGATAGGACAATATAATTTACATGTCTCTGCTTCTCTTAGGGAGTTTTGGGAATCAGTTCGATAATAAATCAAAACTTTGACATGCAATATTCTGCAGCGATAGATAATGCTGATATCTGATCCACTGTCAACACAGGTAGTCTTGTAATGGAATCATCACAAAACCATCTGAGCTCTCTGCTAACAGGCCACTTTTCATTTAGATAACAAATATACTGTATCTTCTGTACTATAAGAAGCACAAAGAATTTACACTGTGTGCAGAATTATTAGGCAAATGATTATTTTGATCACATGATACTTTTATACATGTTGTCCTACTCCACGCTGTATTGGCTTGAGAGCCAACTACCAATTAAGTAAATCATGTGATGTGCATCTCTGTAATGAGGAGGGGTGTGGTGTAATGACATCAACACTAGTGATGAGCGAGTATGCTCTGTGCTGCTCGGTTACTCGCACGAGTATCACTGTACTCGGGCTACTCGGCAAGCACCGAGTAATCTCGCGATACTCATGCTGTGCTCGTGGTCCTCATCCCTGCATGTTGGCGCTCTTTAGAGAGCCAGCCCACATGCAGGGATTGGCTGGCAGACCACTGCAATGCCACAGCCCTGTTAATTGTGGCATTGCAGTGACTGGCCGGCCTGCACAGCGTGACCGAGCCTTTATAAGACACGGCCGCGCTGTGCTCTGCACACAGCCATCCAGACAGTGAGTGTAGGGAGAGTGTCTGGTGCTGCTTAGGGACAGATTTGCGGCCCTCATAGGTAGATCCGGAACAGGGTTGCAAACTGCTGCTGACCACAACAGTCCTTCTCAGGACTAATGTAGGAGGATATAGGCAGGGTGATCCAGATCGGAATCCAAGCTTTTCTGTGACCATAACAGTCACCAGACTGTTGTACTTACTAGCTTGATACAGGTTAGGGACTAAAATCCTACTCTCCTGTGACCATTACAGTCACCAGACTGTTGTACTTACTACCTTGATACAGGTTAGGGACTAAAATCCTACTCTCCTGTGACCTCAACAGTCACCAAACTGTTGTACTTACTACCTTGATACAGGTTAGGGACTAAAATCCTACTCTCCTGTGATCTGAACAGTTACCAGACTGTTGTACTTACTAGCTTGATACAGGTTAGGGACTAAAATCCTACTCTCCTGTGACCATTACAGTCACCAGACTGTTGTACTTACTACCTTGATACAGGTTAGGGACTAAAATCCTACTCTCCTGTGACCATAACAGTCACCAGACTGTTGTACTTACTACCTTGATACAGGTTAGGGACTAAAATCCTACTCTCCTGTGATCTGAACAGTTACCAGACTGTTGTACTTACTACCTTGATACAGGTTAGGGACTAAAATCCTACTCTCCTGTGATCTGAACAGTTACCAGACTGTTGTACTTACTACCTTGATACAGGTTAGGGACTAAAATCCTTCTCTCCTGTGACCATAACAGTCACCAGACTGTTGTACTTACTACCTTGATACAGGTTAGGGACTAAAATTCTACTCTCCTGTGACCATAACAGTCACCAGACTGTTGTACTTACTACCTTGATACAGGTTAGGGACTAAAATCCTACTCTCCTGTGACCATTACAGTCACCAGACTGTTGTACTTACTACCTTGATACAGGTTAGGGACTAAAATCCTACTCTCCTGTGATCTGACAGTTACCAGACTGTTGTCGCTGTATACAGGCAAAATGCGCAAGGGAGTTGGCAAGGGCGTTGGCAAGGAACAAGGAAGTGAACGTGATGGTGGTGCAGGCAGAGGCCGAGGTCGTGTGCAAGCACTAATTTCGCAACAACAAAGGGGCACATCTACTCGCTCACACGTCCTGTCCCAAATTCTTGGGGCCCGCTGGAGTACACCGCTCTTGAACCAAGACCAGTGTCAACAGGTTGTTACTTGGATAGCGGATAATGCTTCAAGTCAGATTGGCACCTCCACAAACACCCTGTCTTCCACACGGTCAAGTGTCAGTAGCCGTGATACTGCACCGCACATTTCCCAACCTGATCCTCCTACCTACCACCAGGCCGAGTACACGTCCACGGACATTACTGATCCCACACTTGGACACTCGGAAGTCCAGAAGTGTGTACAAATGGGTGAGTGGAGGTACGTGGCAAATTGCCATAACAAAATATAAATTCCGCTGTCATTTGTGTGTGGTGTGGTGAAATCTGGCCCAATCAACCCTTCTTTATCTTGATCAGAGACAGCCTGTCAGCATTTTCAGTTGACAGGCGGGTGTGTTTATCAGTAATGATTCCACCTGCGGCACTGAAAACACGCTCTGACAAAACGATAGCGGCAGGGCAGGCCAGGACTTCCAAGGCGTAGAGAGCCAATTCATGCTACGTGTCCAGCTTGGAGACCCAATAATTGTATGGCACAGAGGAATCTCGCAGTACAGTTGTTCGATCTGCAAGTTACTCCTTCAGCATCTGGCCAAACTTAGCATTTCTTGTGGCACTACCCCGCACCTCACGGGCTGTGGTACGTGAGGGGCTAGAAAAACTGTCCCACATCGTAAAGACTGTTCCCCTACCTCTGGCGGATTGGACTTGTGCCCCTCTCGGCCGTACGCCTTGGTTGTCCACCGATTCCTGACCTATGCCTCTAGCGTTTTGTGAGGGGAATGCTTTGCCTACTTCCGTTACTATGGCCTTCTGGAACTGCTGCATTTTGGCTGACCTCTCTGCCTCAGGAATGAGAGACATGAAGTTCTCCTTGTAGCGTGGGTCTAAGAGTGTTGCCAACCAGTACTGATTGTCAGTCAAGATGTTCTGAACGCGAGGGTCACGAGCCAGGCAGCTTACCATAAAGTCAGCCATGTGCGCCAGACTCTTAACAGCCATCACTTCAGTATCCTGACCAACACGATGACTGAACATGCTGTCCTCCTCCTCCTCATCTCCCCTGTCCTCTGGCCAGCCACGCTGAATCAAGGGTATGACTGGTGTGCATGTCATATCCTCAATTTGGCCAGAGAGTTGCTCCATGTCTTCATCCTCCTCCTCCTCCTCATAGTCCTCCACTGCACGTTGTGATGACATGAGGTGGGCTGTGTGTTATCACCCACACCCACTACAGTTTCTTGCTCCAAGTCATCGCGCTCCGCCTGCAATGCATCATCTTTGTTTTTCAGCAGAGACCGTTTTAGAAGGCAGAGTAGCGGTATGGTGACGCTAATATTTTCGTCATCGCCGCTCACCATCTTGGTGGAGTCCTCAAAGTTTTGGAGGACGGTACATAGGTCAGACATCCATCTCCACTCCTCAGGTGTTATGTGTGGAGTTTGACCCATTTCCCGATGGCTTAGGTGATGCAGGTAGTCAACAACTGCCCTCTTCTGCTCACATATCCTGACAACATGTGCAGAGTTGAATTCCAACGCGTGGGGACATCACACACCAGTCTGTGGGCGGAAGACGCAAACGGCGCTAAAAGCCGGCAAGGCCGGCTGAAGCAGCAGGTGACTTGCGAAAATGCGCAGACAGGCGGCGAACTTTTACCAGCAGATCAAACAGCTCTGGGTATGATGTAAGAAACCGCTGAACCACCAGGTTGAGCACATGGGACACGCATGGAACATGCGTCAGCTAGCCTCGCCTCAAAGCTGCCACCAGGTTCCGGCCATTATCACACACGACCTTTCCTGGCTTTAGGTTCAGAGGTGTCAGCCAGTGATCTGCCTGCTGTTACAGAGCTGTCCACACCTCTTCTGCATTGTGGGGTTTGTGACCTATGCAGACTAGCTTCAGCACAGCCTGTTGCCGCTTTGCAGAGGCAGTGCTGCAGTGCTTCCAGCTTGTGACTGGTGTGGAGGGTACAGTGGATGAGGATGCGCAGGAGGAGGCTGAGGAGCATGACATTCCGGAGCTGTAGAGTGTCGGTGAAACCCTGACAGAGGTAGGGCCTCCAATCCTTGGTGTGGGAAGGACGTGTTCCGTCCCTCGCTCAGACTGGGTCCCAGCTTACACAATATTAACCCAGTGTGCCGTCAAGGAGATGTAGCGGCCTTGCCCACAAGCACTTGTCCACGTGTCTGTGGTTAGGTGGACTTTGGCTGAAACAGCGTTGTTCAGGGCACGTGTGATGCTTTGGGACACGTGGTTATGCAATGAGGGACGGCACAACTGGAGAAATAGTGGCGGCTGGGGACCGACTAACGTGGGACAGCAACCGCCATCAGGTCGCGGAATGCTTCCGTTTCCACCAGCCGGAAAGGGAACATTTCTAGCGCTATGAGTCGCGAAATGTGAGAATTTAGGACTGTGGCATGTGGGGCGTTGGCAGCGTATTTGCGCCTGCGTTCAAAGGTTTGGTGAATGGATAATTGAACGCTGTGCTGGGACAAGGACATGCTTGATGGTGGTGTTATTTGTGCGTGGGCAACTTCAGGTGCAGGGCCGGAGGCTTGTTCGCGGCCAGCATGGACAGGGGATTGGCTCGCACGCACAACACGCGAAGACGTAGCAGTGACATCAGCAAGCACTGCTCCTCGACTCTGTTGTACTTCCCACAAAGTCGGGTGCTTGGCTGACATGTGCCTGATCATGCTGGTGGTGGTCAGGCTGCTAGTTTTCGTACCCCTGCTGATTCTGGCATGGCAGGTGTTGCAAATGGCCTTGTTAGAGTCATCTGGAGCCAACTTAAAAAACTGCCAGACTTGGGAAGACCTAACATTTGCACAGGCACCTTGTGTCGTGTTGTTGTTCCGGGGAACGGTTGCCTGCCTTCTGCCTGTGGACACGGCCCTGCTTCGTACTGCCTGTTGGGATGCTACGCCTCCCTCCCCCTGTGCACTGCTGTCCTCGCTCTGCATATCCTCCTGCCAGGTTGGGTCAGCTACTGGATCATCCACCACATCGTCTTCCTCTTCCTTGGCTAATCGCTGGACTGCTCCTCCTTCTCCTCATGTGCCACCATGATGACCGTTAGTGGTAAATTTTTACGCCCATTCTTTTAGAATGGGCATTACAACGACAGGATACCCGCTCCTTTTCAATGGGAAAAATGTTTTGAGGCCCTCCTGCACGTCTCTATCCAGGGGCAATGTGGAGCCTCCCAATTTTTGGCTGCCCTGCCAAAGGGCTATACTACAATACACCCACTTCAGGTTTACAGGCCCTCATGCACGTCTCTATCCAGGGGCATTGGTGAACCTCCCAATTTTGGACTGCCCTGGCAAAGGAAAATACTACAATAGACCCAGTTCCTCAAAATGGGCACATTATGTCAAGACAGGGCTTCATGTACGTCTCTTCTCAGGGTCATTGGAGTGCCGCACAATGTTTTCACGTAAAATCTTTCATGTAATCACAAAAAGTAACATACACCAGCTGTATCTCACTATTGGGTATGTGCCCTTAACATTTCCACCCTAAATATTCATTTTGGTGTCATTTTGGAAGGTTTTCTGGTGACTCCGTAAAATTGGCGTGAAACTCGGACAACATTGTTCACAGCTGTGACTTTTGAGTGAGAAATGCTTCCAGGGGTCTTCCCCATGGTGTTGCCATGTCATTTGAGCACTCTTCTGAGACTTTTGTGACATTTTTAGGGTTTCTACATGCTGCTGGCAGTCATTTCATAAAAATACTCGGGTCTCCCATAGGATAACATTGGGCTCGGTACTCGGGCCGAGTACACGAGTATCTCGGGATGCTCGGCCCGAGCTTCGAGCACCCGAGCATTTTAGTGCTCGCTCATCACTAATCAACACCCTATATAAGGTGTGCTTAATTATTAGGCAAATGCCTTTCCTTATGCAAAATGGGTCAGAAGAGAGATTTGACGGACTCTGAAAAGTCCAAAATTGAGAGATGTGTTGCAGAGGGATGCAGCAGTCTTGAAATTGCCAACCTTTTGAGGTGTGATCACCGAACAATCAAATGTTTCATGGCAAATAGGCAACAGGGTCGCAAGAAGCGTGTTGGGCAAAAAAGGCGCAAATAACTTCCCATGAATTGAAGAAAATCAAGCGTGAAGCTCCAAGATGCCATTTGCCACCAGTTTTGCCATATTTCAGAGCTGCAACGTTACTGGAGTATCAAAAAGCACAAGGTGTGCTATATTCAGGGGCATGGCCAAGGTAAGGCAGGCTGAAAAACGACCACCTTTGAACAAGAAATATAAGATAAAACGTCAAGACTGGGCCAAGAAATATCTTAAGACTGATTTTTCAAAGGTTTTATGGACTGATGAAATGAAAGTGACTCTTGATGGGTCAGATGGATGGGCCAGAGGCTGGATCAGTAAGCGGCAGAGAGCTCCACTCCGACTCAGACGCCAGCAAGGTGGAGGCGGGGTACTGGTATCATCAAAGATGAACTTGTGGGACCTTTTCAGGTTGAGGATGGAGTGAAGCTCAACTCCCGGACCTACTGCCAGTTTCTGGAAGACCACTTCTTCAAGCAGTGGTACAGGAAGAAGTCAGTATCATTCAAGAAAAACATGATTTTCATGCAGGACAATGCTCCATCATATGCATCCAACTACTCCACAGCGTGGCTGGCCAGTAAAGGTCTAAAACAGGGGTCTCAAACACGAGGCCCAGGGGCCATGAGGCTAGTTGATGCGGCCCGCAGACATACCAGTGTCCTGTCATGAAGCTGGTGCCGGTCGCACTTCTGCATTGCAGATGCTACTTTTGATTGCTTCTCCCTGGTAGTGTCTGCAATGCATAAGACCAGGGAGAAGCAATCGAAGGTGATGTCAAACCAGAGCTCAGCAGGACTTGAGGTCAGCTGCACTGCCAGCAGGTGCATCAACTGAGGGAACAGAGGACAGGGCAGGTGGGAACCTGTGTGTGTGTGGTGTGTATTTGATGTGTGTGTGTGTGGATGATGATGATTGTGGCTGTGTGCGTGTGTATGATGATGATGATTGTGGCTATATGTGTGTGTGTATGATGATGATGATTGTGGCTATATATGTGTGTGTGTGTGTGTGTGTGTGTGGTGGGTGGTGTATGATTGTGGTATATGTGTTTGTGTATTGATGATGATGACTGTGGCTATGTGTGTGTGGATGATGATGATGATTGTGGCTGTATGTGTGTGTGGATGATGATGATTGGGTTAATGTGTGTGTGTATGATGATGTTGTGGCTATATGTGTGGTGGATGATGATGAGATTGTGGCTATATGTATTTGTGTGTGGATGTGGTGTGTGATGATGATGAATGTGGTTATGTGTGTGTGTGTGATGATGTGATGATGATGATGATGATGATGATTGTGGTTCTGTGTGTGTGTGTGTGTGTGTTATGATGATTGTGTGTGTATGGATGATGATGATGCTAATGATGATGACGATTGTGGCTATATGTGTGTATGTGGATGATGATGGTGGCTGTGTGTGGATGATGATGATGATGGTGGTGGCTGTGTGTGTGGATGATGATGATGATGGTGGTGGCTATGTGTGTGGATGATGATGATGGAGGTTTTTGTGGCTGCTGTGTGTGGATGGTGGTGGCTGTGTTTGGATGGTGGTGGTGGCAGCTGTGTGTGGATGGTGGTGGTGGCTGTGTGTGTGGATGATGATGATGGAGGTTTTTGTGGTGGCTGTGTGTGGATGGTGGTGGCTGTGTGTGGATGGTGGTGGTGGTGGCAGCTGTGTGTGGGTAGTGGTGGCAGTGATTGCGTGTGGATGGTGGTGGCGGCAGCGGCTGTTCGTGGATGGTGGTGGTGGCGGCTGTGTGTGGATGGTGGTGGTGGCGGTGGCGGCTGATCAATTGTTTCAATTGCTCTCATTTGTTCAGCTTAATAGTATCTGGTGAGATATCAGAGAAGAAAGGTATATCACTTATTACTTTAGACTCACTTTAGACCCCAAAAGTGTGTTGTCTAAGGGCCCTGTCACACTTGGT
Source organism: Allobates femoralis (assembly GCA_033576535.1). Lineage (NCBI taxonomy): Eukaryota > Metazoa > Chordata > Amphibia > Anura > Aromobatidae > Allobates > Allobates femoralis. Next base: position 483,661,042 of record JARQOC010000004.1, on the reverse strand, counting down.
GAGTTCCAGTGATCCCGACAACGATACGACCTGGTAAGGATCGCTGGAACGTGGTTGCTGGTGAGATATCAAACAGTCAGATTTACTCAACAACGCAGCAATGATACGGCGACCCGTATAACGACCTCGGAGGTCGTTGGGACCGTGTCACACAGCAGCTAGTCTGATGACTCAAAGCTACGTGGCTGAGTTCTGAGTCGCCAACAAGGTCATTGTTAAGACGTCAAATACACCGATGCATGCTGCCCAGCGGGAACCCAACGATTAAAATATGGTCCATGCCATTTCAACATGATCGGTGATGTCATAGCGGGGGCCCAGTCGCTGCTATGTGTAAAACATAGTGAGATCGCTGGCGAGGTCGCTGTTGCATCACAAAACCTGTGATGCAACAGCGATCTCGCTATGTGTGACGGGGGCTTAAAGGTCCCTTGGAGGTGTTACTACTATTAGTTGTTTGTACAAGTTGATTGCCAAAATCCTGTACCATGGAGGCTATGAGGCTTGATACAGCACAAATGGTCTCAGCACTATTAGTGTCATTTATTTGTACCGCATTGCTACCAGGAATAACTGGTGCTGTAAACTTTGTCACAGTAACAGTTGCCAGTGTCAATAATCCTGACCTCCTGGTCTGCGGTAAGATTTTAGGGGAAAAGTTTTTGAATTATGTTAGTTAATTTTCTTGGAAAATTAAATTGTTTATCCGGATCAAGGAGGAGCCCTAACAGAATTCAATGGGCCCCTAGGTGTAATAGGCAGTAGCAGAACCACTGGCAGAATATTTTTATTCTTTTCACCCATTATTTTATAGTCTTCCCTGTCCCTATAGAGCTTTTTAGATTTTTTTATAATTGTATCTTCTTCTAACTGCATTATCTTTGTAGTGATGGCCGAATTTATTTTATTAAATTCAGGATGTATATTGAATTGTAATAAATCAAGAAATAGAAGAGATATATTCTCTCCCAATGTTTTTGCAATCGCGATTCTTTTTTAAAAAGCACCTACAAAAGTCCTTGCATGCAAGATGTTAAAGAGGACCTGTCACCTCCCTGCTGCATGGCAATCAAAATGCAGCACTGAATGTAGCATGTCTGTTGCATTCAGACAAGGGTTCCCCCATGTGTCTGTGTGCTGTGTACCCTGAGATATAGGCTTAGGAAAACTCACTGTTAGAAGCCATGAGGGCAGTCCCTGTGACTGGAGTTAGCTCTATTCACGGGGACCATTCCCTTCCCCTGCTTCTCTGTGCTGCTTCTGCTGGGAGAAGGTTATTATTATTATTATTTATTTATATAGCGCCATTAGGTTCCATGGCGCTTTACATGAGGATAGGGGCGACAAACACAATTACAATAACTCTAGACAATCAGGATAAATAGGTACAGGAGTGGAGGGGACCCTGTCCACAAGGGCTCACAGTCTACGAGGGGCGGGTGGGGATATAGTAGGCTAGGGGAGAGGTTGCGCAAGGGGAAGTAACGGGAGACCAGGTCGGAGATGTAGGGAGGGGACAGGTTGTGTATGGCCTTGTATGTCAGAGTTAGGGTTTTGAAATGGGATCTTTGGGAAGTGGGGAGCCAGTGAAGGGCTAGGCAGAGGGGGGAGGCGGGCGAGTAACGGGGAGATAGGTGGATGAGTCGGGCAGCAGAGTTGAGGATAGTGCAGAGAGGTGCAAGGGAGGAGGCAGGGAGGCCGGTGAGAAGGAGGTTGCAGTAGTCAAGACGGGAGATGATGAGGGCATGGACAAGTGTTTTAGTAGTGTTGTGGTCAAGGAAGGAGCGAATACAGGTAATGTTTTTTTTTTAGCTGGAGTCGGCAGGCGGTGGCGAGGGCTTGGATGTGGGGCTTGAAGAAGAGGGAGGAGTCGAGGATTATATATATATTATATATATATATATATATATATATATATATACATCCAATATATAAAGCTGAATGTGTGTGTGTATGTGTGTGTGTGTGTATGTATATCCGGGATTGGTATCTACACCGTCGCAACTACAGCCACAAACTTTTGCAGAGTCACACGTCTGGACCCCAAGAGTGTTATAGGCTATGTTGTGAGGTGAAATTTTAACCCCGCGCATTCCAATTCACCAATTTGGCCCCTATCTACATAATGGGGAAAAAGTGACAGTTACCAGTTGACGCTTGTGAATGAGAGGGGCTTAATGACAGCGCCAAAGACTAACAGCATATACCAGCATATAGTCACTAAGGTGGGGCCCTAACATGGGATATTCACCACTCACGGGGACATGTATATACACCACACGCACACAAAGAGTAACAGCAAGTGTATAGTCGCTAAGGTGCAGCCCCAACATTGGATACTCACCACGCACCCAAACCCTACACACACACCACAAAGAGACACACCCCCTACACGGACACACACACACCCTATAGCGACACATGCACTCACCCCACAGGGACACACACACACCACTAAGAGACACACAACACAGAGGCACACACACAACACACAGACCCCCTCCCAGAGGGACACACACACATACACACCCTATAGGGACACATGCACTCACCCCACAGACACACACACACACCCCTGGGACACACACACCACACAGACAGACACAGATGTGCACAAATCACCTCACACAACTCGCCTCATACGTCTGGTATCTTTAATTTCCAAAAATAAACACCTGATTAAAAACAGCCAATGTGCAACACATGTGCCATATAGGGAATTAAGGCAGATGTCAGTCACATGAGCTGTCTATTATGTGTATGTGTGAGGTAACATATACTGCCCGGCCGGGGGAAGGTTTACTGTTGGCTGGAGATTTATTAGGCTGCCTATAGCAACCAATCACAGCTCAGCTTCTATTTTCTTACAGGTCATTAATATGACATATTCAAATTCTATTTTGTTATAGCTAACAGCAGTTATTTATTAACTCGGGTGTAGCCAGGTACTACAGCTAGTATATATATATATATATATATATATATATATATATATATATATATTAGTATTTTTTGGATTATAAAACACACTTTTTTCCCTCAAATTTTGGGGGAAAGCGGGGGGTGCGTTTTATAATCTGAATAAATGCTTGTGCTGTGTTGTAGGGGAAGGGAAGGCAGCTCTAAAGCACTATCTGGAGGCTGGAGGAGGCTGGTGTAGGCTGCAGAGGCAGCCCATGGTCACATGCTCTTTATGCTCTTATAATATTAATATGCACTGTATTCCCCGTCCATCTCCTTAGTGCTGAACCGAGGGGAGCAGCACATATTATAAGACCCTGAACTTACCCCCCCCCCATCCTGGATATGGCACACCGTCACGCACACACTAAAATAATAAATGACTGATAACTTATCCTCTGCCGCTGCCTGCCTGCAGTATCGCCGCTGTCTTTTTCAGTCTGTGCTTGGATGATCGGATGCCGAGCAAAGACACAGAAAGACAATGGCGATGCTGCAGGCAGGGAGCAGCAGAGGGTAAGTGATCAGCCGTTTATTATTCTAGTGTGTGCATAGAGAGTGATGGGGGGGGCATATCCAGGATAGGGGGAGCCATGTACCAGGATAATGATGCCATATCCAGGATAGGGGGGTCATATGCAGATTAGGGAAGGCATGTGCCAGGATAAGGGGCCCATATGCAGGATAAGGGGGCCCATATGCAGGATGGGGGGTCCATATGCAGGATAAGGGGGCCCATATGCAGGAAGGGGGGCATGTACCATGATAAGGGGGCCATATTCTGGATGGAAGGCCCATTTCCAGGATGGGGGGCATATTCAGGATAGGGGGGCCATATGCAGGATAAGGAGGTCATATCCAGGATGTGGGGCTGTATCCCAGGATATATATATACGCACACATATATACTAGCTGTAGAACCCAGCGTTGCCCGGCATAGTAACTAACTGTTCTTAGTTATAAGCTGTGTGTATGTATGTCCACTACATGCATCAAACCTTCCCCCCAACCCAGCCCATCTACTGCGGCTCTCCCACAAACTCACCCCCACCCCCAACCCTGCCCCCCGAACCTTTCCCAAACCTGCACACCTATTCCCCCAAAAAATGTCCCCCTCTCCCCCATTAACTCGCACCCCTCCAAACCCACACTCCCCACGCAAAAATTATTAACCCGCACCCCCACCCAAAAATAACGCCCCCCAAACCCACCCACTCCCAAAAGCAACGTCCCCCAAACTAGCAACATTCGCACCACTCCACTCTCTACACCTGCAACCGCCCATGCTTGCCCCCTCATATTTGCACCCCCTACAAACCCTGAGTGAAATGGGGTGTGTGTGCAAAATCTTGTGATTGTGGGTGCGAAGATGCAAATTCCTTTAGTGGACATACATACATTGTGAAGGGATGGGGGAAGCAGCTATTGTTCTCATGTCTGCAGATTTTGCCTCCCTTTCTTCCATTTCTGGAAGCCTTGCTCAGCTTTTCTCTTAGCATGTGATGACTATCATCCAGTCATCGTCCAGTCACATTCATTAGGCATTAGTTGTCTGTAGAACACTACGATCTCTATGATTTAATGATCAGGCAGTGACATGGAATTTTATAAGCTAATATTCTACATCACAATAAAAGGATGGGGCTAACTGAAGAGGTAGAGCTATGGGGGTGTGCATGGCTATGTGGAGTGTGTGGCTATGAGGAGTGTGGGTATGTGGCTTGGTACATACACACTTTTATATATGGAGTGGGTGTGGTCATGTGGAATAGGGGTGGCATATAGAGTGGGCATGGTCATGTGGAGTGGGCGTGGCTTGTCACATACACACATACATACACTCAACTTTATATATATATATAACATATATATATATCTATATATATACATATATATATATATATATATATATATATATATATATATATATATAATATATACCAGGATGAGGGAGACATATATAGGCTTTGTAAGATGGACACTGACATTATAAGACAGATCCCATTTAACATTAAAAAATATTTTTTTTCTCTTTTCCTTTACCAAATTTAGGGGTGCATTTTATAATCCGGTGCATCTTATAAAGCAAAAAATATGGTATATTAAATATACAAATACACACACACATACAGCTTTAGTATCCACACTGTACTCAACAAATTACCTGGCCATATTTATTTGAAGAGATTAGAGCAGAAGCCAAAATATTGCAAAGACATTCTTAATAATGAAGGCAGACCTGAATGCTACCGTAAACTGATACATTAAAATTTCAAGGAGAAAGAATCCTTGGAGAATATCGGTTATTGGGTATATGGGCAACACTTATTAAAAATTTGGAAATTATAGTTGAAATTTCATAGCATACAATGATTCAGTTTTCTCATTGCTTTGTACATTGTTTGCATTCACAGGGATTGTAGGGAGGCTATAATTTTCAGCTGCCTCCATGCTGATGTATGCAAATATCACACATTGATCTATCAGTGCCCATGGACGAACTATGAGCCAAGCTTATATTGATCAATCTGAGATTTATTGGTCTTAAAATGCAAGTTCAACTTTTACTTAATCAATAATGAACTTTTAAGCTGATGCCACTGTATCCTTCAATCTCTTACAGAAACCTCTGAAACATCTATATACTTCTTGGCAATCTGCATGCATAAACACCATATTTTAATATTGTTCATGGTCTAATTATATGTTTAATGATTCTATCATGTATTTGTTCTATCAAATCATTTGTCCTTGTGGTTCTACTAATCTACTCAATGTAATCTGGTCATTGATGCTCTGGCATTATGCCCAGTGTCAAAGAATACATTGTCAAAATAATGTCTGTATTCATTAAAAACTAAATAGATCACTGTATTAGTAGCACTTGGTGTACTATTTTTTGCTCAATTGCTAGAGTATATATCTTAGCGTTAATAGTTGAAGTTCTCCAAAAAAAACAAATATTACTGAGAAATTTAAAATATTAGCCCCTGTATGAGCTCAAAAGAGGGGATGCCGCCGGTCCCTACGGCCGTTTAAGGACCTTCATCAGGGAGCATGACGAAGGTCCTTAAATGGCCGAAGGGACCGGCGGCATCCCCTCTTTTGAGCTCATACAGGGGCTAATAGATTTTTGATTTCGATCGGTACTTGGGGTAGCGCACGTTGAAACTCCTATTCTCCCAGCTTTAATACATTGGATTCTCCAGTAGGGGCAGCAGCATTATATACGAGCAATAGGTGTTGTGACTTGGCAAAACCCTCAAAGGTAAGTGCAGCACACACCTAGGTATAACTGTTACTACATAGATAAGACCCTATGTGCGCCATATCTCCCCCTTTTCTAGTGCATCATTCAGAAGTTTAAAAAGAATATAATATCTATTTACATAACCGCGCTCTCTCGTCAGTTATCAACTTCCGTCCCAATTTCCTCCTATCATGTGCACTCCACTTCCGACTCACCCACAATATTTCCACACCCTGGCACCTGGCACAATACCACTAGTGGTGTCACGGCAAAATGACAGCGGTGACACTTACAACCAACGCCAAGAAACTGCCGCTGCATATTATGCACCAGCTCCTGTCCATGGACAGACCCCCGTCACACATTCCGAACTACCACTCCGACTGACATGACAGGATCTGTGGTAATGTCACAGTCATGTGGTTAGTCATGCGCATGGGCAGAGCCAGGTGCACATGACTGATCACATGACCATGACATCACCACAGGTCCTGTACCACACTGTCCACAACCCGCTCTCCCCGCAACCCACTTACCCCGAACCTGCTAATCCTGCTGAATGAGGAACTGCGCCAGTTCCTCATGACACCGTCATCTTCCTCATGTCACTGCATGAGCACAGGGGGGCAGAGAGCAACCATGAGGAAGGGCAGACAGCAAACACAGGGGGCGGGGAGATGAGCCACAGGGGGCAGAAAGCATGCGGGGGGCAGAGAGAGCAGTACTGGGGGCAGAGAGCGAGGGAAAACAGCGGAGGGAGAGCACTGCCACCAGGGGCGAGAGACGGCCGCCCCCCCAGTGCACAAGTTGCCCTTGTGATGTCACTGCCCACCTGATGCGATAGCATTAGGCCCATATCTAGTGACTAGAGGTAAGCGGACCTGTGGATTTTTGGGTTCAAAGTCTTCCATTGCACTTTACAAAACAGTCAGGTTTGGAACCCGGACTTGACCCCGAACCTCATATAAGTCAATATGGACCCAAACTTAAGTGTGTAAAATGGTGGTAGTAAGGGCTACAGGACTGCATCTTTGCTGATAGGACTTTTTCTAGGCCCACTCATTAAGCCTTATGAATATTCACTGCTGCCCCCCACCCTCTGTGACAGCATCTGTGATTGGTTGAAGTTGGACTGTTATACACGCCCTGCACAATTTGATGTTCCTAGCTAAGGATGTAGAAAAGGCCTTTGACAGAGTTAGTTGGTTATTTATGGAGGAAGTCTTTCTATCTTTAGGCCTGAGACGCTCCATGGTTATATGGATTGGTTCTCTTCATAGCATTCCCCCAGGTTGTGTCCGGGTGAACAGTATCCTCTCTCACAGATTCCCATTGCCAATGGCAAGACAGGTTTGCCCTTTCTCCCCTTATTGTTATTTTAGCTTTTGAACTCTTTTGAACTCTTTCCCTGCCATATTAGAATGGCAAAAATCCTGATATCACCGGCCTCAAGATCCAAAAGACCTCTCACAAAATTGCAGCTTATGCTGATGATGTTATTTTTTATTACTAATCCAATTTTCCCTCCCTAACTTAATGACCAAGTAAAAAAAGTATTCCTCTTTGGGAAATTTTAAGATTAATTTAACCAAATCTGAGTCCTTGAATGTTAATGTCCCTCAAAAATTGGTGTCTTCTCTGCAAGGCTCCTTCAAATTTCGTTGGGCAACTCAGTCCTTAAAATACTTAGGCATCCAACTGTCCATGGATGAAAACTCTCTATTCAAACTTAATGGTTTAAAAGAGTGGGAGAAAATTAAGGAGGATTGTTAGAAATGGATGAAGTTTCTTCATTTGGTTTGGGAGATGTGAAATCCTTAAGATGAATGTCCTCCCTGGGATTCTATATCTCCTGTCGGCTCTACCAATTAAAATACCTAAATCTTTCTTTAAAGACATTGCCTTCTTAAAAAATGGGTTCATTTGCGTGAATAAACCAGCAAGACTCTCTCGCTCTCTTTTGAACAGAGCAAAATGTTTTAGGTGGGCTGGGTATTCTGGACCTCAAAGTATGTTATCTGGCTTCCCATTTGTTCAGAACTATAGATTGGTGCAGGCACGCTTTGATAAAACCACAGGTTCAATTTGATAAAAATGTTATACTAGTTCCCTTTGTCTACCATCCCCTGGCTGCATAATTTCTCACCTCCTAATTTGAAATCTCATGTCACAATAAGTACCACCATATAGTGTTGCTCCAGACCAGAGGTGCGCAGAACACTCAATTCCAATTTCTTCTCCTCACTCTCCAAAAATTTACTCTCTGCACCATTGCCCTTGGTTGTCAAATCCAGTTTTTTGGCTGTGGACTGCTTGAGGTAGGTTTTGTGCCTGCTATATTGGATTTTGACAATCATTGGCACACTTTGGAGGCTAACCTAGAATGCTCAACACCAGGGGTCTCTAAGCAAATGGTGCTTTCTTCAGCTACAATACTTTTTGCATTCCCTCCCAAGCTTTGACCAGTATTCTAGCCCCTCTACCAGGCTTAATAGGCTCTGTTTGGCTGAAGGGGTGCTCTTACACCCACAGTTTGGGGTTCACTGCATGCTTGCCAGTCTGTTTGACATTTCTCCACCTGGGTATCTGATACATCGGGAGAGGGATGTGGGAATCTCTCTGACCTTGGAGCAATGGGACAAAGTGTTGTTTTTACATTAGACCTCTATAGCTCCAAACTCCAAGAAGCTAATTATAAACTGCTTTCAAGGTGGTACAGAGCCTCAATTAAATTACATAGTTTGTTCGAGTCATGCCCGAAGTTACAGCCATTCAGGTTTGCAGTGAAGGACATTATTAGGTTGGTGAAGGGTATTAAACATAAGTTGAGCCAGGAACTGTTCTTACTGCAGCTTTCTGAGGTCTTCGTCTCTTTTTACAGATGCTCATTGCTAAGATTTCTGGTGATGGCGGCAAGATTGTGTATTCCTTTGGGCTAGAAGTCAGTCCTTGCTTCCAGCCTCACCCTGTGGGCATCTAAGGTTAATGAACTGTTGTAAATGTAGGACTTGATTGTTTCTCGCCACAATATATATGATGCTTTCTACAACAAGTGGTTTCTATTTTAAATATAAATATTTAAAGAGTTTAAATATTCTAACAACTATGGAAGATTGCTCTCTGACTCATAAATACATTCACCCTGGATAAAGGGTTTGGCATGCTCCTAGCGGGTCTTTTTCTATAACTACCCCTCCCCTTTTGTTTTGTCCCTCTCTCCCCAATTTCCCCTGCTTTCTCTTCCCCATCTCCTCCTTCACACTTTTCTCACCTTTCTTCTTATTCCCTTTTTTCTTCTGCTTTCTCCCTGCAGAAAATTAGTAGTTTGGTGGGTTGATGGCCCTTCCTTCATAAATGAAAAAATTTGTACGTGTACCCGCTTGTGCTTTTGCAAATTTTTTAAACTTCACATCTTAGGCTGCTTTCACATCAGCGTTTTACGATGATCGCGACAGTTGCGGTGAAAAAAACACAACTGCCGCGATTACCGCATAACGGCCGCCATCGCGGCACACTTGCAGCAAGCCCCATACATGGGGCTTGCGGCAGGTGCGGAAGTGCGGTGTAGTTGCGGTTTCGGCATTTGCTGCAAATGTGGCCGCGGAAAAAACTTGCTCAGCCGCGTTTTGTTCGTGGCGTATCTGCCGCAAGTGCCGAAACCGCACTTGCCGCACCTGCTGCACACTTACCACAAGCCCCATAGACATTGTATGGGGCTTGCTGCAAGTGTGCCGCGATGGCGGCCGTTATGCGATAATCGCGGCAGTTGCGTTTTTTTAACTGCAACTGCTGCGATCAGCGATTACCGCTGATGTGAAAGGGGCCTTATTTAGCTTGGAGGGAATAAATTGGCGAAATGTCAGACAGCCTTTAAAAATTTAAAACTCGCCAACGGAAACATTTTGCTCTGAGGGATAGGAATGTAGAAGCCTGCTTTTTGCATTCAATTTGTGTGCTGCCTGGATTTCTGCTTTTTGTGTACCATGTTTCCCCAAAAATAAGACACTGTCTTATATTAATTTTTGCTCCAAAAGGTGCGCCATGTCTTATTTTTTGGGGGTGTCTTATATTAGCCAAAGAAAATTGACACTGCATCCCTCTGCAGCCTCCCATGTGTGTATCCACATACCACACACACACACACACCACACCAACACACCACACACACACACACACTTTCACTTTCTTACCGTACTTCTTTCTTTGCAATTTCTTTCCTCTGCAGTGCTGCTCTAGTGGTGCACAGCGCAGGAGCCCTGGGCCAATCACAGCGCTGGAGTTCAGGGCCAATCACAGTGCATGGCTGATGTCAGCTGGCCCATGATTCCTGCGCTGTGATTGGCGCAGGGCTCATGAGCGGAGACCAGCTTAGAGCGCCGGAGCTGTGATTCACGGCTGCGCTACAGGGCTGTGAGAGGTACAGAGTGGCGGGCCTGGACAGCAGGGGCAGCGGGGAGTGAGACACAGATGCATGCCCCGGTCTTGTGATCGGCGGCATGCAGTGGCCTTATAATCGGGGGGTGCCTTATATTAGGAAGTAGGGCATCCCCCAAGCATGTCTCACTTTCGGGGGGTGCCCTATTTTCGGGGAAACACCGTATATATATTATGTATGTAATATATTTAACCCTAACTCTAGCTAACACTAGTCTGTAACCCTAACCTTAGTTTGTAACCCTGATCTTAGTCTGTAACCCCAATCCTAGTTTGGAATCCTAGCCATAACTTCTAGCCCTTACACTTGTTTGGAAATTAAAATTGGTTCCTGACAGTTGCTGGGTGCAGAGGCAGATCTTGGTGAGCGCACAGCACATGTGGACACCATTTTGAACATGGAAAAAGAGGACAGAGCCAAGGGATGACTTCTCAGGCATCAAAGTACTGGAGATTCAGGGGGGCAGGGACACCTTTATTCTCTCATCTGATAGGTTAGATCATCCAGACACTCTGGGTTCAGTGTGCTATGTGTGACCCAGAAGTTGCTTTTACAATGTAAGTCTACCGAACTACAGGACGAGGCACCATAGTTTTACTTTGTAAAAGAGATTTCCTGGTCTCCCATAAATAATAAAATAAGTTGAGGAGTCTAAATAGTGGTGACGTTACTCAGAAGAGAAGCAAAAAGGTACTGGACCATGGGGAAGGCAATGGTAGGTGAGTTTACTAATAGACTCAAACAATACTATATATATATATCTACTATATAATTGCCTTAGCACGTTTTGTGTCGGACCCCGGCACGCCGTGGATATGTCACACTCTGACGTCACCACGGCGAAGCATTGCCCGCGTAGCGGGCATTGCGAGCCGTCGCCGCTGTCAGCACACATATATAGTGCTGATCCTCCTCCTGCCCGCGCTGCCTGCCCCATCACCCCCCTGCCTGTCACCATAGCCATCCTCCACTGCCCGGTCACCCCCGCCTGTCACAACACTTCCCCCCGCTGCCCCATCACCCCCCTGCCTGTCACCATAGCCATCCTCCACTGCCCGGTCACCCCCAGCCTATCACCACTGCCCCTCCGCTCCCCGATCGCCCCCCCCCCCCCACTCTCCGGTCACCCCCCGCCTGTCAGCACAGACCCCCTCCACTGTCCGGTCACCCCCCCCCGGCCTCTTACCACAGCTCCTTCCAGCCAGACGCGATCTCTCTTCATACTGCTTGAGGACCTCTGATGACGTCACGATGATGGGTGGAGTCACAGATCACATGATCGTGACGTCATCAAAGGTCCTGTTCCGATCTAACCTACTCTGCCTACTCATCCCCTGCGCTGTACACTGACCCACGATCTGCTCCCTCACCCCCCGCTCTGCCCACTGACCCCCACTCTGCCCATGACCCTGCTCTGCCCACTCACCCCCACTCTGACCACTGACCCCCACTCTGCCCACTGACCCCCCAACTCTTCCCCCTGACCCCCTCTCTGCCCCCTGACCCCCTCTCTGCCCCCTGACCCCCACTCTGCCCCCTGACCCCCACTCTGCCCACTGACCCCCACTCTGCCCCTGACCCTGCTCTGCCTACTCACCCCCACTCTGCCCCTGACCCCCACTCTGACCACTCACCCCCACTCTGCCCACTCACCCACCAACTCTTCCCCCTCACCCCCACTCTGCACACTGACCCCCACTCTGCACACTGACCCCCACTCTGCACACTGACCCCCACTCTGACCCTGCTCTGCCCACTGACCCCCACTCTGACCACTGACCCCCACTCTGCCCACTGACCCCCAAACTCTGCCCACTCACCCCCCTACTCTTCCCCCTCACCCCCTCTCTGCCCCCCTCACCCCCACTCTGCACACTGACCCCCACTCTGCCCCTGACCCTGCTCTGCCCACTGACCCCCACTCTGACCACTGACCCCCACTCTGCCCACTCACCCCCCTACTCTTCCCCCTCACCCCCTCTCTGCCCCCCTCACCCCCACTCTGCACACTGACCCCCACTCTGACCACTGACCCCCACTCTGACCACTGACCCCCACTCTGACCACTGACCCCCAAACTCTGCACACTCACCCACCAACTCTTACCCCTCACCCCCTCTCTGCCCCCCTCACCCCCACTCTGCACACTGACCCCCACTCTGCCCCTGACCGTGCTCTGCCCACTGACCCCCACTCTGACCACTGACTCCCACTCTGCCCACTCACCCCCAAACTCTGCCCACTCACCCCCCTACTCTGCCCCCTCACCCCCTCTCTGCCCCCTCACCCACACTCTGCCCACTCACCCTGCTCTGCCCACTCATCCTGCTCTGCCCACTCACCCCCACTCTGCCCACTCACCCCCCTACTCTTCCCCCTGACCCCCTCTCTGCCCCCTCACCCCCACTCTGCACACTGACCCCCTCTCTGACCCTGCTCTGCCCATTCACCACCACTCTGACCACTGACCCTGCTCTGCCCACTGACCCCCTCTCTGCCCACTCACCCCCTCTCTGCCCACTCACCCCCACTATGCTCACTGACCATGCTCTGCCCACTCACCCTGCTCGGCCCACTGACCCCCTCACACTGGCCACTCATCCTGCTCTGCCCACTCACCATGCTCTGCCCACTCACCCCTCACTGCCCACTGACCCCTCACACTGACCCTGCTCTGCCCACTGACCATCCTCTGCCCACTCACCCCTCACTGACCCTGCTCTGCCCACTCACCCTGCTCGGCCCACTGACCCCTCACACTGCCCACTGACCCTCCTCTGCCCACTGAACATGCTCTGCCCACTGACCCCTCAATGCCCACTCACCCTGCTCTGCCCACTGACCCTGCTCTGCCCACTGACCCCTCACACACCCCACTGACCCTGCTCTGCCCACTCACCCCTCACACTGACCCTGCTCTGCCCACTGACCCTGCCCTGACCACTCACCCCTCACACTGCCCACTGACCCCTCACACTGCCCACTCACGCCTCACACTGCCCACTGAACATGCTATGCCCACTTACCCCTCACACTGCCCACTGACCATGCTCTGCCCACTGACCCCTCACACTGCCTACTGACCCTGCTCTGCTCATTTACTCCCACTCTGCCCACTCACCCCTGCTTTTACCACTGACCCTGCTCTGCCCACTGACCACCCTCTGTTCACTCACCCCCCGCTCTGCCCTTTCACCATGCCCACTGACCCCTGCTCTGCCAACTGACCGTGCCCACTCACCCATGCTCTACCCACTGACCCTTCTCTGCCCACTCACTGTGCCCATTGACCGCCGCTCTGCCCACTAACCCCTGCTCTGCCCACTGACTGTGCCCAATAACCCTTGCTATGCCCACTAAACCCTGCTCTGCCCACTCACCCCCGCTCTGCCCGCTGACCCCTGCTCTGCTCACTGACTGTGCCCACTCACCCCTGCTCTGCTCACTCACCCCTGCTCTGCCCACTGATTTTTCCCACTAACCCCTGCTGTGCCTACTGACTGTGCCCACTGACCCCTGCTCTGCCCAATCACTCTGCCCACTAACCCCTGCTCTGACCACTGACCCCCGCTATGACCCTGCTCTGACCACTGACCCCCAAATCCTGCTCACTGACCCTGCTCTGCCCATTCACCCCCCACTCTGCCCACTCACCCCCGCTCTGCCCGCTGACCCTGCTCTGCCCACTTACCCCCCCCCCCTCTGGCTACTGACCATGCCCACTGACCCCAGCTCTGCCCACTGACCCCAGCTCTGCCCACTGACCCCAGCTCTGCCCACTGACCCCTGCTCTGCCCAATGACTCTGCCCACTAACCCCTGCTCTTCCCACTCATCCCCCACTCTGCCCACTGACGCTCGCTTTGCCCACTGACCCCCCGCAGATCGGTTTCCCAGCCAACGACAGGTCCTGTCCTGCCACCTACAAGACGGGTGGTGCGAGCCGCCGCAGGGTAAGTATCCTCACTGAGGTTTTTTTAGTTTTATTATCACCATGAAGGAGGGGGGAGGGGGGTGTGCAGCCCCAGAGGGAGGGGGGCCGCAGAGACTGGAGGCCCAGAGGGACGGGTGCCACGGGGAGTGGAGGGGGTCAGGAGGAGCGCCTCCATCCTGCCCCCCCCTATCCATCCTGCCCCACCCAACACCATCCTGCCCCCCCGACTCCATCCCGCACCCCCACCACCATCCTCACCCCCCGCCAACATCCTGCCCCGCCGCCTCCATCCTCCCCGCCCCCCCTCCCCCCGCCACCATCCTGCCCTGCCGTCTCCATCCTGCCCTGCCGTCTCCATCCTGCCCTGCCGTCTCCATCCTGCCCTGCCGTCTCCATCCTGCCCCGCCTTCTCCATCCTGCCCTGCCTTCGTCCATCCTACCTCGCTCCGTCTATCCTGCCCCTCCGACTCCATCCTGCCCCTCCGCCTCCATCCTGCCCCTCCGCCTCCATCCTGCCCCTCCGCCTCCATCCTGCCCCTCCGCCTCCATTCTGCCCCGCCCCCTCCATCCTGCTCCGCCACCCACCATCCTGCCCCCCCACCCACCATCCTGCCCCCCTTGCTCCTTCCTGCCCCACTCACTACTTCCTGCCCCGTTCACTCCATCCTGCCCTGCTCGCTCCATCCTCACCCCCGCTGTTCTTGCTCCCCTGCCTCCATCCTGCCCTCACGCTTACTCATCCGGCCCCGCTTGCTCCATTCTGCTCATCTGCTCAATCCTGCCCCTTCGGCTTCATCCTGCTCCTCCGCCTCCATCCTGCCCCGCTCAATCCATCCTGCCCCCCGCTCTTCTTGCTCCCCCGCCTCCATCCTGCCCTGCTCGCTCCATCCTGCCACCCCCCTCCCCCGCCTCCATCCTGTTGCCCCGCCTCCATCCTGTTGCCCCCCCTCCATCCTGTTCCCCCCGGCTCCATCCTGTTTCCCCCGGCTTCATCCTGTTTCCCCCGGCTTCATCCTGTTTCCCCCGCCTCCATCCTGCCCCCTCCCGCTCCATCCTGCCCCTCCCGCTCCATCCTGCCCCCCCTTCCCGCTCCATCCTGCCCCGCTCGCTCCATCCTGCCCCGCTCGCTTCATTCTGCCCCCCCAACACAATCCTGCCCCCCCTCCCCTCCTCAGCTGATCGCTTGCCCAGGCAACTACAGGTCCTAAAGGCCTGTAGGACCTACAAGGCGGAGGTGGAGCGAGCCGCCGGACAGGTGAGTATCCTCACTGAGGATTTTTTTAATTTTACTGTGGACAACTGGGGCCAGGAGGAGTGGGGGACCGCGGTGACCGCAGTATTGCCATATACCATAGTGCTGCTATACATGTGCTATAATGTACTGCCATATACCATAGTGCTGCTATACATTTACTATAATGTACTGCCATATACCATAGCGCTGCTATACATGTACTCTAATGTACCGCCATATACCATAGCACTGCTATACATGTACTGTAATGTACCGCCATATACTATAGTGCTGCTATACATTTACTATAATCTACCGCCATATACTATAGTGCTGCTATACATGTGCTCTAATTACCACCATATACCATCGTACTGATATATATATCTACTATATAATTGCCGTAGGCACTTCCGTGTCGGACCCCGAAAAGACCGTGGCTATGTCACTCTGTGACGTCACCAGTTGGCCTGCGCGAGCAATGGCCGCGAGGCCATTGCGAGTCGCTGGCTGAGCGCGAGCAATGGCCGCGAAGCGGCCATTGCCAGTCACTGGCCGAAAATAGAACCAGAGGCTCGGCCACAAAGTTAGCGATTTACCGCTCATGTAGCGCGAGTCGCTGCCTGAGCGGTAAATCGCTAACTTTGTGGCCGAGCCTCTGGTTCGATTTTCGGCCAGCGACTCGCAATGCCCACTTCGCGGCCATTGCGAGCACTCAGCCCCAAAAAGTATATTCACAATCACCCCCCCAAAAAGTATTCAACCCCCCCAAAAAGTATTCACACCCCCCCAAAAAGTATTCAACCCCCCCAAAAAGTATTCACACACCCCCAAAAAGTATTCAACACACCCCCAAAAAGTATTCAACCCCCCCAAAAAGTATTCAACCCCCCCAAAAAGTATTCACACCCCCCCAAAAAGTATTAACACCCCCCAAAAACTATTCACACACCCCCCAAAAACTATTCACACACCCCCAAAAACTATTCACACACCCCCAAAAAGTATTCACACCCCCCAAAAAGTATTCAACCCCCCCAAAAAGTATTCAACCCCCAAAAAGTATTCACACCCCCCAAAAAGTATTCAACCCCCCCAAAAAGTCCTTACACCCCCCAAAAAGTATTCACACCCCCCCAATAAAATAAAAAAAAAAAAAATAATAATATATAAAATTAATATATTAATTAAATTAACTAATTTAAATAAAAAAAAATAATCTAATACAAATAAATTTCATTAAAATAAAAAATTAATATACAAATAATAAAAATAATAAATATTAAAATAAATCAAAATTAAAAAAAAAATATATATATATAATTAAAATATTAATAACAGTAACTAATTCTAAGAAATTCAAATTACTCAAATAAAAAAAAAATCAATTAAAATAAAAAAAAAAATAATATTCTAAAAATATTCTATAATAAATAATTACAATAATAAAATCATAAATAATAAAAAAAAATATTCCATATAAAAATTCATAACATTAACTAATTCTAATAAAATAAAACTAATAAATAAAATATTCATAACATTAAGTTATTCAAAAAAATTGGAAATAAAAAAAAATAAATAAAAAAAAAAATAATATAGCTACTATAATCTAATTAACGCACGTTCTAGAATCCCGATGCATTTGCATCGGGCTCACAGCTAGTATATATATATATATATATATATACAGATATAATCAAATAGAAAAAAATATTGGGAGTGCTTCTTTAATGACAGAATACTAGATGAAGTTCTTTGACCATTTTGATAAGACATAGAAAAACCATCAAACCAGAATGTAGTTTTGTTAACTGTCCCCATGATTAATTACGTACATTTTTACTTAGCAAGCACATTTATTTCTCTGCACAAGGCCGCAATGCACAAACTAGCCTTTCGTCTTCTGACCTGAAGTTACGGCCTCATAGAGAAATAAGAGGATGTTGAGGTTGTGTTGGGAGACCTGTGGCCAGTGTACAGAAGTGTGAATAAAGCTATAAGGCTACCTTCTCAACCAAAAATATATTCATTTGTTTACTGTGCATTATGAGAAAGTCATTTTCAGAACATTACAACTATAGATAGATTAATAACTGGTTTGATACAGCTTAAATAGCACTGACAGATATCTGACCCTAGGATAGTTTACACAATGTTTTACTCTAGGTATGACAAGCTCCCTAAGGCCGGTTTACACTTAGCAAGATCGCTATCGAGATCGCTGCTACGTCACCGATTTTGTGATGTAGCAGCGACCTCGTCGGTGATCTCGCTGCGTGTGACACTTAGCAGCAATCAGCCCCCTGCTGGGAGATCGCTGATCTTTATTGTATGGCCTGGACCATTTTTCAATCGGCGATCTCCCGCTAGCCAGGCTGCATTGCTGTGTGTGACAGGCAGACTTACCAGCGATCCCCAGTCTGCGCCCGAGAGCCTGAATGATCCCAACGACCATCGGTTGTCGGCGCATCGCTGAGTGATCACTGGTGAGATCTGCCTGTCTGGCATCTCACCAGCGACCACGTAGTGATGCACCAGCGATCCCGGCCAGGTCGGATGGTTGTCGGGATTGCTGGTGCGTCGCTACATGTAAACCAGCCTTTAGACTTGTGGCCATCTGCAATAGCAAATAGATCATCCAAGATATAAAACCCAATGACCTTTTATGCAGTTTATCAATATCACTTTCTTAGGTAGTATGAAACAATAAGCAAAATTATGTGAACCAAAAAAGGCAGGATTGTTTTACCTTTTCATGGTTTTCAATAATTATTTCCACCACAATGTTTTGGAATTTGATATCCATGATGGCTGCTACAGTCTCTTCTTGGGGGCGTAGTAAAGTAGGGCCAAAAACTACGCCTAAGTTGGCAACAGTCATCAAGTTTTGCTTGTGGTTAGCAGCAACACTGAAAGTAGGAACATACAATAGCTCAATTATCACCAAAGCAATCCCCCTTTACTCAAACACAGTAGCGGTAATTTTAGATTAGGTCTAGACTCCAGTTGAATGACTGTTCTGGGTACCTTCCAAATTCCCTAAAAACTGGATTCAGACTGAACCCTTGACTGAGTCAAACACGGAGTGTAAACATAATTAAACAGAATGTGAAAACAGTATCAGAGAAAAAAGGTATTTTCATAACAAATTTATTTTAAGAAAATAAGTATTGCAAAGGAGCAGACACATTTTCTGAAGCAAGGTGGGTTGCATTTACTCATGTCAATAGAACATTTTCTTTGTGAGATATCAAAGGAAAACTACAAGTAACCATGGTACAAAACAATGACTTGATGAATGTGTTATAATCCTCCTAATTGAGATCTATAACAGTATTTGTAAATAGAACATGTTTAATCATTAACATAGAAGTTGCCGTTTTAGAAAATATGTTGACAAGACTGTGGTCACTTCAATGATCATAATATTTGGAACACCTAAACGCAGATGAAGACTACCATTACAATAACTTCCAAAATGCAGCCTGGATATACTTATATTGAAAAGTGTGGACTTGAAAGTAACTGCAGCTTACAGATGAAACTTGGAGGGTTAGTCAATTGCGCATCCACAATATCCACAATACCAGGACATAAAAATAAAAATAGTTGGCTATAATAATAATATTTATTCATTTATATAGCGTTATTCCATAGCACTTTACATACATTCACAACGCTGTCCCCATTGAGGCTCACAATCTAAATATCCTATCACTATGTCTTTCAAGTGTGGGACGAAACCCACACAAACACAAGGAGAACATACAAACTACTTGCAGATGTTGTCTTTGGTGGGAATTGAACCCAAAATCCCAGCGCTGCAAGGCAACCGTGCCACCCAATTCAATAAGTATCAAGGTCACATAGCAAATAACAGCAGGGCTGTGAAGTCTGACTCGTGAAGTCGGAGTCAGTGCCCATTTTAGTGGAGTCGGTATGAAATGGACCGACTCAGACTCATAAGATATATAATAAATTGGGTACAGTAGTTCAATGCAGTACATGCTGAATATTCTTATTATAAATTATATTATGTCCTATCTAAATAGCTTGATTATTGTATCATAAGAAAGAATAAAAGCCTGATGTTCTCATTGTACTGCAATCATTTTATCATGTAGAGGGAGTCTGAGATGTGGAGTCAGATTCAGGGAAAGTGAAGAGTTGGAAGTTTGGCTTACCAACTCCACGGCCCTAAGTAACTGTATAAAGTTCTCTGAATAATGCAGAAAGTAGACAGATAAAAGGATAAAAGCAAACATATATTGGCTTGCATAATATTTTGGAGCACCTTAGTAAACAGTTGCCTTAAAGGGCAGGAAAGTAGATATTTTTTTTTTTTTTTTTGTAAAACAGATTTTTTTTTATCATATCATTTTTATTTATTTTCAAAGAAAAGTCAGGACAAATACAAAATTCAGTGCCATGTAAACAGTGGTAACACAATCCCATAGATCAACATAACCTCATAATGCATCCTAACATAAAAACCATCTGCAAAACAACCTGCATCCCTCCCCCCAAACTGCGTAGCACCTCCCTATCGGACTAGGATGACCTAATTTCAGAGTTGAAAACTTTTAGCCTCCCCAATGTGCCCTGAAGATCATTCATTAAAGGGAACCTGTCACCTGGATCTAAGCCCCTACACTATCACTACCTGTCCCTGCACCTTCCTAGCTGCTTCCCTATCTATCCCTCTCTGAGCTAAATCCGCCCTATAAAACAGCAGAAAAATAACTTATAACTTACAGAAGTCCCTGAGGCTGGGGACTGAGAAGGCGGGACCAGGCTCCATTCAGCCCCTCCTCCATGCAGCAGCGCACGCCCCGCTGGGCGGCGTTATTCTTTCTTCATCGCCGCCTCCTTCATTTGGAATCTCCCACCCACTTTACACTGTAAGGTAGCGGTTAGGATCGGCACGACAGAAGGCAGTGACTCAGGTATTTACTCACACAGCACACAGTTCAGGTATTCACAGACCTCCAGATTCCGGTGTAACAGGTCAGACTAACCCCCGACCAGAATATACCCGAGGTATAAACTGGGCTAGCCCAGAATATACCCCCTGGGCCAGAATATACCCTTGGTATATTCTGGCCTAGCCCAAACTATACCCCGGGTTATAAACAGGCCTAGGCCAGATTATAACTCTCCGTATACCACAGCAGCTGTAGATCAGGGCCCCAAGCCGTGCACAGGGCCCCAAGCAATGCATGAGGGCCCGAGGCAGCACAAGGTGGCCCCAGGCAGCAGAAAGTGGCCCTACGCAACATACAGGGGCCCCAGGCAGTGCTAGGGGCCCCAGGCAGTGCTAGGGGCCCCAGGCAGCGCACAGGGGCCCAGGCACTACACACAGGATCCCAGGCTACACACAGGGGCCCCAGCCAGCATACGGGGCCCCAGGCAGTACACGGGGCCCCAGGCAGTGCACGGGGCCCCAGGCAGTGCACAGGGCCCCAGGCAGCACAAAGTGGCCCCAGGCAGCACAAAGTGGCCCCAGGCAACATACAGGGGCCCCAGGCTACACACAGGATCCCAGGCTACACACAAGGGCTCCATGCAGCATACAAGGGCCGCAGGCAGCACAAAGTGACCACAGGCAATATACAGGGGCCCCAGGCAGTGGGCCACCTGGGGCCACTTTGTGCTGCCTGGGCCCTGTGTGCTGCCTCTGGCCCCATGCGCTGCCTGGGACCCCTTTGTACTGCCTGGGGCCCTTGTATGCTGCATGGGGCCCCTGTATGTAGCTTGGGACCCTGTGTGTAGCCTGGGGCGCCTGTATGTTGCCTGGGGCCTCTTTGTGCTGCTTGGGGCCACTTTGTGCTGCCTGGGGCCCTGTGCACTGCCTGGGGCCCCTAGCACTGCCTGGGGCCCTAGCACTGCCTGGGGCCCCTGTATGTTGCGTAGGGCCATCTTTCTGCTGCCTGGGGCCACTTTGTGCTGCCTCGGGCCCCCATGTGTTGCTTGGGGCCCTGATCTACAGCTGCTGTGGTATACGGAGGGGTATAATCTGGCCTAGGCCACTTTAACCCCGAGTATATTCTGGTCGGTAGGGTTAGTCTGGCCTGTTACACCGGGGCGCAGCCGAGTAGAACCTCATACAATCCCAGCAGCTCCTGCTGCTGTCCTGACACACTCCACCCCCTCCCCACAGCCCAGGGCAGCTCATATCATCTCCTATTCACCTGCACACCTGGGCTTTCAATCAGCACTTAGCTCCAGTAGCAGCTCACCCTGTGTGTGCTGCTACCAAGCAGAAGATACAATCTCCCATATGCTGTGTCTCAGTCAGGGGACACATCGAGGTTGCATCACCACAACATGATAGGTGTAAAGCACAGTTTCCAAATGGAGGAGGCGGCGATGAAGAAAGAATAACGCCGCCCAGCGGGGCGTGTGCTGCTGCATGGAGGAGGGGCTGAATGGAGCCTGGCGCCACCTTCTCAGTCCCCAGGCTCAGGGACTTCTGTAAGTTATAAGTTATTTTTCTGCAGTTTTATAGGGCGGATTTAGCTCAGAGAGGGATAGATAGGGAGCAGCTAGGAAGATGCAAGGACAGGTAGTGATAGTGTAGGGGCTTAGATCCAGGTGACAGGTTCCCTTTAAGTACCACTCTGCCTGCACAAATGGTGTCATTATCCATTGTATCTCATCCCGGGAGCATTTCTTTTCAACGAACTTCCGCCACTTATTGAAAAAACGTTCCGTTGGTTTGGTTTTGTCCCTTTCAGCTTCCAAATTCTCAAGATATAACAACTGTTTAATATTATGCAACAACTAATTCAAGGATGGGATCTCGGCTGAGACCCAGTGCATCAGGATACATTTATTCGGTAGAATCGCTATGTCATGTAGGAGTGATTTCTTACCTTCCCCTTCTCCCCCTCCCGTTACATAGTGGAAAATCCATGACATTGGTTCCAAGTCCCAATCTTCCCCTCAACTCTCACACGAAAGCAATGGACCAGTTTCCAAAATCTTTGTATGGCACTACAAACCCACAAACCATGGTACATATCTGTGCGCTCAGCCCCACATTTCGGATCGTGACCTGGGTTTGTCGAACGGTATTGGAGATTGAAACCATATATGGTTCTGTATATGAGTCTGAACGGAGTGTCTCTCCAATTCTCATTAATAACATTCTTCCTAAATACATTCCAGCCCTGCAGGATATACTCCATTACGTCCGGGTCCCTCACCTGCCTCACCCATGCTTTCGCACATAACTGCTTGCCTACTGGTGTCAACCATTCTCTCAGGATACCATAAACCCTTGACACATTGAAGCTAGATATATCACATTCCAGTAACTCATCAAATTCATTTTTACGCACTTCTCTAGAGACATCCTGCAAGTCTCGCAATATGAATACCTTTATTTGAGTATTGCAGGCTCTGAAATGCATTATTCCACCACTTCCACTTCTGTCATCCATCACCTTCCATCCTCATATATCAGATCTTTCATTCGCCTCATCCCCCTCTCCTGCCACAATTTAAACAGTCTATTCTCCCTACCTAGCCGAAAGTTCGGGTGGGCCCATTGGTTCAAATATTTGGACACCTTCCACGGCAGTCCTAATTTCTTTCGGATTTCCTTCCAGGATACAATTGTGTCCCGCCATACCATCAAGTTACGGATAGCCGGGCTCAAACATGCTAAGGGAGAATGCAATAGAGCACTCAAGTCCCAAGGCTTGCAGAACTCACTCTGCAAGCCTATGTCCGAATGTTGACTAGTCCAGCACAACCACACGACTATATGC
The DNA here is from genome assembly GCA_033576535.1 of Allobates femoralis. NCBI lineage: Eukaryota > Metazoa > Chordata > Amphibia > Anura > Aromobatidae > Allobates > Allobates femoralis. The sequence goes on along the minus strand of JARQOC010000004.1, from coordinate 483,637,451 downwards.
CTAGCCAAACAGGATAAATTATACCCCCTGACATTAGGCAGTTAAATTCCCCCTCCGTCCGGTGAAGAACAGTTTTATTCTAGGTTTTTTTCCTCCCCACAGAAACCTAGTGAAGGCACTATTCAATCTGGAAATGTCACCTCTTTGGAGCAGAAGGGTAATCATCTGTAGGGGGTATAACAGGCTCGGAAAACACATCATTTTTATTAAGTGGCCTTTCGCCAGTAGTGACAGTGGCAGACTGTTCCAGCCCCTCAGTTGTGACTCTATTTTGGAGATCAGGGGCTGATAATTCAGGGTATATATCGACTCTGTGGCTCCGACCAAGGTGTATGCCTAAATATTTGATCGACACTTTTGTTATCGAAATTCCCAACAGCTGTTGGCTATGCCTTATTGTGCAGTCGTCTCCCTTCAAGAACAACAACTCAACACTTCTTCTAGTTGCGCCAAAAGCCCGAGAACCTCCCAAATCGTTCTATGAGATGCAATGTTTGGGCTAAGTCCTTCTGTGGGTCGTTCATAAAGAGTATATTGTCATCCGTATATAATGCAGATTTTATCTCCTTTTTCCCTATCTTTATCCCTTCATAACCGTCATCGCTGTTAAGAATCCTCAACAGGGGTTCAATGGCTAAATTAAAGAGCAGTGGTGATAATAGACACCCCTGCCGCGTACCCTTCCTCAGGGAAAAGACCTCGGAGTACTAACTCTCACCCGCGGATTCAAATATAAAGCTTGAAGGCAGTTACGCAGTCTTCCCCTCAACCCCATTTGATCCAGGACCAATTCCAGCCAAGACCAACCCACGTTATCAAAAGCCTTTTCAGCATCCAACGTGACCAAGGCTGGGCACTCTGCTCAGTTGTCTCTATTGCCCTTAACTGCGTCCATGGTCAGCATAGCTTTTCTGATGTTGGATACTGCAGATCTGCCCTTTATAAAACCCAACTTGTATGGTAAGATTATTCTGGGCAAAACCACTGCCAGCCTATCCGCCAGAATTTTGGAAATCAGCTTCAAATCTTGGTTGATAAGTGAGATTGTCCTGTAGCTGGAAGGATCTCTCGGATCCTTATCCCCTTTTGGTAACAGCTTTATGTACGGTGTGGTAGATTGTTGAGTCACTCCCTCCCCTCCCATCAATGTATTGAACACACCCGCCAATGTGGGAGAAATGTGGTCGTTCAAAATCGTATAAAATTCACCCACAAATCAATCAGAACCTGGGGCTTTACCCTTCCCTAACCCCCTAATGGCCTCTGTCACCTCATCCACTTTGATTTAAGCATTCAGGAACTCTAGTTCCTGGTCCGAGAAACTTGGCATCTTCGTCTTCCTTAGCCACTCCTCTCCCCCCTCTTTAGGGTTCTGCATTACCCCATACAGCTCCCTGTAAAATTCCCCTAATATACTGTTTATTTCCCTGGGGTCGGACGTTTGGCCCCTTCTTTTTTTTATTCAGCTTTGGGATAAGCGTAGGTTGATGTCGCCCCCTAGCTAAATTGGCCAACATCTTTCCTACCTTATTCACATACCGATGGAGGTCCTCTTCCTGCTGTGATCGAAACAATTGTTCCTTTTTGTCAGCCCATGCATCAAAATTGGTTTTCGCCTCCAGCCATCCCTTTTTTGCAAGGGCGGATTGGTCTGTCACAAATGCCATATATGCCATTCTAAGACGTTCACTGGCCTTAGCGTATTGCTCATTTGTTTTCTTTGTAATGTGGCCGTGTATCCCAACAGATGTCCCTGAAGAACCGCCTTGGCCGTCTCCCAAAGTAGCAGGCGTCTCTGCTCATGTTCTCCATTTGTCATCCTAAAATCCTCCCACCACTCTCTTAAAATCCTATGGATGTTTTCATCCTTAGCCAAGAATGTCAGAAACCTCCACATAATGTCCATCCCTCTCGGGATGCAATCCTGAATCCACACACTCACCGGACTATGACCAGAGATCACCATGTTTTCTATCATGCTTTCTCGTGTTCTAGGAATTAAGCTATCAGTCAACCAGATCTTATCAATGCGGGACCAACTTTCATGCGGGTGAGAATAGTAAGTTTACTCTATCATTAGGGTGGTGTAAGCGCCAAATATCTCTGAGGCCTAAACTTCCCTTTCACATGTTCCCACTGTCTCCCACTCCCCTTGACGTCTTAGTGTCTCTTCCCTCTCGTGTTCTATCCTCTGTGTGGCAAGGAACTCCATTAAAATCTCCCCCCACCACCTTACAGAGCTCCGTGTCCCTCAGTATATTTGTCTTCAGTTCTCTAAAAAAAAAAAAAGGGCCCTGATTTGCATTAGGTGCATATACATTATGGATACTTAATCTACCTGACGGACCCGTAATCACCAGGTGCTTCCATCTCCCATCAGAATATGCTCCTCCAGCAGCACTGAGTGGTTAAAGCCCCTGTGTATCAGAATCAGTGTACCCGCTTTCCTTCCATGTGCTGGGGAACCAAATACGTTGCCCACCCAGTACTTCATTCTAAAAAAATCTTCCTTCAACACATGAGTTTCCTGCAGAAGAGCTATATCCGCCCCCAACCTTCTTAAATGCCACAAGACCATGGATCTTTTTCCTGAAGACCTCAGTCCCTTGATATTCCAGGACACAATTTTAACCATTGTTGAATAGAAAAAACGCTCTCCATCCCATCCTGTCAGTATTTCAAAGGCTTTTGCAAGTGCTATCCAGTACCCCATAGAACCCTTTCCCCTCTACCCCAGCCCCACCTCTCCCCCAACATTTTGAACACAAGTCTTTGAATGCACAAACCAGTCCTGTACAAACAGAATTGTCTTCTTGACTTCCATATTTCTGACTGCCCTATACTCCCTTAACCTCCACGCATGCATGGTAGGTATATCCCGAGTGTCCCCACAATTTCCAACATCCCCCAGCCCCCCACACTCTTCTGTCCAGGCTTCTATTGTTTGTTGTAATATGTCCTGGGACTCCAGAGGTGGAAAAAAAAGGGGGGGGGGGGAGGAGGAGTGAGAGAGAGAACAATATTTTTCTTAGTGGTATTAGAGTAGTGAGTGAATCACCATCACAAAGACCTTGGCTGCTCCTCCCGTCTCTCTGATTCCTCCCGTCTCATCACCTGTTGACGCTGCTGTCTGGGAATTTCCCAGGCTGTGCCTCTCTCCCCATTGGTTGATCTCCGCCACTCTGCCCCCTGCTTTGCCTCCGAGAGTGGTGCATCCTGTCCGGGGGCTGGCTGGCAAATTTTGGCCTGGAGCAGAGCAGCCTCCCAGACCAAAATGACAGATGGCCGGGCAGCCCCAAGACTGCTACTTGACCACTGGCCTGGAGGGCAACTGCCCCCTTACCCCCTGGGGCAGCCAGCCCCTGATCCCGTCTCACGGCGCTATCTTTACTTGTGCCTTTCCTCGACTCCTCGTGTCCTGCCACTGTCAGTAGCTGTGCCTCTGCCTCCTCATGGCTTTTGAAGAACACAAAGGATCCGTCAGGTCGCCGTACTTTGAGAGTAGCAGGGTATAGAAACTGAAAGCGCGTCTTACGATAGCAAAGAGCCGTGCACACTTTGCTGAAAGCTTTTCTCCTCCTCATTACCTCAGCTTAATAGTCGCTAAATAATAAAAGTTTGTATCCCTTGATCTGCAGTGGCTGGTGTCTTTCCTGAAAAGTCCTTAGTATCTCCTCCTTCTTCTTATAGTTAAGGTACTTGACGATAACCGGGCTGGCAAGGGTAAACGACGCTTGCTCTTTGTCTCTAGCTTTGTCCCTGGAGCCCCCTTGGCTTCTTGGTGGGCCTACCCTGTGCGCCCTCTCCACTCTACATTTATGATCCAAGTCTAAGGCTCTTGGCAGCTCCTGTTCACATAAGGTGTCTAACTGCCTGGGCAACACAGATTCCGGTAAACCCATTATTTTCAAATTATTCTGCCTGGAGCGGTTCTCCAGATCGTCAACCTTCTCCCACATGTCGTCGTACAGGTCAGACAAGTCACGTAATTGGTTATTCAAGGAGTTTAACATGTCTTCAGCGTTTGATATCTGCTGCTCAGCCTCACTGATCTTTGATCATGACTCACAAGCTTAGTTTCCAGCTTGGTTAAGGCTTTCTGTATAGCAGAATCTATAGTGTGCTTTATTTCGTCTGTCAAGTGAGCTGCTACTTTACTAGCCAGCCTCGCGTAGTCAATGTAGCAGTGATGTGCTTGTTGGCATTCAGTTAGTTTGTAGTTCGTGCCTCGCCTCTGCCCCTGCTTTCAAGGCTAGTGCTCCTAGACCCCCTCTTGGTTCCCATATTGACATCTCCAGCCTCTGCATCAGACTGTGTGCAAGATAGAGCATTTGTGTGGTATAGTGCTGCAGTTTTATTGTTCCCTTTGCCTGCTTCACTGATAGCCTGAGAGTGCACTGTGTCCTCTCCAGCGTTCCTCCCCTCTGCTCCGTGCAACCTTCCATTATCAGGGGGAGGGGCGGCTTCCCCGACCTCAGCTCGACTTCAGCTCCTCACACAGGCTCTCCTCCACACTGTAATCTTCCTCATCCATCCAACTCCATTTCACAGTACTCATCCCTGCTCCCTGAGCATTAATAAGGAAAGGTATCTCATCATTCCCAAGCCCCTGGTGGACTCACCTTCGGCTTTGCGTTGATCTTTACAATAGATACATGTAGCACCCAGGATTATTTTCCTAGGTAGGCGTGTATAAATCTCTATCGTATATAAGAAAATTGTTTTCTTTTGCAATGTGTTACTTTGTAAACGAGTGTGTCAATATCATCAAAGCTGATTGTCCTTTTGTTGTTTCATATACTTTGTAGTACATTTTGATTTTCCCTGAAGAAGACTCAGTGTGAGTCGAAACGTTGAGACTGTTTATTCACTATATACAAAATAAGCAAGAAAATAAAGATTTTGCTTCAAGAACCCTTTTCCATTATTTTTTCTTGAGTGTGTGCCAACTATACAAGTAAAATTTATTTAATAAACAGGCAGCAAAATACTTTACTAACTGGAATCGCCTTTTGGTACACGGAGAGAAGGCTTCTAAACTTATGATCTCACTGATCAAGAGGCGACAGTCCCACACATTTATTCATAAGGTCAAGACTGATTCGGGCCAACTAACGCAAAACTATGAACAAATAGTCTTAGAATTTCTGATGTTTTATAAAAACCTATACCAGTTAAGACCACATGAACCGGAAACGGCCTTAAATCAAAGAAAGTTTGATATTGATTCCTTCCTTTCCTCTTTATCTTTGCCAAAATTAGCTGTGAATCAGCAGACATGGCTGGTTAGACCCTTTGAACCTGAAGAACTCCAGTACATCCTGTCGGGGGCCCGAACAGTAAATCACCGGGGCCTGATGGTTTTCCGCTTCTCTATTATAAGACATTCTACCCTGACTTGAGCACCCATTTGTTGAAAATGTGTAACGCAGTCTTACATGGAAGTTCCCTTCCCTCCCAATCTCTCGAAGCACATGTCTTCCTTCTGCATAAAGAAGGCAAAGACCCAACACTCAGTGGGAGTTACAGGCCTATTTCCTTGCTTAATGTTGATTTGAAAATTTACGCTAGCTTAATAGCAAGATGTTTGACGGGCCTGATGCCACAATTGATCACACTCGAGCAGACGGGGTTTGTGCAGGGAAGAGAGGGGAGAGACAATGAGAGCAGGATCTTACATTTAATGCAATATGCAAAAATCCACAATAAACAACTGGTCCTGCTAAGCACTGACGCCGAGAAGGCCTTCGACAGGGTGGACTGGATATTCCTTCGTTACACCCTGTCGGCTTTCCATGTACCACCCCTTCTAATAGAAGCTATATTCAAAATGTACGCCTCACCATCAGCAAAACTGAGAATTAACAACATGCTCTCAGACCCCTTCTTAATACAGAACGGTACGAGGCAGGCATGCCCTCTGTCTCCTCTACTATCCGTACTGGTCATGGAACCATTACTGAGAGGCACTCAAATGAATAAAGAGATTAAAGGAGTTCAATTACGCAAAGTACATCACAAGTCGGCTGCATTCGCGGACGACTTGTTGGTAATCTTATCTAAACCGGATAGAGGCATCCCGGCCTTTGTACAAACTTTAGAGACGTACGGCCAACTTTCTAATTATAAGGGCCCTTTCACATCAGCGGTAATTTGAAATCGCGGCAGATGCGGTGAAAAAAAACGCATCTGCCGCGATTGCCGCATAGCCGCCGCATAACCGCTGCGGTCAGCCGCGGTTTTTTTCGCGGCCGCACCTGCCGCAAGTGCAAAACCGCACTTGCCGCACCTGCCGCAAGTCCCCCTATACTTACTATGGCGATTACCGCAACCGCGCCGCAAGTGCAGCGGTTATGCGGCGGCTATGCGGCAATCGCGGCAGATGTGTTTTTTTTCACCGCATATGCCGCGATTTCAAATTACCGCTGATGTGAAAGGGCCCTAAAATCAATCTATCAAAATCCGAAGCTTTAAGCCTAAATATTTCCAAATTCACCATTGATAGATATAAAATACAAACATCCATTTGCATGGCCAAATAAATATATTACATATTTAGTCATCAAAATAGGTCATACAGCTAGGGATCTTCTTACCCTGTAGAACCAACACTAGAGAAAGCAATTAAGACAGTTAGATCGTGGAGAACCCCCTTTTTATCATGGGTCGGGAGGAAAAACTTACTTAAAAGCATAATACTATCCAAATTTTCATACCTATTCCAAATGCTCCCAATACATATGCCAGAACATCTTTTAAATATAATTCACTCCTTTATTTTAAACTACATTTGGAACAACAAGAAACCAAGAATAAAGTTCCAGACACTCGCATTGCCACGAGACCATGGGGGTATGGGTGCACCGGACATACGCAAATATTATAAAGCAGCTATGCTGACTAGAATTGTAGACTGGATTAGGAGACCAACACACAAATTATGGCTCTCAATCGAAGAATCCATGTCACATTTACCCCTAAGGTTGCTGGCACTATTGCCAGACTTCCATAACAAATCGCGACTATGTGTAAATACTTTCACAAGAGCTGTCGCTGATATATGGAAACAAGAATATGATTTACTACTACCCCTGCTGTCTCCCATTCTAACTCTTCAAGACCTTACTGGCCATCCCCCAATGAAGTTCTCAATAATTAACTCCGCAGACCCAAGACACACAACACCAAATCCTATCCCAATTGATCAATTACTAATAGATGGAGCGCTTCTCTCATATAGGGAGATACAACAATCCGAATCTCTACCAGATATCTCTTTCACTCAATACGGTAAACTAATATCTTATATTCACAGACACTTGAGTCGTTTGAACCTAACCGATCCCTAACATTATTTGAGCAGTTCTGTACACAGACACAAACACCCGGCAAAGTGTTATCCCTGCTTTATAAACAACTAATATTGGACACTGTGCACGTCAAGAGAGCCTTTTTGGGCCTATGGGAATGAGACCTACAGGTCAAATTCACAGACCAACAAATGAAACAAATATATAGAAGATCGCACGGCCCCTCTCCCTGTGTGAAATTACAGGAAAATTCCTACAAAGTGGTGACGCGGTGGTATCGTACCCCCGTATTGTTACATAAATGGCATACCCCGACACCAGAATCCTGCTGGAGATGTGGCTCTGCTTTGGGAACATATTGGCACATATGGTGGCAGTGTCTTCTTATACAGGGACATTGGAAGATGGTGTCGGGTATACTCACTGAAGTCTTGCAACGTGAAGTGGACTTGACACCCCTTTCAGCGTTACTCAACCTCTTTATTTGGCCAAAAGAGACATTCACCTCTAGATTAGCTTCCAACATTATAGCTGCCAGCAGGCACCTTGTTTCGGCACATTGGAACTCGGGCCAGATCCCAACTAAGTCTCAAATAATCCGGGAGGTTGACACTGTGTACCATGCGGTAGAAAAAGCAGCCCTTTCGTTCAGCTCCTATGTCTCCTTTGAGAAAACGTGGACACCATAGATATACTACAGAGCAACCCCGGAATTCTTAGGAATATCTAATATCGACTGATCTGTGATACTAAGAGATCCCTCTTGCGGAACCAATCTCTGGGAACATCCTTCCTCACGCCCACCCTTTCCTGACTATTTTCTCTCCGTCCTACATACCCACTACTTTCTGTACTTCTACTCGTCCAATCTATCACTATCCCTTGTTGTTTCTTTTTATAACATAAAAACCAGTTGAATGAGGAAAATTATAAGTTATGTAGTGTTAATGTTCCTACATTTGTTGATACTTTTTGATAGAACTATTCCAGCTTTTCCCTATATGTGGGGACGGTACACTGATTGTGCATTTTCAACTGTTCAATAAAAAGAACATTAAAAGAATAGAAAGACACCCCATGAACATTTCCATATTCCCTTCACATGATACCCACAAACTTAAAGAGGTATTCCCATCTCCAAGATCCTATCCCAATATATAGTAGGTGTAATAATAATAACAATAGCAAATACCCCAAATTAAAAATATAGATCTGCGTTCAGTGCAGGACATCTTTTTTTGCATTCACCCACTGGAGATTGCTTCTGACTCCGCAGCAATAAACAGACATGCTACGGAAATGTATAAGCATGGCAACTCGCACCGCAAATGAAATATCCCAGATGGGAGAAGCACAATGGTCATGAGATTTCTAGAAATGCCATCCAATGTGCTGGTACTACAAAAAGTAGCATTATAGATACAGCCCAACACACTGCATCCATAATGCTGCAAACCCTGATCATGTGCGTGCCCCGCCTTACTCTGATTTCTGTAACATCAGCACTAGTCTAGATGCAAACACATAAAAGAAATTCAGAACTTTGAAAATAGAGGAATAAACCTTGTAAGAAATGGACATAAAAAACAAGTGTTATTTGTACACCATCAACTTACTTTGCCAAGTGCTTCATTAACATGTTTAACATCTGTCTATTCTTCTCTGGCAAACGGTGTATCAGACAATGTATTTCTTTAATTCGGGTTTCCTGGCTTTCTAGTTCTTCAATTCAGAATGAAAAAGAAAAACAATATTATGATTAGGTGTTAAAAATGTACAACCATAATTTCAAACAGGTTGAGATGCTGTGTAAAATGTTAAGAAAGCAAGAATGCAATGATTTGGAAATCTTTTATAGCCATATTTTATTCACATCAGAACATATAACAGAGATCAGACGGTGAAAGTTATTTTTTAAAAATAAAATCGAAAATATAACTCATTCAGAAATTAATGTCAGCAACAGATCTCAAAATAGCTGGAGCAGAGCCATATCTATTATTGTGCAGCATCCCCCTCTTCTCTCTACAATAGTCTGTAAACGTCTTGGAAGTGAGAATATCAACTGCTTGAATTTTGGGAGAGGAATGTTGTCCAATTCTTGAAAACAACTAAACAATAGTCAAGGACAACCCACTTCACAAATGTAAAAATGAGACTGATGCAGGTAAAGCTTAAAGAATCAGTGTGCCCTCTACTGCTATAATTTCATGAACATGTTCCATTCTTGTCTAACGTAGGATTCTAGATGCTCAACAGTCTTGAGCCTTTGACATTTTTTGTTTCATAATAAGACAAAAGTTTCCTATTGATCAAAAGTTAGTACTGCAGGCGGCCAGTTCATCACCCGAACTCTTCTTCTGTGGAAGCCATGCTGTTGTGCTGGATGTACTGTGTTTTATCATTTTCTAGCTCAAATATGCAACTACTTCCTTTAAATAGAAATTTTCTGGGTGGGAGTAATGAGGTATAATGGCTAATTGTATACATTTTCAAAAGTTCAGTGCTCATCTGACAATCAATAAATTTATAATGAGGACTACAGTAAACTTGCACATTAAAAAGGTTAACATTTTATTAGATTTATCTAAAAAAAATATACATGACATTATATATGGTATATACAAAAAAGGGGAGTACAAAAATGAGACCCACAAGTGGACTAACCAAGCAAAAGAAAGTGTGGTGTTTTGGTACAAGTAACTAAGTTGGCAATGATTAATGGTTTTATATGAGGCACTGCAGGAATTTTATAAAAAGAGATTCACTACTATCGCAGAGACAATCGCATACATCATGTTCCAAATTATTATGCAAATGTTCTTTTTCTCTGATTTTCCTAAATGGTTGGTGCAAATGACAGTCAGTGTAATAAAAGTCATCACCCGTTAGAGTACCTTCACATGTGGCAATATTGCTAGGCAATTTCACTGGCAATTTGCTGGTTGCAGTGAAATCATGGATACATTGTTCTATTTTGTTGCTGTGTACAAATGGAACAATGTCTCCATGATTTCACTGCAACCAGCAAATTGCCAGTGAAATTGCCTAGCAATATTGCCGCGTGTGAAGTTACCCTAAAGCTACCGTCACACAGGGCGACATCGCCACCCATTACAGAGGTGATGTGGGGGCGTAGCTTATCGGCGGCGACATTGCCCCTATGTCGCCTCATGTAAAGGGGCATGTCGGTGGTGCCGGGCGGTCGCCTGGTTTCAGAGCAGTGCTCTGAAACCAGGCAACCACCATCATGGGGCGATGTGCCGACGACCTGTCAGGCGATGGGAGCATAGGTTCCCATTGTCTGGCATCACTGCTGGGGTGCGGAGGTGTCGCCCCGTGTAAACGGGGGACAGTGACGCTGGCGGGGCGCCATAAACGTGCGCGCACCCGCCAGTTGCCGCCGATATTCCCAGCCCCGTCGCCTGGTGTGACGGGGGCTTAAGAGTATACATCGAATTTTAATGAAGAAACCTCCCAATGATAACAGTATAATCTTCAAAATTAAAAAAAAACCCTCTTTATGCACTGTTTTAAATTATTAGGAATAGTAGAGTTTCTAAACATTTGATATGTTTGAAAGAACTGAAAATGCTCATTTGTTGAATTTGCAGCATTAGGAAGTCACATTCACATCCTAACAGGCCAAGTTACATGTTAACATAGGAACCCTTCTTTGATATCACCTTCACAATTCTTGGATCCATTGAACTTGTATAAAATTAATAACCAGAGAACAGAGTTAACAGTACCTTCTTATTACAAGGTTTCAGTAAGTGAGACTGACAACAATTTGTGATTGCTTAGTGCTGTATTTATTGGTAAAACCAATTTTGTTGTGCAAAAAGTCACTGAAACCATATACATGAACAGCTGAACAAAATGAGGGAGACAGGCACAGTGGGCTATCTAAACCAAGGAAAGGTAAAAAGTTAAAGTGCCGAGTGCATAGGGATATAGGTCCATACAATTAGCAGGATCAGCAGACCTGGCTAAAATTACACAGTCACAGTAAATACTGATGTAAAATATACATTCACACAAAAAAACAGAAATGCTTAAAGTGCCAGTGCATTTAGACCATGTTATGCCCCAAGCAACTCACCCATCACAAAGTTTCAGACAGTCACCACCGTGTCTGAGGTATCAGCAACATGTTCAGAACCCCTTGGGTACCAGTAACATGTTCAGAACCCCTTGGAATCTCATTTTTTATCCATTGAACTTGGGAGATTCTGGAGAGTTTCTGCTTGTATTTCTTTGCATGATGTCACAATAGCCTCCCAGAGCTGCTGTTTTGATGTGAACTGCATCACACACTCATAGATCGTTTGGTTGATTATACTCCATAGGTTCTCTATAGGGTTGAGGTCAGGGGAAGATGGTGGCCACACAATGAGTTTATATCCTTTTATGCCCATAGTAGCCAATGACACAGAGGTATTCTTTGCAGCATGAGATGGTGCATTGTCATGCATGAAGATGATTTTGCTCCTGAAGGCACATTTTTGCTTTTTCTACCATGGAAGAAAGTTCTCAATCAGAAACTCTGTATACTTTGCAGAGGTCATTTTCACACCTTCAGGAACCTTAAAGGGGCCTACCAGCTGTTTCCCAATGATTCTGGCCCAAAACATGACTCCTCCACCTCCTTGCAGACGTCGCAGCCTTGTTGGGACATGGTGGTTAGGGGTGGCCGAATAGTAGGTTTATGCACCACAGCAAGCATTTGAAGGATCCTACACCTTGAGGTTTGAAAGACTCAAGAGCCACCAGCAGCTTCAAATATCTGTTTGATGGTTTGTAAGGCCTTTTTAGCAGCTGCTCTCTTAATCCAATCAACTTGCCTGGCAGAACCTTCCTCATTCTGTCTTTATCTGCATGACCACTTCTGTGCTCAGAATCAGCCACAAATCTCATCACAGTACGATGATCACGCTTAAGTTTTCGTGTAATATCTAATGTTTTCATTCCTTGTCCAAGGCATTGCACTATTTGTTGCTTTTCGGCAGCAGAGCCATCCTTTTTCTTTCCCTTGTTAATTGAAAACTGTGGCCTGCTTAATATTGTGGAACACCCAGTTTTCCTTTTATTGAGCTCACCTGCCAAACTAATTATCACAGGCATGTGAGATTGATTTCAGTGATCCAAAGAACTCTGAGACACAATACCATCAATGGGTTTCATTGACAAAATGAAAAACCCTATGACACTTAAAACCAATTTGCATAATAATTTGGAACATGGTGTATGCATTATTTATGTAAACACTAGGTGTAGAGCCCGGCATTGCCTGGACATAGTAACTAAGTGTTCTTAGTTATAAGCGCAATGTGTGCGTGTGTGTCCACTATATGCACTAACCTGCCCCCCCACACCTCCCCCAACCCAAACCTGCCATACCCTTCCTTTTCCCAAACCTGCCCCCTGCACCCTCCCCAAAACCAACCCTCACCCCCCTCCCAAACCCGTACTCCCAAAAATTCTTGCACCCCCACACCACCCCAAACAAAAACACATCCGCAAACTCACACCCCCAAACTTTCCCCCCAAATCTGCAACCCCCAACAAGCCTACACCACCCTCTCAAACCTGCCCCACCAGATCTGCACCCCCAAAAAATGCTTAACCAGGACAGGACTGTGTGTGACCTCCTGCAGTATACTGGGGGTTGTGTGCGACCTCTTGCAATATACTGGTATTTCCTGCTTGAGGCTCTATTCCCACTATAACCATGAGGGGACACAGTCCTATTACCATATATGGAGATTGGAGTATATGGACAAAACTACCATATATGGGTGATATCCCCATACATGTGCTTATAGAGGACATGCATACATACACAAAGAGTAAATGTTTTTTTTTTTTGTAGGGGGGAGGGAGGGTTAAAATTTTCCCTCAAACGTAGTGATAGATGTTCCCTGAGTCAAATGGGTGCAAAATGTGGTGATTGTAGATGCAACAGTGCAAATTCCTTTAGTAGACATACATACATACACACATACGCTAGGTTTATATATAACATAGACTAGCTGAAGAGCCCAGCGTTGCCCAGGCATAGTAACTTATTGTTCTTAGTTATAGAAAAAAATAGAATGATTATTTTACACATAAATGTCACAAATTAAATAGACAGAAAATGTATTGTAAATCAAAACGTAAAGTAACAGAAACACTTCATCTACTTATATAATCGGGAGTTTGGAATTCGGGCACTGTAGCCGAATCCCAGACTCCTTTGCGCGAGCCGCAGCCGCACTACCTCACACCATCCTGCCAACTCTCGCTTGCTGGGAGACATTCACGTCGTCCTGTGGCCGGTGGCGGGGGCTGCGATCAGAGCCTGCCAGCAGCAGACGAGGCGCCGCCACTGCCAGCTTCCCTCCCCGCTACTCCCCTGCTCCATCTGCTACTCGCTCATAGGCCGCTCGCAAAGGATGACGGGAATCGTAGTCCGGGAGGGTAAGGCGCACAGTTTCCGCGCCCTGCCCACAACTACAATACCCATCATGCATTGCGCCGGTCGACTCTTCATCCATAAACACACCCCTGGAGGGAACGAGGAGAAGGACACCTGCACCAGCAGAGTTGTCATGGCCTCTTTCTGTTCTGCTCACACACTCACATCCTCCTGTGCCCGGTGCCAGGGGCTGCGATCAGAGGCTGCCAGCAGGAGAGGAGGCGCCGCCACTGCCAGCTTCCCCTCCCCACTACCCCCCTGCTCCAAGTGCTGCTCGCTCATAGGCCGCTTGCAAAGGATCATGGGAATCGTAGTCCGGGAGGGTGAGGCGCACAGTTTCCGCACCCTGCCCACAACTACAAGAGCCATGATGCATTGCGCCGGTCTTCATCCATACAGAGACCCCTGGAGGGGAGGAGGAGAAGGACAGGTGCACCAACACAGTTATCGTGGGCTTATTCTGTTCTGCTGCTGTGGGAATTACATTATACAGGTATAAGTGATTGTGACCACTTTTACCTTTTCTTGGATACAGAGCCCCCTGTGGACTCTGCGACCCGCAGAGCCCCCTGTGGACTCTGCGACCCGCAGAGCCCCCTGTGGACTCTGCGACCCGCAGAGCCGCCTTTCGACCCTGCCGCCCGCAGAGCCGCCTGTGGACCCTGCCGCCCGCAGAGCCGCCTGTGGACCCTGCCGCCCGCAGAGCCGCCTGTGGACCCTGCCGCCCGCAGAGCCGCCTGTGGACCCTGCCGCCCGTGTACAATCTGCGGCCCACAGAGCCGCCTGTGTGGACTCTGCGGCCCAAAGAGCCGCCTGTGGACTCTGCGGCCCACAGAGCCGCCTGTGGACTCTGCGGCCCACAGAGCCGCCTGTGGACTCTGCGGCCCACAGAGCCGCCTGTGGACTCTGCGGCCCACAGAGCCGCCTGTGGACTCTGCGGCCCACAGAGCCGCCTGTGGACTCTGCGGCCCACAGAGCCGCCTGTGGACTCTGCGGCCCACAGAGCCGCCTGTGGACTCTGCGGCCCACAGAGCCGCCTGTGGACTCTGCGGCCCACAGAGCCGCCTGTGGACTCTGCGGCCCACAGAGCCGCCTGTGGACTCTGCGGCCCACAGAGCCGCCTGTGGACTCTGCGGCCCACAGAGCCGCCTGTGGACTCTGCGGCCCACAGAGCCGCCTGTGGACTCTGCGGCCCACAGAGCCGCCTGTGGACTCTGCGGCCCACAGAGCCGCCTGTGGACTCTGCGGCCCACAGAGCCGCCTGTGGACTCTGCGGCCTATGTACAATCTGCGACCCACAGAGCCGCCTGTGTACAATCTGCGGCCCACAGAGCCGCCTGTGGACTCTGCGGCCCACAGAGCCGCCTGTGGACTCTGCGGCCCACAGAGCCGCCTGTGGACTCTGCGGCCCACAGAGCCGCCTGTGGACTCTGCGGCCCACAGAGCCGCCTGTGGACTCTGCGGCCCACAGAGCCGCCTGTGGACTCTGCGGCCCACAGAGCCGCCTGTGGACCCTGCCGCCCGTGTACAATCTGCGGCCCACAGAGCCGCCTGTGTGGACTCTGCGGCCCAAAGAGCCGCCTGTGGACTCTGCGGCCCACAGAGCCGCCTGTGGACTCTGCGGCCCACAGAGCCGCCTGTGGACTCTGCGGCCCACAGAGCCGCCTGTGGACTCTGCGGCCCACAGAGCCGCCTGTGGACTCTGCGGCCCACAGAGCCGCCTGTGGACTCTGCGGCCCACAGAGCCGCCTGTGGACTCTGCGGCCCACAGAGCCGCCTGTGGACTCTGCGGCCCACAGAGCCGCCTGTGGACTCTGCGGCCCACAGAGCCGCCTGTGGACTCTGCGGCCCACAGAGCCGCCTGTGGACTCTGCGGCCCACAGAGCCGCCTGTGGACTCTGCGGCCCACAGAGCCGCCTGTGGACTCTGCGGCCTATGTACAATCTGCGACCCACAGAGCCGCCTGTGTACAATCTGCGGCCCACAGAGCCGCCTGTGGACTCTGCGGCCCACAGAGCCGCCTGTGGACTCTGCGGCCCACAGAGCCGCCTGTGGACTCTGCGGCCCACAGAGCCGCCTGTGGACTCTGCGGCCCACAGAGCCGCCTGTGGACTCTGCGGCCCACAGAGCCGCCTGTGGACTCTGCGGCCCACAGAGCCGCCTGTGGACTCTGCGGCCCACAGAGCCGCCTGTGGACTCTGCGGCCCACAGAGCCGCCTGTGGACTCTGCGGCCCACAGAGCCGCCTGTGGACTCTGCGGCCCACAGAGCCGCCTGTGTACAATCTGCGACCCACAGAGCCGCCAGTGGACTCTGCGGCCCACAGAGCAGCCTGTGTACAATCTGCGACCCACAGAGCCGCCTGTGGACTCTGCGGCCCACAGAGCCGCCTGTGGACTCTGCGGCCCACAGAGCCGCTGTGGACTCTGCGGCCCACAGAGCCGCCTGTGGACTCTGCGACCCACAGAGCCGCCTGTGGACTCTGCGACCCTCAGAGCCGCCTGTGGACTCTGCGACCTGTCTACAATCTGCGACCCACAGAGCCACCTGTGTACAATCTGCGACCCACAGAGCCGCCTGTGGACTCTGCGACCCACAGAGCCGGCCTGTGGACTCTGCCGCCCACAGAACCGCCTGTGGACTCTGCCGCCCACAGAACCGCCTGTGGACTCTGCCGCCCACAGAACCACCTGTGGACTCTGCGACCCACAGAGCCGCCTGTGGACTCTGCGACCCACAGAGCCGCCTGTGGACTCTGCGACCTGTCTACAATCTGCGACCCACAGAGCCGCCTGTGTACAATCTGCGACCCACCAGAGCCGCCTGTGGACTCTGCGACCCACAGAGCCGCCTGTGGACTCTGCGACCCACAGAGCCGCCTGTGGACTCTGCGACCCACAGAGCCGCCTGTGGACTCTGCGACCCACAGAGCCGCCTGTGGACTCTGCGACCCACAGAGCCGCCTGTGGACTCTGCGACCCACAGAGCCGCCTGTGGACTCTGCGACCCACAGAGCCGCCTGTGGACTCTGCGACCCACAGAGCCGCCTGTGGACTCTGCGACCCACAGAGCCGCCTGTGGACTCTGCGACCCACACAGCGGCCTGTATACACACAATTCATTTCACCGCGCTCCCGATGCAATTGCATCGGGCCTTTTTACTAGTATCATATATTCAACACTACAGATTTGTAACACAAATGAGCTAAGTGTGCTCTCAGGAGACACAGATACCAAGAATGATCAGGCAGTGACAACACATGGAATTTTATGAGCTAACATTCTATTGTGGCATCACTGTTTTGTTCTCTTCCATATATAGTAAGTTACCTTATAAATATGCAGGCTACCTGTCAAAACAGTACCAGTGTGCTGTCTTCTACCGTCATGTGGCAGATGTGGGTTTTTGGGAGGCTGTGGATTTTTGGTGGCAGGTTTGAGGGGTGGGGATATGTGTTTGAGGGGTGCAGGTTTGGGTGGGCATTTTGTGGGGGGCGGGGGGATGTCTTGGGGAGTGGGTGGGTGGGGGTAGTGGGGGATAGATTTGGGTGCCTTGGGTGAGTGGGTTATGGAGGCAGGGGGTGTTTATTTGGGAGTTGGAACTTTCGCCCCCAGCAGTTTTCCCCAGCATTTCGCCCCCAGGTACACTTCGCCCCCAAACATTTCGCCCCCAGCATTTCGTCGCACCCAGAATGTTTCTCCCCCACACATTTTGCCCCCAGCAGTTCGCCCCCGGATGTTTCGCCCCTGGATGTTTCACCCCCAGCAGTTTGCCCCCAGATGTTTCGACCCCAGCAGTTCGCCCCAGATGTTTTGCCCCGGATGTTTCGCCCCCGGACATTTCGCCCCAGCAGTTTGCCTCCGTATCTTTCGCCCCCAGGATATCTCGCCCCTTCACATTTCGCCCCCAGCAGATCGCCCCCGGATGTTTCGCCCCCAGCATTTCATTCCTGGATGTTTTGCCTCTAGCAATTTGCTCCTGGATCTTTCGCATCCGGGAAAGACCTGCCTAAACTGAACTTTGGCAGGTTCGCTTATCACTAATAATATACCATATGAGTTTAAGATACAGAATTCTGATCAAATTAGTTTTTTTATTATAAAACTTTGTTTTCTAGATAAGTAATTTTACAAACAGACAGGAAAATAGTCGGATTTCATTGGTTACTAAGGAGGTCATGCCCCCTTGGTAGCAGAACGGATCTTGGCTCCCTCTGAGAAGCTCCCTTTCACCCTCCGCTCATGTGCTCTGTCCTGCACAAGAGGAGGGTATCCCCCCCGCCTGTGTAAAGCCGTTACATAACGGAACACATAGGGAGGGGGCTTTGCAGAGGGCTGTAAACCAGAAGCCCTTTATACACTATAGGGAATATATTGTTACGGTAGTTGCATGCTGCTGTGCAGCCACGGCCTCTAGAATCCATCCACAAGTACTGCTACTAAGGAGAAACAACCTCCTGAGACTTTTCACACAGAAGTGAAGCTGCTGGAAGGTCTCCTTTGGAAATGAATATCATGGGCACAGGTACTATAACATAACTTATGTTTTTTGTAGAGTTATGCTTTAACTGTATATATCAAAACTCTTAAAACAAGAAACATAAAAAGGTATAGAGGGGAAGGATTAGAGAAAAAGACAAATTACAGGTTATAATGCTTGAATTATTTTACAGCTAAAAACACTGCTCTCAAAACATACAATATGTGACCATGAACTAAAATTCAAAGCTGTAGGCAATGCCTCTCAGATAATCCATCAAGCTTCTATTATTGAAATCTTGCACGATACGTGTAACCCTTGCTGAAATTGCAGCATACTTTTTGTTTCTTGCAGCGATGGGATTTCCTACTATTATCTGAATAATTTCTGAATATATTTTGGAATAGAGTACCACATGTTTCTCGAAAGCTACGGTGCCATCCTTCGACATCATTATTTGTTCGCTGTTGATCATTCAATGTTTGTTCATACACATTCCAGAGTTGAACTGGAAACAAAGGTACTTGATGTCCTCTGCGATTCATTCGACCAATATAGCTGTCTTCAAAATAGTTGGCAATAGGTATTGCTTCTTGTGGAAAGTCAGGATCTTCCACCAATTCTTCAAATGATTGCACAACATTCTGTGGTGGTACAAAGGCCAGGGCAGGTATCATGCGTATCCAACGGGCAAATTCATGGTCACTTTGGTATTGCATCTTGAGTCCTTCATTTTGAACTTTACGCCAAACCGACTGTGATAGGTGGAAAAAGCAACCAGACTTCTCAAGGTTAGGGAATTCACTTTCAAATGCCTGCATTGCAGCTAGTTCAAAATCCAACATCAGGTTGTCTGGCTGCAGTCCAGGCTGCAAGTTCTTCAGCTCTTGCAGCAACCTCTGGTATGTAGAACGGCTCTTGTCTGTCAGCAAGGTGTACACTAGAGGAACAACAATGCCGCTATGGACTACATGGACTGTGTAAAGTTGCTTAAACAAGGCTGATGTAGTGAAAAACATGCCATCAGCAAACCACTCTTTACTTTGTGCCAGTAGATGGAGATTGTCTCTTGTTCCAAATATCAACATACGGCTGTGTCCATTTCCTAATTTAAAATGAAAGTATTAGTGATGAGCGAGTATGCTCTGCGCTGCTCGGTACTCGCACGAGTATCACTGTACTCGGGCTACTCGGCGAGTACCGAGTAATCTCGCGATACTCGTGCTGTGCTCATGGTCCTCATCCCTGCATGCTGGCGCTCTTTTGAGAGCCAGCCCACATGCAGGGATTGGCTGGCAGACCACTGCAATGCCACAGCCCTGTTAGTTGTGGCATTGCAGTGATTGGCCGGCCTGCACAGCGTGACCGAGCCTTTATAAGATCCGGCCGCGCTGTGCTCTGCACACAGGCATCCAGACAGTGAGTGTAGGGAGAGTGTCTGCTGCTGCTTAGGGACAGATTTGCGGCCCTCATAGGTAGATCCGGAGCAGAGCTGCAAACTGCTGCTGCTGACCACAACAGTCCTTCTCAGGACTAATCTAGGAGGATATAGGCAGGGTGATCCAGATCGGAATCCAAGCTTTTCTGTGACCATTACAGTCACCAGACTGGTGTACTTACTACCTTAATACAGGTTAGGGACTAAAATCCTACTCTCCTGTGATCTGAACTGTCACCAGACTGGTGTACTTACTACCTTAATACAGGTTAGGGACTAAAATCCTACTCTCCTGTGACCATTACATTCACCAGACTGGTGTACTTACTACCTTGATACAGGTTAGGGACTAAAATCCTACTCTCCTGTGATCTGAACTATCACCAGACTGGTGTACTTACTACCTTAATACAGGTTAGGGACTAAAATCCTACTCTCCTGTGACCATTACATTCACCAGACTGGTGTACTTACTACCTTGATACAGGTTAGGGACTAAAATCCTACTCTCCTGTGATCTGAACTGTCACCAGACTGGTGTACTTACTACCTTAATACAGGTTAGGGACTAAAATCCTACTCTCCTGTGACCTCAACAGTCACCAGACAGTTGTCGCTGTATACAGGCAAAATGCGCAAGGGCGTTGGCAAGGAACAAGGAAGTGGACGTGATGGTGGTGCAGGCAGAGGCCGAGGTCGTGTGCAAGCACTAATTTCGCAACAACAATGGGCCACATCTACTCGCTCGCACGTCCTGTCCCAAATTCTTGGGGCCCGCTCCAGTACACCGCTCTTGAACCAAGACCAGTGTCAACAGGTTGTTACTTGGATAGCGGATAATGCTTCAAGTCAGATGGGCACCTCCACAAACACCCTGTCTTCCACACGGTCAAGTGTCAGTAGCCGTGATACTGCACCGCACATTTCCCAACCTGATCCTCCTTCCTACCACCAGGACGAGTACACGTCCACGGACATTACTGATCCCACACTAGGACACTCGGAAGAGCTGTTGACGTATCCATTCGCAGAATCTGGCCTGTCGCCAGCTCCTCTTGAAGTGGGTGATGAGGAGATGGTATGTACAGATGCCCAAATATTTGAGCAGCCCCGTTCTCACGAACGGAACGTTGGCAACGTGTCTCAACAAGGGGTGGACGATGATGAGACACAATTGCCAGGAAGTCATGAGGAGGATCAGGGTGCGGAAGAGGAAGACGACGTGGTGGATGATCCAGTAGCTGACCCAACATGGCCGGAGGATATGCAGAGCGAGGCCAGCAGTGCACAGGGGGAGGCGTAGCATCCCAACAGGCAGTACGAAGCAGGGTCGTGTCCGCAGGCAGAAGGCAGCCAACCGTTCCCTGGAACACCAACACGACTCAAGGTGCCTGTGCAAATGTTCAGTCTTCCAGAGTCTGGGAGTTTTTTAAGTTGGCTCCAGAAGACTCTAAAAAGGCCATTTGCAACACCTGCCATGCCAGTATCAGCAGGGGTACGAAAACTAGCAGCCTGACCACCACCAGCATGATCAGGCACATGTCAGCCAAGCACCCGACTTTGTGGGAAGTACAACAGAGTCGAGGAGCAGTGCTTGCTGATGTCACTGCTACGTCTTCACGTGTTGTGCGTGCGAGCCAATCCCCTGTCCATGCTGGCCGCGAACAAGCCTCCGACCCTGCACCTGAAGTTGCCCACGCATAAATAACACCAGCATCAAGCACGTCCTTGTCCCAGCGCAGCGTTCAATTATCCATTCAGCAAACATTTGAACGCAGGCGCAAATACGCTGCCAACGCCTCACATGCCACAGTCCTGAATTATCACATTTCGCGACTCATAGCGCTAGAAATGTTGCCTTTCCGGCTGGTGGAGACGGAAGCATTCCGCGACCTGATGGCGGCTGCTGTCCCACGTTACTCGGTCCCCAGCCGCCACTATTTCTCCAGATGTGCCATCCCCGCATTGCATAACCACGTGTCCAACAGCATCACACGTGCCCTGAACAACGCTGTTTCAGCCAAAGTCCACCTAACCACAGACACGTGGACAAGTGCTTGTGGGCAAGGCCGCTACATCTCTTTGACGGCACACTGGATTAATATTGTGGAGGCTGGGACCCAGTCTGAGCGAGGGACGGAACACGTCCTTCCCACACCGAGGATAGCAGGCCCTACCTCTGTCAGGGTTTCACCGACACTCTACAGCTCCGGAATGTCATGCTCCTCAGCCTCCTCCTCCTTCTCCTGCGCATCCTCATCCACTGTACCCTCCACACCAGTCCCAAGCTGGAAGCACTGCAGCACTGCCTCTGCAAAGCAGCAACAGGCTGTGCTGAAGCTAGTCTGCATAGGTGACAAACCCCACAATGCAGAAGAGGTGTGGACAGCTCTGAAACAGCAGGCAGATCACTGGCTCACACCTCTGAACCTAAAGCCAGGAAAGGTCGTGTGTGAAAATGGCCGGAACCTGGTCGCAGGTTTGAGGCGAGGCCAGCTGACGCATGTTCCATGTGTGGCCCATGTGCTCAACCTGGTGGTTCAGAGGTTTGTAAAGTCATACCCAGAGCTGTCTGAACTGCTGGTAAAAGTTCGCCGTCTGTCTGCACATTTTCGCAAGTCACCTCCTGCTTCAGCCGGCCTTGCCGGCTTTCAGTGCCGTTTGCGTCTTCCGGCCCACAGACTGGTGTGTGATGTCCCCACGCGTTGGAATTCAACTCTGCACATGTTGGTCAGGATATGTGAGCAGAAGAGGGCAGTTGTGGACTACCTGCATCACCTAAGCCGTCGGGAAATGGGTCAAACTCCACACATAACACCTGAGGAGTGGAGATGGATGTCGGACCTATGTACCGTCCTCCAAAACTTTGAGGACTCCACCAGGATGGTGAGCGGCGATGACGCCATTATTAGCATCACTATACCACTACTGTGCCTTCTAAAACGGTCTCTGCTGAAAAACAAAGAGGATGCATTGCAGGCCGAGCGCGATGACTTGGAGCAAGAAACAGTAGTGGGTGTGGGTGAAAACACACAGCCCAGCCTCATCTCATCACAACGTGCAGTGGAGGACTATGACGAGGAGGAGGAGGATGAAGACATGGAGCAACTCTCTGGCCAAATTGAGGATATGACATGCACACCAGTCATACCCTCAATTCAGCGTGGCTGGCCAGAGGACAGGGGAGATGAGGAGGAGGAGAAGGAGGACAGCATGTTCAGTCATCGTGTTGGTCTGGATACTGAAGTGATGGCTGTTAAGAGTCTGGCGCACATGGCTGACTTTATGGTAAGCTGCCTGGCTCGTGACCCTCGCGTTCAGAACATCTTGGCCGACAATCAGTACTGGTTGGCAACACTGTTAGACCCACGCTACAAGGAGAACTTTATGTCTCTCATTCCTGAGGCGGAGAGGTCAGCCAAAATGCAGCAGTTCCAGAAGGCCATAGTAACGGAAGTAGGCAAATCATCCCCCTCACAAAACGCTAGCGGCATAGGTCAGGAATCGGTGGACAACCAAGGCGTACGGCCGAGAGGGGCACAAGTCCAATCTGCCAGAGGTAGGGGAACAGTCTTTACGATGTGGGACAGTTTTCTCAGCCCCTCACGTACCACAGCCCCTGAGGTGCGGGGTAGTGCCACAAGAAATGCTAAGTTTGGCCAGATGCTGAAGGAGTACCTTGCAGATCGAACAACTGTACTGCGAGATTCCTCAGTGCCTTTCAATTATTGGGTCTCCAAGCTGGACACGTGGCATGAATTGGCTCTCTACGCCTTGGAAGTCCTGGCCTGCCCTGCCGCTAGTGTATTGTCAGAGCGTGTTTTCAGTGCTGCAGGTGGAATCATTACTGATAAAAGCACCCGCCTGTTAACTGAAAATGCTGACAGGCTGACTCTGATCAAGATGAACAAGGGTTGGATTGGGCCAGACTTCACCACACCACCAACAAATGACAACTGAATTTAAATTTTGTTATGGGAATTTGCCATGTACCCCCACTCACCAATGGGTACACACTTCTGGACTTTGGCTAATCGCTGGACAGCTCCTCCTTCTCCTCATGAGCCACCATGATGATCGTTACAATAGTTAGGCTGTTGTTTGAGGTATACCCGCAGTGGTAAATTTTTTCACCCATTCTTTTACAATGGGCATTACAACGACAGGAGACCCGCTCCTTTTCACTGGGAAAAATGTTTTGAGGCGCTCATGCACGTCTCTATCCAGGGACAATGTGGAGCCTCCCAATTTTTGGCTGCCCTGCCAAAGGGCTATACTACAATACACCCACTTCAGGTTTACAGGCCCTACTGCATGTCTGTATGCATTGTTGAACCTCCCAATTTTTGGCTGCCCTGCCAAAGGGCAATACTACAAAACACCCACTTGAGGTTTACAGGCCCTACTGCATGTCTGTATGCATGGGTCATTGTTGAACCTCCCAATTTTTGGCTGCCCTGCCAAAGGGCAATACTACAATACACCCACTTGAGGTTTACAGGCCCTACTGCATGTCTGTATGCATGGGTCATTGTTGAACCTCCCAATATTTGGCTGCCCTGCCAAAGGGCTATACTACAATACACCCAATTGAGGTTTACAGGCCCTCATGCATGTCTGTATGCATGCGACATTGTGGAGCCTCCCAATTTTTGGCTGCCCTGCCAAAGGGCTATACTACAATACACCCACTTCAGGTTTACAGGCCCTCCTGCACGTCTCTATCCAGGGACAATGTGGAGCCTCCCAATTTTTGGCTGCCCTGCCAAAGGGCTATACTACAATACACCCACTTGAGGTTTACAGGCCCTCATGCATGTCTGTATGCATGGGTCATTGTGGAGCCTCCCAATTTTTGGCTGCCCTGGCAAAGGAAAATACTACAATAGACCCAGTTCCTCAAAATGGGCACATTATGTCAAGAGGCCTTCATGTACGTCTCTTCTCAGGGACATCGGAGTGCCACACAATGTTTTCATGTAAAATCTTTCATGTAATCACAAAAAGTAACATACTTCAGGTGTATCTCACTATTGGGTATGTGCCCTTAACATTTCCACCCTAAATATTCATTTTGGTATCATTTTGGAAGGTTTTCTGGTGACTCCGTAAAATTGGCGTGAAACTCGGACAAGATTGTTCACAGCTGTGAACAATGAGTGAGAAATGCTTCCAGGGGTCTTCCATGTGTTGCCATGTCATTTGAGCCCTCTTCTGAGACTTTTGTGACATTTGTAGGGTTTCTACATGCTGCCGGCAGTCATTTCATAAAAATAATCGGGCCTCCCATAGGATAACATTGGGCTCGGTACTCGGGCCGAGTACACGAGTATCTCGGGATGCTCGGCCCGAGCTTCGAGCACCCGAGCATTTTAGTACTCGCTCATCACTAGAAAGTATTAGTAGAGGAAATAACAGAAAAAGTGTAACAAGCAGCAGACAGAGAATTTTGGGATGAATTCACAAAACAAAATATCCTTAATCAGAAGCCTCTGTTCATATCTCACATTAAAAACTCACATTTTGCTCCAGATTTTCTGATTTCATAATAAAAAAACTGAAGGAAAATCTAGTGTGAAGGGGCCAACCAATAGTTTTTTACAACATATATTGTCCCAGTGCAAAATTATATATTTTTGTTTAAAATTAAAATAACTTCCAAACTTGAAATAGGTCACATTTTTAGGGTACCTTTAGACCCTTCAACTAGACGGCCGTTCAGCACGGCTGATCGCCGCCATGCTGAACGGCCGTCTAGTTGACAGCCGCATCCAGACGCGGTGTGCAGCTGGACGTCTGAATAAACGACTGGGCGGGCCGCCCGCCTGAATGGGCGTTCTATTCAGGCGGATGGGCACGCTAGTCGTCGGGTGGGCGGCGCGGACGTTTGTAACGTCCGCCCTGCCTATGCTGTCTCATTGAGAGGATTGTGCAGGACGCACAAACCTGTCAATCAGACGGCCGAAGAGATACCGCCAGGACTAAATTCAATTCCGATTTTGCCGCGATTTGAAAAACGGAATTGAAATCGCGGCCCTCTCCCCTCTGGAGCGCTCACCGGGAGCGCTACGGCAGGGTTGACAGGGGCATGCATGTAACTCATGCATGCCCGGTAGCTGGCGGGCTCCCCTGACCCCCGCTCGCTGCTCCGTGCGGCTCCGTACCGCCCCCCCCCTCCTATCAGCTTCAGTGTGTCGGCTCGGCGCTCTGCTAATGCCGTCTGCGGTACGGCTCAGCTCGGTGGCTCCTGATTGGAGCTTGCCGAGTCCAATCAGAACAGCCGGTATGAGGGGGCGGGGGGGCTGTATGGAGCCGCATGGAGCCACAAGCGGGGTCAGGGGAGCCTGCCAGCTACCGGGCACGCATGAGTTTCATGCATGCCCCTATGCCAGCCCCCTTAGAGCAGTGTTCACCAGTCAGCACTGCTCTTAAGAGGTTAATAGAGACAGAGTAGCGCTACGCTGTGTCTATCAGATGCTGTCCATGGTGCTGATTGATGAAACTTCAGCACCTTGGACAGCAGCAGTGTGGAGAGGTGATTAAAAATGCCTGTATAAAGGGGCGTGTCCTGGAGCTCATGGCACTGGACACACATTAGGAGAGCTCCTTACCCTGGACCGATAAAAGCGGCAATTTAACGGCACCACTGGGTTTCTGCATACCTGCAACTGGCACCGGATCCCTCATGGAGCAGCCCGACATGCCTAGAGCCTCTTCCCAACGCCGAGTCACTGAGAACAGAGTGACAGACTATTTTGGAGCAGAGAAGCTGAAAGCAGCTCCTGGAAACATGGTGCCAGCTCCTGGGCACCCTCCCCCTCCCTCTCCACACAGAGACAATCACACTTCTCCTGCACAAGCCCGCTCTCCTCGCAGCCAGGACTCTGGAGGCACCGAGGGAGATGACCAAGCACTGGTAACGCAGGGAGCTCTAAGGCTCATGTTAAGCTCTATGAGGAAGACCCTTACAGAAGACATAAGAGATCTTATCAGCACCCTGAGAGAGGATTTAGGAGCCTTGGGGGAGAGGACAGCAAAGCTGGAAGGTAAAATGGTAGATGTTGCCACTGCACACAATAGTTTGGCTGATAGTCATGCAGCCTTGGACACTGAAATGGGGTCTGTGCAAGCAACTATAAACCACATGGAGGACAAACTTAGAAGAAATAACTTTAAGCTAAGGGGGTTGGAAGAGAGTGCAGGGGACTCTGATCTTACTACTTTAGTCACTGAATTTTTAGTGACTGCACTCCCGGAGACTCCATTGGCTGACTTAGTTATAGCGAGAGGTTTTAGGATCCTCAAGCCTGCACACCTCCCCCCTGAGACACCGAGAGACATACTGGTGTGCCTTATACGACCTGGACTGAGAGACCACTTGCTACAGAGGCTGAGACAGAAGCCCCAGCTCCCTGAGCCATATCAAAAGGTACTGGTCTTCCCTGATTTGTCTCCTGGCACATTGTCACGCAGAAGAGAGTTTGCCTCTAGCTGCAGGATCCTCAGGGAAAGAGGTATCCTATACAGCTGGGGCTCACCAGTTTCGCTCAACTTCAGACATAAAGGCAAGAGATTCTCCTTCGCCTCCCCAACCCAGCTGCGCAAGACCCTTAAGACATGGAATTGGGCTTCCCCGGGTGGCAATCGATCCTCGCCTAGGTCTGACTCTAACCACGACGTGGGCTCTCCTGAGGGGGAAGATGGTACCCGCTGACTGCCTGGAACATGGATAGGAGTTGGTCCCGAACGACAGGTCCTCTTTCTTTCTTTAATTGAACACTGTTGACTTTTTTCCCGGGTGGGCCGTGTGATCTCGTCCCTCCGTGGACTGAAGCCCCTCTGCCCCTTTCAGCCGGACCCTGTTGGCACCCGGTTGGGGAGGAGGTACACAGTGTTTCCCCTCATTGGCGGTTGTTCTTATTTATCCCAATTTTAGGGATACTGTTTACATTTGTGTTAGTCTTTCTGTTTTCTTACCCCGTAACCAGTTCCCCCCTTAACTCTCCAGTCCCTAGTGTGGTTTTCCCTTCCTCACATTTTCCTTGCTTTCCCCCGTCTGACTGTCTTACTTCTCTTCTCTCTGCCTTCCTCTTTCCCCCTCTCCTCTCTCTCCTCCCCTCCATTCCCATTCTCCAGAATCCACTTCCGCAGGGTGAGAGGCACCTCGAGGGGGTGGTATTGACAGGGAAATAGATGTCTCTAAAGCTCTTTTCGCTTAATGTCAGGGGCCTCAATTCCCCTGTGAAGAGGTCCTTCCTCTGGCGTGAAGTTAAGTCAGCAGCGGCAGACATTGTATGCATACAAGAAACACATCTACTAGCGGGTGACAACTATAGGCTTTACCACTCTGCATTCCCCAATGACTTCTTTGCCAACCATGGAGAGAAGAGAGCGGGGATTTGTATATTGGTGAGAAACACAGTCCAATTTCAACTTAATCAGGCTATCCCGGACCCGGGAGGGAGATTTCTTATATTGATTTGCGACATAGCGGGAACGAGCTATACGATTGTGAATGTCTACGGCCCAAATCAGGGCCAGCTGAAATTCCTGCGCTCTCTGTTTGGGAGGTTAAGGGGGATAGCTGAGGGCAATGTTATTATTTGTGGTGACTTCAATGTCATTGTTGAAAGTAAGCTGGATTCCTCATCCCCGTCCGCGAGGAAGGGGAGGAACCTTGGGTCCCCTTTGCCGGGAGTTCCACCTCCATGACATCTGGCGATATCAACATGCGGAGGAGAGGGACTTCTCCTTCTTCTCGCATAGTCACGCCTCCTACTCCAGGATTGATCTTTTCCTTGTTAGTGACTCCGTCCTGGAGACCTGTTCGGCTTCGGAGATAGGAATAATAACATGGTCGGACCATGCTCCGGTCACGTTAGTAGTCATCCTGGGTGGAGGGAGGTGGTCCCCCCGGCATTGGAGATTGAATCCCAGCCTACTAGCAGATCCCCAAGTGTTAGATGACATTGGAGGGAAGCTACAAGACTTCTTCTCCCTGAACGATAACGGGAGGTCCCGGACGACATGCTGTGGTATTCCCACAAGGCGGTCCTCCGGGGCCTCCTCCTGCAAAAAGCAGCTCAGGCAAAAAGAAAAAGGGAACTCTGCGAACGGAATGGCTCGATAGCTTACAACGGCTCGAGCTTGAAAATAAAACAGCCCCGCCACCCCATCTCCTTTCCCGGATTCTAGAGATCAGAAATAAGCTCCGGGCACTTCTCTTGCGCCAATACGAATCTGGCCTCCGTAAATTGAAGTCCAAGTATTATGCAGCCGGGAATAGGGCAGGTGCTCTTTTGGCCCGTAGACTAAAAAAGAGAGTGGCGAAGTCAATGATCACGTCCATGAATACCTCAGAGGGGGTGGTGGTTCGGGATCCGACAAAAATTGTGGAGTCATTTGCTACTTACTATGAACAGTTGTAC
Organism: Allobates femoralis; assembly: GCA_033576535.1. Taxonomy (NCBI): domain Eukaryota; kingdom Metazoa; phylum Chordata; class Amphibia; order Anura; family Aromobatidae; genus Allobates; species Allobates femoralis. Next base: position 483,608,333 of record JARQOC010000004.1, on the reverse strand, counting down.
AACCTGAAAAATGACTCCGAGACCCCTCAACCACTAGAACACGTCATAAGGAGTTTTCTGGAGGGATTAGGTCTCCCGACTGTTGGTCCGGAGGAACTAGAGGTGCTAAATAAGCCCTTCGCCCTTTCTGAAATTCTGGCGGTCATCGGGTCCTTGAAGGCAAATTCAGCCCCGGGGCCTGATGGCTTCGCTAATGAATACTACAAATCTTTCGGGTCGGTCCTTGCTCCTTTCTTACTCCGACTTTTTTTGGTGTGGCAAAATGAGGGCTCGATCCCGGAGTCTGCCCTGGAGGCCACGATTATAACGATCCCTAAACCAGGAAAGGTGCCGGACCGTCCTGAAAACTACCAACCGATCTCCCTCCTGAACTCTGACCTCAAAATTTATTCAAAACTTTTAGCGTGTAGGTTGAGTGAAGTGATTCCTCAATTAGTGTGCTCGGACCAAGTGGGGTTTGTGCAGCGGAGACAAGCCCGGGACTGCACCAGGAGAATGCTAAATTTAATTGAAGTTGCAGAAAAGAGAGGGGGCCCCTGTGTATTCCTGTTTCTTGATGCTGAGAAGGCGTTTGACAGGGTACATTGGGGCTACCTCCGTGAGGTACTAAGCACCTTTGGTTTCTCGGGTCCCATATTGAGGGCTGTCCGGAGTCTGTACTCGCACCCTTGTGCGAGAGTATTCTCTGCTGGTTTCCTGTCTCGGGTCTTCCGGATTACAAACGGCACTAGACAGGGCTGTCCCCTTTCCCCCCTGGTGTTTGCCCTACTCATGGAGCCTCTTGCGGCTTCTCTTCGGGCGGACCCGAGTGTGGAGGGTATCATGGCGGGAGGGAAAAAACATGTTGTTGGCCTTTACGCTGATGACGTGATCAACTCCACTGCGAGCTCTTGTTCCTCACTTTCGGGAATTATGAGGTACCTGACGATGCTTACACGCCTCTCTTATTATAAGTTGAATGCGGGGAAGTCTGTTGTTCTCCCTGTTCATGTACCGAAGGATGAGGTGGAGCGTTTGACCCAGAGCTTCCCCTTCAAATGGTGTCCGGAGGGTATACCTTACTTGGGGGTTACCTTGGGCCCTTCGGCCTCCGTGGCACGTAATAACCTCACGCTCCTTATGGAAAACTTAAGGGGAGCTCTGGGGTCATACCCACTTTCGTCCCTGTCTTGGATGGCAAGGGTGCAGGCGGTGAGAATGTTGTGGTTGCCTAAAATCATATATCTGTTTCGCTGCCTTCCCTTGTTCTACCCCTCGGCCTTGCTCACTCTCCTCCAGGCCTTGATTAATGATTTTGTATGGGCCTGTGCGCGCCCGAGGATCTGGAGAGGGACCATGCATCTCCGTCTATCTAGGGGAGGCATGGGGGTCCCTGATGTGGTCGCCTACCTTAAGGCGGCCAAGTTGGAAGCTGCTAAGGCCTGGAGGGGAGGGGACGGATCCGACAGGTGGCTACATATAGAGGAAAGTGAAACATCTGGTAATTCATTGAGGGATCTTCTGGCAGCGGAATCCTTGGGAACGACTCAGAAGAGTAGCTTACTGAAAACAGTGAGGGCGGTGCTGAAAGTTTGGGGGGGACTGCGGATAAGTTGGTCGAAGATTTTGCCTACTGAAATCCCTTTGAGGGCATTGAGACTGTTGATTCCCTCCCTAAACATAAATTGGTCCCGCTGGGGAGAATGTGGTCTGGAGAAATTGAGTGATCTACTTATCTCGGGCAGATTGATGACCTTAGGGGAGTTTATGTCGGCTCACCCCTCACTTGGTCATTCCTTTTTACAGTTCCACCAGATCACGCACTTCCTTAGGTCGGATTCATGCTTCCACGATCTAGGCCCTCCATGTGTGTCCCCTTTAGTACGGTTCGTTTTGTCTGGACCAGAGGTCGTCAAGGGTTTATCAAGCATCTATGGAGGTCTAATTGAGAGTGAAGCACCGACTAAATTGCCGCAATGGGAAAAATGGGAGAATGATTTCTCCTTTTCAGCAGATCCAGACAACTGGGAGGGTGCGGTTCGGTGTACAATGGGTGCTACTAGCTGCATAAATTACATAGAGCTCTTGAAGAAGGTGCACCTTCGTTGGTACACACCCCCCTCCAGGTTGGCGAGGTTTGGGTCAGGCTCCTCGCCCTTGTGTTGGAGACAGTGCGGATGTAAAGGCGACCTGGCCCATATGTGGTGGGGCTGCCGGGGACTGGCTCCTTTTTGGAAACTGGTTGCAGGACTCCTGGAAACCCTCACGGGAATCAGGGGTCCGCTTTCCCCCCAAACCGCTGTCCTCCACGTGGGGGTGGAGGGCCTTCCTCCAATACCTCGCCTTCTGTTCACCTTCGTGCTGACAGCGCCAGGATCTGTATTGCCGCAAAATGGAAGGACCCATCCCCTCCATCCATGAAAGAACTCGTTGACAAACTGAACTCGATTTTCTGTCATGAGTTCTATTTGGCAATGGAGGTCAAATCCAAGAGATATGTGGCCGAAGCTTGGTCTTGCTGGGCGGGTCACCCCCTGGCTCTCAAAATCCCTTTCTGACCATCTGGCCTCGTACAACGGCACTCCTGGGGATTGCCCTTGCTCTGCGGATTCCCTCCCTTCGGCCTTTTACTTCTTCTCTTTTTCCCCTTCTCGCTCTCTTCATCTCTATTCCTCTAGTCTTTTGTCTCATCCTCTCAGTCTTCCCTCCCTATTCTATTCTTGACCCCGTTCATACCCATTATGCTCCCTGCATATTTTTGCTCGCTTTTCCTCCTTGTTTTTTTTTTTTTTTGTCTTGCCTTGTATTTAGCCCGTAGTCGGAGATGTTAATATGAGAATGTTACTCTGAACATGTTGCTCAGACTCCCTACTTACCGACTGGATAATTAAGTCGGCTCTTGTTCCCTATACTTCTTCACAAGGCCTGATTAGGCAATGGTAACAATAATGTATCCTATCGAACACGACTAGATGATGCAAGATAGACACAACATACAGGATATGACAGTGGTCCTGCATCCTGCATCCTGAAGCAATTTTGCCTGGGATCTTATTTGAGTTTTGAATCCAGACAGTAGGGACAAAGCGTCTTCCGATATAAAGGAGATGTGTGAAGACATGATTCGTTTGTGCCATCCACTTTGTGCGGTTTCTCTGTTTTCCCTTTTGTAATGTTTCATTGGTTACCTAATGTCTTAATTGTACTATATCTGATATATGCAAATAAAAATCTATTGAAGTCAAAAAACGCCTGTATAAAAGGCAATTACGTTTTTATAGGCTTTTTTTTACATATGCAATAAAGCTAGAATAAGAGTGGCTCACCTGAGATTGTTGCTGAGGACACAGTATGCTGCTAGAGCAGGGTTTGGCTTCTGCCCGTACTTAACATGCATCCATGAAGAAAGAGCTCCGCGCTGCTGAAGTCCTATACAAATCCTTTATTGCATTACAAAGTTCCAAAAGTGCCAGACCACCATCACCCACCCACATATATACATATATATACACACACACTGTTCGGGCGTACAGTGTGCATATATATATTTATGTATATATATATCTAGCTCTGGAGATTGGATTGGAATTAATTCCAATCTTTCGGTATGATCGGCCGATCTGATCCTATCTTTCCAGTGATCGGCCAACACTAGTTAGAATCAGTAGGCCTCACTACATTATATTACCCTCAAAGTTTCCCTTGAAGGCAAAAATCAATAGTGTAGCATTTTCCACATTTATGCAAAATAAACTTTGCAATAATTATGCATAATGGAATTGTTTTAATACAATGTTAAATGGTTAAGTAGCTTACCAGAGTCATGCAGAAGGAACTGCTGCTGGACACCATCAATACTGATCTCCTGGAACTCCAGGGGGATAACAAGTTGATCAAGGGTTTGAGGTAACCTTGGGATATTGCCAAGTTGCCTTGCTAATCGTATTGTTCTCTTCAGTGATGCTTTGCTTGGGAGAAGTGCTACAACATTACAATGGGCTCCTGAAACGACGTCTGTGAGAATCTGTTGAGGTATCTCCTGTGTTGTCCTTGCCCTGGTGACTGCCTCATTAACAAGTCGGATTGCTTCAGGTCTTGCAGCTTGTGCTGCGTAACTGTGAAGATTGACTACTTTCTCAACTTCGCCAGATTCTTCATTGGTCCAAACACGTCCCTTGCAAGTCGAGCGTTTTTCACATACCCAGATGGAATGGACATCATCAGCAGTTCGTTTGGAAAATAAGTAAATATGATTCTCATGGACCAACTTCCTCCTTCCACGTTTGGACAGAACTGAATTCATAGTTGTAGAAAGTGAATTGCTGTGGAAGCTGACTGATTTTTTGTGGCAGTACACTTCTCTCTTTGTGGAGATTTCAGACACTGCTATATTCTGATGTACAGATGGAATAAAAGCTAGTGTAATGTAACTTGCAGGACATCTGACCTGCTACTTGTTACATCTGCAACAAAACTTGCAACAAAGCAGGTCAGTGCTGGGTCAGGTAAAAGTTAAAAATTGTTTTGATTTTAGGCCTCTTGCACACTGTAATTTTAGAGTGGTTTCACACTTGTGTTTGGGGCCGCCAGAGGTCGATCCGCTCTGGATCTGACATCCAGCTGACCCCGGGGCAATGCTGGTGGAATGCTGGCATTCCGCTTGCATTGCCCATAGAAGTGAACGGCTGGGTTCCGCGATCTGCAGCTGCCCGTTCGCTTTCGTAATACCGCATTCCGCTATCACTGTCAGAACAAAAAGAAGAGCATTTTCTTCTTTTCATTCCGCTGCAGGTAAGCAGAACAGCGGCATTACAGAAGCGAACAGGCGGCCTATAGTGCATATGTAGCGGAAGTGTGAAAGCACCCTCACGCTGCCACTGTTTTAGCACTCCAAATCACGTGCTTTACTAGCATTTTTGAGAGCGCTTTTGTGAGCGCTCTCGGTAATGACCCATAAGATACAGGCTATGGATGAATGCTAAATGCTCAAAAATAGCTCCTGTAATAAAATAAAAAGAGCTGGCCGAAACAACACCTCGCTTTTCCAGCCATTGACTTATATATTCAAAATTGCCAATCTTCTTAGTGATTTTCCAGTGCTTAGCACTTGGGAAAGTGCCTACTGTGAAAGAGGTCTTAGGGCTAAAACACAAGGCCGAAATTCCCTGCCTAATTTGAGGCCGAAACATCTGGGGGCAAAAAGCTGGGGGCGAAACATCCGGGGCGAAACACCCGGGGGCGAACTGCTGGGGGCGAAATGTGCGGGGGCGAAACATCTGGGGGCGAACTGCTGGGGGCGAAACATCCGGGGGCGAAACATCCAGGGGCGAACTGCTGGGGGTGAAACATCCGGGAGTGAAACGTCGGGGGCGAACTGCTAGGGGCGAAATGTGCGGCCGCAAAATGTAGGGGCGCGAAACCTCCTGTGGGTGAAATGTTCGGGGGCGAAATGTACTTGGGGGTGAAATGCTGGGGGAAAACTGCTGGGGGCGAAACTTCCTAGAACCGTTTATTTAAGGATGCAATCTTGGGGGGCAGTTTGTGTGGGGGAGGGGATGCAGGTTTGGGGTGGCGGGGGTGCAGGTTTGGGTGGGCAGGTGTGTGTTTTTTTTAGGATGGTTGTTTTAGGGGGCGGGCTTTTTTTGCAGGGTCAGGGTTGAAAGTTTTTCTCATCAAAACATAGTGATAGATGTTCCCTGAGTCAAATGGAGAGTGTGGTAAATTTAGTGATTGTAGATGCAATGGTGCAAATTCCTTTAGTGGACATACATACATAGACATACACATTCAGCTTTAGATATATATATATAGATATGCCATGTAAAATACATTGCCTTTATTGGGCCATCTGATATCGCATGCGACGTTTCAGGCACAGACGCCTTTTTTCTAGCAAAAAGCTAGAAAACAGGTGTCTGTGCATGAAACGTCGCATGCTACATCTGATGGCCCAATAAAGGCAAAGTTGAAGTTTACAAGGAGTGGAGCTGTCCTTTTCTTGGTTCGCATGAATAGCAAATGGGAGAATTGCTTGGACTGATTTGCACCCTGCCATTACTAGCCGTGCTGCTCTCTTTAGCTATATAAAATACAGATATGCAAACAAATAAGTGTCTGCCACATGGGCTTTTTTTTTGCCTTCCTCTGGATCAACATGTTAAGCTATAGGTACCTTTACACGCCGCTACAACAGGATGGATACAATCCGCTACTTCACGTGCACGAGCACGCCCAAACGGTTACAAACGGTAAATGCACCTCCTTTACACGCCGCCACAAGGTGCGCTACGCTACACTACATCTATAGCGAGATACATAGCTGGGTGTCTCAAGTAGCCATCTGTAGCTCATCTTACCTCATTTACACACCGCTACAACAAGCTAATATGGGCGGACCTGGTGCAGCAGGGACAGCACATAGGCGTGCCACAATTGTGGATTACGAGTTGTCCGTACGGTGATAGGACAATGCAATAACATCATGATTGGGCAGGCATCGCAGGAGGCTGTTTAATACATGACGCTCGAGCAATTGTGTAGTGTGACTGGGCAGCTCCTTAAATATGCCGCCCTGTGCAGCGACAACCAATCGCAACGCAGGAGCTTCCTCCAATGATCGCTGAAGGGGCGCGGTAACACGGAGCCTGTGTCACGCCTTAGCTACATTGCAGCTACATCGCCGGGTGTCCAGAGTTCCCTTCTGTAGCTTCTTTACACGCCGATACAGGTCGCTGTAATCGGCTTTGTAGCCATCTGTTTTCGAGCAGTGCTCGGAAACAGATTTATCTGTTGCCGGCTGTCACGTCCCGTCTTCACACGCCGCTACTACGGGCTATATTGGCGCTACAAGCTACATTTGTAGCCTGTAGCGGGTTGTATCCATCCTGTTGTAGCGGCGTGTAAAGGTACCTTAAGAGTTGAACTAGATGGACTTACAAGGCTACCTTCAACCTGAGAAAAACTATGAAAACTAAAACAATGATACGTATATTTTCAAAGTTAGGGTGGAAGCACACTATCCTACTTACATGCGAGTCTCTCGCACGAGACTCGGATTAGTGACCTTGAACGGCCTCTCCCTCTCTGGACGGGAGTGTCAGCTGCTTGTGTTTTTGTGCAGCATCACAGTCCCGTCCAGAGAGGGACAGGCTGTTCAGGGTCACTAATCCGAGTCTCGTGTGAGAGACTCGCCTGTAAGTAGGATAGTGTGTTTCCAGCCTTATGCTGCGAGCGTGAGCCGGGTGCGATTATACTTTGCTCTGATCCTGTGATCTCTCAATCGCCTCCATTTTCTGTCTCGGAAAATAACGCATTGCAGTCAGATGTCACTCACCATACCATATAATGTACTGGAAAATGGGGGGAAAATTCCAAGTGCATTGAAATTGCAAAAAAAAGCAAGTCCACAATGGTTTTTGTGTTTTTTTTTATTTAACATACTATATATACACACATTTATTTACCACTAGCTGTACTACCTGGCTACGCCCAGGTTAATAAATAACTGATATTAGCTATAACAAAATAGAATTTGAATATGTCATATTGATGACCTGTAGGAAAATAGAAGCGAGCTGTGATTGGTTGCTATAGGCAGCCTGACAAATCTCCAGTCAACAGTAAACCCTCCCCCCGGCCGGGCAGTATATGTTACCTCACACATACACATAATAGACAGCTCATGTGACTGACATCTACCTTAAATCCCTATATGGCACACGTGTTGCACATTGGCTGTTTTTAATCGGATGTTTATTTTTGGAAATTAAAGATACCACACGTATGAGGCGAGTTGTGCACATCTGTATCTGTGTGGTGTGTGTGTCCCTGGGGTGTGTGTGTATGTGTGTCCCTGTGGGGTGATTGCATGTGTCCCTATAGGGTGTGTATGTATATGTGTGTTTCCCTGTGGGGGGGTCTGTGTGGTGTGTGTGTCTCTGTTGTGTATGTCTCTTTGTGGTGTGTGTGTGTGTCCCTGTGGGGTGAGTGCGTATGTCCCTATATGGTGTGTGTATGTGTGTGTGTCCCTGTGGGGGGGTGTCTGTGTGGTGTGTGTTTCTGTGTTGTGTGTGTCTCTTTGTGGTGTGTGTCCCTTTGGGGTGAGTGCATGTGTCCCTATAGGGTGTGTATGTGTGTGTGTCCCTGTGGGGGGATGTCTGTGTGGTGTGTGTCTCTTTGTGGGTGTGTGTGTGTCCCTGTGGGATGAGTGCTTGTGTCGCTATAGGGTGTGTGTGTCTCTGTGTTGTGTATGTCCCTGTGGGGTGAGTGCATTTGTTGCTATAAGGTGTGTGTGTCTCCGTGGGGGGTGTGTGTGTGTGTTCAGGTGCGTGGTGAGTATCCAGTGTTGGGGCTTAACTTTAACTTGCTGTTACTCTTTGTGTGCATGTGGTGTGTATACATGTCCCCATACGTGGTAAATATTCCATGTCAGGGCCCCACCTTAGTGACTATATGCTGGTATATGCTGTTAGTCTTTGGTGCTGTTATTAAGCCCCTCTCATTCACAACTGTCAACTGGTAACTGTCATTTTCTCTCCATTATGTAGATAGGGCCAAAATTGTTTGGTGAATTGTAACGCGTGGGGTTAAATTTTGCCTCACAACATAGCATATGACGCTCTCGGGGTCCAGATTAGTGACTGTGCAAAATTATGTGGCTGTAGTTGCGATGGTGTAGATGCCAATCCCGGACATACATACACACATTCAGCTTTATATATTAAACTAGCTGTACTACCCGACTACGCCCAGGTTAATAAAGAACTGCTGTTAGCTATAACAAAATAGAATTTGAATATGTCATATTAATGACCTGTAGGAAAATAGAAGCTGAGCTGTGTGATTGGTTGCTATAGGCAGCCTAATAAATCTCCAGCCAACAGTAAACCCTCCCCCCGGCCGGGCAGTATATATTACCTCACACATACACATAAAATATGGCACATGTGTTGCACATTGGCTGTTTTTCATCAGATGTTTATTTTTGAAAATTAAAGATACCAGACGTATGAGGCGAGTTGTGTGAGGCGATTTGTGCACATCTGTGTCTGTCTGTGTGGTGTGTTTGTCCCTTGGGTGTGTGTCCCTGTGGGGGGTCCCTGTGGTGTGTGTCCTTTTGGGGGGGAAGGGGTGTCCCTGTGGTGTGTGTCCTTGTGGGGGGAGGGGTGTCTCTGTGGTGTGTGTCCATCCCTATGGGGTCTGTGTGTTCCTGTGGGGTGTGTGTGTGTGGTGTGTGTGTCTCTGTGTCCCCGTGGGGTGTATATGTTTGTAAGTCCCTGTGGTGTGTGTGTCCCTGTGGGGTGAGTGCATGTGTCCCTATAGGGTGTGTATGTGTTTGTTCCTGTGGGGGGGTGTCTGTGTTGTGTGTGTCTCTTTGTGGTGTGTTTGTGTTTGTGTTCGGGTGCGTGGCGAGTATCCAATGTTGGGGCTCCACCTTAGCTGTTACACTTTGTGTGCATGTGGTGTGCATACATGTCCCCGTGTGTGGTGAATATTCCATGTCAGGGCCCCACCTTAGTGATTATATGCTGGTATATGCTGTTAGTCTTTGGTGTGTATCTCTGGGGTGTGTGTCCCTGGGGTGTGTGTGTGTCCCAGTGGTGTGCGTGTGTCTCTGTGGGGGGGTCCCTGTGGTGTGTGTCCTTTTCTGGGTGGAAGGGGTGTCCCTGTGGTGTGTGTCCTTGTGGGGGGGGGGTGTCTCTGTGGTGTGTGTCCATCCCCATGGGGTCTGTGTGTTCCTGTGGTGTGTGTGTGTGTGTCTCTGTGTCCCTGTGGGGTGTGTATGTGTGTATGTCCCTGTGGTGTGTGTGTCCCTGTGGGGTGAGTGCATGTGTCCCTATAGGGTGTGTATGTGTTGTGTGTCTCTGTGTTGTGTGTGTCTCTTTTTGGTGTGTGTGTTTGTGTTCGGGTGCATGGTGAGTATCCTATGTTGGGTCTCCACCTTAGCTGTTACTCTTTGTGTGCGTGTGGTGTGTATACATGTCCCCGTGCATGGTGAGTATCCCATGTTGGGGCCCCACCTTAGTGACTATATGCTGGTATATGCTGTTAATCTTTGGCACGGTCATTAAGCCCCTCTCATTCATAACTGTCAACTGGTAACTGTCACTTTCTCTCCATTATGTAGATAGGGCCAAAATTGTTTGGTGAATTGGAACGCGCAGGGTTAAAATTTTCGCCTCACAACATAGCCTATGACGCTCCCGGGGTTCAGACGTGTGACTGTGCAAAACTTTGTGGCTGTAGTTGCGATGGTGTAGATGCCAATCCCAGATATACATACACACATACATACACACATTCAGCTTTATATATTAGACTAGCTGTACTACCCGGCTACGGCCGGGTTAATAAATAATACATGGCACATGTGTTGCACATTGTCTGTTTTTAATCACGTTTATTTTTGGAAATCAAAGATAGCACACATATGAGGTGAGTTGTGTGAGGCGATTTGTGCACATCTGTGTCTGTCTGTGTGGTGTGTGTGTCCCTGTGTGTGTGTGTCCCTGTGGGGTGATTGCATGTGTCCCTATAGGGTGTGTGTGTGTCCCTGTGGGGGGGTCTGTGTGTCTGTGTTGTGTGTGTCTCTTTGTGGTGTGTGTGTGTCCCTATAGGGTGAGTGCATGTGTCCCTATAGGGTGTGTATGTGTGTGTGTCACTGTGGGGGGGGGGTCTCTGTGTGGTGTGTGTGTCTCTGTGTTGTGTGTTTGTGTGTGTCTCTTTGTGGTGTGTGTCCCTGTGGGGTGAGTGCATGTGTCGCTATAGGGTGTTGTGTGTGTCTGTTTGTGGTGTGTGTGTGTGTGTGTGTGTTCGGGTGCGTGGTGAGTATCCAATGTTGGGGCTGCACCTTAGCGACTATACACTTGCTGTTACTCTTTGTGTGCGTGTGGTGTGTATACATGTCCTCGTGCGTGGTGAGTATCCCATGTTGGGGCCCCACCTTAGTGACTATATGCTGGTATATGCTGTTAGTCTTTGGCATGGTCATTAGGCCCCTCTCATTCACAACTGTCAACTGGTAACTGTCACTTTTTCCCCCATTATGTAGATAGGAGCAAAGTTGTCTGGTGAACTGGAACGCGCAGCGTTCAAATTTCGCCTCACAACATAGCCTATGACGCTCTCAAGGTCCAGACATGTGATTGTGCAAAATTTTGTGGCTGTAGCTGTTACTCTTTGTGTGCGTGTGGTGTGTATACATGTCCCCGTGCGTGGTGAGTATCCCATGTTTGTGCAAAATTTTGTGGCTGTAGCTGGCAGATGTCGATTTTCCTCCAATACTTTTCCTTTCACTTTTTCCCCATTATGTAGATAGGGGCAAAATTGTTTGGTGAACTGGAACACGCAGCGTTAAAAGTTCGCCTCACAACATAGCCTATGACGCTCTCGGGGTCCAGACGTGTGACTGAGCAAAATTTTGTGTCTGTAGTTGCGACGGTGTAGATGCCAATCCCGGATATACATACATACACACATACATACATACACACATTCAGCTTTATATATTAGACTAGCTGTAGTACCCGGCTACGCCCGGGTTAATAAATAACTGATGTTGGCTATAACAAAATAGAATTTGAATATGTCATATTAATGACCTGTAAAAAAATAGAATCTGAGCTGTGATTGATTGCTATAGGGGCAGCCTAATAAATCTCCAGCCGCTATTGGGTGTGTGTGTGTCCCCTTGGGTGTAAACCCTCCCCCTGGCCGGGCAGTATATGTTACCTAACACATACACATAATAGACAGCTCATGTGACTGACATCTGCCTTAATTCCCTATATGGCACATGTGTTGCACATTGGCTGTTTTTAATCAGATGTTTACGTTTGGAAATTAAAGATAGCACACGTATGAGGCGAGTTGTGTGAGGTGATTTGTGCACATCTGTGTCTGTCTGTGTGGTGTGTGTGTGTCCCTGGGGTGTGTGTATGTGTGTGTCCCTGTGGGGTGAGTGCATGTGTCCCTATAGGGTGTGTATGTGTGTGTCCTGTGTGGGGGGTGTCTGTGTGGTCTGTGTGTGTCTGTGCGGTGAGTGCATGTGTCCCTATAGGGTGTGTATGTGTGTGTGTGTCTGTGGGGGGGTCTGTGTGGTGTGTGTATGTCTCTTTGTGGTGTGTGTGTCCCTGTGGGGTGAGTGCATGTGTCCCTATAGGGTGGCTATGTGTGTGTGTCCTTGTGGGGGGGTCTGTGTGGTGTGTGTGTCTGTGTTGTGTGTGTCTCTTTGTGGTGTGTGTGTCCCTGTGGGGTGAGTGCATGGGTCGCTATTGGGTGTGTGTGTGTCCCCTTGGGGTGTGTGTGTGTGTGTGTCTCTGTGTTTGTGTGTCTCTTTGTGGCGTGTGTGTGTTTTTTCGGGTGCGTGGTGAGTATCCAATGTTGGGGCTGCATCTTAGCGACTATACACTTGCTGTTACTCTTTGTGTGCGTGTGGTGTGTATACATGTCCCCATGTGTAGTGAATATCCCATGTCAGTCCCTTAGTGACTATATGCTGGTATGTGCTGTTAGTCTTTGGCGCTTTCATTAAAGGGATCCTGTCACCCCCAAACCACTTACCCTACACTCCTTTTAGCTCCTAAATGTGCGCAGTGCGGGACTTGAAGCTAACAGCGGCACGGGTGTAAATACGTCACCCGGCGCCGGAAATGACGCGAATCGCGTCATACAGCCCCCACACAGCAGCGCCAGGCCAAGAGGAGAGCGGGGAGGCGCGCAGGGAGGCGCGCATTTGAATGTATGATGAAGATCACGCCTATTGAGGCATGATAGTATGAAGAGGGACAGCCTGGCTGGGTGACTATGAATACCATAGTCACTCATTAACATCAGTAATGAGGTACTTTTATAACGTTTATATTCAGTTTCAATATATGCATTTAGGAGCTAAAAGGAGTGTAGGGTAAGTGTTACTATGCTCTAGGGACAGCTTTTAATAGCTTAGGAGGTGGTTTGGGGGTGACAGGATCCCTTTAAGCCCCTCTCATTCACAACTGTCAACTGGTAACTGTCACTTTTTCCCCATTATGTAGATAGGGGCAAAATTGTTTGGTGAATTGGAATGCGCAGGGTTAAAATTTCGCCTCACAACATAGCCTATGACGCTCCCGGGGTCTAGACGTGTGACTGTGCAAAATTTTGTGTCTATAGTTAACGGCTGTCGATTTTACTCCAACACTTTTCCATTCACTTTTTCCCCATTATGTAGATAGGGGCAAAATTGTTTGGTGAACTGGAACGCGCAGGGTTAAAATTTCGCCTCACAACATAGCCTATGACACTCTCGGGCTCCAGATGTGTGACTGTGCAAACGTTTGTGGCTGTAGTTGCGACGGTGTAGATGCCAATCCCGGATATACATACACACACACACACATACATACACACATTCAGCTTTATATATTAGATTACTATATGGTACAACTTACCTGGCAATATGAGCACCCACATCAGTACAAGTTTGGGGATACTAAACATGTATAGTTTATTATTTACGTGGTGATAAGAAATTCCGAACTTTGCAAAAAAAAATAAATAAAAAATTGTGACACCTTATGTTTTGACAACTATGTGTGACCGCTTATGTTTTGCGTCCTGAGCTGACATTTTTAATTATACCATTTCAGTGTATATATGATGCATTGATTGCCTGTTATTGCATTTTATTGCAATGTGACAAAGAAGCTTGAAATTCAGGTGTTTTTAATTTTTTCTGTTAGGAGCAATTTATTTTATATCTTGATAGATAGGAATTTCTGAAATTGGTAACATCAAATATGTGTATTCTGTTTATATATTGATATATTGGTTTATTTTCAAAGAGGCAAAAGGGGGTTGATTTGAACTTATTTTTTTTTTTTACTACTTACCTCAGGTGAATTGAAGCTGCCACTATTCAATCGCTTATGCTGTAGAGAGCTGTGCATGAGAACAGAACACAGGATGATCTCTAAATCCTCCCTGTCACTATATACCAGGCACATTACGTCTGACATCGTGCATGGTGATAGCACATTGTCTGATGTATTATGTGCCTAACCTCATCACTCCCTCCCTTTCCCCCTCCTTCGTCTCCACTTTCCCCGGCTTCTCACTGCTTTTCCTCGCCCGGTCAAAAGCAGTAGAAGACCCCACACCCTCCAGTCTGTGTGCGTCCCCAGCTGTCTCCTCTCCTCACAGTCACAGATCGCGGTCAAAAGCAGGAGAGGAGATCAAGACAGATCACAGCTACTGTCATCTGTGATCACAATAGCGGTGATCTGTCCTGGTCTCGCCTCTCCTGGATCTGACTGTGAGGAGACCGTATCAATTGTATAAATGTATTTACATTTTGCAGAGAGAAATAAGTATTTGATCCTCTACTAACTAACCTTTAGGCGTTCTGGCTTCTATAAACCAGTTAGATGCTCCTGCTCGTTACCTGCATTAAAGACAGCTATCTTAAATTGTCACCTGTATAAAAGACTCCTGTCCACACACTCAATTAGTCAGTCAAAGTCTAACCTCTACAACATGGGCAAGACCAAAGAGCTTTTTAAGGATGTCAGGGAAAAGATACTAGACCTGCACTAGGCTGGAATGGGTTACAAAACCATAAGAAAGACGCTTGGTGAGAAGAAGACAACTGTTTGTATAATAGTAAGGAAATGGAAAAAATGCAAAATGAGTGTCAATAGACACCGATCTGGGGCTCTATGCAAATCTTCTTTCGTGGGGTATCCAGGATGATAAGGAAGGTTAGAAATCAGCCTAAAGCTACAAGGGGGAATTTATTAACGATCTAAAGGCAGCTGGGACCACTGTCACCAAGAAAATAATTGGTAACAAATTAAGCCATAATGGATTAAAATCCTGCAGTGCCCGCAAAGTCCCACTACTCAAGAAGGCACATGTGCAGGCCCATATAAAGTTTGCCAATGAACATCTTGGTGATTCTGAGAGTGATTGGGAGAAGGTGCTGTGGTCAGATGAGACAAAAATTGAGCTCTTTGGTATTAACTCAACTGGCCTTGTTTGGAGGAAGAGAAATGCTGCATATGACCCAAAGAACACTGTCCCCACTGTCGAGCATCGCAGTGGAAACATTACGTTTTGGGGGTGTTTCTCTGCTAAGGGCACAGTACTACTTCACCACATCAATGGGAAAATGGATGGAGCCATGTACCATAAAATCAAGAGTCAAAACCTCCTTCCCTCCGCCAGGACATTAAAAAAATTATTTGTGGATGGGTCTTCCAGCACAACAATGACCCAAAATATACAGCCAATGCAACAAAGGAGCGCCTCAAAAAGAAGCACAGGCACATTAAGGTCATAGAGTGGATGAGCCAGTCTCCAGACCTTAATCCCAAAGAAAACTTATAAAGGGAGCTGAAGCTTCAAGTTGCCAAGCAATAGCCTCAAAATCTAAATGATTTAGAGATGATCTGCAAAGAGGAGTGGACCAAAATTCCTCCTGACGTATGCAAACCTTATTATCAACTACAGAAAAGTCTGACTGCTGTGTTTGCCAACCTTTCTGTCGTAAAAGCTTTACTGAATCAGGCCATCTAATATATACTTACCTTAGATTGTCTATCAACCACTTCTGTATGAACGTCCTGGAATCCCACAATGCATTGCGCTACCCAGGAAGCCGTGCCGTGCCATATTAGCACACCTAAGTGATGAGCGTGGCAATATGGCTCAGGCTGAAGGCAGCACAGGCGACAGAAGCTGCTGCTGCACACGCCGCACACTTCCCACCTCACCTCTCCCGTTGCCACCCCTGCACCTTTCCCCACCGATAATCTGCAACTTACCAAGGCACAGGACCTTTGGTGATTTCACAGTCATGTGATCATTCACATGACTGTGACATCACTGCAGGCCCTGTACTCATCAATGCTTCCCAGCTATGACACGCAGCCGTCACAGCTGGGAAGGAAGGTAAAGGGGAGAGAGAGTGCAGGGGTGCAGGGGGAGCAAAGACAGTGCAGGGGGAGAAAAGTGCAGGGGAAAGAAAGAAGCTCTGCCCGACTCCATTCTGCCACTGCTCTGCCTCACATCAGTCTGCCCCATTCCATTCTTCCCCTGCTCTGTCAAACTCAATTCTGCCAGTTCTCTGTCCCACTCCATTCTACCCCTGCTCTGCCCCACTCCACTCTGTCCCTGCTCTTCTCCACTCCATTCTGCCCCTCTCTGCCCTACTCCATTCTACCCCTGCTCTGCCCCACTCCATTCTGCCTCTGCTCTGCCCCATTCCACTTTACCCCTGCTCTGCCCCACTCCATTCTGCCCTTCTCTGCCCCACTCCACTCTGCCCCTGCTCTTCTCCACTCCATTCTGCCCCACTCCACTCTGCCCCTTCTCTGCCCCACTCCATTCTGTCTCTACACTGCCCCACTTCATTCTGCCCCTGCTCTGCCCCACTCCATTCTGCCCCTGCTCTGCCCTACTTCATTCTGCCCCACTCCATTCTACCCCTGCTCTGCCCCACAACAACCACAGGGAAAGAGCATAGAGATAACAAAGGGGGGGACAGAGAGACAGCACAGGTGGGGGCTAACAGTGACCACAGAGTGGGGACTGAGAGCCACTACTGGGAGTGGGGGAAGCAGAGAGCAAACAGAGGGGGGCAGAGAGCACACTCAGGGCTACGCATGGGGGAAAGTGAGTGTGCATGGGGGAGGGGCTTGGTAGCGCACACAGGGTGGTGCCACAGGACTGCCGTCGCCATAGATTCCGCCCCATCATCATGTCACCGTTCTCCCGATGCGATAGCATCGGACTCCAATCTAATATGTAATAAAACTCATAACTTCACTAGCTATTTCTTTATCAAAGAAAATTGTAAATATTTTTCATTTATTATTAACTATACAAGGGAAACAATAAGTAGTAGTAGTACTTTATTTGGTCTTTCTGGATTTGGTCACCAAAAATAATTAAGAGACAGGCAGCAAAACTCTTAGGCCGGACTTAGACAGGCATATGAAAAATTGCCTGATTATTATCCCCCAAAAAAGAATGCTTTTTATCTATTCATATTTACTCCGCTGTCTGATTTTTTTTTTTAAACAACCGTTTGGCATCCATTTTTATACATCTACAGTTTAGGAAATGTACACGCCCAAATACAGTTTCTTATGTTAATAATTATAATAATCATAATACCTAATAATCATAATAATAATGATAATTATTATAATTAGAAAGTATCCTTAAACAGTTGAAATAACATGTGAAAGCCATTTTTGTGTGCATCCATAGACTTGCTTGGGCACTTTGCATACAAAATGGGCCATTTATATGGATGCACCTAAATAAAATGGGAATGGTTGGTGATATCAACTTCCTATTTGTGGCACATTAGTATATGAGAGGGGGAAACCTTTTCCAGATGGGTGGTGACCATGGTGGCCATTTTGGATACAACTTTATTTTTTTCGGAAGAGGGTCATGTGACACATCAAACTTATTTAGAATTTTTTAAGAAAAAACAATGGGGAGCTTGCTTTTAATGTAACTTTATTCTTTCATGAGTTACACGTTTATGACCACTTCTAAAATGTGTTCAAAGTGCTTCAAAGTGCTGCCCATTGTGTTGGATTGTCACTGCAACCCTCTTCTCCCACTCTTGACACACTGATAGCAACACCGCAGAAGAAATGCTAGCACAGGCTTCCAGTATCCGTTGTTTCAGATGCTGCACATCTCGTATCCTCACAGCATAGACAATTGCCTTCAGATAAGTGATGAGGCAAACTTTTTTGTGAATGATGAAGTTAACAAACCACCACTATTGGTCTGACACTAACCCACAGTGGATAGATCCCTCCAAGACTGTTGCAACACAAAAATGGATGGTATGGTGTGGTATATGGGGTACAAAGATAGTGGGGCCATTCTTCATCAATGGAAGCCTCAATGCCACTGGATATCTGAAATTGCTGCATGATTCAGATATTCAGTGGCATTTAAGTTTCCATTGATGAAGAATGGCCCCAGTATTTGAATTTTGTGCCATGTCTGTGATCTGCTTGTTCTACAAAATTAAACAACTGAATGGACATCCTCCAAGCCAGAGGATTCCATCATTTTTGCCAGGGGTTGTAGATAACATGAAGTCCATACACCACTCTATTTCTCTTCTAACTTTTCAATAGAAAACAAAGAAAATCAAGCTATAACAAAAGAAACCAAAAAAATATATGTATATATACTGTATATACACACAATATTATATATATTGTAAATACATACTGATAGGATGTTTAGATTGTGAGCTCCAAGAGAGACAGCATTACTGATGTATGTAAAGTGCTATGGAATTAATAGCGCTATATAAATGAATAAATATTACGGTATATATTATTATTATATGTATGATATTGGTTCCTGGCAAACTTACTTGCAGCCTTAATAAAGCTTCTTTGAAACTGGTATGTCATGAGGGGACCTGGAAGCATCCTGCAATTAAAAATATACAAAATAAATGACATGCATCACCTATAGAATGTCTGAGTTTTCAAATTGTATGTACGGTATATTTTCAAAAACAAAATTAACAAAATCTCAATTACTTCTTACGCATTTTCAGAAGGTCATAAGACAAGTTTTTACGCAGATTATATGGTTCTAATACAGACCAAAATACACCGACAGGTGGTGGGTCTCTTTGCCCGAACTCCATACATGCATGTATTAATCTGGCCTTAGATGCAGTACAGATAGACAGGTTTTCAGGAGGGAGAGATATTTTTTTTTTGTGTTCAGTGAAGCCTGTAAACTATATTTCAGGCTCCATCCTTGTTCATCTGGGAGTGAGAAGCAGTGTGTGTGGATTATAACCTCCCTTCTTAAGGCGGATCCTCAGAGCTGGGCCTTCTCCCTCCCGACTCACAATCTCTGCAGTCGATGGAGGAGTTATTCATGGCGTTGGCAAGGGTTTATGGTGAACCAGACGAGTGTCATTGATTGAGTCTAACCTCCGCAAACTCAAGAAGGACACGTGTTCCGTTGAGGACTACTGCTTGTTGTTTCGGACATGGGCTACTGACACCCAGTTGAATGACCCTGCCCTCAGGAGTCAGTTCTGCCTGGGTCTGTCTGCTAGACTTCAGGACACTCTAGTTCAGCATGCTACTCCTGAGTCATTGGAGGCTGTAATAGTCCTTGCCATCAGGGTAAACAAACACCTTAGGGAAAGACCAAGACCAGGCTTGTCACCTGTGGTCATACCTGTTGAGGAGGCTCCATGTGTTATCATTGATGATCCTATGCAGTTGGGAGGGGATCAGTCTCTCATGTTAAACCTTTAGTAGTTCATCTGGTTGGTGGAGCTCATTTATATTGTGGGCTAACAGATCACTTTATTATGGTCTGTACACATTGCTCCTAAACTGTCACGCAGTCTCAGACGAAGTGTACCTCGGGTCATTTAGAAGGAGATGACCGGAGGGTTCATATTTTCTTCCTCACTGGGTCTACATTCTCACTTTCTGCCAAGACTGTGCCAGCGCTAGTTGAGAGCGAAGCAGAAGTCAATCTTATGGATTCTCGTTTTGCTCAGTTTTTTGCTCAGGCCCATGGCCTCGTCTGTAACACATTAGTGAGACCCATTACCCATCTTCACCATTGACTCAGCTCCTCTCAGCCAGAAGGTTCGTTCCCAAGTTGTGCATAATATTAATTTGTGTATAGTAACTCTTCACCAGGAATTCCTATCTTGTCATATTTTGGAAAATTTACCTACTTCCATCGTCTTGGGACTTCCTTGGCTGAAAAATGAAAAAAACTTTACCCGGTGATTGACTGGCAGGACAGAGAAGTAGTTCATTGAGGTCATTTCTCCAAGGGTAATTGCCTGGGTACTACTATCTCTGCCATGCTGGTTATACCTACTCCTACATCTCCAGCTGAGGTGGTTATGATTTACCGTACAGTGGGGGTGGAGCTTAGACTACTCTTTAGGCCAAGGATGGGGAACTCCAGGCCTCAAGGGCCGCTAACAGGTCATGTTTTTAGGATTTCCTTTCTATTGCACAGGTGATTATATTATCACCTTTACCAGTGATGATTCCAACCCCTGTGCAATGTTAAGGAAATCCTGAAAACATGACCTGTTGGTGGCCCTTGAGGCCTGGAGTTCCCCACCCCTGCTTTAGGCTAATGGAAGGTGTAGATGTCGTCCTAGGAAAAGGGGCTGGGGAGGACGATCGCTCCTACCGTGCACCCTGAGGGATGGAGTCCTGGGTTCCGGGGAGATGCCTTTGTTTGCCTTCCTTAGAATGTACCGTCTGACAGTAACTGGATGAATAAAAATAAATATTCAGGTCCAGACCTGAGAGTGGACGATTTTGTATGGGTGATTTTGTAAACACGTCAGGAGGAGGTGTGCAGCTGGGACTCCTAGTTCTGGAGTTATTGGTCTGTTTAGGGTCTTGGCCATTTGTATCCCTTACATCCATTACATCTTTCACATGTCGTCACTCAGAAGATGTGGATCTCTTCCGGATGTCCCTGGTTTAGATTTCAGAGGCTTCTCATGAGGGAAGGGGGGGACTATTATAAGCTGACTGCTCCGCAGTTCATGTGAAATGCTCTGGTGTTGTTTAAATGGGAGTAAAATTGGCACATTCAGAGTTAATGTGAGAAGCTGCTGTAGTGTTGCTATCTATGTCTGGGTGGCTGTGTAGGTGAGGGGATGTGTCAGATAATGCAGTTGTGCACTCCCCCAGCCTTTAAATAGTTTCACTTCCTTTCACTAGGTGTCTCTGAAAGAGTTTCACTCTGCTTTGACCGTGTTTGTTGTTAAGACGATTGAGTAGTTTGCTGAAGCCTTCCTGCAGTTTTTGCGCTTGAAGACTTTAGGGAAAGTGTTGCAGGTATCCCAGTCCATGGGTGGAGGTGAAGGGATATTAGCACATGGCTGGTTGAGGAGCAAGGAAAGGGTCACTTTCAGAGGTACTTCTGGTAGCAGGTTCAGCTATGGATCCCTGTCTACAGGGTCAGACTAGTTACCCAGCTTATCTTTGCCCATCAATGTCATCCTGATTCTCATCCCCTCATCCGCTATACCACTTTCGTGACAACATGCTCCTCACCAAAGGTGAGTCTAGCCTTTTGATTCTTTCTGCTAATGAGAGGTTTGGTCACTGCAGAGTGGGCTTTCAGTCCAAATGCTCTTAAACGTCATGACACTGCATGAGGAGGCAGATCCTTACCCTTTTCACAGCTAAACTGGCGAGCTATTCAAGGTGCAGTATTGAAACAGTTACCCATGGAGATACTCCACATTATCCTGCCCTCACTTGCATTTGTCTTTTGAGGGCGACGAGCCTTCTTGGGGGACTTGGAAGAGTTTGTGATGTTGTAAAGATACAATATTCTAGAAATCACAGACTTTGAACAACCAACTTCTGTTGTTATGGCTGATAGGGTGACCCCTTTGGCCTTCATCTTCACCTGCTGCCGTAGGATTTCAGTCACTTTGGCATAGCACTCCGTTTTTGAAAAGTGAGTGCAAATTGGAAAAATAGGCTGCCAGTTAAATAGGGTTTGTAATATAATTAAGGAATTTAGCAACAAATGGCAGATTAACACCAAATTTCAGGTATATGAAAGTGTTCTCTAATTTTGATCAGTGTTATTTCTCATTTATCTCACTTACATTTTTATTCTGTGCTTTAGAATATATTTAGTTTATGAAATAAGAATAAAATACTGCTATTTTACTCATGTTAGGTTTCACATAGGACAACACAATGACCTTAACACAAAGAAAATTGTGTGTTCTTCTATAATTTGGATTGTCAGTGTATGTCTGATACCTATTCTGCTCTTGTAATCTCATCTCTTTTTTTTAAAACCAATCAAATTTTTATTGGAAACTAAACACAGAATATTCCAAACACAGTATAAACAGTACAACATTCAGGGAAAACAAACTATCCCAAAATGAAGGGGAAAACATGGGGGGGAATCAAGGGAAGAGGGGGTAGACAAGAGAAGTTAAAAAAAAAAAAAAGAAAAAAGGTATCGTAGGACAAACATATACAATTACAGTTTAAGGACATAAGCTGCACTACCGTAAACACTTTACTAAGTATTTAAGGCGAAGGGAGAAGAGGACCAAGGGTCCCACCATGACAGAACTTCATTCTTTTTAGAAAGATTACGGGCTAAAGAGGTCTCATAGTAATAGTGGAGATTTGTATGTGCAATGATTTCATCACTAGTGGGGATTTGTGGGGATTTCCAGTATTTAACGACACATTGTTTAGCTGCGACCAAGACATTAGAAATCACCGGTTGGAGAGGTAAGGGAAATTCGGCCAAAGAGATACCCAACAAGGCCAGAAGACCGGTCAAAAAAAACCTGAATTTTTGGGTATTCCCACCAAACATGGGCAGCGAATCCCACGGCATTACACCTCTTCCAGCATAAAGGAGAGGAGGAGGAATGAAACTTGGCAAGTCGAGAAGGGGTAATGTACCAATTTAATTTAATTTTTTTAGACTGCTCCAGGTGGTTAACACATGAGGAAAATTTCGAAGAGTGCATTATAGCATTCCGCCATGAGTCGGTCGAGGCTGAAAAAGGGAAAATGTTTTCCCAGCTTGTCATAAAAGGTAATTTAATAATCCCACCTGGAGCAAGCAAAGCTTTGTAGATTATAGAAATGCCGTGTTGAATCAAGGTATTTGGTTTAAAGAACCTCTGAACTGGGTTCTCTGTAAGAATGGGAAAATCACAAGAAAATTGTCGATCTTTTAAAAAATGCCGAATCTGCAGGTATTGAAAGAATACTGTTTTAGGCAGAGCGCATTTATTGGCAAGGTCCAAGAAGGATCTCAGGCCATCAGTATCCTAGAGCTCTATGATCAGATGAATCCCCCGTTTGACCCATTGGGGGAGTAAGAGGTTTTTAATAAACCGTTCAATTGTTTTAAGGCAAATGTACCTATATAGATACTTAAAAAGTGAGGGGCAATGAGTAGTCCAGGACTTAGAAAGGGACTTCATTGCTTGTAGAGGAAAGAGATGGGGCGAGGGGAGGAGCATCGACATTTCCAACAAATGTCTAAGGGAGCCGTTAGGAGCATAGTAATATTCTATTTGAAGCCAGGGAAGAGTTGAGCCCCCTTCCCACCATAATTTAGCTGGTTCTAAGAGGGCCGCTTTGTGGTAAGTTTGAACTCTCGGAACAGCAAGACCGCCTCTAGCGTATGGCAAGGTCATAATGTTGCGAGAGGCTCTGTGGGGCTTATTATTCCATAGGTAGCGATCTATAAGTGATTGGAACACTGACAAGTATTTACAAGGAATGGTTATGGGAAGACATCTAAAGAGATAAATTAGTTTAGGAAGAACAAACATTTTGACCGATTTAATTCTCGCCATCCATGAGAGTAAAGGATGTGAGAATTTGGTCAAGTCTGACTTAATGTCCGATAGAGTTGCTTCACAGTTGATGCAGACAATTTCAGACATGTGGGCAATCTTAATCCCTAGGTAAGTAAAGCCAGAGGGGGACCAGATGAAGGGGTATTTAGCTTGAATTTGGATCTGGGGGAGACCGGGAGAAATAAAAGGAAAATTGTGGATTTAGTTAAATTAAGTTTTTAAAAAGAGGCTAATGATAATTGGTGTAGAATAGATGTGATTGCGGTCAAGGAATCCAGGGGGTCAGTACAGGTCAAGACGACGTCGTTGGCATACAATCCAACCTTATGCTCAACCTCTCCAACAGGAACTCCCTTGACATCGGGGCTCTGTCTAATAATGGCAGCGAGCGGTTCCATGACCAGAGCAAAGATAAGGGGGAATAGGGGGCAGCCTTGGCGGGTCCTGTTAGAGATAGAAAATATTTGAGATTTAAATCCCGAGGCAGGAATTACAAAAATCTATTACCGTATATACTCGCGTATAAGCCGAGTTTTTCAGCCCAAAAATTGGGCTGAAAAGTCTCCCCACGGCTTATACGCGAGTATATACGGTATATAAAAAAAAAAAAATCTCAAGGGGTAGTACACAGCAGCCCCAGGTCCCCCTCACTGTTTGGCGCCCCCACCGCTGCGCTCATACATTACCGGTCTAGCAGCTGTCATCCTCCGGTGGCAGATCGCGGCTCCCGGCTCCGGCTTCCATCTTCTTCTGTGTCTTCCTGCATGTCACATGACCGGCCGGCGTCGCGATGACGTCATCGTGATGCGCCCCGGTCACAATGCAGGAAGACACAGAAGAAGATGGAAGCCGGAGCCGGGAGCCGCGATCCGCCACCGGAGGATGACAGCTGCTAGACCGGTAATGTATGAGCGCAGCGGTGGGGGCGCCAAACAGTGAGGGGGACCTGGGGCTGCTGCGTACTACCCCTGGGGCTGCTGCGTACTACCCCTGGGGCTGCTGCGTACTACCCCTGGGGCTGCTGTGTATTACCCCTGGGGCTGCTGTGTACTACCCCTGGGGCTGCTGTGTATTACCCCTGGGGCTGCTGTAAATACCCCTGGGACTGCTGTGTACTACCCCTGGGACTGCTGTGTACTACCCCTGGGGCTGCTGTATACACCCCTGGGGCTGCTGTATACACCCCTGGGGCTGCTGTGTACTACCCCTGGGGCTGCTGTGTACTACCCCTGGGGCTGCTGTAAATACCCCTGGGACTGCTGTGTACTACCCCTGGGGCTGCTGTATACACCCCTGGGGCTGCTGTATACACCCCTGGGGCTGCTGTGTACTACCCCTGGGGCTGCTGTGTACTACCCCTTGGGCTGCTGTGTACTACCCCTGGGGCTGCTGTGTACTACCCCTGGGGCTGCTGTGTATTACCCCTGGGGCTGCTGTGTATTACCCCTGGGGCTGCTGTGTATTACCCCTGGGGCTGCTGTGTATTACCCCTGGGGCTGCTGTGTATTACCTCTGGGGCTGCTGTGTATTACCCCTGGGGCTGCTGTGTACTACCCCTGGGGCTGCTGTGTACTACCCCTGGGGCTGCTGTGTATTACCCCTGGGGCTGCTGTGTACTACCCCTGGGGCTGCTGTGTTCTACCCCTGGGGCTGCTGTGTACTACCCCTGGGGCTGCTGTGTACTACCCCTGGGGCTGCTGTGTATTACCCCTGGGGCTGCTGTGTACTACCCCTGGGGCTGCTGTGTATTACCCCTGGGGCTGATGTGTATACCCCTGGGGCTGCTGTGTACTACCTAAGGGCTGCTGTATACCACTGGGGCTGCTGTATATACTGCTGGGGCCTGCATACCACTGGGGAGGCCTGTATACCACACTGCTGGGGGCTGTATACTTGTGCTGGGGTCCACCCTCGGCTTATACACGAGTCAATAGGTTTTCCCAGGTTTTGGGGGCAAAAGTAGGGGGGTCGGCTTATACACGGGTCGGCTTATACACGAGTATATACGGTAGCCCAAATTTTGGCATATATCTTCATATCGTAGTTTAACAATGCAATCGGTCGAAAATTCCTGGGGGTTGTTGTAGGCTTCCCTGGTTTGGGAACGGTTGCTATACAGTTAGGGCCAGAAATATTTGGACAGTGACACAAGTTTTGTTATTTTAGCTGTTTACAAAAACATGTTCAGAAATACAATTATATATATAATATGGGCTGAAAGTGCACACTCCCAGCTGCAATATGAGAGTTTCCACATCCAAATCGGAGAAAGGGTTTAGGAATCATAGCTCTGTAATGCATAGCCTCCTCTTTTTCAAGGGACCAAAAGTAATTGGACAATGGACTCTAAGGGCTGCAATTAACTCAGAAGGCGTCTCCCTCGTTAACCTGTAATCAATGAAGTAGTTAAAAGGTCAGGGGTGGATTCCAGGTGTGTGGTTTTGCATTTGGAAGCTGTTGCTGTGACCAGACAACATGCGGTCAAAGGAACTCTCAATTGAGGTGAAGCAGAACATCCTGAGGCTGAAAAAAAGAAAAAATCCATCATAGAGATAGCAGACATGCTTGGAGTAGCAAAATCAACAGTTGGGTACATTCTGAGAAAAAAGGAATTGACTGGTGAGCTTGGGAACTCTAAAAGGCCTGGACGTCCACGGATGACAACAGTGGTGGATGATCGGCGCATACTTTATTTGGTGAAGAAGAACCCGTTCACAACATCAACTGAAGTCCAGAACACTCTCAGTGAAGTAGGTGTATATGTCTCTAAGTCAACAGTAAAGAGAAGACTCCATGACAGTAAATACAAAGGGTTCACATCTAGATGCAAACCATTCATCAATTCCAAAAATAGACAGGCCAGAGTTAAATTTGCTGAAAAACACCTCAAGAAGCCAGCTCAGTTCTGGAAAAGTATTCTATGGACAGATAAGACAAAGATCAACCTGTACCAGAATGATGGGAAGAAAAAACTTTGGAGAAGAAAGGGAACGGCACATGATCCAAGGCACACCACATACTCTGTAAAACATGGTGGAGGCAACATGATGGCATGGGCATGCATGGCTTTCAATGGCAGTGGGTCACTTGTGTTTATTGATGACATAACAGCAGACAAGAGTAGCCGGATGAATTCTGAAGTGTACCGGGATATACTTTCAGCCCAGATTCAGCCAAATGCTGCAAAGTTGATTGGACGCGCTTCATAGTACAGATGGACAATGACCCCAAGCATACAGCCAAAGCTACCCAGGAGTTCATGAGTGCAAAAAAGTGGAACATTCTGCAATGGCCAAGTCAATCACCAGATCTTAACCCAATTGAGCATGAATTTCACTTGCTCAAATCCAGACTTAAGACGGAAAGACCCACAAACAAGCAAGACCTGAATGCTGCAGCTGTAAAGGCCTGGCAAAGCATTAAGAAGGAGGAAACCCAGCGTTTGGTGATGTCCATGGGTTCCAGACTTAAGGCATTGATTGCCTCCAAAGGATTCGCAACAAAATATTGAAAATAAAAATATGTTGTTTGGGTTATGTTTATTTGTCCAATTACTTTTGACCTCCTAAAATGTGGAGTGTTTGTAAAGAAATGTGTACAATTCCTACATTTTCTATCAGATATTTTTGTTCAACCCTTCAAATTAAACGTTACAATCTGCACTTGAATTCTGTTGTAGAGGTTTCATTTCAAATCCAATGTGGTGGCATGCAGAGCCCAACTCGCGAAAATTGTGTCACTGTCCAAATATTTCTGGCCCTAACTGTAGATGCCTCCAAACCTTCTTTTTTAATACCACCCGACTCTTGCCAGTAGTTAAACAGGCGTAATAGAGAAGGGGAGAGAAGAAGGAGAAACTGAGCATAATATGGAAAGGAGAAGCAGTCAAGACCAGGAGAGGATTGTTTTTTAGAAGCACGAACAACTTGGGAGATTTCTAAAACTGTGAGGGGGGATTCAGGTGGGCCAATTGCTCAGGAGAAATTTTTGGTAGATTCGCCCTATCTAGACAGGAGGTTATTGAGACCGTTGAGGGTTGTGGGGTATCTAGGTCAACGTTAAGATTATAAAGCAAGGTGTAATAATGAAGCGAATTCCTCTGCTATTTGGATCGGGTTGTACACCAGAGTTCCATCCGGCTTTGACAAAAATGGGATTTTAGACTGTATGTCCCTCTTTTTAACCTGTTTTGCCAATAATGACCCCGCCCTGTTACCCATAGAGTAAAATTTGAGTTTAGATTTTTTAATATCTTTTTTTGCTTTACGAAGTAGAAGATGACGTATTTATTGATGGGTCTTAGTAAGTTCCCGTAACAAGGGCTGTGATGGAGATTGTGTCTGAAGGGTTTCCAAAAGGTTTAGATTAGATAGGGCAGATTGGAAAAAAATTATTTTTCTTTTTGGCCGCTGCAGCAATCTTGATGACAACTCCCCGTACTACCGCCTTATGGGCAAACCAGAGAGAGTCATCAGGAACATCATTAGTATCATTAGTAGCGAAGAACTCCTTAAGATGTCTTTCTAAAAGCTCCATATTTACAGGGTCGGTTAATAGATATTCATTGAGTGGCCACTGCAAAGGTGGTCTAATAGCAGTTGGGTCTGCTAATGCAGGGTGACAGGGGCATGGTCAGACCAGGAGATATTGCCTATGTCCGCAGAAACACAATGCGGCAAAGCTACATCGTCTACCAGGACAAAGTCAATTCTGCTGTATGTGTGATGCCTAGGGGACATAAACGTATAATCAATGTAGATACCTCCAAACATCATGGAGATTGTAAAAAAAAACAAGATGACCTATCTCGCCCCTAGAATGGGAAGGAGCCGAACAGTCCAGTGCTTTAGAAAAAGGAATGTTAAAGTCCCCGGTGATTAATTTATACCCATGCTTTATTGGATCCAGAATCAGGAAGAATCCTTTCAGGAAATTAATTTGGACGGAGTTAGGGGCATATACTGAGGCTGTAGTGTAGGGAATATTGTTCAAAAGACACTGAATGATTAGGAAACTGCCTTGGGGATCAGATATTTAGCTAAAAGCTGAAAAGCCACTGTTTTGGTGACCTCAATCCCCACTGGGATAGCAGTTTTCCCACTTTAGCAGGGGTGTGACACGTGGAGGAGGATGCATCTTTGCGTATGATTATCTTCATCGGGAAGCCCCACCAGTATAGGATTCCTTTGTCCCTCAGCACATGGGTATGTGGCAAAAAAGCCCTACAGTGGACCAGAGTTCCTGGGGACAGACCTGGGAAAACCGATAGATGGGCAACCTTATCGGGAAGTGAGGGTTTTCCACGCACAGCTTGAAGGAAGTCCTCCTATAATTAAAAAAAATGAATATGTGCAAGCACGTCTCAGGGCACTGAAGGACTCAAGGATGCAGGCTTAGGAATGTGATGTATTCTGTCAATCACAATGTCCGACCTTTTCACTAGTGGCATAGTTGCCATTATAAAGTTCTGAAGAAAGGCCCTAAGATCCACAGCCAGGATAGATTCATTTTACCCCTAAGTTTAATGTTGTTTCTCCTGGACCTGTCTTCAAGGTCCAGAGTCTTGGCTTGGGTCTTAGTCACAGCTTGCTGTAAGTTATCATGTGCATCCCACAGTTCATTATGTAATTTCCCAAGTTCGGCCATCTTATGTTCTAGCCGGTCTGTGCAGCCCCCTAGTTCTTCTATATCCCCCTTTATTTCTGCCATCATGGACTTCATGTCCTCCTGGAGCAAAGACCGAAGAGACGCTAGCATGTCCTGCATCGCGCCTTTTGTGTTCGGCGCCTCTGCCTGCTCTGGAGCAAATGCTCCCACAGTAGGCTGGGAGGCCTGCTGTGAGGCACGAGCGGCGCAAGGTGAAGGCAGTACCATATTGAGCTGATCAACGGGAAGGTGCGCGCCGGCAAAAAAATCAGTTATGTGTCTAGGGGGATCGCGGGTAGTCGGATTGATCTTACCCATCCACTCACCCTGGATTCCGGTGGTGAAGAGACTGTATGAGGGGCCGCCGGTGCCTTGTTTTGTGCTGCTTTTTGTACCCAAGGATCGGAGCTCCCGCGCTATGCGACCTCCAGCTTGAGCAGTCAGGCCACGCCCCCTTGTAATCTCATTTCTAAAAGGCTTGTAAATACCTTTATTGTTTTTGTAGCTTTTATTTGGACCAACTGAGCAGGACTAGTTGGGGAGGGGGTGCCACTCTGTGAGTGACAGCAGTCTGGGCACTCATGCCCAGGTCAGACTTCACTGTTCTTTCAACCCCCACCAATGAAGTGTCTTCCTCACTTGGTCCGAATCAGGTCTCCAGCCAGAAGGATCAATGGATCAATGATAATACTGATGCGGGAGCATAGAGTTGTGTTCCTTTTTAAGATGTATTCGGTAGAAAATGAATTGCCCCCTAGGGGCGTGTTGCTTGAAACTGGCTTCTGGGCATGCTCAGTCCAAAAACCTGGATTCTATGTCCAGTACCAGCAGGATCCCGATTCCGCCAGATCCGGGTTTTTATAGAGCACCACTCTTATGTAACTCACATATCCCCAGATCTGGGTGCTTCCAGGTTTTAAATTTGCGCCCAATATGCAACATTTTGAGTTTTTGGGAATGGGGACCCATAGACAACTAGATGCACCAGCAAGTTAATCCGTTCATCGCAAGTTAATGGGGCTGAAAACTAATGTGGAGGCATCCAGTTTCAGTCGGATTCACCCGGACACAAAAAAATGGTAGTGTGAAACCAGCCTTAGAGATAAGACTATAGGAGCAGGGTAGGAAGCAGAAGTATATTGGGAAAGTGTTAATTAAAAAGAGTTAGGACAAAAGAAAGGGGGTCATATTAATAGTGCAAATCTGGGATACATCGTTGGATTCAGGGTGTCTCTGCCTACATCATACTGCCGACAGATGAAATAGCAAAAACCTGATAAAAGGTTCCCTTTAAGCATATGGATCACCAAGGGAAAGCCAATGAAAAAATGACAGTTATCATCTACTGTATAATTGTCTAAGGCATCTGTCGGTCACAGAAATCGTGCGCCAGAGAAAGGCTGCTCATTGGTGCGCTCATGAGCACAGACTATGCAAATAGGCGCGCAAATTCAAAGTTCAAATTTCGCGCCAATTTGCTAACACGCCGCTGTTGCCGGGATACACAGGTCAGACCGATGGTGGCCTGCCCGCACTCCATACCCCGCTCCTCTGCCCTGCCCGCTCTTCCCCTCCGCTTCTCCTGTCCTGCCCACACTCCACACCCCGCGCTCCTCTGCCCTGTCTGCGCTCCCGCTCCCCGTGGCCCCCCGCGTCCCCCTGCTCCTTAGAGCTACTTCATTAGTGATTTGATTTCGCAGTGCATTATACACTGCGAAATCAAATGTAAAATAAAGACAAATGTATTAAAAATATTAAAGATTGTTATACTTCCTCTCCGCCGAGTGTTCAGTAACTGGGAGCAGTAGCAGGCAGTAATCTGCTAGGACCTTGCATGATGTCAGAATGACATCAGCGTTCGGCACTGTAACTGGCCCGCTCACTGCATGTGATATGCACGGCACATATCACATGATCGTGAGTGGGCTAATAACAGCGCCATTCTGACATCATGCAAGGTCTTAGCAGAACACTGCCTGCTACTGCTCCCGGTTACCGAGCACTCCATCCTGCCCCACCCTCCTCCATCCTGCCCCCCCGCCACCATCCTGCCCCGCTTGCTCCATCCTGCCCCCCCGCTGCTCCATCCTGTCCCCCAGCCAGGCTCCATCCTACACCCCAGGCTCCATCCTGCCCCGCCGACTCCATCCTGCCCCCCTTGCTCCATTCTGCCCCCCGCCCCCTGGCTCCATCCTGCCCCCGGCTCCATTCTGCACCTCCCCCCCGAATCCATCCTGCTTCCACAGCTCCATCCTGCCCCCCTCCCCTGGCTCCATCCTGCCCTGCTAGCTCCATCCTGCCCCCCCCACCTATCTTGCTCCTCCCCCCCCCCGGCTCCATCCTGCCACCCCCGGCTCTATCGTGCCCCCCTGCTGACTCCTTCCTGCCCCCCCCCATCAGCTCCATCCTGCCCCGCTCGCTCCATGCTGCCCCCATCACCATCCTGCCCCCCATCACCATCCTGCTCCTCCCCATAACGGCTCCATCCTGCCCCCCCCCCCGGCTCCATCCTGCCCCCCCTGGCTCCATTCAGCCCCGCCGGCTCCACCTGCCCCCCAGCTCCATCCTGCCCCCCCTCCAACTCCTTCCTGCAACCCCCGGCTCCATCCTGCCTCCCGCTGACTCCTTCCTGCCCCCCTCCCCATCGGCTCCATCCTGCCCCCCCAGCGGCTCCATCCTGCCCTGCTCGCTACATCATGCCCCGCTCGCTCCATCCTGCCCCGCCGGCTCCAACCTGCCCCCCGGGTCCATCCTGCCCCCCCGCCGACTCCTTTCTGCCCCCCCATCAGGCTCCATCCTGCCCCTCCGGCTCCATCCTGCCCCCCCGGCTCCATCCTGCCCCCCTCCCCCAGCTCCATCCTGCCCCGCTCGCTCCATTCTGCCCTGCTCGCTCCATGATGCCCCACCGTCACCATCCTGCCCCTCCCGTCACCATCCTGCCCCCCCCATCACCATCCTGCCCCTGCTCAATCCTGCCCCCCGCTCCATCCTGCCGCCTTGGTAGTTAGCGGTCATGTGACCGATCAGCTGATCAGTTTCCCAGGCAATGACAGGTCCTAAAGGCCTGTAGGACCTAGAAGACGGAGGTGGAGCAAGCCGGCGACCAGGTGAGCATCTTCACTGAGGATTTTTTTACTTTTACTGTGGAGGAGCCAGGAGGAGCAGGGGGGCCGTGGAGAGCGGAGTATCGCCATATACCATAGTGCTGCTATGCATGTACTGTAATGTACTGCCATATACCATAGCACTGCTATACATGTGCTGTAATGTATCGCTATATACTATAACACTGCTATACATGTACTGTAATGTACCGCCATATACTATAGTGCTGCCATACATGTGCTGTAATGTACCGCCATATACTATACCACTGCTATACATGTACTGTAATGTACTGCAATATACTATAGTGCTGCTATACATGTACTATAATGTGCCGCTATATACTATAGTGCTGCTATACATGTACTGTAATGTACCGCCATATACTATAGTGATGTTATACATGTACTATAATATACCACCATATACTATAGTGCTGCTATACATGTACTGTAATGTACCGCCATATACTATAGTGCTGCTATACATGTACTATAATTTACCGTCATATACTATAGTGCTGCTATACATGTGCTGTAATGTAGCGCCATATACCATAGCGCTGATATACATGTACTGTAATGTACCGCCATATACTCTAGTGCTGCTATACATGTACTGTAATTTACCACCATATACTATAGTGCTGCTATACATGTGCTGTAATGTACCGCCATATACCTTAGCGCTGCTATACATGTAGTGTAATGTACCACCATATACTATAGTGCTGCTATATATGTACTGTAATGTACCGCCATATACTATAGTGCTGCTATACATGTACTGTAATGTACCGCCATATACCATAGCGCTGCTATACATGTGCTGTAATGTACCACCATATACTATAGTGCTGCTATATATGTACTGTAATGTACCACCATATACTATATTGCTGCTATACATGTACTGTAATGTACCGCCATATACTATAGTGCTGCTATACAAGTGCTGTAATGTACCACCATATACCATAGCGCATATATATATATATATGTAGTTCACTCACGTTAACTAAACAAGTTCAGTCACAGTGTCAACTGCGTACATATTCTAGAATACCCGATGCGTTAGAATCGGGCCACCATCTAGTATTTAATATTCCTCATAAGGAGGAACAATACCGATGATAAAAGACATACCGTATTTGTGAACTGCAGTATCACATTCTGTTTCAGAACAGTGCATTTTCAAAATACTGTACCTTAAATAGGTTTTCAAAGTGCTTGTGATGGTCTTGATTTCCCATTCTGCAGAGATTTCAGTATCAGCCTCCGTAGCTATTTTGGGGTCTAAAGATAATAAAACAAGCATAAAAATGGATAAAAGTAATTAAACTTCATGAAAAAAATAAAAGCATTTAAAAAAAAATGTAAGTGTAACATTAAAAATGCTTATAACATTTTGCATATATATATATTTTATTTTAAAACTGTTCCAATGGTCAAAAGCATAGCAAAAACAAATATTAAGTCAATAAAATAATAAACAGAAGTACACAATATTTCAGACATCCATCACTACAAGCATTTAAAAGTTCAAATACATATTTTCACTAAAGAGGCTCAACAGGTTCAATGTTTTTCTTTTCATGTCTTTCTATCTTCATTTTTCAATTTAAAAGTTATACATAAATAATCAGTGTATTATTTTGCACCGTGGGAAGAAAACACAGTAGAAAACAAAGTAGCAAGCCAAATGAAAAAAAGAAGCAAAACAAGTTTTTTATCATAACTTTTGACATTTGATTTTCTCCACATTTTATTTCTCATCTGTTACTGCACTCTTATGACACATTTAAAGCTCTTATTGCTTATATACCAAATACAGAAGGTGAATTATTACTTTTATAGATACAGTTGTGGCAAAAAGTATTGACACCCCTGCAATTCTGTCAGATAATACTCAGTTTCTTCCTGAAAATGATTGCAATCACAAATTCTTTGGTATTATTATCTTCATTTAATTTGTCTTCAATGAAAAAACACAAAAGAGAATGAAGCAAAAAGCAAAACATTGATCATTTCACACAAAACTCCAAAAATGGGCCAGACAAAAGTATGGGCGCCCTCTGCCTAATACTTGGTTACACAACCTTTAGCCAAAATAACTGCGATCAACCGCTTCCGGTAACCATCAATGAGTTTCTTACAATGCTCTGCTGGAATTTTAGACCATTCTTCTTTGGCAAACAGCTCCAGGTCCCTGATATTTGAAGGGTGCCTTCTCCAAACTGCCATTTTTAGATCTCTCCACAGGTGTTCTATGGGATTCAGGTCTGGACTCACTGCTGGCCACCTTAGAAGTCTCCAGTGCTTTCTATCAAACCATTTTCTAGTGCTTTTAGAAGTGTTTTGGGTCACTGTCCTGCGGGAAGACCCATGACCTCTGAGGGAGACCCAGCTTTCTCACACTGGGCCCTACATTATCCAGCAAAATTTGTTGGTAGTCTTCAGACTTCATAATGCCATGCACACGGTCAAGCAGTCCAGTGCCAGAGGCAGCAAAGCAGCCCCAAAACATCAGGGAACCTCCACCATGTTTGACTGTAGGGACCGTGTTCTTTTCTTTGAATGCCTCTTTTTTTTCTCCTGTAAACTCTATGTTGATGCCTTTGCCCAAAAAGCTCTACTTTTGTCTCATCTGACCAGAGAACATTCTTCCAAAACGTTTTAGGCTTTCTCAGGTACGTTTTGGCAAACTCCAGCCTGGATTTATTATGTCTTGGGGTAAGAAGTGGGGTCTTCCTGGGTATCCTACCATACAGTCCCTTTTCATTCAGATGGCGACGGATAATACAGGTTGACACTGTTGTACCCTCGAACTGCAGGGCAGCTTGAACTTGTTTGGATATTAGTCGAGGTTCTTCATCCACCATCCACACAATCTTGTGTTGAAATCTCTCGTCAATTTTTCTTTTCCGTCCACATCTAGGGAGGTTAGCCACAGCGCCATGGGCTTTAAACGTCTTGATGACACTGCGTACGGTAGACACAGGAACATTCAGTTCTTTGGAGATGGACTTGTAGCCTTGAGATTGCTCATGCTTCCTCACAATTTGGTTTCTCAAGTCCTCAGACAGTTCTTTGGTCTTCTTTCTTTTCTCCATGCTCAATGTCGTACACACAAGGACACAGGACAGAGGTTGAGTCAACTTTAATCCATGTCAACTGGCTGCAAGTGTGATTTAGTTATTGCCAACACCTGTTAGGTGCCACAGGTAAGTCACAGGTGCAGTTAATTACACACATTAGAGAAGCATCACATCATTTTTCTAACAGTGCCAATACTTTTGTCCACCCCCTTTTTTATGTTTGGTGTGGAATTAGATCCAATTTGGATTTAGGACAATTCTTTTTGTGTTTTTCAATGAAGACAAATTAAATGAAGATAATAATACCAAAGAATTTGTGATTGCAATCATTTTCAGGAAGAAACTGAGTATTATCTGACAGAATTGGTGGGGTGTCAATACTTTTGACCACAACAGTAGGTTGAAAGTTAATTTCCTTTACTAGAAAAAGAAAATTGCTTGGCTTTCAAGGAATATCGAATGTGCACCCATAGATTGTGTTGAGTCGGAGATTAGATAATTTACAGGAGCTGCTGGTAAGAAAAATACAGTCTCACAATAGGTGGCACTTCCTCTAACAATAGATATTTTACTGTGTTCATTCACAGTGATCAAGCCAGAAAGGCTAAAGAATAAGTGACTAGCTTATAGGAAACTAATGCAAATTTGGATGAGGAAAACTGACACTGCAGAAACTGCTTCAGGATACAAAATGATACATTATCATTATGTCATATGTAATGTTTAGTGTGCAGTGGATAACAATGTAATACATATTGTATTTTTCCTGCTTGCACCTTCATATGTAGGTGTGCCAGTCGCCCTTACTTGAATAGTGATCAAGCCAGAGACATAGGAGAATAGCTGTATTTGTATGTGCTCCATCTGCTTACTAAGAGGATTGATTGTTGGAGATACACAGAACTCTGATTTTTTAAAACCCAGAAAGACAGTATCTCCAAAGGCAGCTCAACTTTCTTCCCCTCAGAAGAGGGATCCCATTTATTGGTGACTCTCTAGGAGAACATTATGTAATCTCCATATTGCTGTTTGACTGTTTTCATAATAATAATAATAATAATAATCTTTATGTATATAGCACCAACATATTCCACAGCGCTTTACAATTCAGAGGTTCATATACAAACAGTCATAGGTAACAGATATCAAAGAATACAATAATTAAAACAGAATAATGGCAGCCCTGCACATAAGAGCTTTCAATCTAACAAAAAGGTGGGGGTGACAGAGTACAGAGGCTTATTCACAATCATGGTGCTGCCAACTTGAGGAAATGAGGAATAGATAAGAGCTGAATGAGTGACCACCAGCCATTCTTTGTAAGGTTTTTGAGGCTGGTGGAGTGAATAGGCTAGGTCTAAATTATTTTGACTAGGGAGCATGATAAGCCACCCTAAAAATATGTGTAAGTTGTGGGAAGATCTAATTTCTTGGGGTAGAGCATTCCAGAGAATTGGTGCAGCTCTAGAGAAGTCTAAAGGTACCGTCACATGTGGAAATATTGCTTGCAATTTCACTGGCAATTTGCTGGTTGCAGTGAAATCATGGACACATTGTTCTATTTTGTTGCTGTGTACAAATGGAACAATGTGTCCATGATTTCACTGCAACCAGCAAATTGCCAGTGAAATTGCAAGCAATATTGCCGCGTGTGACGGTACCTTTAGAGTCGGAGGTTCCAATTAATGCAGAAGTTAGTCTAAAGTTGCTTCCAGAATGTAGAGAACAGGTGGGGTGATATGTGGCACCCTGCGGGGGATTGCCACAGGTTACACTGGTGCAAGGAAGGACTGACACCTTGGTTTGTTCAGCACACAACATCTACCACTCCAGACCTGAAGGGGGAGCTCTACTGGCTGCATTAAGTCAGTTCCCCTTTAAGAAGATCCAGGCTGAGAGGAGGAGACAGTTAGTCCCAGGAGACAGTTGGCAGTTAGTTCGTGTGAGGAGAGGAGAAAGGAGGAGGCTGAGCTGCTGGTCTCTGGAAAAGACATAGGCCAGGACCAGAAGGGACAATTGTCAGCTGTTCATACCCCAGGGAAGGGGCCGGAGGCAAGGAGAGGAGGTAGGGAACAAGAAAAGGGATCTGAATATATTCCCCTTTAGCACAACCGGACACTGGAGTCTGATGCTGTGGGCTTGCAGAGCCACAATAAAAAGCCCAGCAGTCTCAGGAGCAGTTTAGCCCTGAGGATAGTGACAAGGAAAGTTTAAACTAACCAAACATAAGACCAGGGGCCACAGGAGAAACCGGGACCCCGCAGAAGGACCTCACTGTTAGTTTAAGATAATAAAGAAGTGGAGAGTTCAGACTCAGGCAGGACTCATCCCTCAAGGCAAAGCACAGAGATAAAGGAGGCCTCATATCCTTCCAAGGAGTCAATCCTAAATTGCACCAGGGACCTAGTTATTACTCTGGACTGTACCTGTTATGTGACCACCAGTAAAAAGGTACCGGAACAACTATCCCTGTGTGGTTATGTGCATCTGGACATTAGTCTGTATGGATATGGATGTGTCAGTATAGTTGTTAACATTTGTCACACTGTGTTGTGATGGGTAATATTCCCTCATGTAGCCCCTTCATCCACAGCATAGGTCTGCACACACAACATTAATGGCCCAATTGTGTGTGTCAAAGTCTTTGTCATGGGCAACACTATATTTGTGTGTGTACTGAATGCCCACAAAACAGTGTGTTTGGCCACGCCCATGTACAGACGTGCACAGTCAGCTCACATCACATCACTATGGGCAAAGCAACAAGCATTTACATGTTGACTGCAGTCATTACTGACACCCATACAAATGACATGTCTGTTGTCACAGGTCTTGTGGATGGTGTACATGTGTTCATAATTGCAATGTTCAATCTTACAGAGGATGCTGACAGCTCTGAAAGCAGCCATCACCACCGGCAAGGCCACCACACGCCAGACATGCTTCCCCGCTAGCAACACCATCTGGCAGCCCGCCGCCACCTTCTCCTGGAAGGGCTGCGTCAACACCTGCTGGCAGCGCTGCCTCTGGACACACCCAAGAGCCCCCCTCTGCACTTGGCAGCCCAGCCTCAGGCCCGCACAGCCCACCTGCCACCCCACCAGGAAGGGCAACAAGAGGCACTACACCTGACCCAGGACCCACACACGGCCGGCTGCAGACACCATCACCTCCTGCCACCTCTCCACGTGATGTAGCCAGCCCAGTTTGCAGCCCTTTTGGGGAATGGTCCCCACAGGGTGAATGTGAGCCTGGTGGAGGTGGGCCTGATGGTATGTGTTGACCATATTAA
Source organism: Allobates femoralis (assembly GCA_033576535.1). Lineage (NCBI taxonomy): Eukaryota > Metazoa > Chordata > Amphibia > Anura > Aromobatidae > Allobates > Allobates femoralis. The sequence continues at coordinate 483,569,822 of JARQOC010000004.1, read as the reverse complement.
ACAAGCTTGTTGCTCCAAATTTGCCCTGTCAGACCAGGTTTTAATGCCTTCCTGTTTTTGTTGTATCCTTTTGCTTAATGCAGATGGCACAGCAGCTGTGCCCATGTTGCCAGGGACGTCATCAACCCCAGCAGAAAGGGAAGTGGTGGATGCTGTTCTGAATCGTAAGTTTGCTAACACAGTCACATAACATTGGTCAACACAGAATTACAGTGTAGTAATGTTGTATATTTACCCAACAGGCCAACAAACCATCGAGGATTTGGTTGCTGTCCATCATGAGGCGCAGGCCAATGTCAACCGAATGTGGGTCATCATCCAGCGTCTCACTGGTGGGCAGGCTGGGGATCATCCTGGGGTTGTGCCAGAGGCCTAATGTTAAATTTTTTTATCCCCTTTTCCCATCCTCCTTGAGTGTGTGGCATGTTGCCATAATGTGTTTTTATTATTGTTAGTTTTTATGAAATGTTTTATTTTGTAAAAATGGCTGTGACTCAACGGTCACCAGGCCAAATATTTTGTATATTGGGACAAAAAAAGGGTGTTGAATCGCCTTGGCCAACCTTTTTTTTTTTAATAAATCAGATCATTTTTATTTAAAATTAAAAAATTTTTTTTTTTACATAACAAGCAAATACAGCATTAACATAAAGCTCCAATGAGCACAATATTGCCCACCATACTCCCCCCACCCCGTATAAACCAACCCCCAACACAGGACCTTGGACACACATGAAATAAGAAAATAAGGACATCAGCATATAACCAATCAATATACCAAAGCAAATTCAGTAATAACAAATATTAAAGG